>CM060918.1:220073305-221323305 GCA_030737875.1 Allium sativum | reverse complement strand
TCTCCCCTTTACACATTTATTATTAAAATTGTATGCACATTAGATACATCTCCCCTTTACACATTTATTATTAAATTTGTATGCACATTAGATACATCTCCCCTTTACACATTTATTATTAAATTTGTATGCACATTAGATACATCTCCCCTTTACACATTTATTATATTAAGCATTGGTTATTCTTAAATTAGTAACTTTTGTGTTAACAGAAATACAGGGTGTTACATCACATAAAAGAAAATGAAATAAAACCTTCCTACATAGTTACATACGTACTATTATACGAATAAAACTGTTATACTGTAAATTGATTTTTTCCAAAAAATATGAAAATTGATAATGGTCAATATCCCCTCTATTTATGTTAGTGCAATAGTGCATTTTGGATATGAATATTCTGAGCATTTTTGTAAATTTTATGTGACTCATTGTTCTAATGCAAATAAGGTTGCAAGTACAGAAGAAGATGATGGATGTCTACAATCAAGCATACTGAAGATGAGGTAATAAATTCTGGCTCATTTTTTTTTTTTTCTTTCGAACAGGAATTTACCCTTCGAGCACATTTCTACTCGAATCCCTAAAGGCATAGTTAAAATTACAATGATCAATATTTTATGCTCTTGACCCAAGTTTTTAATATAACTATATAAGTAAATATTGTATTTTCCTATGAGATACTTATAAGGTATAAGTAGCATATTGTGAGTAAAATATCTGACTTTTAGGAAAAAAATTATTGAATGAACACTTCTTTGATGCTAGAAATTCCAGTTCGGTAGTAGTTTGTTGACATCACTTTTAGTGATGTTATCAAACACTCGAGCCATATTGGGGAAATTCAAAGGACCTCATATGGAGTCCCATTTTTTCCACCATTAGGGCAATAGTGTTAAGTTGACACCAAAAAAAGTGGTGTCAACAAACTACTACTGTCATTACGGCTACTCTAATGTCCACTTTTTTTGTGCATTTCCCAGTCGTAATGAGACACGTACCTACATTTAGCGCAAACACACCGCAATGTCAATTTTCGAAAATGTTGTTTCTACCGCAAATTTGTAAGTTAAAAAATATGGCAGTTACGGAAGCTATTTGATTTTCTTTCATTCGTGAATTTCATGATCTGGTGAATTTAACTGTAAATTTAGTGGTCATTCTAGCATCATCCGTCAATTTTTTAGCCTACTGGGCCGGGGAAGCATAAAACAATTAATGTCCAATCTAATAGGTAAACCAGATATCTATCGTTATTAGCTTTATCTTAATTGTCTTGAAGAATACTGAAACAAAACTTTGAGTTATGGGCATATGACTAAAAAAATGTGCATAGCTTAGGGGTGGATTCAGTTCGGTACCGGAACTTTGTATTCAAAACCATTACTGTACCGATTTATATTGGTAATTGAAAAATCATACCATTACCAACCAAAGAAATCGGCTACCAACAGTCTGGTTTATGATTGGTAATGGTTAGTAGAGTCGGTAATAAGTTTTTGCCGTTTACGGTATGAGATCTTTTTGTTTACAATATTTCACGTGAAAATATTAAATATTAAAATTGATTTTTTTGGTATTATATTTTTATTTATCTATCTTATTTTACATGGTCAAACATGCAAGAAAACATGCAACAATCCTTGTAGTTATCGGGTTCTATGACAACTTGTATTTTAAATTTGCTTTATTAAATCGTAAACTCGCTTTAAACTCAGTTATTTTCTTATGTACTCGCTAAATTAAGGTTTTATAGCGTTACTTTAACAATATTAATATTAAAAGGTTGATTTGGCTAGTCTCATTTGAAACAAATCGATAAATCTATGATAAATTTAATTTTAAGGTATTGATGTTCAATAGAAATTATATTTTAACAAAAATTATATAGTTGTAATCAAATCTGAACTCGATAAAACACAATATTATTCAGTTTGGTTTATAGGACATAATAATATTTTTTTTCCCTTGTAAAATGTCATTAAAGGATAATCGACTCCAAATATTTAACTTTGTATTAAATATTTTTTTAATCATCTAATGATTAATTAATAAACCCCAAGGAGCAACTCACTTTGTGTCTTATTAATGAAATAATGCATAGTTAAGCTTGTTTTATTTGAATTATACACAATATCATGCGTCCGACCGCTTGATCTCCTTAATAAATGGATGGTTAGATTTGTTCATGTTTACACATTACTCATCCATCTCCTCTGTGGACCCCCTCCAACTTTTTTAAATCCTCTTTATCATTACTTCACTCTTTTTATTTTTTTAACGTATTAATTGAAAACCGAAAATATAAAATAATTTTAAACCAAACACTATCTAAGCTTTCGAGGTCGAGACTAAACATAAATAATGCATATAATTCGGACCAACGTCGTAGGATGATTCTTCGTGTCTCCAGCTCAAATACAATTGCATCATTAAAATGCTATTTCAAGGGCAAATTTGTTGGTTAAGAAAATACGGCAGTTGGGGAAGCTATTCAATTTTCTTCCATCCGTGAATTTCATGATCTGGTGAATTTAACCATAAATTTAGTGGTCATTCTGTCGATTTTTTAGCCTACTGGGTTGGGGAAGCATAAAACAATTAATATTCAATCTAATATGTAAACCGGATGTCGATCGTTATTAGCTTTTATCTTAATTGTCGCGAAGAATTCTGAAACAAAACTTTGAGTTATGAGTACGGGACTGAAAAAAAAGGGTAGGTAATCCTGCGGTAGGACTCGAACCTGCAACAATTAAGCAATGAAACGCAGTTTTTACGGTAGGACTCCAATGTAGAGTTGTATGTAAATTCAAAATATTCACTAAATTATAAGTTCACTGTCCCAGTTTAGGGCCTACCTTTACGTCAATTGTTAATGTAATTGTACAAAAATGCAGTTCGTGATAATCTTCAATATATATCTATCATGGCGAAAACTTAATTAACAATAGCACATATTCCTTTCAATAGTTATATTTAATATATGTTAAAGACCTAAAGTAGACGTAATAGCTGTAGAAATTTCAGTGTACACAGAGTGCAGACAAAGTAGTATGAATTATTCGTTTCAGCAAGGTATATATATTCTAAGAGCATCTCCAACTGTTCGGGTGTAGAAATCTAAATTTCTACACTCCGAATAATCGGAGCAGGCAAATTTCCCAACAGATTTAAGTCCACGTGGTTGTTAAACAAACGCGTAGCTCTAGGCGTTTGTTTAACAACCGCGTAGGCCACGCGCCTGTTTAACAACTGTATGAATACACGCGTTTGTTAAACAGACGCGTGGTACGTTGTTATAAAATTTCACCCTCATTTGATTATCTTTTGATGAAACAATCAACTTGATTATCTTTTAATGTTAATTTCTACTACTACTGAAAATATGTGTATATACTGTTTCATATGTGGTTTGGATTTATATTCATATTGAAAGAACATTACTTGATACCGAAATTTTGACTACAAAGTTGCTTACAAGAAATAACAATGAAATACGTACTAAAACTTAGAATGCACGTACAAGCAATAATCAAAACTATTTGTCTATTCAGCACCGAATCGGGTTATCCAACTGTAACGCAGTTTGTAGGCTTCGTACCCAACAAAATCAGTCCTATACTCTGCAAGGTAACGAGAATCATAAGTTGCCCGAATCGTTTTAAATATGTTTTCATCTTCAACTGTCTCTATAATCTGCTGGTATCGTTCACAAGTATCAACGAAACACTGATGAGCCATATGAATTTCAGCAGAATTTCGTGTAGTGGTGCATTTACGATGATTGTTATGTAATCTTGTTACCATAGACCAAAATTCTTCACGGGTAAGCCCTCCTCCATTTTGCAAAAGCAGCAATTCTCTTTTATCAACTTCAATATATGATTTCATGAGTATAAGTAAGTCCCGAGGAGAGAAATCTGTTGTTGCACCACTGGAGCTAGCTTCACTCTGGTTGGGACGAGTACGGTTAACGACTTGCCTTTTTGTGTTTTTGCGTGGACGTCCTTTTGTTTTTTGAACTTCAACTATTTGTTCAGTACCACGAACAACTTCATTTTGAACTGGTTCTTGCGCCTCTTTAACATGTGTATCTGGAACGAAACCACCATCTTTTTCCTCCACCTTGTTCTGTTCATACTCATCAAACATTTTATCTACGAGTTCATCACTTATGTACCAATCGTCCATTTAAGCTACACACAAACAACAAACATATTATGTACACAAAGACATATGTAAACACGTAGAAGGAACAAGAGTATTAGTTTCTTACCTTACGTAGAAAACACAGTTCTGTAGGTATGATTGGGGGACGAAGTGTCAACTATTTAAACAAGAGAGTTGCTTTTTGGTAAAGCTCTATCATCATTAATTGAGCAGTACAAGATACAGATATATGACAAGACAACTCTCTGCCCTCAACAGTTGATGTTACTACACTCTGCACCACTAGGGTAACGTGTTATAGGTTGTCCAACTAATAAAAACAACGTGACTTGACAAATCGTACTGGTTAAAGATGAGATGACCGCTGCTTTAATAAAGAAAAGCCGGGAAACAAGGGTCATCCCCGTGTCATATCACCTTGAATAACTCCATAAGTTAAGGGGTCGTCACATGCACACTACCACAACACTACATTGCCCCTATAAATGTATACGGTTACCACTTTTTAGTTAGCTGGAACCAAAATTTTCATCAAAATAATAAAATGTCTTCATGGTCATGGCCCTCGTCAATGGATTCGAACTATGATCAAAACTTTCCTGAGCGTCCTCCTTCAAGTCCAAGAACAGATATTGATTGGAATATCGAGTACCAAGAGCGGCACTACGAGGAATTGTATCAAGTATACCCGGAGTTTACCCACTTGACGATTCATCCACCAGTTGCTCATGTTCCAGATGTTGGTCATCAAGAGGCTATAAATGAAGAACGCTTACAAGTGGCTACAGTCCCTGATCCTCCGACTGTTCCAGATGTAGGTCATCAGGAGGTACGACGAGTTTCAGTTGAACAGTCTCCTAACGAGCAGGAAGTTAACTCCTATCCCCTTTTTTGTCACTGTGGTTACGCGGTAGAGGTGGTAGTTTGGGCTGACGGAGATGATATTGGTCGCATGATCCAATTATGCTTGCTATGGCCTAACGGTTGCAATTATTTTGAGTGGATAGACGACCGTTTCCCGCCGCGGGCTATTGCTTACACAAACGAGTTAGAACAAGAGAATAGACGACTTCGAACTTCTTTGAATGAGCGTAACAATTAATGAGTTTGCGTACTAAAACTACTATCGTGGAGACAAGCACACTCCAGTAACCGATGCATGACTTGCTTTATGACAAGCATACTCCAGTAACCAATGCATGATTTGCTTTAAGATAAGAATACTCCATTAACCAATGCATGTCACATTATGGTATCCAATGAAGACCAATGCATGATTTGCTCCAGTAACCAATGCATGATTTGCTTTAAGACAAGAATACTCCATTAACCAATGCATGTCACATTGTTGTATCCAACGAAGACCAAAATGTAGAAAAAATATGTTATATAAGGAGGAAAACTTGCAGCATTCACTACTCAGACACAGTCCACAATTTGTAGTGTATACACTCAAAAACTCAAAAAACCACAATGTCCACCGAAGAGACTTTGTTGTTGGATGATAGTGACGAAGAGTTTGATGTTATAGTGGATGATCATTTCCGACGACAAATACAGCTTATAGGTGCCTTAAGAGATGGTGAATCTAGCAAATCCCATGGAGGTTCTGTTGTAGGCCGTCGATATAAAAATAGGCATCATGCATTTCACAACGAGAGACTGATGGAAGATTATTTTGTCTCAAATGCGAGGTATACAAGTACAGAGTTTAGAAGGAGATTCCGAATGAGGCGCCCTTTGTTTCTTCGAATCCTAGATTGTATTAAACAACACGATTCCTACTTTATCTACAAACACAATGCTTCTAAGACAATGGGGCTCACCGGAATTCAAAAAATGACAGCTGCGCTGCGTATGATAGCTATGGCGGTCCTGCTGACGCTCAAGACGAAAATTTGAAAATGGCAGAAAGCACAGTGCTAGAATGCTTAGACAATTTCTGCCAAGCTATCGTAGACGTTTACGGTAATCAATACTTGCGTAGACCGAACGAAGCCGACATTGCAATGTTAATGGATATGCACGGTAGCAGAGGATGGCCAGGAATGTTAGGATCTTTAGATTGCATGCATTGGGAGTGGAAGAATTGTCCGAAAGCATATGCTGGAGCTTATCAGGGTAAGTCTCGTACGTCAACTATTATACTTGAAGCTGTAGCGTCGTACGACTTGTGGATATGGCATGCTTTTTTCGGAATGCCGGGTTCGAACAACGATTTGAACGTAGTTGAACGCTCAACGTTGTTTAACGATTTGGCGAACGGTAGATCAGTTCCACATCATTTTACTTTAGAGGGTCACGAGTATGACCATGGTTATTACCTAGGCGATGGTATATACCCGCAATGGAGTACGATAGTCAAGACAATACCGAACCCACAAAACAATAAACAAGCAAGGTTTGCAGCAATGCAAGAAGGACAAAGAAAGGATGTAGAAAGAGCGTTTGGCGTTTTACAATCCAGATTTGCCATAGTCAGTAATCCATGCAGACTTTGGTCTCCACTTAAATTGACTAGGATAATGTATACTTGTGTTATTTTACATAACATGATTATAGAGGACGAAAGAGACATGGAGGATGATTTCAATTACGACTGCACTGCTCCACCACCTGAGATTTGGCGTGAAAATATGATTGAAAGCGAACTAGAGCTTGAGTTTCACGTCGAAAGCCAGATGGCTTACTGTAACGCACACATTCATCGAAGACTCCAGCAAGATTTAACAAATCATTTATGGAACTTTGTTGGAAGCCAGTGAAACTGTTTACCCTTAGTTGTTGTGTTTTCGTACTTTGTATCTTAAGCTATGTATCCGTTAAATGTTCTAGTACTAGTATCCGTTAAATGTTAGTAGTTCTAGTACTGTAATTTGTATCCTTTAATCAATATCTGAAACTATGTATCCGTTAAATGTTAGTGCAATCATGTATCTTAAGCTTTTGTGCAACTGTTGATTGTTTTTGTTTTATTACATCTTCGTGTTTAAATTTTGGTATAATCAAGATAAATATCACAAAATTTTAAGTCCAGACTCCAGGCAACTGTTGATTGTTTTTGTTTAATTACATCTTCGTGTCTAAATTTGGGTACAATCAACATAAATATCACAAAATTTTAACTCATGACTCCAAGCGGTTGTTGAACAACCGCGTAAATACACGCGGTTGTTGAACAAGCGCGCGCTTGTTCAACATTCAAGCGGTTGTTCAACAACCGCGTGACTAGTTTGGACATTCCGGAACTATCTCCCCCGAAATCCGAACAGATGGAAGAATCCATCCGCTGTTGGACACCATTTTGAGGTTGGATTTCGGATATTTGGATTTCGGATACTTTGTTGGAGATGCTCTAAGAGGAGAAGTGGATATCTTAACAGGCCCCGTCCGAGATGTCTGAAAACAAAATTTAAAGTTCAAAGCACGGGACTTGAAAAAAAAAAAGCCGCATATGTGATTCCACGGTAGGACTCGAACCTGCATGAATTGCATAATGAGACTAGTATTTACCATGGAAACATCATGTGGCATTAACATAAATTCAAAATGTCTGTATTCTATTATTTAATTGAGGTTCTAGGCACAAAGTAGAAGTTAGGAAAAATATTTAGTTTCAAAGACTGAAGTTTTCATTTTAGACTGAATGACGCTTTTTAATGTAAGTTAGAAAATGATATTGTAACAATAATTTCTGTTTACACTTATAAGTGTTCTTCATGCTAAAAATCAAATATGTTCTTACCATTAAATTTGTTTCGCAACTTCTTTCTTATGCCTATTTACCTGTATTAAATTGGATCTTCATTGTCAAGTTTAGGGCCCACCTTTTATTAATGTACATTTTGGATTCATACAAAAATGCAATTCTTGATAATCCTTCATGTATCTGTTATGGCGATAATTAAATTAATAAAATTTCAAACAACTTTGAGCAAAGATTTTGAATTCAATATTACGGGTAATTAACATCCAAGTGCTATTCAGGGGCGGCCCTGTCCTAGTGTCAGCTGTGCAGCTGCACAGGGCCCATTAGGTCAAGGAGTCCACAAAAAAAAAACTATATTACCTTTATTAGAGTAAGGAGATATTTAACTTGTACTGAATAGAATTGTTGAAAGAGTGAATCTAGGTGGTGGATTGCACGTAAGCATGCAGAAATGATTGAATCTAATGGGCTCTATGGGATATTGCATGCTTATCATATTATCCTTTGTATGACCTAATGGGCCCTATAGGTAAAAACTTTATGAATTTGCTGAGACACGCAAATTTCCCAATGGAGATGCACAGTAAAAAAAATACATTTTCACTTAACTTCAATTTCATTAAAAAAACTTAAGACCCAAAATTTTCTTTCTGCACTAGGCCTACAAATACTCAGGACCGGCCCTGGTGCTATTTAGTAAGGGTTTAGATTATTAAGCAAATGTTTTCCAACATAAAGCAAATACCTTGTTATCAAGGGCGGATTCAGCCTTAGGCTCAGCTTGGCTACAGCCCACGAAAAAAAAAAGGTCTCAAATTCATTACTCGTCCCAGTCCAAAGTCAAGGTAGCCTCACCAGTTCGTTTCCTCTTTTCAATTCCTCCACTGTGATCGCAGCTTGAAGCTAGAAATTAAACTCTAAAAATCCATTTGATTCACTTGATCACATAAAAATGAGAAAAAAAACCTCAATTGTCTGCCCCAACTCAGGCTCAATAAAAAAGATCAGTTCGAGCGTTCAGGTAAATTTTCATTTGCCTAATTTAAGCTGACCGCAAATTAACAGTCAACATTAGTTATTTAAATGAAAATAAAAATAAAAATTTCTACTAGTTAACGTCTCAAATTCCAAGTTTGATTTGTATTACTAGATACATGTTTTCTAAAGTGTTACCTAATTGATTTGAACTTTATTATTATTTCCTTGTTTAAATCATTATTCATTAACTGCATCGTAATTTGCAAACATTTTATCTAATTGTTTTTTATTATTTTCTCCAAATGATAGTCAAACCAGTTGATTTTTGCTTGAAAATTGAAATGATGACCAAATTTTTAATTTTTTTGGGTTAAAGCATGCTTTTGTTAAAGCAGTTTATGTAAAAATAGTTTGAATATAATTAATATTTCTGTAGTAGATAAAACTCTACAATTAAAGAGTTTGAAATTATTATTGATAAAACAAAATTATTCTGATTATTACTTGTAGCAGAAACTGAAATTGCACTGTAAACCTAAAAAAAAGAAATCAGCTTTAAAGTTAGCCCATCCTTTTGTTAGTTCATAGGTCCGCCCTTGCCTGTTAAACTGCATGCATACGTGTCGTGTTAGCGTAAATTTTGAAAGCGAAGAACACATACCATGGTTAAAATACAAGACAACAAGCATTTATTAGATTGGGATAGTTAAATCAGATAGCTCCCTTTTAATCTATTAAATAATAGTAAAGCAGAAGAATTTCTAGCTCTCTCCTTAATTCTCTCATTTCTCTTAATTATCCTTAATTCTCTCAGTTCTCTCAATTCTCCTTAAAACTCTAAAGATACTTTTATTAAATTAAAATGAAAATCCCATACAAATTTTACATTCAACCCATACGACGAGTAAAAATAGAATCTTATAAATTTTCTCATTTAATAAATCGCTCTCTCATCTCAGAACTTCTCCTTTCATCTAAACACAAAGGTTTCCAATGCAGAACTTAGTCAATTTGATACAGGTAATTTTTCCTCTAAAAAAATGTTTTTTTTCCCTGAGCATGATCCATTCTCTTTCTATGAGCGTTTCATCTAAACACAGAGGTCTCCAATGCAAAACTTAGTCAATTTGATGCAGGTAATTTTTCCTCTAAAAAAATGGTTTTATTTTTTCTTGAGCATGATCTATTCTCTTTCTGTGAGTGTTTGCGTCTGATTGTAGATAGCATGGTAGTTTTTTAAATCCCCTTCTATTTCTATTTCTGTGTATGTTTGTCTTTTTTCCGTAAGTAAGAAATTTAATTGTGAAATTTAATTGGTGGACTAACAACCCATCCACTACAGCCTCGCCTCCGCCTCCGCCTCCGCCTCCTCCTTAGGCCCGACCTTCAATGATCGTCATTTCGCCTGGAAAACCAAGTTAAATGGAAAACACTCAAATTGATATTTCTTCATTACCCGGCCTCCGATCAACACTGCACAACTACCAAAGTCTCTATCTCTCCATTCTATACTTCTTCTTCAGGTGCCACAAGCTAACTTTCTAATGTTATAAGATTCGTAGCCACTTAAATAGGGGATAAAGAACAAACATGGAAAGTTATGGAGATCCCATCACATATCCGTGGACTGAAAAGACCGTGTCAACATTGGATAAAGCAAAAATGACGGGGACATGGGCAAATTATAAAAGTGCATCTACTGGACAACGAGATGTTCAACATAACAATATTGATTACATGGCTACTGAACGAGTTTCTCAACAGAAACAGTAAAGTCTACAACATGAGAAGTTCCACTCAATGATCCTTTCGAATATTTGCTAAAGAAATATTATGCTTTAGCCTCTAATACATCACCAAAGAGAGTTCACGAGACTAAACATACAAACACAAATGGCTCACAGGCTTCAAATGAATACGGAGTCATACTTAATGCTCTCCCATCTTAAACAATGCTATGCATCCGTATAAATATTTGGTCGTATTATCCGTATGAATACCAAGTATGACCCAGTTTTCTCTTTTCTCAATGTTAAATGAAACCAACATTTGTTATGTAGCAGTTCATCTTTGTTATTTTTTAAATTGAAGTGATTCTTATGCAGCCTATGTGCAAATATCCATAGACCTATTGGCATTATAAGTTTTTAAGAATCTACTTTTTGGGTCACATTAATTCATGCACCTTTTGATATACCATTTTGATCTTATATCATATTGAAACTTATTTTAATAATTTCATGTACTTCGGAAATGTATACACGTAACACGATCATGTAGCTTTCATTTCACTATCATATTTACATGTCATTATGCTTTTTTCTTTCTTTTTTCTAGATCATCCCTTTGAGCTTTAATACGATGTTGAGTTTCTAACAGTCTACACTTTGGATCACATTAATTCCTACACCTTTAGATATACCATTTTGATGCTTATTTTAATAATTTCGTATACTTAGGAAATGTATGTATGATCATTTAGCTCTCATTTCATAGTCATATTTACATATCATTATGTTTCTTTTTTCCCCTCTATTGTCCCTTTGAGCATTAATACCATGTCGAGTTTTGGCCTTCTCATTAAAAGCTTCAGTCTACAATGAAAATTTTACGTGATGTTCCTCAGATTTTCACAGCTTTTGTTCATACATCCATTTGCGTGATGTACTAATTTAAACTGAGAAACTGCTGCAACAACATTTTAATGTTATACGCTACTAATTTATATATGTTCTACCATCATTTTTTATTTTAGACATAAAACTCTTTTTTTTAATCTAACTCACAACTAATTTTCACATGTCAACTTTGGAGACATCATCATCATCTTCATCATGGTTTGCATGAGTATCTGTTCATAGCCTTATGCCACATCATTTTGATGGATGTATTATATTGAGACATATTTTGTATCATTTTTCAGATCCTTTATTTTATGGCCCAACAGCCAACACTTTCTTAAAATTATTTGACTAACAATCATGCTTCAGAGTTTCATTGTGCATTACAACTCCTCAAGCATGTGTATTGATATCATGTTGAAATTCAGCAATCGTGCTTGAGTGCCACTTCACAAGTGAAACATGCATGTATAATATACAAGTGTATTGTTATGCATTAAACATGCATATGTAAAATTAACATCTACATGTGTTATGCATGTGTAAGTGTAATGTTATGCATGAAACACGCATAAGAAAAATTAATATTTACGTGCTTTATGCATGAAACTTGCATACATGTATAATATATTAGTGTATAGTTATGCATGTTGCTTCCTAAATTATTCAGGAAACATTGCCATAATAGTTAGTGCATCTAATGTATGTTATTGTTGTTGTAATTTCATAATTAAATTAGAAACTGATTAAATGAACAAGTGGATGTTCAATGTATGCAACGTAATTATTAACAAGGATTAGTTTGTTAATTGAAAACAAATTATAGACCAAATAATGGATGTTAAACCGTCCGATAAACAAAAATTGGTCAAAGATAATACAACACCATCCAAAGCTACATCAGTGGAAAACGATAAAAAAGTGCAAGAGCAATTGCCCAACAATCAACAGATCCATTGGTAGGTGAGTACGATTGGGATGCAAGTTTTACTTCTGAGTTGGTAAGCTGCATATGAATATAATTTACAACACATTCATTATTTAATTATATTATCTAATCATATTTTTTCTTATAGGTAAATCATATGGAGAAAACTGGATGGTGACAATGAAGATAATTAAGATGAAATATTTTATGAATAATTTTTTTTCTTTTTAGCATGGCAGTTGTATATTGTAGCATTATCATAGTATATGTTTTATTCTTAGACTCTTTTATTTACATTTGCATGCATTAAGGACTAATATGATCTTTTTACTTTTGTGATACTATTCTACAATTGATAAATTTAGATCCTTATTAATCATATTTGTATTTCTATCATAGTTGTGTATAAAAAATGAATGGTTTTTCTTAATTATCCATGCCAACACATATTTATTAGGAATGAATGGTATAAAGAAGGGATGAATGTCGTCACCAATGAATTTGAGAGCTTCTTTTCCATAAAATAGGAGCAAATATCATGATACTACAGGTATTTGGTTAGATATTAATATTTAATTTCTGGTTTGATTAGGTTTGGAATAAAGACGGATGTATTGTCACTTTCACGACTTTAAATGTTTGGGAGTTTTCCAACCAAGTCAATTTGAGAAACCTGATTTGTTTGTTACACAATTGACAATACTCTATAGTGTAGCTCATACATCATTTACCCCTGCAAAAACTTTTAAATAATGTCTGAAAACACATTGAGAATGGTAATTAACAAGAGGATGGAAGTTGATAAATAGTTAAAGTAAGAGGAAAAAAATCTTTTTATGCTGGAAGAATGATCAATGTCTAAATTTAGAGTTTTGCAGTAGTCCAGAATGACATGCTAAGAGCTTACCATATGCATACGCTAAGATCAACCACTTATGTGGTGCTCGCGGACCGGGCTAGGTGCACTAGAGAGGATTTTACGATTCCGGTCGGTTTACCTCCTGAGCAAATTCAAAAAAAAAAAGTTTTTAGAATTTGCTTCGAACGACCCTTGAAACTGGTATATTTTTTTGTTGTAGTTATGTATTGGTCATTTTGTCTAAAGTAAGTGAAGAAAATCTTTGTAGAATTTAAAGCTGAGTAAATGCTTGACTTTTATTTGAATCTCATCTACTCAAGTAGTATTATTGTTATATTGGTTTACAGTTTTAATGTGCTCTACGGTTGCAATCCTTGATGATTTTAGTTATTTTGTATGTTGATGAAACATTGTTGGAATGCATCATTATACCGGCATTGTCAAACCATTAAATAACATAAGATTTGCATATGATAAAACTAAAATATTCTTGAATATATATGTTTAATCTGCACTAAATGCTCTTTTTGAAAACAAGTGAATATGATGGTTGCATGTAAGTCAAATATATATGTTTAGAATTCAAGTCACATTATAAACATAAACTGTTGTCTTTATGAAAATGTCCAAGAAGCTCGGTGCCTACTGCATAGATTTTAGGCTCTAGCAAATTACAATAACCATTCTCTAGCACAATGCAAATGAGCTACCAAAATAAAGAAGCTATAAGCATGTGGATGCTACTTTTTCGAACAATTATTTTGAACTGCGTAGCAAGTTTACTTATGAGTGAAAAAAGACATATAAAAGATCCAGACTGATTTTAAAATGTACTCTAAATACTTGGGCACCTCAAAATTCGTAAGGCAATGTAAGATCGATCATGAAAAATCAATTTTATTTTATGCGCGGTATATAATTGTACATACTTAGCCCAATCAAAAAAGCATCGCCTAACGGATGGAATATTAAGAAATATATATTAAATTAAATAAACTTATGATTATGATTATTATATTTCATAAACTAAAATATTATGGCAAATCATTATGAAAAAATAACTAATACAAATTCAAAACATGTAATGCGATATACTTTTGTAAACACAAAAGATCAACACCATTCAAATATATTTTCTTTTGATGGAGAACTACTTTTTAAACCCCACATTCCAACCTAGATCAAGAATGTTCTCCACAACTCACTTTTGAATTTTGTCATTTAGGTAAATATATTTTATTTAACTAGAAATTATAAAACGTTACATATTCAAAATAATTAAGTTATCTATATTAATTTATTTGATAAATTATTCAAAACAAATAATTTCAATTTGCATGCCACTTTCATATTAACCATGAAGACAAAATTAATTTTTCAATCAAATATAAAAATTATTAAATAGAAAACAAAAATTATTAACGTAAACAATAATATCATATTATTCAATTTTTTATTAATCCCTTCTTTGTTTTTTCTTAATATCTGCATTTGAGTCAACTACGTAAACCGATAACAACTAAAAAATTAACATATTTTAGAAAAATCACTTGATTATTTAAGTAAAAATAATAAAGATATTTTCTTTCACAACTATCGTGTAAGATGTATAACACAAAATTATACATCATAATTTTAAAAAATTTATTCTAAAAATAAATTATTTTACTTAAATCATCGAATGATGCATAATAAGCATTTATTTTTTATCATTAATAGTGCAAATGTTACATTTTAAAAAATAACGTGTGCAACGCACGGGTTACACACTAGTATAAAAGGACAATTAGCTCAAACATCAGAGTAGCTGGATATCACAACACGTGTTTGACAGATGGCATATGCCACATTTCAAAACGCACGGGAATATGAGGTATAAAAGCATAATAATTGTTATACCAGTCACAGAGCGATTTGATGCAGCATGATAGACAAAAACCCAACTCTTTATATTACACTTTTGACTAAGATTTATAGAGCCAAGATACATTGTAACAATTATCTAATTGAGCTAACAACAAAAAGGGTAAACTTTTTTAAAAAAAAATTAAGGACATTAAGTTTCATTTTTAGTTAGATTCTGACGGAAGAATGTCGAGATTGGTAGACGACTTTGGAGCTTTTCCTTTTTCAAATTCTGAATATCTTATCGGATATCTCCCAGACATGTTTGCTGTGCTATCCAAGAAATGTCAAGGATTAGAGTATAGTAGCCTGTACGATCCTGTGCGTGTGCTAGTGTGTGCAGTGCAAGTGCGGTAAAACATAGAAGAAACAATAAATACATGTAGTTATTCGATGCGTATCACAATGTCATAGGAATTGTATGTCAAAGTCCAAAATTTAAGAGGCTCTATACTAACTGTTCACGAGACTGTGTGGTATGTTATCTTCGATCAAGTGACACACATATATGTATAATGGGTTGTTGCCTTAGTTCTTTCATTTGTTATTGAGTTGTATGCATGTCGAAGTGCACAAAAGTCATATCGAACGCATGAAGATCGGATCGAAATTCCAGGGTCGAATGCTTCGGGTCGAATCGGTTTCAGATCGAAACAACTCGACCTAACCCTATGCTGCTCGCGAAACTGTTAACTCTTCAATCCCTTTGACTCATGAAGCCTAAGCACTATATTAGAACAACAAGTTTGGCACATAAGGACATAGAGATTAGATACGGCTTTCAGCCGTATCAAATTCGGTACAGCTCATAGCTGTATCAATTTTTTTTTGCAATCCGTACCTATAACAGCCCGCATTTAACGTATTGGAGGACCATAAAATATTTTTATTTAATTCTCTGAGGCTTGGATCATTCTCATATTTTGATATGTTGATTATGGGGATGTGAGATATGTCCATAATTTTTGCCAATTTTAATTGTGACCATTCTACCCCTATAAGTCTTGTACATGACATAACTTTAGACTGGGATCGAATCTGGTACTGAGATTGGTCTCATTGGAAAGGAAATGGTGTTGCCAATTAAATAGAACGGTTACATTAAAGATTTGGTTTCACGGTTTGGGAGAAATCGTTGTTTTAGCGTTTCACAATTTCTATTCAGGTTTGACTAGCCATAACGGGCTGATTTGGAGTGGTCCATTAGCGGGCTGGTGGAAGGCTATAAATAAGGGGTTAGATGCATGGAGAATAGTTTACTTTCTTCATTCTCTCATTTGGTTGAGCTCGTGATTCTCCTTGCTCAATCAAATACAAATTTTCACCATTAAAATTCTAGATCTACATAAGAGAATCGAAGATCTACATCATTTGAAGCTAAATTTACGTTAAGTGAAGTGAGATCGCATCAAATCAAAAGGATTGAACATATTCTTCGCTGTTCGGATTGGGAATTTAGCGATTTCGAGTTAATTCAAAGAATTGGTGAGTGATAAGCATCTCTCACATGGATTAAAGCAAGTATATGGACTGTTTGATCTTATGTTCGTCATTTCAAGTTGTTTTGGCATATCTAATCAATGTAAGTATGATTTTAATTCAAATCACCACGGAATCTAATTTAGCGACTTATAAATGGTAATTCCATATATAAATTCTATGTTTAGATCCATTTATTGATTTGGTCATTTGTTGAATCATTGTTTTAATGTTTGTTGATTATTGCTTGAATCAATGGTTGATTTATTCATCAAATTTGGATCAGTGGTGCTTGAGATTAATCGGTGGTGTTTGAGCGTGTCGCGCAAGCAAAAATCAGTGATCGACATGAAAAAATGATGGATAGGGCAAATTTTCATGGATCTAGCAAAAGCTGGATTTTCTAGGCAGTTTTCATAGCATGGATTGGGCAAAAAGCTATGGATCAGGTAAAAGCTGAATTTTCTCGGTGTTTGATCGTGTTGCGCAACCAAAAATCAGAGATCGGCATGTAAAAATGACGGATCGGGTAAGTTTTGATGGATCTGGCAAAAGGTGAATTTTCTGGGCAGTTTTCATAGCATGGATCAGGCTAAATGCTATGGTAGGGAAATTTTCTATGGATCGGGCAGTTTTCAATTTTCATAGCATGGGTCGGGCAAAATTCTATGGATTCGGCAATTTTAATGGATCTGGCAGTTTTCATAGCATGGATAGGGCGAAATGCTATGGATTGTGAAATTTCCATGGATCGGGCTAAATACAGTAGCATGAATCGGGCCAAATGCCAAAGTACCAAGTGCCAAAGTACAAGTGCCAGAGTATCAAGTACCAGACGTGCTGAACATGGTAAAATTAATGATTTTCCAAGGTGCGCGCTGGGGATTTACACTATTTTCACAGTACCAAGTGCCAAAGTTCCAAATGACAGTGCCAAGTGCCAGCGAGTGCCAGAATTAAACCAGGACATATAATAGCATTCCAGAAACATTGTGAAAGCCAGTTTTACTTAATTTTTACGCTGGGTTGATGCAGAATTGAACCAGGATATATAATAGCATTTCAGAAACGCTGTAGAACGTTGTTTTGACATTGTGGCCAGTTTTTCATAGCGAAAAAGCTGGAAATGTTATGAAATGCGGCATCGACCAAATGAAGCTTGTTTTTTAGTCGACGATGGTTCTAGCTTCGATGCGAATTTAAGGAGGAATGTTTGTAGCATCATGAAGTGTTCGTTGATCATCGTAATGCAACGCATGTGAAGACAACTCAAGGATGTTGAGTTGTAGATAATGGTTTCTTAAGCTATGAATAGCCGTTAGGGAGGACGACTAGAGATATTGAAGACCGAGAGATTATCATTGTCGTAGGTTCTAACAGGCTCAAAGAAGGGGTGCAATAGAGACATCTAAAAGACCGGTTGTATGGTCGCCTGGGTATCGTTGAAAGGCCTAGATACGTATCGTTGAAAGGCCTAGATACGTATCGTTGAAAGGCGTATGGAGTTTTTTATTAGAACCGGAGTTACCATTAGCCCTTGGCATATGGCAGGTTGGTCATCATACGATGAATGATGATTTCAAAGCAGGATAGGCAGTGATAGCCAGAGTCATTGAATGTTGGTTGTTTTGCTTGTACCATCTCACGTAGATTGTCTGACGTCGAAGGAAATGTTTCTTAGGTACTTGTCTGATGTTGGTTTAGGCATTTGGGGCTTGGGCTTATGCTTGAGGGAAGTTGATTTCAATTAGAGTGGTTTACATGAGATATAACTGGTTGCTATGATTTCTGTTGTCTGGTTATTTCTGATCGCCATGGATGCATCATTTTTTTCAAATGTTTATTGTAAAGGCTATCACTTCCAGTTATGGGGAAGATGGGTTTGGGTTCTCCTGTGGTGTTTTGGTAGATTGATTGGTTAATCTGCCAATTATAAAATACTTTATTGATGATGTTATATAGCTGTTTTATCGCTCACTAAGGCTGTTGTCTGTCTCAAGGTTTTATGTTTCCCTCTTATTACCTTGGGCTGTTCATCCGGTTTTGGATGGGCGGACTGAGTAACAGGTTAAAGGTAGCATAGCTTATTGAGGCAAGGATGTTGTCTGGTGGCGCGCAGGATGCTGGCATATTCCTTTTTACTATATAGTATATGATGTTTTCTGTTGTGTGATGATTGACTCTGAGTGTTGTAGTGAGGCAAATTTCTATAGACACTTATGTTGTAATCCAAAGATGTATGGGTATTCTTTCTAGTTGTTATGAAAGTTCAATTTCTCCTCAAATATGCTTCACTATTATTTCCTACTGTATATGTTCAATTATATTTTATCCTTGCGCTGTGAGTTATACGACATATTTCATATGTGTTTCATATCTCGATGATCGTCTATAGCTGCCTTACACATCTTTCAGCGCATTACTTCCCTTGTTAAGTGTAGGAGTTATGGGCGGTCATCACATTACTACCCCAACAACTAAAATCTAACCCTACATCTTCAAAGCCTCGGTTCAGTTTATTTGATACAACTTTGAGCCATATCAAATCCTCACCATATTTTTGCTACTCAGTTATTGCTATACCTGTATTAAACGGCTTTAACAATAAAAATGTTGTCTTTCTCTTTTTTTACTTCTATGTTGACCGGAAAAACGGGTGTTGCCACCAAATCGTGAATCTAACGTTGCTCCGGAATTTTTTCTTTAATGTTCCGATTGTTCGATGCTCTTTGGTCAACCGATTCGGCTTTTGCAATTGATCGAGAAACCGATGTGTGTATTTCTAATTTGTTTTTCTTCGATGCTTGAATGAATTGCTTGTGGTTTTTAGATAATATTGCGTGATTGCCTAAATGATTTTTGGAAATTCTAAATGATTTTTATGCCTAGAAATTTGTTCTTACAATTACCTGAAATATTTTGAAAACGTGAATTCATTCTTGCCCAAAACAGCACCTTAAATCTCATTGATAAATACATGGAGGAGGACGACTCAATAACTTTTTTGTTGTTGCTATGACAGTATGTTCTCCTCATTTTCTTTCCTACTGTACTCAAGAAGAAAGAAAAAGATAACTACAATTGAGGATTATGAGTTGTTTAATGTAAGTATTTTTGAAGATTTGCATATTAATGGATAAATACTTATCTTTTTAGTTTAATTCTTTATGTCTGTATCAATATTTGATTTTGAATTATATTAACATGTTTGTTGAAATTTGGAAGACAGATGTTTAACAATTTTGATTATTTAATATACGTTTATGTTCAAGGTCTAATTCACTACTCCACTCCTATGTAATTCCAATATTACAGGAGGGTAGCTACTGCTTTAGTTTATATATATATATACATATATATATATATTCATGGTTTTTGAGGCTTCACAATTCTAACTTAAATTTTGTACACATGACTATGTTTGCAACTTTGATATGTTTAAGAATGTCACATAAAAGAAAATGAAATAAAACCTTCCTACATAGTTACATATGTACTATTATACGAATAAAACTGTTATACTGTAAATTGATTTTTTCCATAAAATATGAAAATTGATAAGGGTCAATATCTAATCTATTTATGTTAGTGGAATAGTGCATTTTGGATATGAATATTCTAAGTATTTTTGTAAATTTTATGCGACTAATTGTTCTAATGCAAACAAGGTTGCAAGTACAGATGAAGACGATGGATGTCTACAATCAAGCATACTGAAGATGAGGTAATAAATTCTGGCTCATTTTTTATTTTTATTTTCTTTCGAACAGGAATTACCCCTTGGAGCACATTTCTACCCGAATCCCTAAAGGCATAGTTAAAATTACAATCACCAATATTTTATTTTCTTGACCCAAGTTTTTAATATAACTATATAAGTAAATATTGTATTTGCCTATGAGATACTTATAAGGTATAAGTAGCATATTGTGAGCAAAATATCTGACTTTTAGGAAGAAATTTATTGAATGAACACTTCTTTGATGCTAGAAATTCCAGTTCAGTAGTAGTTTGTTGACACCACTTTTATTGGTGTTACCAAACACCCGAGCCCTATTGGTGAAATTCAAAGGACCTCATATGGAGTCCCATTTTTTCCACCAATAGGGCAGTAATATTACGTTGACACCACAAAAAGTGGTGTCAACAAACTACTGTTGTCATTACGGCTACTCTAATGCCCACTTTTTTTGTGCATTTACCAGTCGTAATGAGACACGTACCTACATTTAGCGCAAACACACCACAATGTCAATTTTCGAAAATGTTGTTTCTACCGCAAATTTGTAAGTTAAAAAATATGGCAGTTACAGAAGCTATTTGATTTTCTTCCATCCGTGAATTTCATGATCCGGTGAATTTAGTTGTAAATTTAGTGGTCATTCTAGCATCATCCGTCAATTTTTTAGCCTACTGGGCTGGGGAAGCATAAAACAATTAATGTTCAATGTAATAGGTAAACCAGATATATCTATTGTTATTAGCTTTATCATAATTGTCGTGAGAATGCTGAAACAAAACTTTGAGTTATGGGCATATGACTAAAAAAAGTGCATAGCTTAGGGGTGGATTCAGTTCGGTACCGGAACTTTGTATTCAAAACCATTACTGTACCGATTTATATTGGTAATTGAAAAATCATACCATTACCAACTAAAGAAATCAGCTACCAACAGTCTGATTTATGATTGGTAATGGTTAGTAGAGGTCGATAATAAGTTTTTGCCGTTTACGGTATGAGATCTTTTTGTTCACAATATTTCACGTGAAAATATTAAATATTAAAATTGATTTTTTTGGTATTATATTTTTATTTATCTATCTTATTAACGCTCAATTACCATTACAGTACCACGTTTTTTCATGCGGTTTGACATACCGTACCAATCAAATCAGTTACCAATTGTTCGGTACCACTTATATTAGTAGCGGTTGGTAATGGTAGGTAAGTGGTAATATGATTAACATTTCCAGTCCCAGCATAGGTAGTTCTATGGTAGGACTCGGACCAACAACAGTTGCGCAATGAGACGCAGCCTTTACCAAAAAACTACAATCTGCAGTTTGATGCAAATTCAAAATATTCATCAAATTAGACCTTCACTATCCGAGTTAAGGCCTACCCTTATGTTAATTGTTAATGTATAGTTTTGGATTTGTACAAAAATGCAATTATTCATTAACCTTCATTTATCTATCATCAGGGACGGAGTCGGAAATCTGCTCGAAGGGGTCAGATTGGAATGGGAGCCCAAAAAAAATTATACCCGTTTACCCTGAATTTATCATAATTTCAACCTATAATGTCTTTTATTATCAAGTTTTAGACAAGAATATTACATAAATACTAATAAAAATTCCTTAAAAATAGTCACTTTTGTATTGAGGGAGTGAAAAAAAATTTATGCTATAATTTTTAAATCAGGGGGGGGGGGGGTGCCACCACCCAGTTGTCCCCCCCCCCATAGCTCTGTCCCTGTCTATCATGGCGACAATTAAATTAATAATTTCAAACAACTTTGAACAAATGTTTTGATTTCAATTTTACTGATAATCAACGTACACATGATATCCGGATCCCTTTAGACGATTAAGCAAATGTTTTCCAACATAAAGCTAATACCATGTTATATTGCATGCTACGTACTGTATTGGTGTAAATTTTCAAAGTGAAGAACACATATCATGGTTAAAAATACAAGACGACAAGCATTTATTAGATTACAGATAGCTCTGATCGTCTGGACCCAAAAAACATGGTTTTTTAGACCACACTGATTAGTGGATTTATATTTGTCCATTTTGCAATTAAACTCATATTCTTTTAGTGGTTTAATTGAAAATAGAGGAAACGAGAGCCTTGCGGTTGGTTAGGCACTTGTTGACCACGATGTGAGAAGACTGTAAATTGAAGTTCAACAAACCGGGGGCATTAAGTGAAATATCGATTACAGACTTACAACTATATTTAATATATGTTAAAGACCTAAAGTAGAAGTAATAGCCGTAGAAATTTCAGTGTACACAGAGCAGACACAATATAAATTATTTGTTTCAGCTATTAACGTAAGTATATATTTCTAAGAGGAGAAGTGGATATCTTAATAGTCCCCGTTCGAGAATTTTGAAACAAAATTTAAAGTTTCAAGCATACGACTTGAAAAAAAAAACCGCATATGTGATTCCACAGTAGGACTCAAACCTGCATGAATTGCATAATGAGACTAATCTTTACCGTAGAAACATCATGTGCCGTTAACATAAATTCAAAATGTTTGTATTCTGTTATTAAATTGAGGTTTTAGGCATAAGGTAGAAACTAGAAAAAAAAATTAGTTTTAAAGATGGAAGTTTGCATTTTAGACTGAATAACGCTTTTTAATGTGAGTTAGGGAATGATATTGTAACTATAATTTATATTTACAGTTAAAAGTGTCCTTGATTCTAAAAATCAAATATGTTGTTCTTACCATTTTTTTTTTCGAATTTCTTCTTTGTTCTATTTACCTATATTAAATTAGACCCTCACTGTCGAGTTTAGGGCCACCTTATATTTATGTACATTTTTGGATTCATACAAAAATGCAGTTCTTGGAAATCCTTCATGCATCTATTATGGTGAGAATTAAGTAAGTAATTTCCAACAACTTTGAGCAAATGTTTTGAATTCAATTTTACTGAAAATCAACATACACGTGATATTTTCACCCGTTCAAATGATTTAAAAAATGTTTTCCAACATAAAGAAAATACCCTGTTATCAACAGCGGATTCAACCATGGGCTCAGTTGGGCTACAACCCAGGGAAAAAAGGAAGTCTCAAATGCATTACTCGGCCCAATCCAAAGTCAAGGTAGCCCCACCAGTTCGTTTCCTCCTTCCAATTCTTCCACTGTGATCATAGCTTGAAGCTAGAAATAAAACTCTAAATGTCGAGATTGATAGACGACTCTGGAGATTTTCCTTTTTCAGATTCTGAATATCTTCTCCTAGACATGTTTGCTGTGCTATCCAAGAAATGTCAAAGATTAGAGTATATAGC
The DNA here is from genome assembly GCA_030737875.1 of Allium sativum. Lineage (NCBI taxonomy): Eukaryota > Viridiplantae > Streptophyta > Magnoliopsida > Asparagales > Amaryllidaceae > Allium > Allium sativum. Next base: position 221,299,611 of record CM060918.1, on the reverse strand, counting down.
CCGTACCATCCTATGCGCGTGCTAGTGTGTGTAGTGCAAGTGCGGTAAAACCTAGAAGAAACAATAAAAACATGTAGTTGTTCGATGTGTATCACAATGTCGTAGGAATTATACGTCAAAGTCCAAAATTTGAGAGGCTCTATGCTAACTGTTCACGAGATTGTGTGGTATGTTATCTTCGATCAAGTAACACACACATATATATAATGGGTTGTTGCCTTAGTTCTTTCATTTTTTTTTGAGTTGTATACATGTCGAAGCGCACAAAAGTTATATCGAACGCATAAAGACCGGATCAAAATTCCAGGGTCGAATGCCTCGGGTCGAAGTGGGACACCGTGTCGAAACAACTTGACCTAACCCTATGCTGCTCGCAAAACTATTAACTCTTCAATCTCTTTTACTCAAGCAACCTAAGCATTACACCAAAACAACAATTTTGGCTCATAAGGATGCAGAGATTTGATAAATCTTTAAGCCGTATCAAATTCGCTGCAGCTCATAGTTGTATCAAATTTTACTTGCAATCTATGTCGCCCCCGACAACTAAAATCTAACCCAACATCTTCAAAGCCTCGGATTAGTTCATTTGATACAGCTTTGAGCCATATCAAATCCTCATCATATTTTATCTACTTATTTATCACTATACCTATATTACATGGAATTGAGAATAAAAATGTCGTCTTTCTCCTTTTCACTTCTGTGTTGACCGAAAAACAAAATTAGGGTTTTGCCCCCAAATCATGAATCCAATATTGCTCTTGAATTTGTTGTCTGATGCTCCGATTTTTTCGATGCTCTTTGATCAACCGATTTGGCTTTTGCAATTGATCGAAAAACTGAGGTAAGTATTTCTGATTTGTTTTTCTTCGATGCTTGGATAAATTGCTTGTGATTTTTATATGATACTGCGTGATTGCCCGAATGATTTTTGGAAATTCTAAATGATTTTTGTCCTAAAACACTACACCAAATAGGCCATTTTGTAACATTTTCTCGATTCAACTTGTAACTATTATTACTATGATAAAATTGTAACTGTTATTTTTGTTATAACATATTATAACAGTTATTTCTGTTATTACATTTACGGCTTTGGTGAATACAAGAAATACAATAGGTAAAAATGTATTTTGCTGTTGTGTTCGTGGTTTCCAGATCAATAACGCTTCTAACCCTCAAACCTTTTTTTTCGTTTTCCCTCTATAAATCAAAAAAGAATTCTAGGGTTCACTGTTTCCAATCAGATTGTTGAGTGCCTCCTTCTTCGCTTCGTCTGCGCTTCCATCTCCTCTAACCTCGCTTCGTTTTCGATCAGAGCCTCGAAGTAAGGTGATTTTTCTATAGTGTCGAGATTTCCTTATTTTTGTGGTGATTTTATGTTGTTTTATATTATTTTTTGGCGGATTTTTAAATGTGGATTTGATGCTTTTTAAGACAGAAGACAAAGGTTTTGATGGTTTTGGTCTAGGGTTTCAAAAAATACGCCTTGTCCTGAATTGCAATCAGTGGTTGTTCGTTCACTCCAATGTTTTTGAAAATAGGGATCCATTTCTGAAAACCCAATATATTAAATTCAAATTTGTCAGTTAAAATCAATTGACAACAAAACTTCCATTCTTTTGATCCACTGAATTTGATGTAAATTTAATTACTTCAGGTACATGTCACCTTTTTTTGGCAAGAATGTGAACTAAAATGTGCTTCACTTAGATTTAGGCTGTATTCTTATTTAATTAATTATGGTGAGTTGTAACTTTTGTATAATTATTATTTTCCCTTAGGAAGAAACTATTATTTAGCAATTGTGGTGAGTCGTAAATGTGCTTCATTTAGACTTAGGCCAAATAGATACTACCCTATGTTTTCACAGTTGCCCCTCTTGCTTCTCTTAACTATTTACCCCGGAATAACTGCATTCGTATAGTTGCTGAATGTTTTACTGGAAATGTTAAGAAACATAAATGCATATTTGATAACAAGAAAGTAGTGGGTTTGAGACATGTTAAGAAACATCCGAGATTTTTGACCGCTCAAATCGAAAATGATCCTCAATGTCGAGTTAAACAAATCAAAAATGCAGATAGTTATTGGGATTAAAATAAGGAAAAGAAGAAAGAAGAAAAACAATCACAGAATCTCACAACCGAAGGACAAAATATTAATTAATAAATAAATAACAGTTCATGAAGCTGTTAAAATATACATTGATTTTACATTTACAATGATTATCAGAGTTAATTAATGTACCAATATATGCAGCGGAAAATATAAATTAATACATCAGTAACTCAGGCTGACCCAAGCATAAATGAAAAGATAAAAACACTTGGATCAGAACTAAAATATTCTCATATCAGTTAAATCAATTTCTTGTGATAATATGAGTGCAATAACTTAAGAGATGTTACTTGAAATTTCATCGCTTAAGGATCCGTCAAACTAGATACTATATAATATAATGCGCTATTATAATAGTGTCTATGGTTAAATATAAAATATTAAAATAGTGTAAGCGGGATTACCATTATTACCCTTACACCGTTTATACAGTTGTCATACAATTTGCATATAACACACCAGTACATCGATGAATAAGGATGCTCCGTGATACAACAACGTTAAATCATAACCGTAGGGGGCTCGATCAGGATAAATATGACAAGGTGGTAACGCATAGTCGCAACTACCGCCTACCTTGAAAAACACTCCTAAATCATGGATGCACATCAAATCAATCAGACCGAGGGACTATAGTAATAAAGGAAGAAGTGTTGCCGATGGAGGTAGCTAACCCCACTTGGTCATGGTATAGCCCTATTTTAGTCATTTTAATAATGACCCGAAGGTGAAGAACATCCATCATCGTTCTCTTTCTTCAAATTCAGTAATCGCCTCCAAATCAACCTACTTCATTCTGGAACTCCATCTCGTACACAGTTGTTAAAGTGGTTTTCGGTATTGGCAGAGAGTAGACAATATCCGATCCTGGTCTCTTTAACGACCAAACGTTTACATTTTTCACACCGGTTAGTTATTTTACATTTCAAAGATGTTCATACTTCATGTCAAAATATCATATTTCACTTTAAAGCTTGTTTCAATAGTCGAGATAGAATATTCCATAATAAAATGTCCATTTAAAACCTTACTTAAATCATGAAACAATTCCAACTTTAAAATAATTTGAATATTAAAATAGTTAAATATATTTACAATAGTATAGATATTTTATTGAAATAGTTTGAAAATGAATAATTTGTATTTAAAATAGAAATTTCAGATTTAGTAAAATCTATGGTTAAAATATGAAAATAGTTTATAAAATAAATAGTTAATTACAAAAATGGTTTATTTAAAATAAGTAATAAAATAATTATAAGATAGACAGTTCATAAAGAAAAATAATTATTATTAATTTTTTTTCATAAAATGGTTTAAAATACTATAGTTGGAATTAGAATCGTTTCTTCAAAATTTAACCAAACAAGAAATATATTTCAGTTTCAAAACAATTTGACTAAATTTTGATATCTTAATTCAAAAGGATTTGACTTCCCATTTATATTTCAATTCGATTCAATAGTTCGATTCCAAACAACTCGATTCAAATAATTGAATTTCAATTATAATTCGTACTTTAAATTATTCGTTTATAAAAGTCTTGAGTTCACAATTTGATTATTACTATAAATCAAGTTAATTTAAAGTAAATATCAAGGATGGATAAACAATCAATTTTGATAGGTTTAGTTCATATTCAATTTAATTTTAACTTCAGTTATCCATATTTACGAATTCTTTAAAATTTAAAATTATAAATTTCAAAGCTCAAAGTTCAAATATAAAGAAAATTGATTAATAATATCATTTATTTTGTCTTTAAAATAATATTCCAAAATTCAAGGTTAAAAAAATAACATTTATTTAACCAACCGGCATCTGTATATAATTTTCTATCCTATGGCCAAGTAATACTTAAATTTTAATTTTTTTGGTAAAGGATGTATATCATTTCAATCCAAACCAAGGTCATAGGTAACTGTCATTTCAACCTACATTCGTAATTCATTTCAATGATTAGTCCCAGGTATATTTAATGCCCGTAACATCTAGGGTAATGGTTGGGATTAATCAACAAAAATCAATAACATAAATAAACAATGTCGATAACAAGATGAATTACATATCAATACATTAAATATATAAATTCAAGGCATCCATCAAAATCAACACATCTAAACGGTTTAATACAATATCAGTTACTAGTCATCAAGTATGAGGTTTTTAAAACTAGAAATTAATTTCTAACTGTACAATTTGTATTAACCATTAAATTAAATTTTACCGTCTGTGTAGATTAACATAAATAATCAATTTAAACAGTCAAACAGCAAACCATACAATCATATCATCACTTGAATTTAATTTAATTTAACTAACAATCAAATATTTTAGTTAGGTGTGAGTGGGTTTAATCACTCACCTTTGGCTCTGAACGCGTTTGAAATCCAAAATAAGACCCAAAATTTAACTATCTCAGAATCTGTCCAAATTGTGTCATCGCGAAGAGCTTGTCGATATGATTCCAACGCAATTTATTTCATCCAAAACCGACCTCATAGCAGAAAGTTATAAACGTTTAAACATTTGGGATTTAGATTATATAAAATAAAATCAAAACAATCCTCACCCATTAAAAACCCGCCACGTCAACACTCTCTCACGCCAAAAACAAAACCCATCCCATGTTCAAAAAAAAGATTCCGCAAGCTCCAAATCAAAGCCAGAATTCGATCAGGATGCACCACAAGAAGCGTTGCCGTCGACTCCACCTGCGCCTGAACTCCGGCATCCTCCGATGATCTCTGTCGCCCTTAAATGTCCATAATCCGCGCGACTTTATGCCCCGATTCTGACTAATCCAAATACAATCAAAACAGATCATTCGTATAGATGTGAAGCCATTATGAAGATCTACAAATTTCATTCTGAAGTTGTCTTGAATCTTTAAATAGATCAAGAGAAATTAAAGGAGGAAGATCAGAAAATTTTCGGCCATTGAAGATATGGGGCGGCTGCCTGAATTAGGGTTCTGAAATGAATATTTTAATAATATAATTCTCGATTTACGTGATATTTAAGCCAAAATTAGGACGAAGTCCAAATCAGGCCTACTTACTGCCTAATAATAGGTTTTGACACCTTCTAAACACAATAAACTAGGTTTCAAAGCCTAATTCCAAAGTCTTTAGCAGTTTCTTCTAAAACTTGACTATTTAATTAAATTACACACACGATTTAAATTATTACGATCAAATGATAATTCTGATGGGTACGAAATTTTAGATCATAAAATAATTTACCATTTCTAATTCAATAAAAGTAATTTCATCGAATTCCAAGATCGTTTGCCAAATGACAATTTCACATATTAATAAATAAAATATTCAATTTTTAACTTATTTACCTTACAATTAAATTCAATAGTTTATAATCTCTAATCAAATCGAAAATAGAATTCAAATAAATTTTCTTTATGAATTTTAATATTGATTATCAAATACTCTAGTTTTTATATTTCAATTATAGTTTATAAAAATCAAAATATTTCTATATTAAGTTTCAACTTTCATTATTAATCAATATAAAAAAATTAGAAATTTTAATGTTTAGCTATGCAGTTTGTTCGATTTGCTTGAAGCGGTGAGTTTGAATAATGAGCGAGATGATTTTATTTGGATGTTGGAGGGGGAAAGGAAGTTGTTTAGTGTTCGTAGCATCTATAAGTTGTTCAATTTTGCTGGGGTTAGGAGGTTGGGGTTCGAGCATATGTGGCGGTTCAAAATCCCTGATAAAGTCAAAATTCATATGTGGGTCGTGATACATGGTAGATTGAATACGGTTAACAGAATTCGTCAGAGAGGAGTGCATGTTATGGATGGCTGTGTTTTTTGTGGTCTTGACGACGAGGACTACCATCATCTATTTTTGGCTTGTGACTTTGCTTTTTATATTTGGACAAAATGTTTGGTTGCGCTTTACCTTGACTTGCTCTGGAGTGATTTCATTGCTGACCAATTGGTTTTTTGGCATTCAATTTACCCGACCTTGCATGCCTCTCATGATAGTCTTCTTTTTGCTTTGCTGAACTTTGCTTACACTTGGTTGCTTTGGCATGAACGAAACTCCAGAAAATTTAACCGAAAATTGAAAGCTCCTAACAGTATTATTTATTCTATCCTTAACTTTGTCTATGACTGGGCAGGCATGGAGCGCAAAAGACATGTTGAGAGCATTGCAGACCGAGTTCGTAAGAGGAGGCGGATCACTGGTCCACATGATTGACGATGATGCTCACTGGTTCACTAGCCTTTTGCTGTTTTACTGTTATTTTTAATGCTATGTAATGTTAATATGGCTCCTTTTTGTATGGCCGTATGTAGCGATGATCTGTTTTGCTGTTTTGGTTGTACATATGTTGTAAATATACGCACTGGTTACATGATGAATGCTATATATTTTAGGCATGAATCATGTTGATTCACTACCTTTTACTTCAAAAAAAAAGAAATTTTAATGTTCAAAATAATTTTGTTCAAAAACACACTAAATTTAATATTTTGAATTATCCCAAAATCTTGGGATGTTACACTCTCCCCCACTTAAAACTTTTTGTCCTCGAAAAGGCGTAGTAATAAAGTTGTCAATTTATATATATTTAGCCATATAATTTCTTATCCGACTTGTCTCATTCGTTAATTTACATAACTTATTTCATTAATAATTTAGTTCTGAATCGTGAATTACCAAACCGCGATTTTTCTGTAAGTCTGAATTACACATATCTTAAAATCTAAAAGTCGAAATTTAAAATTTTCTCTTTCATTAGAAAATTATATTCCAATTGATCCGAAAGATTCTCGTTTTAATGAATTTTGACTTATTTTGGATCCTATACGTTCATTTAAACTATAATTCGGAAAATCACGAACTACCGCTATGCGACGAGCTCGTTTTAATTAAATTTAATTTATTCATTAAGCCTTATTAATTTTATAAATTATAAATTCAAGTTAATTTTTTTATTATAATCCATAAATTTATTTCTCTTTAGATTTCCCATACTCAACTTAAGTTACGAATTTAAATTGAAAATTCCAACTATCCAAATCATTGGAAATCCATTTCGTTTCAAAATTTATAATTTTTATGCTTATCTATTTAAAATGAGTCCATTACCGCTTATTTAAGTTACTTAAATCCAATTTACTTATTTCCATCCAATACTGTTCATTATACTTATTTTAAGTTTTTCACTTCAGGTTCAATCTAGTTTTTATATAAAACTCAGTATGCATCATTTATGTTATAATTTAGGTTTTATCCATTTTTAATTTTTCTCACTTAAATTCCATTTTTTATGGTCGATATCAAACTTATATATATCAAATTGCTTATTCCCATAACATTTTAACTTATTATATATATGGTAAGTTGTGTCTGTGCTGTAGAAATGTTATTACTATACAAGTTTGATAGTTTCAATCTATTTCAAATTTATAATTCCAATTTCCAAAGAGTTTCAAATTCAGTTTCTATTCCTTTTAAGTTCAATTCCATTATACAATTTAGAAGTCTTCTAAAATTCCAAACTTAATTCATTTCTCTTGTTTCTAAATCATTCACTATCTTAGAAGTTAAGAATCCAATGTCGGGCTCGTTTTCAAAACAACTTTCACAATGTGGTACTATAATATAATATATCCTTTATATAAAACCATATTATAAAAGATTTAAATGAAATTAAGTTTCGCAGAACAAAGTATAAAAGTTCTAAGTGGTCTCCTTCACTTAGTCTTTTGAAAATAAATGTCGATGATGCTTGCACTCATTACCGTAATCATTTTCCAAAGGCAAGATGGGAGTATACACTTATTTCATAAATTCATTTGAAAACAATTTCTATACGAAACAACTTTTAAATATAATTTTTTTATTCTAAACCATTTACAAATCAATATTACAAAACCGCCCAAAATTAAATTCTCAAATTCATATTTTACTTCTTATTTCATCACCAATTAAATTTTCAACATTTCCTTATCAATTTATTTTCAGTATTTATTTCTTAAACCATTCAATAACCAATAGTTTTAAATTATTGATTAATCAAGAAATAAATGATGAAAATTTAATATTATCATCAACAAAATCAAAATTCATATATTTTCAAATAATTCTATATATAAATAATAGTGGAAAATACGGATAATGATAAACTTAACAAAAAATTTGGTCAAAAGTATGGAAAATTGAGAATTTAATGAGAAGGCCAAATGATAGTGTAAATGGGAAAAGATTAGCGGGCCTTCTGAATTCCACCTTTAGTGTAAATGTGTCCTTCTCCCTAATTTTGAAACTTCCCATACTTTTCACTAAAAAAATTCCAGAGTTTGTCCTTTAATAGAAAATCCTCTAAATAAAATATAATTCAAAACAATATTATGTCAATGAGTCTTATTCAAGTGTTTAGGAATCCCTGTCGATGCCTTAGCGTCCCAAGCACCGACCAGAATTCATAAATACTCAACGGAACAAACCGATACAATACAAAATCATTTTATATCAAAATTACAAGTACGTTCTCTCATATACACTCAAACTCATTCTAGAGTTTTACCACCCTATCTATAATGAATTAATCCCAAATAGAGCCAAGGTTTCACTAAACCAAAGCTTTGATACCAAATGTAACATCCGAGATTTTTGACCGTTCAAATCGACAATGATCCTCAATGTCGGCTTAAACAAATCAAAACTACAGATAGTTATTGGGATTAAAATAAGAAAAAGAAGAAAGAAGAAAAACAATCACAGAATCTCACAGCAGAAGAACAAAATATAAAAAAAAAACAGTTCATGAAGCTATTAAAACATACATTGATTTTACATTTATAATGATTATCAAAGTTAATTAACATGCCAATATATGCAGCGGAAAATATAAATGAATACGCCAGTCAGGCTTCATCTGCATCTTCATAATCATGTCTTCGTTAACAGAAAACTCAGGCTGACCCGAGCATAAATGAAAAGATAAAAACAATCGGATTAGAACTAAAATATTCTCATATCAGTTTAATAAATATCATGTGATAATATGAGTGCAATAACTTAAGAGATGTTACGGAAAATTTCATCTCTTAAGGACCCGTCAAACTAGAGACTGTATAATATAATATCTATTATAATAGTGTCTATGGTTAAAATAAAATATTAAAATAGTGTAAGCGGGATTACCATTATTACCCTTACACCATTTATACCATTGTCGTACAGTTTGTATATAACACACCAGTACGTCGATGGATAGGGATGCGCCGTGATACGACAACACTAAATCAAAATCGTAGGGGGCTCGATCGGGATAAACATGACAAGGCACACGAGGAATGCCCAGAGTATGAATATACTAGTTGCATGCCTGGACTGGTGGTAACGCATAGCCGTGACTACCACCCACCTCGAACAACACTCCCGAATCACTTATGTACATCAAATCAACCAAGGGTGTAACACCCCATGTCCATTAATGTCACTCGCAAAGGGAATGCATTAACTTCCATGGAGCATTTTAAGTGAATATAGAACAGAAAATCACAACAAGACAGATATAAAGCAATACTTGAAAATTTAAAACTTTATTTATTGCAGCAGAAAGTAAATATGTTTGGTTACATCATCAAAAATCATAAACCAAAGTCAAGTACATAATATCCATCTTGATAAAACAAAGTACATAATGCTACTACTACAAATAGCCATAAAGAAAATGATAGGCTGAACTTTACTTCAGCAATCCAAATCCAAGTGCTCCCAAAGAGATCCCAATCAAGCTCCACTAGTACTAGTCCCACCCTTATAACCTTGGGGGGGGGGGGGAAGGAAGAAAAGAGGTGGAAACAAAGGGGGTCAGACAAAAAGTCTGGTGAGTCCGATAACTCTAACAACATAATTATTAAAGCAATATGATAAGATATAAGCTAGAGAATAAGGTAATGACTGTGTGAACCACATGGGTATGGCAAGGCAGTCAAGAGAAAGAGAGATAACGTTAAATGGCGCTTCCTAATCAATATAGGATAATTACTATACTCTACCGTACTGTACTGTACTAACACTAACTGCACCCCTACTAGTCACTCTAGAAATTTGATCCCTCTTGGCTATATAGAACGATGATAGCTTCGTGTACTACTAGATGTACCCACTATCCTCCATGTTTGACTGTATATCTCTAGTTGCTATCATAGGTACCCAGCTGGTACCTATCCCCACTAGATGTACCCCTTCAATAAGTAATAATGGTAATTCCATGTACTCCTAGCTGACGTCATAGGTGTCGCCTGCTCCTATCTCCACTAGGTGTACCCCCTTAATAATTATTAATAATAGTGGTAGCTTCGTGTACCCCTAGCTGACTACATAGGTGCCGTCTTCTCCTATCTCCACTAGGTGTACCCACTACCCTGCCTCATTCGATCGGCTCCCTAACTCGTAGATACTCGTGCAGGTCCCACAGTGGGGTGTATCACTCCCCAATATGGCAACCTTATACCATGCAAGGAATGCACAGCTTATAACTACACGATGCTACAACGTCTTACCAACCAGCCCGGACCCACGCACGCACGTGACCCCGTTGGACTTGCGTTGCCACCGCTAACCCGTTTTGGCCTCTAACAATCAGACCCAGTAGGCGTGTCCCGTCCTCGACTTGGGTCGAGCTCACAAAGATACTTAATGGGCTACTGGAATGAAAAGGGCCCTCATGCTTGACACAAGCTTTCCACCTAGGCTTGGTCCCCTCTAGTACATCCCACTTAACCCCCTTCATGTCCACTCACATGTTTTAAATTTGGTTAAGGGTTTCTATTAGTAATTCCACATGCCACCCAAGACACCCACTTAATCCCTATGTCCCACTTATATGTTTTACCTTGGTTAAGCGTTACTAATCGTATTTCCTCATGCCACCCAAGGCACACACTTAACCCCCATGTCCCACCACATGTTTTACTTTGGTTAAGTGTTTCTTAATTTATTACTACCGTAACCCTTGTAGAACCTCTCACATTAGACTGGCATTTGTGGCTGCTGGATTTGCCGGGCGGGTCCGGGCAGTCTTACACCACAAACAAGCCTAACCTCGTGTCCATACAATTGTCACGCATTTAGTTTGGGCCTTTGACCTCTCACATTGGACTACCATTTGTGGCTGCTGGATTTGCCGGGCGGGTCCGGGCAGTCTTACACCACAAATGAGTCCAACCTCGTGTCTTAGGCAATTAATTATACATAATTAATTTTCCCCAAATTTGAATTACTTTCCCTATTCAAATTTCCATATTTATTAATGTCTATAATTTATCACCTAAATTATGCTCATCTATTTATGGTATATAAATTATACCAATTTCATCACTAAATAATTTTATTCCTTAAAATAAATTACATGCCTTTTTAGGCCATTACATGCCAAATTCACAATATGTGTGTATCCACTATTATCCCCATCGTACCCCCGTCATTCGTTCGCTTAACATGACATATACATATTAGACTAGCAAATAGTCTAACACTTAAAAAAAGGGAATAAACGTCACAAAGTCACATACACACAATAATAGATCTAATTTGCATCTAACTTGCAATTAAGAATTACAACATACTTGCATAGTCTTTGTATTATCAAGGATCCAAAAATCATAGATCTAAAAGGTGTGAACTTACATGTATGAACATAGTTTTACACCCAACTAGCCTAGGTAATTATCACAAACTTACATAAACTATGTATGTCGTCAACCTAAACATAAAGGTGTCATCTTGCATAACTATGGATCCAATAAAAGGTGTTAACCTGAGTAAACTATGGATCCACATAATGGTGTAAACTTGCATAACTATGCATGTCATAGTTTCAACATAAAAATGTCAACTTGAATATGGATCTAAACTTTAAAGGTGAGAACTTGTATATATGTGAATCCAATTATCACTTAAACTTGCATATGAACATAATACTTATATGAACTAGCATATGTTCCACATCCATATTCGCATAAAAACTGATGTTATAAACCTGGGTGATTGGATTATAAAAAGGGATTTATTGACACAAGTTAACATCATGAACTACTAGCATATATTTTAGATCCAAACTTACATAACATCATATAACTCGCATACAACTAGCGTGATCCTATTAACTTGCATAACATCATATGTACAACTTGCATAATCATATTAACTTGCATAACATCATATATGAAACTTGTATAATCATATTAACTTGCATAACATCATATATGAAACTTGCACAATCATATTAACTTGCATAACATCATATATGAAACTTGCATAATCATATTAACTTGCATAACATCATATATGAAACTTGCATATAATCATATTAACTTGCATAACATCATATATGAAACTTGCATAACATCATATAATATAAATCAAGTTAACATACATGATTAAACATATGAATTAGATTCACAATAACAACTTATAATCCAACGTATATCACATCATAATTAATTTAGCAATTATTTTGTTAAAGTGATCGAACTCACAACTCAAAAGCGGTCTTGAGTTCTGAATTCTGATTTCTGAAGTTGTATTAGCTCTCTTTTGAAGAAGATTCGTTGTTAGGGTTGAACAGAACTGATTTGATTTGTTGTTCTTCCTCTCTAATTGGTGGCAGCTGCTCTAGGGTTCAAGACAACAGTATGACGACCATAGTTTTAGTTTTAATTTTGATTTAGGGTTTGAGTCTATGGGTCTTTTTATAGAGTTTTGAATTTATTTACAGCCATCAGATCACTCTAGAATCCATCTAGGCCTTAGAAACCAAGTAATGATGTCAACAGACCAACCAGAAATCGCCACCAAAGCCCTAAAACATAAAATTTCGTTATAGACCATTTAGGGCCGACGGGACCAATTCCAAACCTCCTGAGTCGACCCTGGGGTCGACCCAGCAGGTCGACCCAGCGGGTCTTGGGTCGACCCATAAAATAGGTCGGTTTGGTGTTTTGCCTTCCGCTTTCGCTATTTTGAATTTTTTTCTTAAATTTTAGGTTGAATTTTATTTTATTTTTATAAATATATCTATATGTATATTTCTATCTTCCTAATTAACCATTTTCACACTAAACTACATTTTGAACCGCGTTCACACTAAGCCGCTTTTTAGCCATTCCCCTAAAATAACAATACGGCGTTGGCGGGGATCGAACTCTGTACCTCTTGTATGCAAGTCACATGTTCCAACCAAATGAGCTACTTAGTCTTTTGCTTACAAACCTTAGAACAATGCTATACATTTATTCTTTAATTTAGTTAATTCGATTATTCAAAAATCCGCGGTGTTACAAAGGGACTATAGTAATAATGGAAGAAGTGTTCCCGATGGAGGTAGCTAGCCCCACTTGGTCACGGTATAGCCCTGACTTGGTCATTTTAATTATGACCCGAAGGTCAAGGACATCCATCATCGTTCTCTTTCTTAAAATCCAGTAATCGCCTCCAAATCAACCTACTTCATTATGGAACTCCACCGCTTACACAGTTGTTAAAGTGGTTTTCGGTATTGGCAGAGAGTATGACAATAAAACGTTTACATTTTTCACATGGATCGGTTCTTTTACATTTCAAAGATGTTCATACATCATGTCAAAATATCACATTTTACTTTAAAACTCGTTTCAATAGTCAAGACAGAATATTCCATAATAAAATCTCCATTTAAAACCATATTTCAATTATGAAATAATTCCAACTTTAAAATAATTTGAATATTAAAATAATTAAATATATTTAAAGTAGTTTAGATATATAATTGAAATAGTTCAAAAATAAATAATTTTTATTTAAAATAGAAATTTCAGATTTAGTAAAATCTATAGTTAAAATATTAAAATAGTTTATAAAATAAATAGTTAATTCACTACAAGAAAATGTTTAATTAATAGCAAGTGGAATAGCATAAAAATATGACTTGCTATAATTAATATAGATTAGTGTTTGTTCGCAAGAAAAATAGCTTGATTAATCGCCCTCTTTGTCGCATCAAAAATTTAGCGGGCTAAAACTTTCGTTTCCCTCCTTTGAACGTTACTTTTCATTCTTTCCACTTTCCTGAATCTCATTTCTCCTCTCTGAGCCTCCTCTCTTCATTTGCAAATTCCAAAAAATGTCTCCTTTATCCTCTCCCCTCCTCTCCGAAATACGTAGAATGTCCGATACACTTTGTGCCTGGCTCAAATCAACGTCGCGATTCCTCCATAAGCCGAAACGCTTGAAGCCGTGAAACGCAAGAAGCCATGAATTTGGTATAATTTCCTTTTTCTAATTTTAGTTCCGAGTTTAATACGTGAATTAAAGTTTTCAGTGCTAACTGTTTTATTTTGGGTTTAATTCTGAAACACAGTACCATTCCCTGTGTAATTCGTGCAATTTTAAAACCTAAATTTGTTGCTGGATATACTTATGCTATTGCAATCAAGCGTAGGTTGAAATGAGTTAGTCTGATACTGTATAGGCATAATATTTCCTTCATTATTTTGCAGTTGTTAGGTTAAACTCCTATTATTGAAGCACAAATGTTTTTCTAGCCGCTAGTGTCAGGTTAAAACCTAAATTTATTGACTTCTGTTGTTTACTTGTATTTTTTTCCTTTTTTTTCATAGCTTTTAGGTTTATGTCCAGCTGGTGATACCTGAATATCACAGATCAAAAAAGATATCAACGAAAACATAAAACTTAATTATGTATAATGCAACATAATGTGAAAACAACAAGCATGTAATGACAGTACTCCATATGTATTTACAAAAATAATAGTTAAATGGTTGAAATTGCTTTGATACTGCATGTGCTTCATTATCATATTTATCTGTTATATCCAATGACATGCCATTTTAAGAAGTTAAACCCATCTTCTCAATAGGAAAATCCTACATATCTTATCATCTCTTTCGATATTCTCCTTCATTTATTTTTGTTCAAGAGAGAAGTTAGCCAAACTGTATTTGGTTATATAGAAATATGTTTGTGGTTTGAGTGCTTTTCCAAGAAAAGCATTTGGGAGACATGCATCTTAGTAGAACGGTTAAGTTCTTCGATCGGTATATCCTTTTATTGATTTTTCATTATTTTCCCAATTGGATTGTTTCTCATTTTTAAGCGTCTACTTTTGTTGTTAATTTGGGAAGGTAGGAGGATTGAAGTTGAAGTAAGGTTGCGATTGTTTGACTTGCATGAGAGTTGCGAGTTTAGATTGTTGTACGTTGGTATGTTATCTTGATTAAAGGTTGTAGAGGCACTATTTTGAGGTTTTAAAATGCCTTATTTTATTGCACAACTGTAAAATGCCTTATTTCCATGTTTATGCACACATTCATTGAATTCAATTCTGGATTATAGTAAGTCAAGAATGTAGTTTCTATTTTGGCAAGAGTAAACCTGAATTATTTTCCTTTTGTTTGGGTTTAGGCGATGTATTTCACACTAGTGTTTATATAATCTTAACAATAAGGTTGTGCTTTAGAGGCTTCCATGGTATGCGTAATGGATTTTTCACGTAATTGTATTTCAAATTAGCTGGCTAGTTCGTGACCAAGAAAAATGCATGCATATTAAATTTTAAGAAAGAATATTTTTATATAGACATGTTCTTTTTACGATTACTTTTGGTATATTTTTGTGCAAACTAACTACTGGATTATACAATTAAAGAAAACTATACTCAATGACAGTCGTCAGTTTAACATATATTTTTTACCTAACATGGTATATCTAGAAATTCAGTCCAAATGTGTGTAAAAAAATGCTAAAAGCAAAAACTGGCAACCATAATAGATAATACTGGTTATGTCATCCAAATCAAAGTATGAATGAACTGAATGGAACTGCTAAATCTGCATCCAAGTATGAATACTACTACTTGAGAGCTTTTTGTATACAAGGTTTTTATTTGTATATTGTTTAGATATCCTTTTCAGTGATCCTTATTTATTAGTTACAATTAGTGGGAGTAAAGTTTAGCTTCCTTAATGCTGAAAGAAAACTGATACAAATGATCACCAGTTTTATTTACAAGATAGCATGCTATCAAAGTAGGTAAGGTACCTACATTAGTTAATACATGCACATGTTGTTTGTATACTTTGCTTCCTAAGTTCCATGTTGCTTGCTACATTTTTATAGTGTCTCTTTCAGTAAGGTACCATGCAGAAGTTTTAGTTAGTAGCGTTAATGATAGGGAATTAGTCATCAAACATGAAAGAGGATCGTAAACTATTGAATAATCAAGGATTGATAGTGGTCCCGGTTGATGATAATTTAACCTGCTTAAGGATTTTTGAAGTAAAGCTGATTCAGTACAGATACATTGATTTGTGTTCTTTAATTTTTGTTTTATGTTTGACTTTTTGATGTTAAAAGATTGATTTCTCATTTTGTTATAGGTCTGGGTTTCTTATATTTTCCTAGTTATACCGATCTTGATCCATGATCAAAATTATGGTTTTGAGATAGTTCAGTTTTCTCTGGGAATTTGTGTTGAATGTTTAGTTTTTTCGCTCTCTCTCTCTCTCTCGGCCTATGAGTGGAATTAATTATGGAATGTTTTTGTAATTTGTTACAGCATCTTTAACAAATTTAGCAATTGAAGCCTTGAATATATTGAGACAGCATAAAAACAATTTTGATGCTATTGTTACTGATGAGTTCAACATGGATGGATTTCACAATTTTGCATATCGCACTTGTTCACCTAATTGAACAAAGCGTGATACATCCACCTTTTACCCTTCTATTATTTCCATTTATTATTTTCACAATTTACATCTTTAATTATAATTTTGGATATTTCTTCAAATCTTTCATTATTCGCTGCATACTTAATTTTGGAAACTATTCACATCATATTTTATATTTATTTATGGCATATCCATTAACACCTTCCTAATGGACCATTTTCAATTTTTGATGATAAAAGCAAGCTAATTTCCTTCACTTTATTCCATTAAAAACAGAGAAGGGGGATTGAAAAGGGGTGAGAAGAATTGATGGTGATTCGATGATGGAAGCCGAAAGTTCTGTATTTTTTATCATTGTCGCAATTGTGGTTAAAAAATGTCTTGCTGCTAGTGAGACAAACGAATTGAACTGGATTGCATCATTTTTGAATGCTGCACTTCTTGGTGTTAAGCGACATGTATTATTTATTTTATTTATTCGCCGTTGGTTTCTAATTTTTCTTCTATTAATAGTTCGATTATATATTTCAAACAAATAAGTTTAAGGTTCGTATCATTCATTCATTGATTATTTCTTTGACTGGTCACCTAAAAGTTTATAAGCGAAGTTCAGTCAAAAGATTGCAAAGTTTTGTGGACTAAGTTGAGTTTATTTCATTGATCGAATATGACGGCACTTACATGTACTTGAGTTTGTAAACAAAAATTTAGCATGAGATATAGTTTACAACACAAATTAAATAATATAATATATATAATACCAATTCAGAATATGTATTGTATTGCCAAATGTATATGCATCGGGCCTTAAGCCTGTGCATGATGAGCCGATTCATTCAGAATTTACTCGACCAAGTTTTGTCATACACGGTCCACTCTTTACTGGTTTTGGAAAATGCAAAGGATGATATACTTCGTTACATACACACACATACAGACATACATATACACACATTTTCTCATTCTTACAAGTGAAATTAAGTAGGATTAGCTAGTTTTCAAGTCACACTTTTCTTATGAGTTCATAAAATATATTTCGTTTCTTAATTTTACTCAAATTGCTTTCTTAGCTTTTTTACATGTATAAATTCAGAAGGCTATGCTTGAAAACATGTGTTCTTTCTCACATTTTCCATCTTAATAATCAGCACAAACCGATCATCTAAATTATAAGAAAACTGAAAAAGCATTTTGGTAAAGTGCATCTCATAGAGTTCCACTTTGGTTTATCAATTGTGGCTAATTCGGCATTTTCTTCTATCAATGTAATTTCATAGAAATATTTGTATCTAAAACCATACTTGTATACAGGCAAACTCTGGTGCAAGTAGCATATCCTAAAAAGCTGGAGTTGCGTCTTTAGGATTAGGTTGTGTTAATGGAGAGCGCTGGGACTTCCTTGCCAAAAGCTTCAAGGAAGTTGAGGGTGTAAAAAATATCAAAACCACGGGTAAATTTCTCCTTCATATTATTTTCTTACATTTAAAAACTTATAAACTTCTAATAAATTATGTTTATGCTTCTGCAGGATGTATTCTACCTTTTCTTGGACTTCAGTTCCCACTATGGATCAGAATTAGTAAGATTTGGAGCTATAGATGGTTTAGAGTCTCTTTGTTAATTCCTCTTAGATAAAGGACAGGTAAACATAATGATTTTATCTTCTTGTTACGTTTTTTTTTTGCATGTTTATATATTTTCCGAAACTTATTACACATTTAAGACCATTTTGAAAGCACGGTTTAATTATAGGAAGCTACAATATCTATGGGAACCAGAACTGTGTATAATGTTTCATAGTTGAGAAATCGTGTTCTTTTTCCTCTTAGGTTGCCGTTGTTCCTGGGGATGCATTTGGAGATGACACGTGCATCAAGATTTATTATGCAGCATCATTATTAATGTTAGAAGACGCGGTCACAAAGATAAAAGAAACCATGTTGCTCATTGAACCTCTGATCCCTGTTTAGTAATCCTATCAACAAAATTATAAAAGCAAATATAGTGGGTAATCACAGGTTTGTTACTTACCATCTTTTCTTTTCGAAAACCACAAGTAGAGAAGAAGTTCAGTTGGAGATTCAGAGACTACAATAGACCCTAGCGGTGTCGACAACTCTAACAATGGATGCTGCAATGGACAACCAACAACAGCCGATAGGTGCTTTAATTTGAATTCGACTTCGACGTGTGATGGAGGGCGCTGGGCAGGCACCAGGTGGGGATAAAGGCAGCAGGCAGTAGTGCAGCAAAGCAGTTGTTGGCCAATCGATCATCTTCGTTTATGGACAGTGGGAAAGGTGTGCTGTCATTTACAAGTAATTAGCCTCTGTAAATTCTAACTTCTAAATTTCTGATTAACATTTAACATCTTATCAATACTAGAAATAAAAAATCTGAGGATGCTGAAACAGTAAACTTATAGCCTCCTACAGTGCCTGCTGCGCACTCTTCACATGTAGTCCAAAGCTGGTTTTATTGTTTATCTTATATCATTCAGTGTACTGTTATAGATTCTGGTCTCGCTTTGCTATTTTTTTGGTCAAGCCAACCTTTTTTTTCCGGCCCCTAACTCAAACGTGCTTACATCTCCTTCGCGCACACCTTTGTCTCTTTCAACATGTATGCTCCAGAAAATAAGTGATGCAACTGATTGGACAACATGTTAGTCTGATAATCTTTCTAGCTTGCAAGCTCGTCTTGGCTCCTTTCTTTACATGTCAAGCTAGCTCATACTAACAGCTTGCAAGTTATGTTGTTTTCATTTAACAACTGATGAAAAATAACTAAAGTATTGTTTTCCTTTACTAAAGAAAAAAATAGCATAATTTATTAGGGAGTTGTATGAAGAAACTATGGCAGTAAAGGTTGTATTGACAGTTTCCTTATTGGCATCTTAAACTATTTGTCTCTGCAATAAGTAATTCTTGGCAGTACGTACTTACTATTTAATATATATACTACGCAACATAAAACAATATAAAGCATGAATTTGATACTAATGTAACTAATAGTATAATAAGCCTTTTCATATAAGCTCCTTGTATATATTATCTTTGCAGTGAACCTGAGTAGTGCAAACTATTCTTTGCTGCAGTCACGTAGCATTTATTATATGCTAAATGATAATAATAATAATATCTTAATATGAACACAAATATGGGATTAGAACTCAAGTAATTTTGTTTAGAAATATTTTCTAATTTCGTATTTACAAATGGAAAAACAGATTCTTTTCTTCATTTTCTTTTGAGTTTGGTTGGTTTACATCTACAATACTCTATTTCTATCCTTGATGAAGTATTTACATGTGATTAGGAGGTTATTATCGTGTTCTCTATCCACGCCGTAATTACCCTGTACGCTATTAAGGGATGAGGAGGAGAGTTATTAGAGAGGAACAATTGCAATTTTTATTGATGCAAAACATGATACAAAGAGCACATATATATAGTGCTATGAGCCCAACGGCTAGTACAAAATATACCAAATATGTATGAGCCTAACGGCTAGTATTAAATATACCAAGTATGCATGAGCCTAATGGCTAGTAAATAATGACAAAGCATGCTAAATATGATAAAAACGTGTTCACACTCTAACGGCTCTATTGTAACGGCTCTATTGTCTTCGTTATGCCCCCTCAGTTCGAACTAGGGTTTCCTTGCTCATTCTGGCTTCCGCCTGCACTGATAACGCGAAGTTCCTCTCTCATTCTGATAAATTTTTTGGTCGAAAGGGCCTTTGTGCGAGCATCTGCTCTCTGATAGTATGCGGGCACATGACATATTGCAAGTCTTCCTGATTGCCTTCTTTCTTTCACAAAGTGGAGATCAATTTCAAGATGTTTCGTCCTTGAATGTTGAATAGGGTTTAGAGATAAAGATACTGTGCTCTTATTATCGCACCAAATGACCGGCTTTCGTCTTGGAGTGAAACCAAACTCCTCCATCAGTGATTCTATCCACATGATTTCGGCTGTAGCGCTTGCCAGTGCACGGTACTCAGCCTCTGTGGTAGATCTTGACGTGGTCTGTTGTTTCTTCGTACACCAGGAAATGATATTGAAACCGAGGTAAACGCAGTATCCTGAGACAGACTTTCGATCGTCAATATCGTTGGCCCAATCGGCATCGCTAAAGCACTGTAAGTTAAGTTCCTTTTTTGAATTTAGGCGTATGCCGTAATGTTTTGTGCCTTGTAAGTATCGTAACACTCTCTTTAATGCCATCCAATGTTCTGATAAAGGGTTCTGCATGTATTGACTGAGTTTATTGACGCTGTAGCATATGTCTGGTCAAGTAATAGTTGCATATTGTAACGCTCCTATTATGCTTCTATATTGTTTTTCATTGTCGATAGCTTCTCCTTTATGCTTAGATAGTCTTAGGTTACTAATCATAGGCGTAGGTAATGGGTTTGCCTCGTGCATATTTGCCCTTTGCAGTATTTCAGTGATATAATTTTGTTGGGATAATATTAATTAACCATTGTTTTTTCTAATCACTTGTATTCCAAGAAATTTTTTTAGTTCCCCCAAGTCTTTAATGGCGAAATTTTGATCCAGCTTGTGTACGATTCTGTTTATTTCTTCGTTGTTGTCTCCTGTTATTAGCATGTCGTCAACGTATACTAGAATGAACACAGTTCCATGTATGCCCTTCTTCATATATAGGGAATTGTCCGATTTAACTTGTGAGAAACCCATGTTAGACAAAGTTGACTTTAGCTTTTTATACCAAGCTCTCGAAGCTTGTTTTAAGCCATATATTGCTTTGTGTAGTTTGCATACTTTATCACCAGTACCATATCCTTCAGGCTGTTGCATGTATACCTCTTCAGTCAATTCCCCATTCAAAAAAGCATTGTTGACGTCCAGTTGCCTCACATTCCATCCTTTGTTTAGAGCAGTGGTCAGTATAATTCTGATGGTTGTGGGTTTTATGACTGGGGAAAAAGTCTCATTGAAATCAAAACCAAATTGTTGCGCGTAACCTTTTGCAACCAGTCTGGCCTTGTATTTATCAATAGATCCATCTTCTTTTCTTTTGATTTTGTATGTCCACCTACAACCAATCGTTTTGGTTGAGTCACTAAGCTCCAAGTGTTGTTTATTATGAGAGCTTTATATTCAGTGTCCATTGCCTCCTTCCATTTGTTTGATCTTATAGCCTAAGTGAAATTCAATGGTTCGATCTCACTGGCAGAAATATTATATACTTTGGGTTTGAAGATGCCTCTCTTTGACCTGGTGATCATGTGATGTCCAGTTGATTGTGGTGGTGTTTGCTCTTGCGCATCATTGTTGCTGGTAGTGTCAACATGGTTGTTGTTTTCTGTATCTTCACTATACTGCGTGTTTTGATGTATGTTTGTATCTTCTGAGTCATTGTGTGTCTCATTGGTTTGCTCATTTGTTCGATCCATAGTTTCTTTCTGGGTGTTTAAATTGCTTGTGCGTTGTTGCTCTTCATTTCTATCAATTGAAGGTGGTTCAGTAATGAATGGCTCGAACCGTAAGTTATTGTTTATGCTTTGTTCCCCATCCTTTTTGTTGATTTGCTTTTCTGCATAAGGAAACTTGTTTTCATCAAATATCACATGTCTAGAAACACATATTTTTCTATTTTTGTCCATGCACTTATAACCTTTTTGGTTTTGTGCATACCCGATGAATGTGCATGGGCTTGATCTCATACTTAGTTTATGATTGTTATAGTCTCTCAAACATGGAAAACATAGACACCCATAGGCTTTCATAAAACCATATTCTGGTCTAACACTGTATATCATTTCATGAGGGCTTTTATTGTTTAAGACTTTGGTTGGCAACTTGTTAATGAGGAATACAGATGTGTAGAAAGCTTCATTCCAATATTTCATAGGTAATGAGCTTTGTGATAACAAAGTTAGACCAGTCTCTACTATGTGTCGATGTTTTCTTTCGACTAAACGTTTTGTTCGGACGTATGCGGGCAAGTTAATCTATGTTTGATCCCTCTTTTGAGAAAGTAATTAGTTAGAGGTTTAAACTCAGCTCCCCCATCTGTCTGAACAACCTTAACAGTACTGTTCATTTGTTTTTCGACATGAGTTATAAATTGCATAACTGTATTGCAAGCTTCTGATTTAGTTTTCAGCATGTATATCCAAGTATATCTAGAATAAGCATCCACAAAAGAAAGATAATACCTGTGTCCCTGATATGAATTTAGAGGCGCGGGTCCCCACAAGTCAGCGGCTATAAGTTCCAGTGGCTCATTATAGCTGGTTTCAGAATCACTAAAAGGGAGCTTGTGGCTTTTGCCGAGTTGGCAGTGCGTGCACGTATGTTTGATAGGTACATTTTTATAATGAATGTTATTATTACGTAGAACAGTTTTAACAGTTTCCAGATTAGGATGTCCTAATTTTACATGCCAAGAATTAATCATGTTACATTCACTGCTATTATTGTCATAATCAACGATATTGCAACTGTTCCTAATATAATCATTGTCACTACTAGCATCTACATTATTGTACCAGAATTCTCCACTTGAGTTTGCAGTCTTGAATTTGTATAAACCATCATATAGGTTACCTCGAAGTAATATTTCATGATTTAGGGAATCTTTAACTAAACAAAACTTAGGATGAAACTCAAAGTAAACATTATTGTCGTTGGCAAATTTTGATACACTTAACAAATTTTATCAATCGTAGGTACCCTAAGAAGATTGTTTAATTTGAGTTGTCTTTTCCCAAAGATAGTCCCTTTGCCTATGTGTGTGACACTAGCAGTACTACCATTACCCATATGCAAATTTCTCATACCTGAGTAATTTCTGCTCCCAATGTTTAAATTTTGAAGATTGCTAGTTATGTGATGAGTCGCTCCTGAGTCAGGGTACCATTCTTCGAAGCAATTGTCTTCATTTTTTACTTCATCATCATCTGTAGCATTATGTCTTCGGTTTGCGTTATTATTATTTTGAGTTGAATTCCCTGTTGTTGCCATATTTGCTTGTGCTCTTCTTTGTGAAGAGTAATTTTGGCTTGCCTGTTGTCTACCTGTGTCTGAATTATACCTGAAGTAACATTTGTTTGTCATGTGACCAAACTTTTGGCATATTTGACATTTCACACGATAGTTGTTTGTTATCTCCTTGTATCTGCTTATTTCTGACTGTGGTATAATTGGCAGAGAACTTATTTTGTGCTGTTTTTCTTTGGTCGATTCTTCCTTCATGCGCAAGGAGTGCTGATCGAACGAACTGTAAATCAGGTAAGGTTTGTTGTGTGGCTAGCACAGTTACTAGAGATTCGTATTCTTCATCTAATCCACCAATAATAAATAGGATTTGCTCATTGTCGCTGATCTTATGGCCAACAACATTTAGTTTGTCACACAGATTTTTAATTTTTCCTAAGTATTCTTTCATGCTTGCCTCCTTTTTTCTAGAATTTTGTAATTCCCTTCTATATTGCATGATTCTAGCAGCTGATTATGAACTGAAAATTTGTTCAACTGTTTTCCATATTTCATAAGACGTGCTACATCCAAATATTTGTGATAATAAATTCGAACTTACTGACGATAGGAGCCATGAGGAGAGGAGGCTGTCTTGTTTTTGAAACTTTGTGTAGTCTGTGTTAGGCACAATTTCTCCTTCCGAATTGGTTATCGTCACTGGTGGAACTGTTATTGTCCCATTAATGTACTGCAGTAAATCATACCCTCTTAAAGCGATCTCTACTTGATATTTACATAGAATATAATTGTCTTCGTCTAGAGATGTGGTGATAATTTGGCTTTTTGGTTTAATCAGGTCATGATGGTTAGGTGGAGTGTTGTACCCCATACTTCCTGAAACACCGGAGGTTGCTTCATTGTTGTTGGCCATAAAACAAAACAACTTTCCGCTTGATGATTAAGTCTTTCAGCAATTTGGCTCTGATACCATATTAAGGGATGAGGAGGAGAGTTATTAGAGAGGAAAAATTGCAATTTTTATTGAAGCAAAACATGATACAAAGAGCACATATATATAGTGCTATGAGGCCAACGGCTAATACAAAATATACCAAATATGTATGAGCTTAACGGCTAGTTTTAAATATACCAAGTATGCATGAGCCTAACGGCTAGTAGATAATGACAAAGCATGCTAAAAATGATAAAAACGTGTTCACACTCTAACTGCTCTATTGTCTTCGTTAACGCTGTTATCAAACTCTACAAAAAAAACTAAAATAAAAATAGAAAGATTAAGCGGGAAGACATTTCGTTTCCCCTTCTTTTTCATTATTTGCCAGCCTCTTTTTCTTCCACTTTTCCCATATTCATTTTTCTCCTTCTTCATCAATTGGAACTCCACATCATTGCAACCGATATCGGCAAGGAAACCCTAACCTCCTTTCTTAGCTTTGCTCTGTAAACCCTAAGTCAGGTATGTTATTTTCTCGTTCTATGTTGCGCGTGATTTAATCAATTTTGTTTGATTTGTTCTGAAACCCTATTTTCCATCTCCAAGAACCTAGATTTAATTCTTTATTGTGCCATGAAAAGATCTAATCTGGTTTGTCCTTGTGCTCTTTTATTTTATCTTTTTTTTTAAATATATGTTGTTTTGTTGTTTGTGTTGTGTAGATTTGATAAGTTACTTTGTGGGGAACTGTAGTGATGTTTACCTATACGAAGTAACTAAATCTCAGTAATGTTTGAATGTTGAAAACCCATGAAGGTATGCTAAAGGTTCTACTTTAATATGATGCATGTACCTGGTGCTTATATTAGATGGTGAATGAGACAAATACTTTAACTATAAATTCAGAATCTTATCTCAGTTTGGAGTTTACGGTTTCCCAACTTTTTCTCTTAAATTGTACCTTGCGGGTGTGGTACCATGGCTCATGAAAAATTAGCTCTCTCGCTTCTTTTTGTAGCGATGTTACATATATATTACACAAGCTACTTAGAAGACCAAACTATTAATTTGTACAATAGAAATTACTGAATTAGAAACATGAATTTGCATATATTACGGTTTTCATTCATAAACAAGTAGTAGCATGATTGCTATTATTGTGTTGGATTGGCATGTAATGTCTAAATTTGACTATTGTAGTTGGTGTTATATGTTAAAATTTATTGTCAACCATATAATTAATTTGGCTTGGGTGCTGGTGAGTTGTAGGAGGAGGTTGCAGGTTGGACTTGGATGATGGTTTGATGCAGTAGGTTTTGGTAATTTGGAGTGGTGGCAGTTTTGTAATAGAGGAGGAAATGGTTTTAGCAAATGGCTTATGTAATGGAGGATACGGTGGCCGTCTTGGTGAAGGAAATGTGATTCGGGTTGGGATTTTTCGGATAGTGGAACAAGGAGTTGTAAATGGTGATGGATAAAGTATTTGTTTTAGTTGGTATTGCTGACTATTTGGTGAGCTGGTCTATTTTGTAGGAGATGGTACCATGGTTGTTGGGTTTGGCTGAATTGTGGTTGTTGTAGGTGTTATAACTTAATGGTGTCTATTGCAGTCATGTTGGAGGAGGATGGTGTAAGAGGTAAGAGTTCTATTTGCTTTGTTGTAGGCAGAATGGAATAATGGAGCTTTGAAAGCCATTATACTAAACAAAACTGATTAAAAAAACTATAGATTTTTTTATTTTCTTTCAGAAATAATAAATTATTAGACAAAACTATAGATTACAAAAAACTGTTACTTAGGATTGAATCATACATTGGACAATATTTTATTAGTGTGGGTATTGAGATATGCATGTGCCTAAAGTGGATTTCATGAATTGAATTAAGTTATTACATGTTTGATAATATGTAGTTGGAGAAGAAAAAAAATTTGGGGATGGATTTGGCCCTTCGGTCTAATCGACTGTAAGAGAGAGGATGAAGTGGAATTCAACAAATGGATCAATTAGAACACATGCAAATCTAGTATGGTCTTAAGAAAAAAATAGTCTGGATGGACCATCACACATGTACTAAGCGTAGCATGCTGACTACATTTGTACAGCTTCCAACAGTTCCAGTTGAAAGAATATAAGGTGTTGAGCAGAGAATGTTTGTGTTCAACAGTAAGTACATGTTTTGACCATCCTATTTATATATGCATACATCAAGGTCCTTTGATGTCCGCTTTTTATCTGTTTTGTTTATTTTCGTGAGTAAGTTTGTTGCTTAACTGTTTCAAACTCATTCTATTGATGTCAAGTTCCATGTGAGTATTTAATTCTCACCTCTGGTCGTTTTTCCAGCAAACCTTTTTTTTCTTTAACACAATTTAACTTATTCGGTAGAGTTCTTTTGTCTTAGTACGGTCTAACTTTGAGTTATATGTGCACGTCCTAACCAACAAATGATGTTTGTGACATAATGCATAAAGCCACAAATATTATTTGAATTATTTGTTTAGTTTAGTAATAGCATGTACTTCTGATTTATAAATTGTTTCATTTAGACTCGTTGTGATGGATTTGTGTGTTACACACACACACACACACACACACACACACACACACATATATATATATATATATATATATACACACACACACACGTGTGTGTGTGTGTGTTACTAATTGTCATTCAAACATATTGGTTGTCATGTGATTTTATTTTATTAATTATCATTACGTTGTGTGTTTATCACTTTATTATTATAAATAAAAAAATAAACATTTAATATATGTGCAGCGTTTATCACTTTACTACATTTTTCTTACTTCAGCTTAAGCCTAAAGCAAAAACAAAGACACTGTGCATTATAGCAAATGTCCTATTCTGTAGGTTCCTACTTGAACTATGAATTATGGTTTTATTTGTTTGGATCTTGAGGGAAGAGGATTGATGATGAAACAAAGCACAAATTGTGCTTCTCAAGATCACATCTATAGGCTAGCTAACTTTAGCAAGTAGCAACTGCCTACTTAGATTTATATGTGCCAATACCTTTCTGGCTGCTGGTGAATTTGATTATTGAATGAGGTACTTTTTGTATTTTTACAATTTGTTATTCTCTGTTACTAATACATGGGCATATTTTGTCTTCAAGGACAATTGTGAATCACATGACTGAATGAATTGCATTGTTCCCAAGTTAGCATAGCAACTAAAACTTATGAACATAGTATATGCACTCTGTGTATATGAAATACTGCATAGATTGAAAGCTGATATCGTAATGCACTAGAATTTTATCATTATTGTGGCTAATAACGTAAGGTAATTAAAGAAACTCAACCAATTGTTAATAACCCGGATTCCTTGACCCTGCATATTTTAAATGAAAATAAGTTGAAGAAAATAAATAAACTAATAGAGTAATATAAAAGAACAAAAGCAAAGAACAGTGAATGACAATGAGTGTCATAGAGATGCACGTTCTCTTACCTTTAATAAGTGTCATGATAAACTCCAGGAAGAAGCCATATTCGTTTCACAGGAACTAAGGCAATGCACTATGTCAAATGTACAGTATAATATCCATTATTTTAAAAAGTGAGGACTTGTAAAGATAATTTTTAAAAGCACAGAACATGATTCAGGTAATGCCAAAATTGTCAGAATATAGTAATAGTCTTATGGATAACTATGCCCAAATTTTGATATCAAATACATGTAAATACACTCAGAGTTTAAAGACTAAACCAAAGCAGCAAGCTATTGTATTATTGCATTGATATCAAATACATGTTGATAGTGCTTATACATTCTCACTAAAATAGCCAAATTTACAGCCCACGAACATGATTTCCAGTCCTGCTTCCCACCTGAAAAGCGAACCGATTTTGTTTTGAAATCCCTTTCATACCTTGTTAATGTATATGTTTATATGTTAGGCACTGCTTGATATTAACAGTAAAAAATGGATGCATTAAATATTATTCCTATATCAAAAAATAAAGTTCTATGTAATAAGTTGCTTGGTGGTTACCTTAGTTTTGATATATGATTCAGTTCCATGTACTTCGCTGATTTACTGTGTTCTTTGACTTGCCAAGAATATGATTTTGTTGCTATTGCTGGTCCTGATCATTATGTTGTGGGATTGGATATATCAAGCACCGC
This sequence comes from Allium sativum, assembly GCA_030737875.1. Classification (NCBI taxonomy): domain Eukaryota; kingdom Viridiplantae; phylum Streptophyta; class Magnoliopsida; order Asparagales; family Amaryllidaceae; genus Allium; species Allium sativum. The sequence goes on along the minus strand of CM060918.1, from coordinate 221,270,702 downwards.
CATTATGAAAGCAAGGAGACCATACAGAGTGAAAGCACTTGTGAATTTAAGCGTTTCATTTGGACATTGAAGCCCAGCACAAAAACCTGCTGAATACTTCAGGAAAATGTGTGGGGATGATTACTACATCTGCAAATTCCAGGTTCATATTTTTCTTTTCCTTGTAAAACAAATTGGTAGTCTGCTTTCTTCTGAAAGGTAGATGTACATTGTAAATGAATGTGCAAATACATTTTGAAGTTGAATTAGGAATTTGAAACGTGTTTAAAAGCCTATGTTACTATAACATTCTAGGATGTAATAAATGGTTTCATTTGAAACGCATTTATGTTATTATTTGTTTGTTACTGCTTAATATTCTCTTTGTTGCACTAGATATAAACAACATGCTGAGTAATCCTATTTAGTTATTTTGTATTGCAACTAGCTAAATACGTAGTTTCATAATCTTAATGACAGGCAAAAATTAAACTTTACTTGTGCCCATTGAATCATAAGGCTAGCACACTTGTTTTATCAACAAATAATTTGGGTGCAATGTTCACACACTATGTCGAGTCTTTCTAATGGCACACTGGGTTAAAATAATGTGATTTTGTTCCTAGTTTTCAAGGTTGCTAAATTACATGAGCCTAATGTTATGAAAATCCCCGTAAGAATACGTAAAGCCAAATATCAAAAGGTTTCTCTAGCGCATTCATTTTCAAAGGTAATCAGTTGAATTGTATTTGTTACTTAACCGCAGAGGAATTGCAAATTGGATCATAGCAAGTGAAGCATGAGAAAACAATATGTTGCTATTCACCAGCTCATTTTATAATTAATCTTAATCTCTGTATTATACATAATCATTTTTATTTACATGTATATAACATTTTTTGGTAACTTTTAGAGCTGAATTTGAGTATGCATGATTTTAGGTATTCGGCCAGTGTTCTTGCATTCATTCTCCTTCAAATGTATTTTGCGTCGATGTTCATACATCTTTACTTTTACTATGTATCGTTAGGTTAACTATGGTTGTATGTATTGTTCCTTTTAGTATGTATTGTTTTGGTTAGCAACGATTGTAAGAATTGTTAACTTTTGATCATAAATATTTATATGTTTCGAACTTTGTATGACATACTTTTGATCATAAATATATACATGCTTAATATTCTGCATGAAATAATTTTTATAATGGCTATGCATACTACAACATTATGTTGGTGCAATAAAAATATTCTGCAACGATTAAACAACTATCATGGCAAGTAATTAATGCTATAAAGTACTAAATTAAACTTTCTATAGCATTTATAGTTGCTATAAATAGCAATTAAATAATGTCATAAATATTGGCAGCATAAATCATAACTTTGCATAAAAGTTTTATAGCAAGCAACAAACGCTATAGATATGAATTTGTATCTTACAAATCAACTATTTAATAGCAATTCTGAAACGCTATAAGTAACATCATTCATAGCATGTTTTTTATAGCGATTATTAAATTGCTATTATAGATCCCTGACATATTATAGCATGTTGATATACAGCGTTTATAAAAACGCCATCGTATCCTTTCATAGCGTTTTTTAAAACGCTATAAAAAGGTCTTTTTCTTGTAGTGATTACGAAAATGGTTTATTTAAAATAGGTAATAAAATAAAATAGTTATAAGATGAATATTTCATAAAGAAAAATAATTAATATTAAAAATAGTTTATAAATTGGTTTAAAATACTATAATTGGAATTAGAATCGTTTCTTCAAAATTTAACCAAATAGGAAATCATATTTTAGTTTCAAATCAATTCAACTAAATTTCGATATTTTAATCCAAAAGGATTTGACTTCCCATTTATATTTCAATTCGATTCAACAGTTCGAGTCCAAACAATTCGATTCAAATAATTGAATTTCAATTATAATTCTCACTTTAAATTATCTGAAAATTAGCGGCAAGGGCTCTTAATCAGGCCTTCATTATTTTTAAGGACGTTGTTTTGAAACAATTAGTTTTAAGGACAGGAATCATGGCGAGCCATTTTCTTTTTTGAAAACGTCGATCTCATCGAATAAATCAGGGCGCAGTGATCTCCATATCTCCGTTTTTCCAATTTTTCAAGTTCGATCTGCCATCGTTATTTCTTTCAGGTGAGTTTTAATAATTTCGATTTTCTTCCTAGTTTATAATTCGAAGTAAAATTTTCAAATTCTTGATATTAAAGAGGCGTTCTTATGTTTTGTTGTTATTTTATTCTTTATCAGGTGATTTTGATAAATTTGAATCGAATTGTGCACAATAAATTTTAACGAATGATTTTAAATTTTTAATAGAATCTGAAATTGTGGAATATGATATGGAAATATTCTAATTTGTTCTTCATTTTTGTGGACTATGTAGTTAAATCAATTGAAGAGCAAACACAAAGTTCAAGTACTCCTTTAGTTGAACATGATGCTGTAAGGTATGTATTAATTAAGTTGAAATTTTCATATGACATGTGAAATGTGATTTTAATGTCTGTTTATTAGTAAATTTAATTGTAGTTTTGGCACACTATGATTTTTTTATTTCATTAACAAATCTGAAATAAAAAGATATGTTGTTTTATCTTTTTTACAATTTTTTTGTAAAATTAAAAGATAAGTGTTTATTTTGGTTTCAATGGCAAAAAACAATATTTTTTTATAGTTAATTTTTAAAAAAAATGGTTATAATGTGCTACAGTTATTGTTAGCCTACTTTGTGAGCTAGGCTACACAAAGAGCAAACAGTGAGAAAACAACCAATCGGTCCGGATCGGAAGGAGATAGCACAGGAAAAAAAGTAGAGATCAAAGACGCAGATACTGTACCGGTTCGGATCGGAGGAGTACGTCAGCGATATCATGAAGCGAGTGGCCTCATCGGATCGGATCGGAGGAGTACGACAACAACATCATAAAGCTGGTGGCTTCATCGGATCGGATCGGAGGCAGCCGATCCGAACCCCTCTCTTTGAGCCAGTGACCGTTGCTACACACATTTCCTAAAGACTCGGGCCAAGCATGACCATTTCTCCAACGATCTCCCACCAATTCAATGCGCTGTCACCATCTGGAAGCCTCGGAACCCGACTCTTATGGGATGGGTGCCATGCAATTCCGAACCGGAGCCACTTCGAAGAGATTTTCATCTATAAATACACCAGCTAGAGGCGTTTGAAAGGATCTTTTGGCAAATTCTCAGTTCTAACTTCCTCCATAGTCGAATTTCATAACTACATTCAGATCAAAATCATCTTTTAAAGCCTATTTTTGAGAGATTTGAGTGAGTTTATGCATTGTAATTGTGAAGTTGAGTGAGAATCATTGATGTATTTGTATCTGAATCATCAATTAAAAGAAATCAAAGTGGACGTAGGCTCTTTAACGCCGAACCACTATAAATCGTGTGTTCTTTGTTGCTTTTTGATTCCATTTCATTGAAATCATAGCTAATTTGGGTGTTGGAACCAATTTTTGGTCTAACATTTTGGTGCTTTCACTGAGAACCTTTCGAATCCTCAGCCTTTTCAGGATTATCATTCTACAATTTGGACTTTCAAGTTCAAAGAAGTTAATCCCTTCTCTCTGACATTTTTCAGTACTTGTTGACTAACCATTGAAGAATCAAGTATTATGGCTAAGACCAAAGGAAAAGAAGTGCAAGGCATTAGGGGAAATGATTCCAGAGAAGATCAGCAAGCTATTGTGTTAACAAGGTCACGCGCTCAAAGCTCTGGAGCAGACCGCTCCGATCAGGAGGATCCGAACCGGATCGGAGGTGACGATCTGAACCGGGTGGAAGGCACCGATCCGATCCGATCTGATGAGGTTGGGGGCACTCACTCTCTCCATATGAACCGCCCCGACCAGGCTGCTGTGAACCGATCCGATCCGAACCAGAATGAAGCTGGAACTTCTACTCGAGCTCCCTCCAACACTCCGATTCCAGCCATGATGACCAATGTTCAGCCTGATCCATCTGCACCCATTACTCAGGGAGATTTTTCACGTTTTCTTGACATGCTTCAGAGCACTAAAGAAGCATTGGAAGCCCAAAGGCATGACAATATTCGCATGCAGGAAAACATGATCACTATGGGTAGAGAACTACAGGAGCTCCGGAGGCAGAAGTCACCTTCCTCGACAAGTCGTCTTACTACAGATGATTCATCTTCTTCGGAGGAGGAACGCCCTCGCGAGTGGAGGCCGCTTGAACGACCTCAGAACCTTGATCAATTGACTTTTGGATCTTTGGGATCCCGAGAAGACGCTGCTCATGCATTGGGCCTTGATGACCCGAGCCTACAACAACCTATGTTGCTACCCATGCGCGTATCCCACATCTTACCCAGAGATCCTAATATTACCAACCCCACGCAGCAACAGCATCTCCAACCTCTACCTCCTGAGGTCGACCGAGAACACAGAGAGCAACGTAGAGCAGCTACCGCCAGAAATAGGAGGTGATCCCCTGATCAGGAACCCAGGGGTAATCCGAACATCATATCAAGAGAGCCTGTGCAGACATTAACAAATGCCGATGTATGGGCAATTGTGCGCAAGATCATGTCCGAAAGCCTGCACTATACTAATGAAGATTGGGGCATTGAACGAAGTCATACCCCCTTCACAGATGACATACTGAATTTCCAGTTCTCCCAGCGATTCAACTTGCCTCAGATGGATCGATATTCAGGAAGAACGGACCCAGGGCAGCATCTAATGAGATACGCATGGTTCATGAATGCGGCAGCAGCCCCGGACATCGTAAAATGCAAAGCTTTTCCAATCTATCTGGAAGATGTAGCGTTGATGTGGTTCACCCGACTCCCTCCTCGGTCGGTATCAAATTTCACAGAGTTGAGTGGGCATTTCATGAATCAGTTTCGATTCCATGTCCAAAAGTCCAAGACCGTCATAGAATTATCACGAATTAAACAGGCCCTAGGAGAATCTTTGAAGTCATATCTAAATCGCTTCAACCTGGCCGTCACCGAAGTTAATGATCCCCATGAGCCCACTATCCTGATGGCCTTGACAGAAGGGGTGGATCCTGATGCAGAGTTTGGGGATTACTTGGCCGGAAAACCACCTCCTACTAGAGAATTGTTCTATGAAAAGGCTAATGTCCGTTTAAGGCGAGAAGAAGCTAAGGCAAATCGAAAGAGAAAGTCCGAAGGGGCCTTGAAGGAGGGTGTCCAGAGTAACATTGCCGTGCAACAATCTGGTGACAGTTCACGGAAGGTGGAAGTAAATGTTGGCAACTAGAGTGGTGGTAATAACAACAGAAATGGGAACGAAAATAGAAGGAATAGAAATCGAGGGAATAGCTCTAATAAAAGACCCAGATTCCAGACTTTTGAAAATTACACGTCGTTAAATGATACATTGGAGAACATTTATTTAGATACATACAACATATTGTAATACAAAAAACCACCACCTAGAGATTCTACTAAGAAAGAGATTGAAACAGGAAAGTTTTGCTTGTTTCATGGTACACATGGTCATTCCACCAATGAGTGTCGTCATTTGAGGGATATCATCGAAAAATTGCTGCGAGAAGGGAAGTTGGATGAGTACAAGGCCGCCCCAAGGGACAGAGGGCAAGGGGGACAAGCCCCGAACCAAGACCAGCTCGCTTCAAAACGCACAGCTCAGCAAAAAGGTAAGAGGATCGTCATTAACTCTATTATGGGCGGACCTCACTTAGTTGGTCGTAGTTTTAAAGCAATGGACCAGTACGTCAATGCCGCTAAGCATTTTGAAGTAGGAGAATGCAGTAGCCTTGAAGACGTAACTCCAATAAAAGAACAAAAAACAATGTCAGATGATGTCATGTTCCGCAATAGAGATGATTCTGGAGTTCAATCTCCAACCGACGATCCACTAGTGATTACCATGACAATTGGCCCCGCTCTAGTCCATAAGGTGTTAGTGGACAACGGAAGCTCGGTCAATATCCTCTTCAAGAAAACTTTCGAACAAATGAGGCTCGAAGCAAAAGACTTAAAGCCATGTCAAGGATGGATACGTGGCTTTAACAGAGCAACTACAACTCCGATGGGTTTTGTGGAATTACCAGTCACACTAGGGCAGGGAGATCGCCAGAGAGTAAGGATCCTGCCGTTTGTAGTTTTGGATTTGGAGTCACCTTACAATGCTTTCCTAGGTCGACCGGCCCTCGCCGAATTTAGGGCATGTATTGCGCCTTGGTGCATGCTGCTTAAATTCCCGACTGACTCAGGAGTTGGGACAATGAGGGGCGACCAAGTTACGGGACGAGCTTGTTACGTGGAAGAGTTAAAGATGTTAATGAAAGAGTTGAATATAGATGCTAAGGATGATTCCACCCCTCCAAAGGAGGTCTCAGCATAGCAATTAAGGGGTCCTGCCCCAAGAGAGTCGCCCTCAGATGTGCTCAAGGACATAGATCCCATAGAGGATAGAGAACCCGGGGACAGGAAGGCAACTCCCAACGAAATAACAATCGATGTACCTATTGATGAAACGGATCCAACAAAAGTACTAAAGATCGCCTCACAACTGGATCCAGTTAGAGCGAGGGAATTAGCTGATTTCTTAAAGGCAAATCTGGATGTTTTTTCCTGGACTCACGCTGACATGTGTGGGATTTCGCCTACCATCATGAGCCACTCTTTGTGTATTAATCCAAAGCACCTACCAGTCAAGCAGAAGAGACGGATGTTGAGCCTAGAGCGGTCAGCAGCTCTGAAAGAAGAAGTAGAGAAATTAAAAGGTAATGGATTCATTAAGGATTCGAAATATCCCGACTGGATATCGAATCCTGTCCTGGTCAAAAAGTCAAACGGGAAGTGGATAACGTGCATCGATTTTTCTGATTTGAACAAGGCTTGCCCGAAGGATAGCTTTCCTCTTCCCAGAATTGATCAACTAGTAGATTCAACGGTCGGGCATGACCTTTTATCCTTTATGGATGCCTATTCTGGGTACAATCAAATTCCCATGCATATACCAGATCAAGAGCATACAAGTTTTATCACAGACTTGGGATTGTATTGTTACGTCGTAATTCCATTTGGGTTAAGAAATGCGGGAGCCCCGTATCAGCGCCTTGTCAATCGCATGTTTTACAATCAAATCGGGAAAACCATGGAAGTTTATGTGGATGATATGCTCATGAAATCCAAGCAATCTCCCGATCATACGAAGGATTTAACAAAAATGTTTGGCATACTACGAAGGTATGGGATGAAGTTGAATCCCTTGAAGTGTTCTTTTGGAGTGGCATCAGGCAAGTTCCTTGGCTTTATCGTGAGTTCTAGAGGAATTGAAATCAGTCCGGACCAAATAGCAGCAATTCGGAATATAGAGGAGCCACGGAAGATCAAGGATGTTCAAAGCTTAGCTGGGAAGGTTGCGGCACTGGGCAGGTTCATCTCCAAAGCAACAGACAAGTGTGTACCTTTCTTCGATCTTATAAAATGGGGAAAGCGAAATTTTGAGTGGACTCCCGACTGTGCAGAGGCGTTCCAGAATCTGTTAGACTTCTTAGAAAAGCCTCCAATATTATCAAAGCCTGTGGAACGTGAGGATTTGTTCGTCTACTTGGCGGTATCATCTCACGCCGTCAGCGTAACATTAGTACGTGAAAAGGATAACGTCCAGAAACCTGTGTATTACATAAGCAAAAAACTGGCTGCTGTAGAACGTAACTATCCGAAGATAGAGAAGCTTGCTTATAGCCTCCTGATTGCTTCCCGCAAACTCCGCCATTATTTTCAGGCACACCTAATAGTTGTGTATACCGACCAACCTTTGAGACAAGTGTTGCAGAAACCTGAAGCATCAGGGTGGTTACTTAAATGGAATATCGAGCTGAGTCAGTTTGATTTGAACTTTCAGCCGCGAAGATCAATAAGGGGGCAGGCGATGGCTGACTTTATAGCAGAATTTACAATTCCTGAAGAGGAAACGGTGGGTGATAAGGTAGTTTCTTTGGATCGAGAATTAGAGCTTAGTCCGTCGAAATTATATACGGACGGGGCCAAGAATGATAGAAAGTCCAACGCCGGAGTTGTTTCAATAACCCCTGAAGGACGATCTATCTACTATGCATTACGGAAAGAATTCACTGCTACTAACAAGGATTCCGAGTATGAAGCCTGATTGTCGGGCTGAAACTCGTCAAAGATTTGGGAGTGAAGACACTAGATATATATTGCGATTCCAAGATAGTTGTATGTCAAGTTCGGGAAGAATTTGCTGCTAAAGGACCTCGACTCGTCACTTATCTCAAAAAGGTAAAGTAGTTATTGGAAGGTCTGGATCATTATAGCATAACACACATTCCAAGGATGGAAAATCAGAAAGCAGATCGATTGGCGAAGCTAGCAAGTTCTGATAATCCTAAAGAAACCGAAATGGTTCCGATAGAGGTGTTGGATTCACCAAGTTTCGACCTAATGGAAACAGAGCTAGCCTTGGAAGTTGAACCAGAAAGAGAATCCTGAATGACATCAATTAAGAATTTTCTCAAGAATGGAACCCTCCCGTTGAAAAAGAGCGAAAGACGAGCTGTAAGACGCAAGGCTGCAAGATACGTTTTACAGGACGTCGTCCTTTATCGTCAAAGGTTTTCAATGCCCCTATTACGGTGTATCGCACACGACGACATTAAACGTGTACTGCAAGAAGTGCATGAAGGTGAGTGTGGAGATGACACTGGAGGCCAAACCCTAGCAAAGAAAGTATTACGGTACGGATATTTCTGGCTTACCATGAATAAAGATGCAGCTGATTATTCATGACGCTGCGATAGATGTCAATGATATGCCAAAGTTTCCAGAGCTCCTCCGACTCAGCTCAAGTCAATGGTAAGTCCGTGGTCATTTGCCATGTGGGGAATTGACATTATTGGAGTGCTACCTATTGCCAGAGGAGGAGCTAAAAACGCGATCGTTGCCGTGGACTACTTCACAAAATGGGTGGAAGCTGAACCTCTAACAACCATCACGGCGAGGAAGGTGATCAGTTTTGTAGTCAGAAACATTATTTGTCAATTTGGGATTCCGAAGACCATCATAACCGACAATGGGACGCAATTTGACAGCATCGAGTTCAAAAACTTCTGCTAGAAATATTAGATTGATAAACGATACACTGCAGTAGCTCATCCGCAGTCAAATCGACAGGTTGAAGCCGTAAATAAAGTCATTAGATCAATTCTAAAGAAGCGGTTGGAGCAGGCCAAAGCCAGATGGGTAGATGAGTTGCCATTATAGCTTTATGGGCCTACAGGACGACCTTTAAGACAGCTACCGGCCATACTCCCTATTCACTTTCCTTTGGGTCTGAAGCAGTGATCCCGGTAGAATTGGAAGTCCCTTCTCATCGAGTTGTGTACTATGACCCGATGACGAATAAAGCACTCCTCCTAGAATCTCTTGATATGATTGAAGAAAAAAGAGATGAAGCCGACTTGCGTGCCTCAAGACATCGACATCAAGTAGCACGTTATTATGACCGGAAGGTCCGCCTCAAAACCTTTGAATTAGGATACCTAGTACTGAAATGAGTCTTCCCGCCTTCAACCCAATTGGGTCCAAAATGGGAAGGGCCATACACCATCCAACGGAAGCTTGATACAGGAGCATTCAAGCTAATGACCGTGGACGGTGAGGAGATTCCCAAAGCCTGGAACGCTCAGCACCTACGACGATATCTAAGCTAAATATAAAATGTCATTTCTTTTGTTTTCATAAGCTATGTAAAAAGGCACGACTTGCCTTAAAAAGTCTGTTTATGTGAATAAAGGATTATAAAGTGGATGTAGGATACGACTTAGCCGAACCACTATAAAAATATCGTGTGTCATTTACTTTCCTGCATTATTTATATCTTCGACAATTATCCTATCATGACCTTGAAACATGAAATGTTAAATTAAATTTGGAAAGTTGGAGATGACCTATGTGCAGGAGCAAATAAAATGACTGTTTGTGCGATAAAACACAGAAGAATGGGAAGACGACATTCTTAACTCTAACTCTCAAGAATTGAGAGAGAGTATAAAGGACGGGAAGACGACGCCCCCTGAGGCGTGAAGGTGCACCCAGATGAGAGACAGCCTCAGTGAAACTCTAACCTGGTTATGAGACAGGAGAGTATAAAGATGCTAGAAAGAATAGGTATCAATGAAAAAAGGGATATGGCCCTGTCAGAGAATCGTAGGCAATTGGATTTTTAATTTAATCAATCTTGAATAGTTCTTGCTCGGTTATCCAAGATTAGCTGGGGGCATATATGTGTATATATATTCCCCTCAACAATGACTTCATCACATAACTTTAGTATGACATACAAAAAGTATTTTCACTTAAGTGCTGAACTAACGACTATCAGACATTGTAGGAAATAAACTATTTTTATTTGCAAACATGTGAGTTTGTGCAAGGAAAACAAGCAAAAAAGAAGATGCGAGGGCCGCACTCGCTGCAACAGTTGCGGACCAATTAAATGCCAAAATAAAACAAAGCACTTCATCATTTGGGCTTTGGAGCGGACTTGGATTTTTTGGCAGCCTTCTGAGCATTCTTAGCCTCTTTTCCAGCATCAGTCAGAATGCGCTTTGGCTTTTTCTTCCCTGCAACCGAAGTTCTAGAATCGGATGATTTCTTCCCAGGAGTCGGAACACTGGAATCAAGAGAAGACTTTTCAGCAAGCTCTTCTGCAATAGACCTAGTTGAAAGCTTAACGACTAACCTTGATCCAGGATCTACCACTGTAAGAGGCTTAAGGCTCTCAGGGTTCAGGTCTTCAACTTATAGCTGCATACATTTGTCTTGTTCGGCTTTCATTTCAGCTAAAGTGATGTCATCGGCGCTTTTTGAATCCCCAATTATAGCCACATCGGGGTCTTCCTCATGCCCCTCGCTACGGCCATCGTCTTTCAAGGCATCTATCGTCTCGTCATCATGAGAAGCATCGGCCTTAGACAGTTCAGCTCCCCCTCCTGACTCTACACTGGCAGCCTTATCCTTTTCTCCTTGAACCTTTTCCACGGATTTTGTTCCAGTGGTGGTTCCTTGGGGCACATCAGTCTTTTCGGTCGGTTCAACACCTACAGAATGAGAAGCAATGGTTATCAACTCAGGAGAAAATAAAGGATCCTCCATCGATTGCCCAACTATGTGATGAAAAGTGGAGACAGTCTTGATGAATTGGGGTGAAAAGGTAGAAATACCTTCCAATGATTTCTCAGCTGGAGTGACTGCCATCTCTGACGCCGTCTCGGGTATGGGATATAAGAGAGATGCCTGAGGGATCCCTGGGTTTTCAGGGTCATATCCCTTGACTTCAGAAGTTCCGGCGGTAGTAGAAGAAGAACCAGCCTCAGGGATGTTCTTTTGTTTGGCCATCCGCTTCGGTCTGTCAGACAACCTCGAATCCATCTTAGCCAGGCCAGGACCTGGCTAGAATGATCATCTATAGGGTGGATCCAGTAGTAAGATCCATTAACCCATTAATCACACCATGAAAATGAGGCCACATGTCATCAACCAGACTAGGTTGCCTTCCTCCATAAGTTATAAGGATGCAGTTCATTAGTTTTATCATGTTCTTTACTATAAATGGTACATGAGAAAATTCTGATATAAAAATGATATAACAATTATGCATGTTTGAAAAATGTAACAGTATATCTTTCTTATGCTTTTTTTTAATTTTATCATGTTCTGTAGTATAAATGATAATTTTATCATCTTATGTAATTTAATAGAAATAAAAAGATATAACAGTATATCTTTTTTATGCAGTTCATTAATTTTATCATGTTCTGTAGTATAAATGAAAAGTTTATCATGTTCTGTAATTTAATAGAAGAAAAAGATATAACAATATGTCTTTTTTATGAAGTTCATTAATTTTATCATGTTCTTTACTATAAATGGTACATAAGAAAATTCTGAAATAAAAAAGATATAACAATTTTGTATGTTTGAAAAATGTAACATTATATATTTCTTATGATGTTTTTTAATTTTATCATGTTCTATAGTATAAATGATAATTTTATCATCTTATGTAATTTAATAGAAAAAAAGATATAACAATATATCTTTTTTATGCAGTTCATTAATTTTATCATGTTCTGTAGTATAAATGAAAAGTTTATCATGTTCTATAATTTTATAGAAGAAAAAGATATAACAATATGTCTTTTTTATGAAGTTCATTAATTTTATCATGTTCTTTACTATAAATGGTACATAAGAAAATTCTGAAATAAAAAAGATATAATAATTTTGTATGTTTGAAAAATGTAACAGTATATCTTTCTTATGTTGTTTTTTAATTTTATCATGTTTTGAAGTATAAATGATAATTTTATCATTTTATGTAATTTAATAGAAAAAAAGATATAACAATATATCTTTTTTATTCAGTTCATTAATTTTATCATGTTCTGTATTATAAATGAAAAGTTTATCATGTTTTGTAATTTTATAGAGACAATATGTATTTTTTATGAGGTTCATTAATTTTATCACGTTCTTTACTATAAATGGTACATAAGAAAATTATGAAATAAAAAAATATAACAATTATGTATGTTTGAAAAATGTAAGCTATTAAATGATTATTATTTTTTATTAACAAATCTGAAATAAAAAAGATATGTTGTTTTATCTTTTTTACAAATTGTTTGTAAAATTAAAAGAAAAGTGTTTATTTGGGTTTCAATGGTATATAACAATATTTTTTTATAGTTACTTTTAAAAAAATTGGTTATAATTGCAATAGTTATGTTTTATATATAATTCAAATGATATATGATTAAGTATTATATGTTAAGATAAGACAAAAATGCATGTAAGGATAACACAACAATTATATGTACAAATAACAGAACAATTATAATAGAATTATCTTTTAAAACCATATATATTATTTTAAAATTATTGTTTAATTTTGTAATTTAATCATTGTCATAACAATAGTAAAAAAGATAACTGGTTTCATCTTTTTGAAAAATGATTTATAAAAAGGTTTAAATTATATTGTTATTACTTATTTATGTTCTGATTTGCAGGTCTGATATATCTGTGACGGTTGTATTTGTTTTTAATAAGAATTCATTTAGTATTTATCTTGGTATGGATGCATCAATTAGTTATGTAAGAAGTAAGGTTTGTGAGGTGTGGAATACTTTTACTTCTTTATGTTTTGATGTGTTCTATATTAGAGAATCTAAGACTACTTACATTGAGACAGATAGCGATTTACAAGCTATTTTGTGCTAGACGTGGTTTAAAAAGGAAGATTTCTTGGTTTTTTTTATATGCTTGAAGAGTAATTCAAATGATGTTGTTGTTGACAGCAGTAAATCAGTCTCATTTGTTGGTGTTGGAGAATCAAGCAGTAATTTGGTTGAATATAATAATGATACAGACTCTGCATGTTGTGAAGAAAAAATCTTGCATGAATTGTTGAAGAAAAATTCAAATTTAGAAATTTTTACTGGTATTGGATAAATATTTGATTCCGCTATTGGATTTCGCAGAATTGTTAGTGCTTATTGTTTGAAAATGGATTTAAAGTAAAATATCTTAAGAATTGTAAGGAGCGGTTACAGTTCAATGTGCTATAAATGGTTGCTCATTTAGGATTCATGCTTCTTGCAAATTGAAGCAATTATATAAGTTGATTGTTAAAAATATGCAGCTAAGTCATACATGTGGAGGTGGATTTAAATTAGCTAGTAGTCCGGTTATTACCAGTGATCTTGTAAGAGCATTGATCGCTAATCAAATACGTGATGAGCCGAAAAGGAAGACTAAGGATATTGTGAAAAGTTTTAGGAGAGATTATGATGTGGATTTGAGTTATTATTACGCTTACAAGGGTAGAAAATTGGCTATTAATGATATATATGGTGATGAGAAAAAAATCATACAATGATTTAGTATGGTATATGAAGGCTAGTGAGAAATATAATCCGAAAAGTTATGCAAGTATGGATGTGGATGACGAGACTAACCAATTCGAGAGAGTTTTTGTTTGCTTTGTATATTTGGATTTAGGTATTGTCGACCTATGATTTTTTTGGATGCAACATTTTTTAAAGGTCGAAGTGGTATTTTGATGGCCGCAACTGGTAAAAATGGAAATCAAGGTACGTAATGTTATTAATTATTTTCTTTTTAGTAAATAATTAAATATTAATAATCAACTTTTTGTATTATAGTTTTAAAATACAATAAATAGAACTTGTAATTTAATAGAAGAGAAAGTTATAACAAAATATTTTTCTAATGCAGTTTTTAAAAATTTTCATGCTCTGTAGTATAAATGATAGTTTTTTCAACTTATGTAATTTAATAGAAAAAAATATATAACAATATATCTTTTTTATGCAGTTCTTTAATTTTATCATGTTTTGTAGTATAAATAATTTTTTTATTATGTTCTGTAATTTAATAGAAGAAAAAGATATAACAATATATCTTTTTTATGCAGTTATTTAATTTTATCATGTTTTGTAGTATAAATGAAAATTTTATTATATTTTGTAGTATAAATGAAAATTTTATCATGTTATGTAATTTAATATAAGAAAAAGACATAACAATATATCTTTTTTATGCAGTTCATTAATTTTATCATGTTATATAGTACAAATTAAAATTTTAAGTTGTATTGTTGGAAAATGTTATTTTGAATAATTACTGATGTTTTTGTTTTATGTTTCAGGTTTTTATCTATTGGCTATGGCTCTTGTGCCTAAAGAAAATGAAGAATGCTGGAGTTGGTTTTTGACCCACTTAAAAGATGCTCTTATGTTTGCTAAACCAATACCTTTTTTAAGTGATAGACATTGGGGATTGTTGCTGAGTATTCCTAAATTTTTTCCAAATAGTCATCATTTTTATTGTCAACATCATATGCGAAGTAATATTGCTAGTATTAGTGGGAGGGGTGCTTGGGTAGGTCATTTGCTTGAACAGTGGGCTTTAGCTTCAAAGGCCTATGAATTTGAAAAAGCTATGGCCAAATTTAAAGAATTTGGTGGTGCAAAAGCTATTGAATATTTGAATGATAAGCCGTATGATCATTGGGCTGATTTGTTTCTTCCTAGGAAAACATATGGTGAAAATAAATCTAACGTAGCAGAGAGTTTCAATTCATGGATCTTGGATGAAAGAAGTATGCCTGTTACTGCATGTCTTGATGGTATTCGGATTAAACTTATGTTGCAAATGTCCAATCGAAGAGAAGAAGCAACTAACTGGAATATTGTTCTTTGTCCAAAAATGGAAGCTTTTTTATTGAAATTGAAGGAGGAAGGGTTTTGGGTGGAGTGTTACTAAATCATCTAGGTATGTTTTTTATTTTGGAATAATTTTATAAACATGTAACAAAGATTTATTTTTTAGTGCAAACTGTTTATGAAAAAGATATGTGCATTTATATTTTAATATTTTGCTTATTTAGTTTATGAAATATTTGAAGGATATAAATGTGACAATAGGATAATTTTAGTATTATTTATTTTTTTTCTTAAAAATTAAGGATCTATGTATTTGTAGTGTGATAATATATAAAGTCTGAAAAAATGCTTATTATAGAGATATCAAGATAGACTAGTTGTTAATGTGGGGTTTTTTATGTAATAATATTATGTATTTAAATATGATTAATTTTCAATTTTGCAGATTTATTTATGAATTTCATTCTCCAACATCGCACAAAGTAGATCTTAAAAATCGCATTTGCAGTTGCAATCAATGGAAAGTGAAAGGTTTTCCTTGTGACCATGCTTTGAAGTGTATGTATTTGTCTAAAAATTCGATATATGATTACATTGGTCCGTACTTTACTGTTGAGTATTATTGAGCTGCTTATTCATATGCAATAAATCCAATTCCAACTTTTGATAAAGAAGCAACTGAAGATGAAGAATCATGTATTGTTCTTCCTCCTAAAATTGTTCGTGGAGCTGGTAAGCCTAGAGTGAATAGAATTGAAGGTGTTGATTTTCATGCAAAACAAAACCAATGTGAAAGTGTAAAAAAACTAGGGCATAATAGAAGTAGTTGTTCTACGAATGATTGAATTGTTGTTTAAAATACGTTGTGTTTGAATGAATTTTTTACATTAAGTGTTACGGTTGAAAAATATTGTAAAATGAAATTTTGATTATATGTATGTGATGTAGTTTGATTTTTAGGACTGAATAATGTTAAGAACCGATTGAAATGCTGTAAGTTTTGTTATATTATGTGGTTTAGGTTATTTAAAAGATAATCAATTTTATCTTTTTATTTAATATGATTCAAGTTGTTCTTTTGTTGAACGATTATTCGCTTATTTGGCTTTGTTAAATTTATGTTGTGTTATGATGAATGATTATTTGATTTATTCATTTTTTTTGACAAAAAATGTTTTAAAAGATAACTGCATTTATATTTTCATGAAAAAGCAATAATTTTAGTTTGTTGGATGTATTAAATTTAATAGGGCCATGTCGTTTGAGTATTTGTGTTCTATAATGTAATTTTTTTTCAATAAAGTAGTAAATAATTGCATATTTTTTTCACTATCAAATTATAATGTTATGTGGTTTACAGGTTGAAAAAGACAAATATTTTTATCTCTTTATTTTCTATATTTCTATTAATCGCAGTGAAATAATAATTGAAATAATTACAATTCTGATATCATTAAATCATACACACTAACAAAAGCCATCAACTAATCGTATACACTAAAAAATTTCAGCAATTAATCATACACACCGACATAAAGATGGATTTAAAAGAAAAGATAAAAGTTTTTATCTTTTCTTTAAAAGACAATGGTTATGTGAGTATTTTTTTTATAAAAATTTGCATGAAGATCTTATATTAGCATTATAATTAATAACAAACATAAATATAAATACATACATGAATATTAATGTTTTGGTTTTTTTAACCAACAAATAAAAGCAATTGAATTTTCAAACAAAAGATAACAGCATTTAGCTTTTGAATGATAACATTGTAAACATAACAGTACATCATCAATTTGTAATTAATCTCCGAACTCATATATAATCCCTAACAACTATGATCAAATCAGTATCAGCTATTACAAAGTAAACAACAAATTCAATATCTAGTAGTTAACATCAACAATTAAAATTTAGAAACATCATTCAGATGAACATTGTTTTAAAGGTTCATCCAGAGCTGCATTACTTCTTGAGCTTCCAACAATATGGTTCGTCAATAAGTATTTCGGCAGCTATACTTGCTCGGAATGCTTCTACTTGTTCAATACTGAGTTTTGTTGAAGTTTGCATTCCTTGAGTTAATTTTTGAATAAAAATCATTATAAATATTCCACAATCGTACCTACATTCCATGTAATTAGTATTACGATTATGCAAACAAGCACTACTTTAATTAAAAAAACAATTTGTACCTTAATGTCAGGAAATTATTAAAAATTTATCTTTTAGAGAGAATCAAGTTACTAGTAACTTTTAATCATTCCACAAAATTTTCGGTTATATGAGTAATGTTTGAAAATTAAATTGCTTAAAATTACCCGGTATTTTGTTCAGCACAGTCAACATTATGTATCACTGATTTTTTTTTTCATAATGGTTTTATGTCCTTCATCTTGTAACTCTCTATTTATTGTGTTGACTGTTGCTTTCTGGAATAATTGAAAAAAATTTATAAAAAATATAAACACATTTATATTTTTTTATTTATTTCCACTTACCACATTTGTGGAAAATTGTCCATGACCGCTTCTTTTAGTTTTTGATCTCGTGGTTAAGTGTAAAGAGTTATAGTGATTCCAGGTGCAATCTTCAACAACAAGTTCCAGCAAGCTCCAATGTCCATTTCCATGTATGGGGGAACAATATGTTGGAACATAATGGATTTAAAACTGTCTTCTTCATGAATGGGATGAACATCTGTTTCTTGATTTTTTTCCAAGTTTCCATCAGTTGCACTTTTCTGTTAAAATTAAATTTTAGATTTTTTTTGGTTTACAAAATATTAATTTGATAATATACTCCACTTACTGTCGTTGCTGTATTCACATAGACAAAGTTGTTGCTTTCTTCTCGAAGCATTGTTTTTCGAAACCAAAATCAATCGATTACCTACATTTGAAAAATAATATTAATAAAATGAGATAATTTATATTTATGGAAAGAATATTTTGATGTACTTACTTAACCACATATACTATGTTGATATAGAAGGTCTTCTATCATGCATTTTGATATGGTTATTAAATTTTCATCATCACAACTGAATGCTTCATTGCTGTAAAATTATACGATTGTTAATAAAATAAAATTAGTTTGTGTGAGTATAAAGTAGTTTAATTACTTACTTGTTTTCCCCTGAAAATTTAAAAAAGTTTTTACAACTTCTTGATGTTCTTCACTAAGATGCTTTAGTAGTGGACATTTTTCAACATTTTTTGGTTTCATATTCTTCTTTTCTACTTTCGTACTATTTTCATATTCAATGGTAATTTCTTTTTCATCAGGAATTTAATCAGTATCTTGTTTGTTGTTTTCACTTATAAGACTTTCTTCAATTTTTGAAATAAATTTTTCAGTATTTATCAAATTATAACATAAAAAGTTATTAGACCTATTTATGTTAGTCGTACTAACTGTATTATTTTTATTTTTCCTTACCTTTTAGTATGTTCAGTCTTTTCTTTCAAATCTTGTTTTCCGTGACCTCTTGCCAATCATGCATTTGAATCTTCATTTCTAGAATTTGGATTCTACTTTCAGCTACTGCACGTAAAACTCTTACTTCGTTTAATTGTTCCCCAAAACTTTTCAACTCATTAGTCAAAAAGTTCAATTTTGTTTCCAGCTTCTTCAAACTTTTTTTCAAACTTTCAACCTCCATATTGTCATTTAATTTCCTTTTTTTACACTTCTCATCATCATCATCTTCAACTGGTATAATTTTTTTGGACCAAAGACCCTTCTCGTCTTTTGTAACATCTGAAAAGAAATTTAAAATCTACATGGAAAATATTTAAAAAAATAGTTAGATCAACTACTCATCACTATTATACAAAAGCTTTATTGGGATAGTCAATCATGCATACAATGCCAAGACTTATATTAGAATATGTAAAGGATAAATTCATTTATCTTTTTGTATATTTTGTTTATATCATTTGAACACATTATGTAAGAATTCAAATTATGTTAAAAATGATTAATATGCATTCGGAAATACGATATGCAATTATAGTACAATATGTTATTTATTTATTAATCGGAAAAAATGTTTAAATTATTTATATACTTTATGTAAGAACTTCAAATAATGTTAGAAATGATAAATTATTTTATCATGTAGTAGTATATGTACAGAAGAAAATTCAGTTGAACAATCGTTTACACAAACAGTACTATGGTACAGAAATTTTTAAGAAGAAAGTAATGTAAACATGTAACTAAATTAAATATAAAAATAAATATTTATAAACATGATTTACCTTGCTTCATCAACTTCGGTTAAGTCGATGTCTTTTAGTTTTGATAAATCCCATTTCCTCATTCTTGGGATTTTGTCTTCAATGCCTTCTTTTTGATCAATGATTTTGGTTCTTCCATAGAACCAGTACAGCAAGGAAAAGATAAAGGGTTTCATAAATTTTAATAATAAAGAAAATATTTAGTGTGTTTGTATTAAGTGAATATTATAAATACATACCAACAAAACCATAGTACAACCTGGTGTATTCCTTGGATCAGCATGGTATGTCTTAACATTTTTTAGAATATTTTGAAAAATTGCTCGCGGCCAAGAGATTGAGTTCATTTTAAAAAAACTTACCAATTTACCCAAAAAAAACCCATGGTAAATAGCTTTGATTGTTTGAAAAAAGGAATGTTGTGACAAAAAGTAATAATATTAGCTTTATTAGATTTTTATCTCCTTTTTTCTGTTTAATCATTGAATTCAATTTGTTGGTCACTGTTTTTCTACTTATTACATTTTCTTCATTGAAATTATAAATTGAAAAGTCAGAAAAACTTTCCATGGCAGAAGCTTTGCTTGAAGCCGGAATAGGAAATAATTCTGCTCCAGCTAGTGGCATTCCAGATATAAGACTCACTTCTTTCGGAGTTATTTTCAAAATTTTGTATCCCACATTAAAAGCATTTTCACTAACATCAAAAGAAGTAATTATATCATCTAGATTTGAAGCACATTTTCTTATATCTTGTCTTGATATTGAATTGTTGAGAAAAAATTTAAAAATGTTTTTAAAAGGTGTTTTCTCTATGAAATCTTTTGCTTCCTGAGAAAGAATATTTTCCTTTTTAATTAGTGACATTACTTTATACATTGCATCTAAATTGCATCTATATGTGCCAGTGTACTATCGCTTTTTTCTTTTTCTCCCTGTTTCCACGACTTCATAGTTATCTGCATAATCCAAGTCAGTATTTGTTTCCTCACTTTTGTTATCTTCAGTATCCAACTCATTACTTGTGTCCTCACTATGATTATCTGA
Source organism: Allium sativum (assembly GCA_030737875.1). NCBI lineage: Eukaryota > Viridiplantae > Streptophyta > Magnoliopsida > Asparagales > Amaryllidaceae > Allium > Allium sativum. The sequence continues at coordinate 221,250,135 of CM060918.1, read as the reverse complement.
CTTTGTATTTTCTTCGTCAGACTCTGTTTGTATTTTTGTAGTAGTTGGTTCATGCTGTTCATGGTCAGTTTTTTCCTGCATTCATGAAAATCTTATTATATTAGGATGTTTAAAATATTATAGCAGTGTATGTAAATAATACTAACCAGAAATTAAATGCTATGTAATCCAAACAATATCATGCATGCACAATAATGTGTACAAAAAGATAGTATTATTTATCTTTTTGACATAGTTTGCAAACAAGTTTTATAAGCAGTGTAATAATTTGAAATAATCATTAAAAAAATAAACTTATATAACATATATCATTTATTTCAAATATTAGCATATTTTAACATCTAATTAAATTCAATAATGATAAAGCTAAATGCATTTATATTTTTTTTCAGTTTAATATTGAAATGATTTTGTCATTTTTATCATGCAATGTAATTTTGGTTAGTATTTTTCAAAAATATGATAATTGTACACACAATGTAAAGAGAAAAGGTTACCACTGTTGACATTGACATAGATTTTCTTCGACTGTGTTCTTCACAAAATGGAGAAGAAATTGGTCTTATGTTTAAGCATTACGTTCCATTGTCTGTGAAAATACATGTAGCTACTGTAGAACCAATTTATTTTTTCTTTGACTTGGTGTTCATTTTTATCCTAGATGAATGTACACAATTATCCAATTTTTGAAATAAACAAAAATACAAAGTAGAAAAAAAAGCATTTTTCATGAATCTAACAACTTTGATTATTCAATCACTCAAATAACCAATTCAAAAATTTCGAAGGAGCAATCAATCAAATAAATTTCATTTCATAATTAATGACAAATCAATTTTATAACCACTTTTAAAAGAAAGAAAAAACCTTTATCTTTTAAAAAACCGTTTATTCAATCAATATCATCAACAAACAATGGCTAATAATTATTGTAAATCGAGTCATAATAAAAGATTTTGCAGAAGTAAACATTGATTAGCAATTATAATCGATTGATTAAAGCAATATTTTCAACAAAAGGCAAGCAATTAGGTAATAACAAACAACATTTACAGGAAAATTATTCTAATTATTTATTCTATGTTAATTGAAACTTAATTTTATAGTAGATGCTTGCTCTATCAATATGGTGAAGATCAATTTTGTTGAAATTTTGTTTTGGTAACTGGTTGAAAGTACTGATTCGAGCGATTTAGGAATTAGGTTTTTGTGAAATAGAGGCGGCGAATGATAAATGTCCTGGAAAGTAATTATTGACAACCCGTGTCCTAGAATATAATTATATAACGTTAGTATGCCCTTGTAGTAAAATTCCCCTTAAATTATTCGTTTATAAAAATCTCGAGTTCACAATTCAATTATTACTATAAATCAAGCTAATTTAAAGTAAATATCAAGGATGGATAAACAATTCAATTTCGATAAATTTAGTTCATATCAAATTCAATTTTAACTTGAGTTATCCATATTTACGAATTCTTTAAAATTTAAATTTATAAATTTTAAAGAAGAAAGTTCAAATTTAAAGAAAATCGATTAATAATATCATTTATTTTGTCTTTAAAACAATATTCCAAAATTCAAGGTAAAAAAACAATTTTTATTTAACCAATCGGTGTCCGTATATAATTTTCTATCCTATGGCCAAGTAATACTTACATTTTAGTTTTAGTATTTTGGGAAAGGATGTAAATCATTTCAATCCAAATCAGGGTCATACAATACAACAAAAATACCCTATTACAACATCTATATTATAACGACCATAGGCTGCCCATTGTTATAGAATGCTATTACAACAGTCACTTTATGAGTTTGTAATAGATGTCTGTACAACATCCTTTTACAACGGGTATAGATTGCCCGTTGTAATAGAATATTATTACAATGGTCGTTTCTGTACAGTTGTAATAGATAACCTTTACAATGCTCTTTTTACAATGGGTAAAAACTGCAGGTTGTAAAAGATAATGATTACAACGTTCGTTTCTTGCCCGTTGTAATAGATGTTAATCGTTCACAAATTGTCCGTTGTAATAGTGTCTATTTACAACGATCACAAAATGCCTGCTTAAATAGGTGCCAATTTTCGACAATCAATAATTAATAATTATAGTACTTCCGTAAAATTAGCACAGATTATGTTTTTATTTAATTAATCATTAATTATATATTACTAATCATTAACTATAATATTTTATTACTAATTAATAATCATTAATAATATTATATTATTTATTAATATTCAATAATTAATCATTAATAATATTATATATAATAATTAATCATTAATAATAATTATTAACAATAATATTATATTATTTATAACATCATTGTAAAAGTAATAATATCTACATTGTCTACCCAAATAGCTGTAAAAAATGTTTTAAATAAGGATGTTTTCTTTATATTATTGTACACATATTAGAATTCAGTAAAAAAAAATAGCATAAGATTTTCATAGCTAATCCATCGCAAATTAGTCATGGATTTGCGATGGAATTTAAAACTGTAACTAGATTTTGTTATAAAATATGGTAGGAAATACGACTAGTTTAAAGGAACAATTCGGTGGCTAATCTATCGCAAATTAGCCACGAATTTGTGTTGGAATATATGAGATTGGTTAAATTTGGTTATAAAATATGGAGGAAAGTAGGAATAGTTGGAACTGTAGCTAATCCATCACAAATTAGCAAAGGATTTGTGAAGAAATTTATACAATAGCCAATTTTAACTATAAAATGTGATGAAATTAAATATGAGAATTTAATACGATAGTCGACTTGAACGACGGTCAACTTAAACTGCGGACGTCCCAAACGGCAATCGACCTAACTGCGGGGGTCCAGGGGCAGCATCCCGTTCACGGTATATCTTATTTGTTTTTTATTTTAAAATAAACAAAAAAAATTAATGGAAAAAATAAAACGTAAATCTATTCAGTCGATCGAACTACGGGGATCCGGGGGGCAGTGCCCCCGGTAGAGTGCGGGGCAGCGCCCTGTTCACAGTCTTTCTTATTTGTTTTTTATTTTAAAATAAACAAAATAATTAATGGAAAAAATTAGAACTTAATCATCTTTTTCTGGTATGGATGTAACAAACTAATAACTATTAATAAAGAATTTATGCTAAATACATGTATAAACATGAACCTTTCAGATTACATCTTTCATTATTACAACTCGTTTTCTACGTCTACTTGGCTCCAAACCAATGTTTTAGTTCCAAATCTGAAATTTTAGCGACCTCCTTAAATTTTAGTTATATTGTTTTCTACATGGCTGCTTCTCCACCCCAAAGCGAAACCTAAAATCCCTCAGTCTTTTCCTTCAAAATTGTTCTGTTCCATTCCAAAATTTATTTCCAATTACGTTATTTTCTTCTTCAAAAGTAGTCTTGCTTTACAATCTACGAATCATTTTGTTCCAAAATCATTTTTCTACTTTTATTTTTGGCTTTCACGGTTTATGGATTTGGGGATGTTTTTGATTGGTAGTTGCGTTTGAGACTTTGGTTTTGGGTTTTGATTGTGGTTCGTATTTGCTTAAATGAGGAAAGCGATTTAATAATCATGTATTTCTTAATGAGGAAAGCGAGTAAGGAAAGAATTTTTCTCATTTTCCCAATTTCTTCCTTTTTTCATCTCGTTCTTCATCATTTCGTAACCTCCTCCCTATCCTATAGTTTTCGCCACGCTCGGTTTTTGCACAAAGATCACCCCTTAAATCTAATTTCGTCTTTTTCAGATCCATGCGTTTCTATTCTTTTGGGCCCTTGTTTTGTTCCGGATTATTCTCATAAGTTGGTTTTGCGTGGCTACACGGTGTTCCTACTTTTCCTACTCAGACTTCCCCTGTGCCTCATTCGAGATTGGTTTCCAACTAGCGAGGTAATGGGTCTGTTCGACTCTTATTCAAGGTTTATTCCGCTGTATGCTATTGCGACGACCTGCCCCGCACCAGCCGACATTTCCCATGAAAGTGCATTGTGCCGATGTCCAACCAGCACGGAATGGTCACCAAAGAAAGGGAAGGAAAGGAAACTTAACAGCGGACTAACAAAGAACCTGTAGAATGTCTCACAGCGCATGGAATAAAATATAATAATAACATACTTTGACATAAAATAGGCGAGACAGTGCATAAGCTGAAAACTAAACATCACAGCAGCGGAAAAATCCAAATACAGCTTATGTTCCACATCATCATTATTACAACTTTTGAAAACTGTCTCTAAAGCAAATAAGGAAGGTACACTACTAATGCCCAAAGCAGTGACCAACAGCGACATAGGGAGAATATCTATATATATCATACGTGGGAGCCTCCTGCTTGTCTCCGGTACAGCTACTCATGCATACCACCCAACCTGTCTCTAGTTTGCCAGTTTAAGAGCACCCAGAGTAATAAGAAGAGACATAAAACTCTAGGTTAGACAAATGTTTGACATGAGCGATAAGCAGCAAAACAGAATAATAACTGGTATGCTAAACCATACCTGAACCTGGACCTGCAATCAAACAGTTAGCACTACATACTGCACAATACTCTAAGGTGCCACTAATATATGGTGTAAAGAATACAGGGGTGGGGATATGCATGACATAGGGATGGCAAACAATCAAGCATAACAACCATCCTCACATCTCTCACTCAGTGCGTAAAGCATACGATATCCACTGCTTTGATCACCCAAATCCTTGCTATGATCACTCTGCCCCCACGGAGTCATGGCGACTCCACTGCACTGATCCATAGCCACTAGTCTTTGCTATGTCCACTCTACCCCATGAAGCCATGACGACTTCATTGCAATGGTTCATAGCCATGCTACGATCACTCTGCCCCATGGAGTAACATCTACCCCACTGCACTGATCCGTGTCTAACATCCGCCTTGGTGGTGAATCAAAGTTATGGACGTCGATAACCCCTTAGCACATGTCCCGCAGCAAAGTCCAATCATGAAGTCAACTCGTTGGTTCCCAACTGGACCTTTGCATCTCGGGTTTTGGTCATCACTGGATCGGTCTTCATTTGGTTTATAGCTCATGCCACGCGTCCAAGCTCCTTGGTTCAGTTCGCAGTCACCACTCGGGTTCGGTTCGAATCGCGCCATACGGATCGGGTCGGGATTCTCCACTTCGTAGCCACCAAGCGGTTTGGTTCGTAGCACCCTCTCTGGATCGGTTCGGGTCATGGCTACTCATCCGGGTCGGGTCGTGGTGTGGTGCTTCGATTCGTGATCTCCTTTGGCCATCAGCTCATGGAAGGAATTCGGGTCGAGTGACGCGGTTCTGATTGTAGGGCTCTCCAGGTGAGATGGTCAGTTCGGTGCCACCATTCGGGTCGGTTCGATCATGATCTCCCCAATTCCTCAGATCGGCTCATGATGCAACCGTTTGAAGGGAGCGGTTCAGTTCGTGCTCCCCTTCTCCGATCCGATCCGGTTTGGTAGAGTTACTGCACTTATTTCCAGCGACTGTATTACGCCATTCGACGGCGTTTTCGACCAATCTAACTTTTCTAGTCAATCATAAAGCATACCATATAGTCATAGCAATATATAGAATTGACCACTAACACCAAAGTGATAATTTGATATGTTAAAATGGATCAAACATAGCCAAAACCCCATATTTTCCCTTAAGCATGTATAAGTAAAACTAATGATAGGATTAGTAAATCTTAACCAAACTAACCCAAATTTCTAACATAGGCCTAAAACAATATTTCGAAATTTATAAATATTTTTCCAGAATTTAATCATGCTTAAATTCGCTAAGTAACACTAATTACCCTTAATTAACCATAATTAGTGAGGAACTATGCAAATCACTCACCTTAGCTACAAAAAAAATACCAAATCTGAAATTATCCTCTGTTTAGTGTTGTTCCCAAGGCTATACAGCAGTTCTAACCTTGCTTTGGTGCTATTTCTCCTTAATTTGATGTAATTTAGCCAAATCTTCAATTAGAAAGTGGTTTAGAGGTGTATTAGATGTTGGAGGTCATTACTAAGTTGAGAGGGATGATAGGTGGCAGCTGAAAATGAGCAAAGGGTGTTCTCTAAACCCTAACAACCCTTAAATACTCCAAATCCCGAAATCCCCCACTGGGGGTAGTTGTTAATTACCCAATTATGCCCGATTAAGCTGTTTTTCACCTTCTAAACCTTAATTCAGCCATATCTCCCAAACGGTAAGTCCGTTTTTCACGTATGACCACTCTGCGGAAAGGTAAACCGCCATCCAGATCTAATAAAAGTGATTTTATGTCAAAACTCCTTACCAATCAAAAGTTATGGTCGAAACAAGATCAGCTAAGGGCAAAATGGTCATTTAAAAATCGGCAAAAATCATGAACATGGGAAATGACCCCACTAGTCGTCTCCCAAAGTTACATGACCATACGACTTCGCATGAGAAAGAAATAAATATTCTACGATCCTCTGATGCGTAGAATGATGGTCGTTACAGCTGTGAACTCTATGTTATATGGGTTTGTGTCTCTCGAAGTTAGGTTCTGAGAATGGTAGCTTATTGGATCTGGTCACTTCTTTGGTTTGATTGGTGGTTAGGATTTGAATGAGTCGTGTTGTTTTAGCTTATTGGATCTGGTCAAAATCGTCCTGCTAACACGTGATGCTTAGATTAGACATTTGCAGGCTCGGTGGTGGTGGTACTTTCCCTCTCATTTCTCCTTACCTCTTGTGTTATGAGTTTGAGTATGATTTGGTCACTAGTTAAGGTAGTTGGGTACTACGTAATGTGCAATCTTGGTATGATATTCCTGTCTTTGTTTAGGAACTGTGGTTGTGTAATGTAATTTTATTCATCTCATGTTGTTGGGTAATTTATTCTTGAGTGATGGTACAAAGATCGGCAAGTCATTGGTGATACAGTAAGGTAAGTACTCTAGTGCAGCTGTGCACTATTGGTTATGCGTTGTGTCTGTCCTATTACACTTGTTGGGTATGGGTAGCAATGTTTTATACGTCACCCTAGTCCTTTAATTTTAGTTGTTCTATTTGGTAATAGCTGCCAGCCTGGTAGAGGTCTTGATAATGTATTCATGTCAGAGTTCCAGATTTTGTGTTTAGTATGTGCCATGTGATACTGACATGTACCTTCTTGGTTAAAAAAAAGCGAGAATCTTTGCAGATGTTTAAGCGATTCAAGAATAGAATTTCTTGAGAAGGATTTCCAATCTAGCATTTAAACAGGTTTAAAGAATTATCATGTGCTTTCTGTTGCAAAATGCTATTATCACATGATTTTCCGATTTTATTAAGATTTATTGATTTTATTATCATATTGCCTTCTAATTTTTATGGATCATGGATTTTATTGTTATTCAATGTTTCATGATTCTCTTATTGTCGGATGATCCTCTTGTCTTCGCGTTATCACCAGGTGGATTTGTATTCTCTTCTTATTAGGTAATTTGCTATTTGATTTACTTGCTTTGTGATTCATTATTTCTCATGATGTTAATTAATTTCCTGATATTCTTATTATATGGCTTCCTATTTTTCTTCTGACCTACTAATCGTCTTATTGTCGAATCATTTATTGTTTCTTAATTGCATGATTTTCTTGTTGTTTTCTGATCTTACCATATGGTTTTCTAGACTTCTTACAAAATCGTTTTTACATATATGTCTTTGCATTATTAAATGATTCTCTGATCTCTTTATCGGAAAACTTGCTATAGATGAAGGAAGTACTCGCTGTAGACTGAGGTGCAACGACAGCAGAATTATTTCCCCATTATGGTAACCTATTTACTGAAATAATGATTTTTGTTTATGTTTTCTATCATTCTTAAATGTGAATTGCCATTTGATATGTAAGCAATGTAGACTGCATTTCTTTATTTAACCTTTTATTTCTTTTCAGTTCTCGAAAGGCAATGGAAGATATATTGAGGAAAAGAAGTTAAGCGTTTTTCTTGTTAGTCCAGCTCAATCTCCAGTAGTACAACAAGTTAATCAAGCATTGTATGAACAATCGATAAATGAATCCACTTATGTGAAAAAATCATCCTTTCTAAAAATACAAGCACTAACAAGTGGAATTGAGAATTTTCCTCCATACCATGTAAGTGATTCATTTAACGTATAAAATACATCATCATATGCAATACAGAAAACATTATTAGTACATACATGAACAAGGCAGGAAATCGTCTTTACACCACTAGAATTTAATTATGCAAGTTACTTGAAATTCTCTTAATGCTCTGTCCAGGCACTACACCATATATGCTGATTAGGCTATATTTTTAGTCGTATCTAAAGCTGTTGGGCACGGTAAATAGCCATATCAAAAAGTGGCGTGTTAAATTATTAGATACGACTTTAACCCGTATCTCAATGGATTAACATACGGTTATTAGCCGTATCTAAAGTGTATGTAGATACGGTTAAAAACCGTATCTTATACACACACACACACACACACACACACACACATATATATATATATATATATATATATATATATATATAAGCAGAAAATGCAACACATATTATTTGTAACACAAAGCATATATAACACAGGATACACTAGTTCACAATTGTAACAGTAAACGAAACATTTGTATGAAATATTTCATTACATTACAATATATAATGATACATGCTATTTGATTACATTACAATAAATAAGTACACGCTGTTTCATTACACTAAAGAAGATACATAATATTACATTACAATAAGCTGTGATAAATACCCGAACCGACATCGTGAGCTTGTTGAATCAATGATTCCTTCAAGATGAACATCCACCAAAACATTGCATTCTATCCAAGACATGAAGGAATCCTTCAGGAATATCAACACACTATTCTATCCAAGGCCTGGTGTAACAACCCGAAAATCTGGGCCAGTTTAAAATTTTTATTTTGGCCATTTTAGCGAATTTTGATTATTTAAAATAAATTATTTTAAATAATATCGACGAGAAATTTATTTTGAATATAATTCGATCGTATATATTATACGCGTCGTCGTTAGAATATATAATAATTATATATAATTATAAAAGGAATTGAAAATGGCGCGGTAGTTCGAAAATTCGATTTCTAATTTCAAATGAATATACAGAATTCAATATAAGTCAGAATTGAACGAAACAAGAAATATTTGAATCTGTATAACTATATCTTTGTAACGAAGTTAGCAAACTGAGATTTCATCTTAGAAATGACAAGATACGTCCAGTTGAAAATTCAGAATAGTCGCTATGGAATTTATATATATATTATATAATATATAGCCCTTAAAAATAGCCGTTTTGCAAACGACCTCGGATTTCGACGAAACCAGTTTTGTTGGGTCCGTGATGTTAGGTTATTGCTAGGTTTCAAATTTCATAATTTTTCGAATCAATATGTGAGCGCGGCAAAGGAAAACGCGTTTGACCAGTTTTAGTTGATTTTAATCGACTGGAAAATGGCCATTTTTCAAACGGCCTCAGAATTCGACGAAACTAGTTTTGTTAGGACCATATCGTCAATACGAAGCTAGAAAATATTTTTCTGGAATTTTTCTAGTTAGTATGTGACCCCGGTAATTTGAAATGTGCGTTTAAAATTCAATATAAAGATTTAAATGAAAATTCAAAAGGAAACTGATTGTAGCGATCAAATCAGCTTGCGATTCATATCCCATTGTGTTCAGAATAGGGGTAAAACGCTATGGACGGCAGGCGGTGGGCCTCGTTTCGAGGTCGTATGTGAAAGTGAACTTTTTGGCCAAATTAAATAATTAAATAAAAAAAAAAACCTTCTTCCCCTTTAATCACTCTGGCCCCCCCCCCCACTATTTCAAAACCGAAATCGAACCAAAAAAGAAAAAAAAACAAGAAAAAACCCTAACCACCATCCACCTTGTCGCGATCCGCCACCCTCCTCCACCTTCATCCGCCCTCCGCCTCGATCCGATCTCCCTCCTCCTCTTCTCTTTTCCGCATCGATCCTCTTCCCTTCTGCCACGAGACCGACGCGCGCCATCCCTCCTTCGAAGCCGCACCTCCAGCCTTAGCCACCGCCGTCAGAGGTCGAGCCCCTCCTCCCCTCGAAACCCATTCCGACGCCCATCGCCTGAGACCGCGCCACCTTCTCCTCCTGAACACTGCCGTGACTTCTTCCCCCCTCCATGTTACTGTAAGTTTGTTTTATTTTAATTTATATTCAGTTTTTAATTTAGAAAACTTATTTTATTTAAAACAGAAAAACTGATTTGATTTTATTTAAAACAGAAAACTGATTTGATTTTATTTAAAACAGAAAACTTATTTTATTTAAAACAGAAAACTGATTTGATTTTATTTAAAACAGAAAACTGATTTGATTTTTAAAAAAGAATAAAAACTGAATTTTATAAAAGTTTAAAAACTGATTTTAAAATGATTTATAAACTAAAAGGAGATTAGAAAAGTCGAAATAAAAATAGGATTTTTATATGTTGAAAGTCGAAATAAAAATAGGATTTTTATATGTTGAAAGTCGAAATAAAAATATGATTTTTATATATTGAACTTCGAAGTAAAAATTCGATTTTTATATATTGAACATCGAAGTAAAAATTCGATTTTTATATATTGAATAGCATAGTAAAAATTCAATTTTTACATATGTAGTGAAAGCGGACAACGAAGGTGACAAAAAGGCGGGATCGACGAAGATCTCTGCAATAGAAGTGCCGTGGAGCTAGGATAGCTATCAGTGAGAATTTCTCACCTTTCAATTTCATTTCTATTTTTATATATATACTAGGATGCAGACGGTGCTTAGTAGCACCCGACACAATCGTCCACAGACCATGGACTTGTTTGTTTGGTTGCATAGCTTAGTTATATGATTTGATTTGAATTTGGTTGTTTGGTGAATTTGATTGATGTGTGAATGGCGTGGGCCTTCACTAGACCGGGGATAAGGCTCGGCCTCGTCCCGTTTCTAGTATCGTGCCGTTATGCCGCCGAAATTTTCTAAAATATGTTAGAAAAATAAAATATCCTTTTATTTAAAGAATGAACCGAATAGAAATTCATATGTTGGAATAAAATGTTTTATCGTTAAAAATATAATTTTAAACGTGAATGTGAATAAATAAAATATTCATTTACAAACCAGACGGTTTGTTTATGTACACTGATTTGACTGACATTGATTGGGTCGATAAATTTTACACATCGCCCAACTGCACAAATAAAATCTGTGTTTGATTGTTTAAAACCCCACACGGGTGTTGGGATGAAATATGAAGTCCACTCATCCTGATTGATTAAATATGTCGATCGATTGATTGACAGGCTGTTATAAGCGTTGAATATCTATATTTGATGCTTATACAGTGTAGTGCACTTTGGTTGATGGTTGATTATTCTTCAATGCTTATATGTGTGTAATGTATGAAAATCCATATAATTAACATTATATGGTAATTGATTGGGCCTCATTCCAATTTGAAAAATAAAGAATATTATAAAATAAAGGTTCATGTGTTGACAGTACTCATCCATTGAGATTGGTCATGTGTTGAACGAAATATTTTGATAATAACAACTATTTTGAAAAAGAAATATTTGAAATAGAATATTTGAAAATAAAGGAATATATGAAGCCGTGTTAATTAGATTGACGCCATTTTGACGTGATCGATATTTATATCGATTTTAAAACGATTTCGAAATGAATTGAATTGAAAACGATTTCGAAATGAATTGAATTGAAAACGATTTCGAAATGAATTGAATTGAAAACGATTTCGAAATGAATTGAATTGAAAACGATTTCGAAATGAATTGAATTGAAAACGATTTCGAAATGAATTGAATTGAAAACGATTTCGAAATGAATTGAATTGAAAACGAATTGAAATGAATTCAAATTGAATTGAAATTTGAATTGAATAGAAATGAATTTTGAAACGAATTTATAAAGAAGAATTCAATTTTGATTTGAATTGAAAAGGAAGTTGAAATTGCTTTTGAAACGAATTTAAAACTATTTATATAATTCGTTTTAAATAGAAATCGACGAAGTATATATTATATATATAATATAATGGCCTGAATAGAACGCGCCGCGCCGCGGCAGTTCGTGAATTTCGACCATTTATTTCAAACGGACATTACGGGAGATCCGACCGTCGGATTCTCCTAAAACCGGAACCGTTGGGTTCGTATCGAAAAGAGCTTGCTAACGAATATTAGAAATTCAAAATCTAACGGTTGGATTTGGAGATACGTCCAAATCAAATTTGAAAAAGGTCGCTGTAAGTGCAGTTCGATGGCCGTTGATGGAAATCGACTGTACGGGCCTTGATAAAATTATTAAAAATAGTAATAATTTTTGTAAAATCATAAGAAATGATTTGTGAAGATTTGGGATGAAAAACTCCATATTTGAAAAGATAAAAATAGATTTTTATCGAAATGAACTAGTTTTGAACTAGAATTATAATTCTATTTATTTTTAAATAAATAAATTGAATTTGAAAAGGGTTTTGAAAATAACCAAAATTTCCAATGATTGCATTGGAGTGGATTTGAATCGAAATTGTCTTCGGAATATTTCGATGTTGGAATTCGTGATTATACAGATGTTGTTATGGAAATTTGAAAGATATATATTTATATCGTTATTTCCAATACGACATTTGTTAGTCGTAGAATTTGATATTGAATATAAGCCGATATATTTTCTATTCAGAGCCTTGTATTGAATATCAAATGTGATTTGGGTTTGTCGCGAATGGTGTCTTCACTAACACTGTTCTTGAACCTAGTTGTGAAAAGATTAAATCTTTTATTTAGATTTAATGAAGTGTACCAATTAAACGATATTTAATTGGAATTGAATTGGTATTGATTTTTGGGTTTATCGTGAACAGTGTTTTAAATAACACTTGTTCTTTAACCCGATAATTAATGGAATGTGATTTTGGGTTTACCGTGAACCGTGTTTTAAATGGCACTGATTCTTTAACCCAGTTAAAGATTAAAACTAAGTGGAGTTTTAATGAATCTTTAATTAGATTGAGATGATCGAAAATGGAGTATCACCAGTTTTACTCCAGGCGATAATTAAATCTTTAATTAGATTTGAACGTGAAATGGTAATTGAATTACCGATAACACTGTGGTGTCAGATATGAAGTACTACCAGTTTTACTTCATGGGATGAATAGGTTGGGATTGGGAAATAAAATAAATGATTACTTCGGTGTGGTTCGCTAATCCCGACTAGTTTGAATTGATATTCAAAGGAGATTAAAGAATAAATTTAAAGAATTTATCTTGGATAAAATTAATGGGAACTTTTCCCAAAGTATAGGAATATTTGAATAAAAGAATATTCTGAATTGGAATGAGGCGTATGTTGTGTTTGTGTAACACTTTTATAATATATACGCGAGTTATTCAGAAAGACCGGGTTTATCCCATTCTGAATAACTGATTCGACGTGGTGTCGAAGATGAAGACGGTGGTCGAAGACCGGAAGTCTTCACGTCGTTTGGGTGATAACTGATGATCTTGATTGGGCTGTACACCCAAGAAGATGGAAACAGTTGGTGATCGTCCAGACGTACTTGGAGATCGATGGATATGCGGGGTACTAGGTGCCTCCGGTTTCGTTCAGCCCCAGAACGGACTTATAAATGGACTGTGTGTCTGACATTGGATTTTAGTCTGTGCGATTGATTTCTATTAAATATATATCTGTTTGGCGGCGGAGAATTTATTCTCTTGCTTAATGCCCTTCTCTGAGACGTACGAGCTCAGGGGTTATATATTGATGGATATCAAACACATGGAGTGAATTGCCTGTGTGGCATGCCTAAGTGGCAAATGATCGAGGCTTCTGTTGAAAAGCAAAGTCTTGTGGTGATGATCAAAGCACAGCCTGTGTGGCACAGCTTTGTGTAACGTGAATTCGCGAGCCTCGCACCCCGGTTGTGAACCAAAAACGGGAGACGGACCTCAGGGAGGGCATGCGTTTCTTTCTAGTTAGAAGTGGCGTCAGTGGTTTTACACGCCCTGACGAGTTTGACTTATGTGGTTGTTGCTGTTGCGAGGCGCCTCGGTTATATCGGTTTCGGCCGATGCATTCTGGTCGGCAGACGGACCAGACTTACGCCCCAAAGGGCGGGGAAACGTAGTGTTCAGGGTTTAAGTTTAATCCACATCGGTGGACCGGCCCTGTCGCTCCAAGGTCACTCGAGCTCTGACCTGTGGCTCGGGCTCGAGAGTCACGAATCGGTTGAGGACTATCTTTTGCCTCGGTTCATAGACGGAAATCCAATTTCCAAATACGTGACATTTGCGGTTTTAATTGTAAAACTAGTATGGCGACATGATATATGGTACCCATGCCGCCTATGATTGATACTTATGATTTGAAGTTGTTTTATACACTATGCACTTATTATAGTATCAAATGATTTGTTTCAAACGTATCAAGCATTCTTTGGCTGTTATAAGGGAAAACCCTATCCCCCGGCTTGCGTTGCATTGTGTGATAGGACCTGGGTCTTATAACAGCTTCATTTTTCTTTATTTAGCATTGCGCTGTTTGTTTTATGCACTGGTATTCTTGGGAGGAAACCCGTTCCGTATTACGGCGTGGTCCCTTGATTTACCGAACTTTAAATAAAGATTAACTGTTTTAGTTCTCACACCATTCCCATGACTGACCTGGAGTTTATTGTTTTAACCTAAACTCTGGGTGCCCTTATTTTGACACGGGCAGCTAGTAGTTTTGGTTTTGCAGATTTATATTCACAGGATCCTGGTTTACAGCTGGAACGATATCCGGAAAGCTTTGTATCCGTATATCTTCTTCTAGTTGTTTAATGTATTATTTTCCGCTGCTATGTATTTAAATGTAATTTAAATCTCTGATATTTCTGTGTAATATTCATTTATACTCTGTATATTCTTGTAATCTGATGCATTGTTGTAATATACAATGAAACGTTCTTTTGTATGCGTTCTGTTGTGGCTTGTTCTCGAACTATCCGACGCTTTCCTTTACGGGGAAGTTACGGGTCTTCACACCTGGTAATAAGTTAGCTTGGATAGCATATGTACACTACAAAGACCTGTAAAAAAGTGCAAACCGCATAGTTTAGGATAGGATATATGTCCACATTATTATTTTCATTAGTAGCTGAATATTGCAAGACTACAACATTTTTACTTTTCAGCCGAGACTGAGTCTCGATTAAAGACCGTTGTTATAGCCTAATTAAAGAGGAATATAGAGGATATGTCCATATTAATATAATTCTCATTATTGTCACTTGGCTGCAATGTAGATATAACATTGCATTAGCAAGTTCTATGAGTGGTCGCCCTTAACCAGCCCTATTCAGAGCTTCAAACATGGACTCATACTCTAGTTTTGACCTGATCTAAAATCGCTTCAAGTTACGACTTTGAGGCTAAAAGAATTAATGAATTCTGACTTGATATGAAAGAGTTATGGACACTCAAAAATGGACTCAGGCCATGTTTGCAGCAACAAAATGTGCACTTCCAAAATCTTGTGGCCGAACTGATCTCACCACAAAGGTTATAAATATCAAACAAAGTATTTTTGCACATAAATTTTCATGTATCTATACCATAACACATAAATTTTCATAGAAAAAGCGAGATATTACCTAAAGTTTAGATCAACAAACTCACATCCATGCTTATTAGCTTCATCCAAATGACGGAGGCTGCATGCTGCACACACATGTTATATTAATAGTCAGCTTCTATTTTTGCACGTGAGTTGACTAACAAAAATGATTTGTTACATGAGCACAAAGCAACTTGGTTCAATGCAGCAAGTCATAAATGGAAAAACAGTTTTACGCCTTTACTCACACGCAGTGTGACACACATGACACACCAAACAAATTGACTAAATCTCAACCTATAAATGTCATTTTATTTTCATTCATGCATCGATCACCGACATTTCTACTCAATCAAACAAATTTCCCAATATCAATTACCAAATGCATGCAGCTCAGTCAACAGAACTAGTATGCTTTAGCTCTCAAATCAAATCATACACATGCACTTCAGATCAGTTATAAGGATCAGTGTACATGGTGCAATAATACACACAAATGAGCAGAACAGCACAACCAAAAGTGTCTGAATTCAAGGTAGACAAATACAGCACAAATAAATGATAGCAAATACATTGCCGCACTATAATATTGGGGATAATACCCAATTTAAACACAATAGCAGCATATTAAACCCAATTCGAATTCAAATTAAACACAATTCATATTTAAATTTAACTGTGATCTAGTACTCACCTCCAGAGGCGACGAGAAGGATGGACAGCGGTGGACCGAGGATTCGCCGGTCAGCTGAAGGCATCGCGAGATGATGATAACTCATGGACTGCGTTGGATTGATTATTGACAAAGGAAGTTGGTCGAGTACTAAAACCCTAATTTGGGTATTCGGTGGTCGCCATTGCAAAATAAAAGGAGGGATTATTCGGCCGAAAGTTTTGATAAGGCAAAACTCGATCGTGCCTACATACAGGTACGAGAGGGGGGGGGAGGGGAAATTTGATACGAATTTCATACGGTCCAAAGCCGCATCAAATGAACTAATCTGGGACTTCGTTTATGGACGGTCAGATTAAAGGTTGGTCAAATTTGAGCACTGTCAAATTTGATACGGCTTATAGCCCAATTTTACGCCCGCATCCTGGTGTGCCAAATTGGCTGATATGATGTTGTGAGGTAAATGATGTTGAAGACCTTAATTCGAAGATCAGCGATTATGAATCAAAACTAAAAGAGGTTGGTCATTTTACTGCTTTGCGAAGACTAATTTCTACGGGATATGCTTATGATATTTTGTTTATACTAGATTACATTCTCATACCATGAGATAATCTTCAAGATTTGTTTTGCTATCATAATTTGATTTTATTTTTTCTGTTATCTGAAAAAATTATAGCAAAATTGATAGAAGAAAAGAACATTTTGATTGAAGAAAGGGTAAAAGTGAACCCGAAATTGGTGATGCTGAGGAAGAAAATGGATGCTAAGGTTCAAACAGATTCCCCTTCTTATTTGTTGTTTTCATGATGCTTGTTGGTGCATGGTTCAGCCATATATTGCACCAGTGAGTAGTACATGTGAAATATTTACAATAAATGTCTGATTGATCAAGGCTTAATGTATTAGAACTTTAGCATACGCTGCTCGTTTAGGAATAATAGTAGGCATAGAGAAACAACCCAAATTACAGAGGCACATAAAATTTAAGTCAAATTCATGTTTGTGAATTAAATTGTTTCTTTTCTAGTTTACTGTGCTGTTTTATTTTGACAGGTATGATAGACGTCTGGACAAATTCTGGAGTAAGAAGCCGATGACTAAAATTAGAGTGAGAGTGTGACTGTGTACATGTATGAGTGCATGAGTATGAAGTAAGGAGCCAATGTATACAAGTGAAATGTAGCAAAGAAGTGTGTGTACAAGTCACTGTGTAATAGTTAGGAAGCAATATGTGTACTATTCATAAGTGTAATAAATATTTATATAAATTCTGAGTTCAATATTTTATTTTTTGCAAATTTATTATATTAGAACGATCAGATCTATTTCCAAGATTCAACGTTTTAAAAGGTTTTTTACAATGGGCTATGACCGTTGTAAAATGGGACCTATTACAACATGGGCTAATACAACGACCCTACTGCCCATTGCGAAAACTTATTACAACGGCCATTGCCCATTGTAGAAAGTATGTTTTGTCGTAGTGATAGATATTTATCATTTCAACCTACGTTCTTAATTTATTTCAATGAGTAATCCCGGGTTTATTTGATGTCCGTAATATCTCGGGAAATGTTTGAGATTAATCAACAAAATTCAATAACATAAATAAACAATGTCGATAACAAGATGAATTACATATCAATACATTAAATATATAAATTCAAGGTACCCATCAAAGTCAACACATCTAAACAGTTCAATGTAATATCAGTTAGTAGTCATCCGGTATGAGATTTTTAAAACTAGAAATTAATTTCCAACTGTACAATTTACATTAACCATTAAATTAAATTTTACCATCTATGCAGATTAACATAAATAATCAATTAAAACAGTCAAACAACAAACCATTCAATCATATCATAACATGAATTTAATTTAACTAACAATCAAATATTTTAGCTAGGTGTGAGTGGGATTAATCACTCACCTTTGACTATGAACACATTTGAAATCCAAAATAAGACCCAAAATTTAGCTGTCTCGGAATCTGTCGAAATCATTGTCACCGCGAAGAGCTCGTCCATATGATTTCAACGTAATTTATTTCATCCAAAACTGACCTCGTAGCAGAAAGTTATAAACGTTTAAACAATTGAGATTTAAATTATATAAATAAAATCAAAACATCCCTCACCCATTAAAAACCCGCCACGTCAGCACTACCCCCTTCTTCTTCATTGTTAGAAAAACTAGTTCACGTAGAAAACAAAACCCATCCCACATTCAAAAAGAAGATTGCGCAAGCTCCAAATCAACGCCAGAATTCGACTAGGATGCACCACAAGAAGCGTTGTCGTCGACTCCACCTACGCCTGAACTCCGGCGTCCTCGATGATCTCTATCACTCTTAAACATCCATAATCCGCGCGACTTCATGCCCTGATTCTGACTAATCTAAATACTATCAAAACAGATCATCCGTATGGATGTGAAGCCATTACGAAGATCTACAAATTTTGTTCTGAAGTTGTCTTGAATTGTTAAATAGATCAAGAGAAATTACAGGAGGAAGATCAGAAAATTTTCGGCATTGAAGATATGGGTCAGTGCTTGAATTAGGGTTTCTGAAATTAATATTTTAATAGTATAATTCTCGGTTTGTGTGATATTTAAGCCAAAATTCGGACGAAGTCCAAATCAGGCCTACTTACTGCCTAATAATAGGTTTTGATGCCTTTTGAACGCAATGGACTAGGTTTCAAAGCCCAATTCCAAAGTCTTTAGCAGTTTCTTCTAAAACTCGACTATTTAATTAAATTATACACACGATATAAATTATTACGATCAAACAATAATTCTGATGGGTACGAAATTTTAGATGATAAAATAATTTACCATTTCTGATTCAATAAAATTAATTTCATTGAATTCCAAGATCATTTGCCAAACGACAATTTCACATATTAATAAATAAAATATTCTATTTTTAACTTATTTACCTTACAATTAAATTCAATAGTTTATAATCTCTAATCAAATCAAAAATAGAATTCAAATAAATTTTAATATTGGTTATCAAATACTCCAGTTTTTGTATTTCAATTATAATTTTCACAAATCAAAATATTTCTAAATTAAGTTTCAACTTTCATTATTAATGAATATAAACAAATTAAAAAATTTAATATTTAAAATAATTTTGTTCGAAAACACGCTAAATTTAATATTTTAAATTGTCGCAAAATCTCGGGATGTTACAACATGCTAGGATTAATGATATACCATATGCATAAATTCACAGTGGTGTGGATTTTTGAAGTGTGAACTGGTTTGAAAATGAAAGGATTTATAATCCCTAACAAATTTAATAACACCATTTCCATTCCATGCGTTTTGAATATGTGCTCTTCACATCATAATTATTATGGAGTTTGGAACTGTATAGGATGCCAATGGTTATGTATCCTGATGAGGTACAAAACATCTCTTGAAATTATTTTTCCTTCTACTCAACAACAGACTTGATAAATAAAGAAGAGAAGCAAACAAAAACTCAAATTTGCCAAAGATGAGAACGAGTCTAAATGTTCAGCTAATTTAGTTTTTGGAAATTTGACATAACTGACTTGTTTATTCCATCTTCAGTATGTTGCATAAAGAGAAGTCGTACACTTTTGAACCAGTAGATTAGTAAAATCGTAAAAACACCTTTTGCGATTCAGTTTGACCCAACATTCATAGTCATTTCCTTCCACCTAGCAACCTGTGTTTAACTTGTGCATGCCTCCATATCATTAATTGGTGATTCGGATTAGCAATAGAAAAACAGATTTGAACTTGCATGTTAAACAAAGTAGTAACCAATCAAAAGTTTAACATCAACTAACTTGTCCAATGCTTTTACATTGTTTGTATCATAATAAAGGTTAAAGTTTATAGTGTTAAATTGTAATGGAGTTATATATCTAAAGTGCAGCCACCATAAGTCAATTGAAATGATGGAAGTAAAATGTTTTATTTCAAAAGCGCTAAACATACTGGTAGTCAAACAGGTTGTGCTAATGCTCCACTGGCTACATATATGTACTTTTTTAACCGAGAAAAGATCTTACAAACCGACTAAATGCATTGGTAAAATTCAGTTTAGTCGATCTATGGGTCTTACAAAAGCTGACCTTCGTGCAAATGGAAATTTGATCTCAAAAATTTGCCATAAGCATAGACGGTTGGTAAAGAGGTTAGGCCAATAATCATAATATAGATTATTACAATCTGCATTAACTGACATAATGAAACATATGTAACTAATTAATTATATAAATACATGCCACATAAAAACTTTCAACTTGTATTGTGATTCAATGATTTCAGCAATATCCTACCTCATATATGTTATTTTAGCTCTCTATATCAAAGTAAATGGATATTGCTTCAAAAATTGCAATCAGTTCAGTCTCAATTAACTACATAATAGAGAATAAACTCATGAAAAGAAGCATTTAGTATAATAAAGATGAAAGTATACCACTTGCATTTATTATTGTCTAGATTAACAACTTCCCATTTAAATATTCCACTTGCATTTAGTATACTAAATGAAAGTATATCAATTGCATTAAGTATACCACTTGTATTTTCTTACTTTTTCATTCTCATTTTTGTTAAGTGGCTGAGGATTGCTTGTATAGAAGTGATTAGATATAATTTCATACTCCCTCCGGTTCATAATATAAGAAGTTTTAGAGGCTGGCACAAGAATTAAGAAAAATTTCAAATGACATTTTAATCCATACTTAAATTACATTAATTTCTCTTTTCATGTGTTGTCAACTACTTTTTCTATTCCCATCAACTACTTCTTACTTTTCATGCATAAAAATACTCATAAAGTAGCTTTGGATTTATGACATTTATTATGGATCAGGGATAAAGTTGGAATAACAGGCTTAAACATCTTATATATTGAAACAAAACAAACTTCCTAAAACTTCTTATATCATGAATCGGAGGGAGTATTATATTGCTCGTAAAATAATGACACAAACTATAATATGGTTTCAGCTAGTTTGTGCAGATATTTGTGTGTGTTGAATTATACAATAATTTCCTTGTTTTTTTTGTATGCTGCACATTTTATGCTTTTGCATATGCTATTTTGTGATTCACTTTCGAAATTACAGATATAAGGGGAAAATAATAATTGATAGTTGAGTTAATATAATAATAGGATAACAACAACATTTACAATAAATATTCCCATGACATTGCGCTTTTGGCAGCTTTAAGTATTGTTCAATTCTTCACATGTTTCTCCCTAATAGGACGAAAATAAATTTTTATGTTATGAAAAGCCCATTTTAGATGACAATGCCAATTTGGTGGAGGACACCAATACATCTAGCATATTGTTTTAAAGTACAGTAAGAAAATGTTTCAAGGGAATTTTATTTTGATAAGCCAAGTAAAACCTTTTGGCTAAAGTGTAGGGTGTGCAAACTTGTCAACCACTTGGTTGCGTCAGTCCTTTATATTATACTCGCATTGTCAATGAATGAGAATGTATATGTTGGTATATCCTTGGATTGGTCATAAACCTTGGTGTCAAGGTATTAAAATGAATGCTAATAGGCGTTTTCGACCAATCTAACTTTTCTAGTCAATCATAAAGCATACCATACTATAATAGCAACATATAGAATTGACCACTAACACCAAAACGACAATTTGATATGTTAAAACAGATCAACCATAGCCAAAACCTCATATTTTCCCTTAAGCATGTTTAAGTAAAACTAATGATAGGATTAGTAAATCTTAACCAAACGAACCCAAATTTCTAACAGAGGCCTAAAACAATATTTCGAAATTTATAAATATTTTTCCAGAATTTAATCATGTTTAAATTCGCTAATTAACACCAATTAACCATAATAAGTGAGGAACTTTGCAAATCACTCACCTTAGCTACAAACAAAATATCAAATCTGAAACTATCCTCTGTTTAGTGTTGTGTCCAAGACTAAACAGCAGTTCTAACCTTGCTTTGGTGCTATTTCTCCTTAATTTGATGTAATTTAGCCAAATCTTCAATTAGAAAGTGGTTTAGACGTGTTTTAGATGTTGGAGGCCATTACTAAGTTGAGAGGGATGATAGGTGGCAGCTGAAAAATGAGAAAAGGGTGTTCTTGTAACACCCTACGTCCATTAATGTCACTCGCAAAGGGAATGCATTAACTTCCATGGAGCATTTTAAGTGAATATAGAACAGAAAATCACAACAAGACAGATATAAAGCAGTACTTGAAAATTTAAAACTTTATTTATTACAGTAGAAGGTAAATATGTTTGGTTACATCATCAAAAACCATAAACCAAAGTCAAGTACATAATATTCATCTTGATAAAACAAAGTACATAATCCCACTACTACAAATAGCCATAAAGAAAATGATAGGCTGAACTTTACTTCAGCAATCCAAATCTAAGTGCTCCCAAAGAGATCCCAATCAAGCTCCACTAGTGCTAGTCCCACCCTTAGAACCTGGGGGGGGGGGAGGGGGAGGAAGAAAAGAGGTTGAAACAAAGGGGGTCAGACATAAAGTCTGGCGAGTCTGATAACTCTAACAACATAATTATTAAAGCAATATGATAAGATATAAGCTGTAGAATAAGGTAATGACTGTGTGAACCACATGGGTATGGCAAGGCAATCAAGAGAAACAGAGATAACGTTAATGGCGCTTCCTAATCAATATAGGTTAAATACTATACTCTACCGTATTGTACTAACACTAACTGCACCCCTACTAGTCACTCTAGAAATTTGATCCCTCTTGGCTAAATAGAACGATGATAGCTTCGTGTACTACTAGATGTACCCACTATCCTCCATGTTTGACTGTATATCTCTAGTTGCTATCATAGGTACCCAGCGTGTACCTATCCCCACTAGATGTACCCCTTCAATAAGTAATAATGGTAGTTCCATGTACTCCTAGCTGACGTCATAGGTGCCTCCTGCTCCTATCTCCATTAGGTGTACCCCTTAATAATTATTAATTATAGTGGTAGCTTCGTGTATCCTTAGCTGACTACATAGGTGCCGTCTGCTCCTATCTCCACTAGGTGTACCCATTACTCTGCCCCATTCGATCGGCTCCCTAACTCGTAGATACCCGTGCAGGTCCCACAATAGGGTGTATCACTCCCCAATATGGCAACCTTATACCACGCAAGGAATGCACAGCTTATAACTACACGATGAAACAACGTCTTACCTACCAGCCCAGACCCACGCACGCACGTGACCCCTTTGGACTTGCGTTGCCACCGCTAACCCGTTTTGGCCTCTAACAATCAGACCCAATAGGCGTGTCCCGTCCTCGACTTGGGTCGAGCTCACAAAGATACTTAATGGGCTACTGGACTGAAAAGGCCCCCCATGCTTGACACAAGCTTTCCACCTAGGCTTGGTCCCCTCTAGTACATCCCACTTAACCCCCTTCATGTCCACTTATATGTTTTAAATTTGGTTAAGGGTTTCTATTAGTAGTTCCACATGCCACCCAAGGCACCCACTTAACCCCTATGTCCCACTTACATGTTTTACCTTGGTTAAGTGTTACTAATCGTACTTCCTCATGCCACCCAAGGCACCCACTTAACCCCATGTCCCACCACATGTTTTACTTTGGTTAAGTGTTTCTTAATTTATTACTACCGTAACCCCTGTAGGACCTCTCACATTAGACTGGCATTTGTGGCTGCTGGATTTGTCGGGTGGGTCCGAGCAGTCTTACACCACAAACGAGCCTAACCTCGTGTCCATACAATTGTTACGCATTTAGTTTGGGCCTTTGACCTCTCACATTGGGCTACCATTTGTGGCTGTTGGATTTGTCGGACGGGTCCGGGCAGTCTTACACCACAAATGAGTCCAACCTCGTGTCTTAGGCAATTAATTATACACAATTAATTTTCCCCAAATTTGAATTACTTTCCCTATTCAAATTTCCATATTTATTTATGTCCATAATTTATCACCTAAATTATGCTCATCTATTTATGGTATATAAATTATACCAAATTCATCACTAATTAATTTTATTCCTTAAAATTAATTACCTGCCTTTTTAGGCCATTACATGCCAAATTCACAATATGTGTGTATCCACTATTATCCTCATCGTACCCCCGTCATTCGTTCGCTTAACATGACATATACATATTAAACTAGCAAATAGTCTAATACTTTAAAAAAAGGAATAAACGTCACAAAGTCACATACACACAATAATAGATCTAATTTGCATCTAACTTGCAATTAAGAATTACAACATACTTGCATAGTCTTTGTATTATCAAGGATCCAAAAATCATAGATCTAAAAGGTGTGAACTTGCATGTATGAACATAGTTTTACACCCAACTAGCCTAGGTAATTATCACAAACTTACATAAACTATGTATGTCGTCAACCTAAACATAAAGGTGTCATCTTGCATAACTATGGATCCAATAAAAGGTGTTAACCTGAGTAAACTATGGATCCACATAAAGGTGTAAACTTGCATAACTATGCATGTCAAAGTTTCAACATAAAAATGTCAACTTGAATATGGATCTAAACTTTAAAGGTGTGAACTTGTATATATGTGAATCCAATTATCACTTAAACTTGCATATGAACATAATACTTATACGAACTAGCATATGTTCCACATCCATATTCGCATAAAAACTGATGTTATAAACTTAGGTGATTGGACTATAAAAAGGGATTTATTGACACAAGTTAACATCATGAACTACTAGCTTATCTTTTAGATCCAAACTTACATAACATCATATAACTCGCATACAACTAGCGTGATCCAATTAACTTGCATAACATCATATATATAACTTGCATAATCATATTAACTTGCATAACATCATATATGAAACTTGCATAATCATATTAACTTGCATAACATCATATATGAAACTTGCATAATCATATTAACTTGCATAACATCATATATGAAACTTGCATAATCATATTAACTTGCATAATCATATTAATCTTGCATAACATCATACATGAAACTTGCATAATATCATATATAAAACTTGCATAACATCATACAATATGAATCAAGTTAACATACATGATTAAACATATGAATTAGATTCACAACCACAACTTATAATCCAACGTATATCACATCATAATTAATTTAGCAATTATTTTGTTAAAGTGATCAAACTCACCATTCAATAAAGTTCTGGAATTTATTAGAGTCCCTTTGTTGTAGTTGAATTTGCTGTTGGATTGAATTGAGTTGCTTTAATCTTCTTCTAATTGGTGGCGGCTATTCCAAGTTGTAGACTGGCATCATGACGGCCATGGTTCTAATTTTATTTGATTTTAGAATGTGAGTCTACCCATGTTTATATAGAAGTTAGATTTATTTACAGCCATCAGGTCATCCTAGGATCCATCTATGCCTTAGAAACCAAGAAATGATGTCAACAGACCAACTAGAAATCGCCACCTAAGCCCTAAAACATAAAATTTCGTCATAGACCATTTAGGGCCGACGGGACCAATTCCAAACCTCCTGAGTCGACCCTGGGGTCGACCCAGCGGGACTCGGGTCGACCCATAAAATAGGTCGGTTTGGTGTTTTGCCTTCCCGCTTCCGCTGTTTTGAATTTTTTTCTTAAATTTTAGGTTGAATTATATTTTATTTTTATAAATATATTTATATATATATTTCTATCTTCCTAATTAACCATTTTCACACTAAACTACTTTTTGAACCGCGTTCACACTAAGCCGCTTTTTAGCCATTCCCCTAAAACAAAAATATGGCGTTGGCGGGGATCGAACTCTGTACCTCTTGTATGCAAGCCACATGTTCCAACCAAATGAGCTACTAAGTCTTTTGCTTACAAACCTTAGAACAATGCTAAACATTTATTCTTTAATTTAATTAATTCGATTATTCAAAAATCTGGGGTGTTACAGTTCTCTAAACCCTAACAGCCCTTAAATACTCCAAATCCCGAAATCCCCCACTGGGGGTAGCTGTTAATTACCCAATTATGCCCGATTAAGATGTTTTTCACCTTCTAAACCTTAATTCAGGCATATCTCCCAAACGGTAAGTCCATTTTTCACATATGACCACTCTACGGAAAGGTAAACCACCATCTGAATCTAATAAAAGTTGTTTTAGGTCAATACTCCTTACGAATCAAAAGTTATGGTCGAAACAAGATCAGCTAGGGGCAAAATGGTCGTTTAAAAATCGGCAAAATCATAAACATGGGAAATGCCCGCAATAGTCGTCTCCCAAAGTTACGTGACCATACGACTTTGCATGAGAAAGAAATAAATATTCTACGATCCTCTGATGCATAGAATGCAGGTTGTTACAACTATGAACTCTATGTTATATGGGTCTATGTCTCTCGAAGTTAGGTTCTGAGAATGGTAGCTTATTGGATCTGGTCACTTCTTTGGTTTGATTGGTGGTTAGGATTTGAATGAGTCGCGCTGTTTTAGCTTATTGGATCTGGTCAAAATCGTCCTGCTAACACGTGATGCTTAGATTAGACATTTGCAGGCTCGGTGGTGGTGGTACTTTCCCTCTCATTTCTCCTTACCTCCTGTGTTATGAATTTGAGTGTGATGAACTTGCCCTGCTTTGGTCGCTAGTTAAGGTAGTTGGGTACTGCGTAAAGTGCAATCTTGGTATGATATTCCTGTCTTTGTTTAGGAACCGTGGCTGTGTAATGTAATTTTATTCATCTCATGCTGTTGGGTAATTTATTCTTGAGTGATGGTACAAAAATCGGCAAGTCGTTGGTGATACAGTAAGATAAGTACTCTAGTGCAGCTGTGCACTATTGGTTATGCGTTGTGTCTGTCCTATTACATTGTTGGGTATGGGTGGCAATGCTTCATAAGTCACCCTAGTCCTTTAATTTTAGTTGTTCTATTTGGTAATAGCTGCCAGCCTGGTGGAGGTCTTGATAATGTATTCATGTCAGGGTTCCAGATTTTGTGTTTGGTATGTGCCATGTGATACTGACATGTAGCTTCTTGGTTAAAAAAAACCGAGAATCTTCGCAGATGTTTAAGCGATTAAAGAATAGAATTCCTTGAGAAGGATTTCCAATCTAGCATTTAAACATGTTTATAGAATTATCACGTGCTTTCTATTGCAAAATGCTATTATCACATGATTTTCTAATTTTATTAAGATTTATTGATTTTATTATCATATTGCCTTCTAATTTTTATGGATCATAGATTTTATTGTTATTTGATGTTTCATGATTCTCTTATTGCCGGATGATCCTCTTGTCTTCGCGTTATCACCAGGTGGATTTGTATTCTCTTCTTATTAGGTAATTTGCTATTTTATTTAGTTGCTTTGTGATTCATTATTTCTCATGATGTTAATTAATTTCCTGATATTCTTATTATATGGCTTCCTATTTTTCTTCCGACCTACTAATTGTCTTATTGTCGAATCATTTATTGTTTCTTAATTGCTTCCCAATATGATGATTTTCTTGTTGTTTTTTGATCTTACCATATGGTTTTCTAGACTTCTTACAAAATGGTTTTTACATATATGTCTTTGCATTATTAAATGATTCTCTGATCTCTTTATCAGAAAACTTGCTGTAGATGGAGGAAGTACTCAATGTAGATTGAGGGGCAACAACAACAGAATAATTTCCCCATTATGGTTACATATTTACCAAAATAATGATTTCTATTTATGTTTTCTATCATTCTTAAATGTGAATTGCCATTTGATATGTAAGAAATGTAGACTGCATTTCTTTATTTAACCTTTTATTTCTTATCAGTTCTCGAAAGACAATAAGAGATATATTAAGGAAAAAAAGTTAAGCGTTTTTCTTGTTAGTCCCGCTCAATCTCCAGTATTACAACAAGTTAATCGAGTATTGTATGAACAATCGATAAATGAATCCACTTATGTGAAAAAATCATACTTTCTAAAAATACAAGCACCAACAAGTGGAATTGAGAATTTTCCTCCATACCATGTAAGTAATTCATTTAATGTATAACATACATCATCATATGCAATACAGAAAACATTATCAGCTACATACATGAACAAGGCAGGAAATCGTCTTTACACCACTAGAATTTAATTATGCAAGTTACTTGAAATTCGCTTTATGCTTTGTCCAGGCACTACACCATATACGCTGATTAGGCTATGTTTTTAGCCGTATCTAAAGCTGTTGGGCACGGTAAATAGTCGTATCAAAAAGCGGCGTGTTAAATTATTAGATACAGCCTTAACCCGTATCTCAATGGATTAACATACGGCTATTAGCCGTATCTAAAGCGTATGTAGATACGGCTAAAAACCGTATCTTACACACACACACACACACACACACACACACATATATATATATATATAAGCAGAAACTGCAGCATATATTATTTGTAACACAAAGCATATATAACACATGATACACTAGCTCACAATTGTAACAATAAACGAAACATTTGTATGAAATATTTCATTACATTACAATATATAATGATACATGCTATTTGATTACATTACAATAAATAAGTACACGCTGTTTCATTACACTAAAGAAGATGCATAATGTTACATTACAATAAGCTGTGATAAATACCCGAACCGGCGTCGTGAGCTTGTTGAATCAATGATTCCTTCAAGATGAACATCCACCAAAACATTGCATTCTATCCAAGACATGAAGGAACCCTTCAGGATGATCAACACACTATTCTATCCAAGGTCTGGTAATAAGATAGCTTGGATAGCATATAGCATGTACACTACAAAGACCTGTAAAAAAGTGCAAACCGCATAGTTCAGGATAGGATATAAGTCCACATTATTATTTTCATTTGTAGCGGAACATTGCAAGTCTACAACATTTTTACTTATTCAGTCGAGACTGAGTCTCGACTAAATACAGTTGTTATAGCCTAATTAAAGAGCAATATAGAGGATATGCCCACATTATTATAATTCTCATTATTGTCACTTGGCTGCAATGTAGATATAACATTGCATTAGCAAGTTCTACGAGTGGTCGCCCTTAACCAGCTCTATTCAGAGCTTCAAACATGGACTCGTACTCTAGTTTGGACCTGATCTAAAATCGCTTCTGGTTACTATTTTGAGGCTAAAAGAATTAATGAATTCTGACTTGATATGAAAGAGTTATGGACACTCAAAAATGGACTCAGGCCATTTTGTAGCAACAAAACGTGCACTTGCAAAATCTTGTGGCCGAACCGATCTCACCGCAAAGGTTATAGATATCAAACGAAGTATTTTTGCACATAAATTTTCATGTATCTATACCATAACACATAAATTTTCATAGAAAAATCGAGATATTACCTGAAGTTTAGATCAACAAACTCACATCCATGTTTATTAGCTTCATCCAAATGACGGAGGCTGCATGCTGCACACACATGTTATATTAATAGTCAGCTTCTATTTTTGCACGTAAGTTGACTAACAAAAATGATTTTTTACATGAGCACAAAGCAACTTGGTTCAATGCAGCAAGTCATAAATGGAAAAGCAGTTTTACGCCTTTACTCACACGCAGGGTGACACACATGACACACCAAACAAATTGACTAAATCTCAACCTATAAATGTCATTCTATTTTCATTCATGCATCCATCACCAGCACTTCTACTCAATCACACAAATTTCCCAATATCAATTACCAGATACATGCAGCTCAGTCAACAGAACTAATATGCTTTAGTTCTCAAATCAAATCATACACATGCACTTCAGATCAGTTATAAGGATCAGTGTACATGGTGCAATAATACACACAAATGAGTAGGGCAACACAATCAAAAGCGTCTGAATTCAAGGTAGACAAATACAACACAAGTAAATGATAGCAAACACACTGTCGCACTATAATACTGAGATAATACACAATTTAAACACAATAATAGCATATTAAACCTAATTTAAACCCAATTCGAATTTAAATTAAACCAAAATTAAACACAATTCGTATTTAAATTTAACGGTGATCTAGTACTCACCTCCAGAGGCGACGAGAAGGATGGACAGTGGTGGACCGAGGATTCGCCGGTCAGCTGAAGGCATCGCGAGATGATGATAACTCATGGACTGCGTTGGATTGATTATTGACAAAGGAAGTCGGTCGAGTACTAAAACCCTAATTTGGGTATTCGGTGGTCGCCATTACAAAATAAAAAGAGGGATTATTCGGCCGAAATTTTTGATAAGGCAAAACTCGATCGTGCCTACGTACAGGTACGAGAGGGGGGGGGGGAGGGGAAATTTGATACGAATTTCATACGGTCCAAAGCCGCATCAAATGAACTAATCCGGGACTTCGTTTATGGACGGTCAGATTAAGGGTGTTTGGGGTGGTGCGGATCGAAAAACTTCGTTTGATACGGATTAAACTAAAAGAGGTTGGTCATTTTACCGCTTTGCGAAGACTAATTTCTATGGGATATGCTTATGATATTTTGTTTATACTTTATTACATTCTCATACCATGAGATAATCTTCAAGATTTGTTTTTCTATCATAATTTGATTTTATTTTTTCTGTTATCTGAAAAAACTATAGCAAAATTGATAGAAGAAAAGAACATTTTGATTGAAGAAAGGGTAAAAGTGAACCCGGAATTGGTGATGCTGAGGAAGAAAATGGATGCTAAGGTTAAAAGCAGATTCCCCTTCTTATTTGTTGTTTTCATGATGCTTATTGGTGCATGGTTCAACCATATATTGCACCAGTGAGTAGTACATGTGAAATATTTACAATAAATGTCTGATTGATCAAGGCTTAAGGTTTTAGAACTTTAGCATACGCTGCTCGTTTAGGAATAATAGTAGGCATAGAGAAGCAACCCAATTTACAAAGGCACATAAAATTTAAGCAAATTCATCTTTGTGAATTAAATTGTTTCTTTTCTAGTTTACTGTGCTGTTTTATTTTGACAGGTACGATAGACGACTGGACAAATTCTGGAGTTAGAAGCCGATGACTAAAATTAGAGTGAGAGTGTGACTGTGTACATGTATGAGTGCATGAGTATGAAGTAAGAAGCCAATGTATATGAGTGAAATGTAGCGAAGAAGTGTGTGTACAAGTCACTGTGTAATAGTTAGGAAACAATATGTGTACTATTCATAAGTGTAATAAATATTTATATAAATTCCGAGTTCAATATTTTAATTTTTGCAAATTTATTATATTAGAACGATCAGATCTCTTTCCAAGATTCAACTATTTAAAAGGTTTTTTACAATGGTCTATGACCGTTGTAAAATGGGACCTATTACAACATGGGCTAATACAACGACCCCAATGCCCATTGCGAAAACTTATTACAACGGCCATTGCCCGTTGTAGAAAGTCTGTTTTGTCGTAGTGATAGATATTTATCATTTCAACCTACGTTCTTATTTTATTTCAATAATTAATCCCTGGTTTATTTTATGTCTGTAACATCTTGGGAAATGGTTGAGATTAATCAACAAAAATCAATAACATATATAAACAATGTCGATAACAAGATGAATTACATATCAATACATTAAATATATAAATTCAAGGTATCCATCAAAGTCAACAGATCTAAATAGTTCAATGTAATATCAGTTAGTAGTCATCAGGTATGAGGTTTTTAAAACTAGAAATTAATTTCCAACTGTACAATTTACATTAACCATTAAATTAAATTTTATCATCTATGCAGATTAACATAAATAATCAATTTAAACAGTCAAACAACAAACCATTCAATCATATCATAACATGAATTTAATTTAACCAACAATCAAATATTTTAGTTAGGTGTGAGTGAGATTAATCACTCACCTTTGGCTATGAACGCATTTGAAATCCAAAATAAGACCCAAAATTTACCTGTCTCAGAATCTGTCCAAATCACTGTCATCGCGAAGAGCTCGTCCATATGATTTCAACGCAATTTATTTCGTCCAAAACTGACCTCGTAGCAGAAAGTTATAAACGTTTAAACAATTGAGATTTAAATTATATAAATAAAAACAAAATAGCCCTCACCCATTAAAAACCCACCACGTCAGCACTACCCCCCTTCTTCTTCATTGTTAGCAAAACCCGTTCACATAGAAAACAAAACCCATCCCACATTCAAAAAGAAGATTGCACAAGCTCCAAATCAACGCCAGAATTCGATCAGGATGCACCACAAGAAGCGTTGTCGTCGACTCCACCTGCGCCTGAACTCCGGCGTCCTCGAAGATCTCTGTCGCTCTTAAACGTCCATAATCCGCGCGACTTCATGCCCTGATTCTGACTAATCTAAATACTATCAAAACAGATCATCCGTATGGACGTGAAGCCATTATGAAGATCTACAAATTTTGTCCTGAAGTTGTCTTGAATTGTTAAATAGATCAAGAGAAATTACAGGAGGAAGATCAGAAAATTTTCGGCCATTGAAGATATGGGTCAGCGCCTGAATTAGGGTTTCTGAAATTAATATTTTAATAGTATAATTCTCGATTTGCGTGATATTTTGAGCCAAAATCCGGACGAAGTCCAAATCAGGCCTACTTACTGCCTAACAATAGGTTTTGATGCCTTTTGAACGCAACGGATTAAGTTTCAAAGCCCAATTCCAAAGTCTTTAGCAGTTTCTTCTAAAACTCGACTGTTTAATTAAATTATACACACGATTTAAATTATTACGATCAAACAATAATTCTGATGGGTACGAAATTTTAGGTGATAAAATAATTTACCATTTCTGATTCAATAAAATTAATTTCATCGAATTCCAAGATCATTTGCCAAATGACAATTTCACATATTAATAAATAAAATATTCAGTTTTTGACTTATTTACCTTACAATTAAATTCAATAGTTTACAATCTCTAATCAAATCAAAAATAGAATTCAAATAAATTTCATAAATAACTTTTTATATGAATTTTAATATTGATTATCAAATACTCCAGTTTTTGTATTTCAATTATAATTTACACTAATCAAAATATTTCTAAATTAAGTTTCAACTTTCATTATTAATAAATAAAAACAAATTAAAAATTTTAATATTTAAAATAATTTTGTTCAAAAACACGCTAAATTTATTATTTTAAATTGTCGCAAAATCTCAGGATGTTACAACATGCTAGGATTAATGATATACCATATGTATAAATTCACAGTGATGTGGATTTTTGAAGTGTGAACTGGTTTGAAAACGAAAGGATTTATAATCCCTGACAAATTTAATAACACCATTTCCATTCCATGCGTTTTAAATATGTGCTCTTCACATTATAATTATTGTGGAGTTTGGGACTGTATAGGACGCCAATGGTTATGTATCCTGATGAGGTAACACAACATCTCTTGAAATTATTTTTCCTTCTACTCAACAACAGACTTGATAAATAAAGAAGAGAAGCGAACAAAAACTCAAATTTGCCAAAGATGAGAACGAGTCTAAATGTTCAGCTAATTTAGTTTTTGAAAATTTGACATAACTGACTTGTTTATTCCATCTTTAGTATGTTGCATAAAGAGAAGTCGTACACTTTTGAACCAGTAGATTAGTAAAATCGTAAAAATACCTTTTGCGATTCAGTTTGACCCAACATTCATAGTCATTTCCTTCCACCTAGCAACCTGTGTTTAACTTATGCATGCCTCCATATCATTAATTGGTGATTCGGATTAGCAATAGAAAAACAGATTTGAACTTGCATGTTAAACAAAGTAGTAACCAATCAAAAGTTTAACATCAACTAACTTGTCCAATGCTTTTACATTGTTTGTATCATAATAAAGGTTAAAGTTTATAGTGTTAAATTGTAATGGAGTTATATATCTAAAGTGCAGCCACCATAAGTCAATTGAAATGATGGAAGTAAAATGTTTTATTTCAAAAGCACTAAACATACTGGTAGTCAAACAGGTTGTGCTAATGCTCAACTGGCTACATATATGTACTTTTTTAACCGAGAAAAGATCTTACAAACCGACTAAATGCATTGGTAAAATTCAGTTTAGTCGATCTATGGGTCTCACAAAAGCTAGCCTTCGCGCAAATGGAACTTTGATCTCAAAAATTTGCCATAAGCATAGACGGTTGGTAAAGAGATTAGGCCAATAATCATAATATAGATTATTACAATCTGCTTTAACTGACATAATGAAACATATGTAACTAATTAATCGTATAAATGCATGCCACATAAAAACTTTCAACTTGTATTGTGATTCAATGATTTTGAGCAATATCCTACCTCATATATGTTATTTTAGCTCTCTATATCAAAGTAAATGGATATTGCTTCAAAAATTACAATCGGTTCAGTCTCAATTAACTACATAATAGAGAATAAACTCATGAAAAGAAGCATTTAGTATAATAAAGATGAAAGTATACCACTTGCATTTATTATTGTCTAGATTAACAACTTCCCATTTAAATATTCCACTTGCATTTAGTATACTAAATGAAAGTATATCAATTGCATTAAGTATACCACTTGCATTTTCTTACTTTTTCATTCTCATTTTTGTTAAGTGGCTGAGGATTGCTTGTACAGAAGTGATTAGATATAATTTCATACTTTCTCCGGTTCATAATATAAGAAGTTTTGGAGGCTGACACAAGAATTAAGAAAAATTTCAAATGACATTTTAATCCATACTTAAATTACATTAATTTCTCTTTTCGTGTGTTTTCAAATACTTTTTCTATTCCCATCAACTACTTCTTACTTTTCATGCATAAAAATACTCATAAAGTAGCTTTGGATTTATGACATTTATTATGGATCAGGGATAAAGTTGGAATAACAAGCTTAAACATCTTATATAAAACTTTTGGCTAAAGTGATAAAGTACGATAAGCAAATGTTTCAAGGGAATTTTATTTTGACAAGCCAAGTAAAACCTTTTGGCTAAAGTGTAGGGTGTGCAAACTTGTCAACCACTTGGTTGCGTCAGTCCTTTATATTATAGTCGCATTGTCAATGAATGAGAATGTATATGTTGGTATATCCTTGGATTGGTCATAAACCTTGGTGTCAGGGTATTAAAATGAATGCTAATAGGCTTATGAATCGGGAAAAAATGGGTAGATGCAGCTGCCATGTTGAACTCACTAATGTCATACACTTTGTTGTGTGTAAAAAAATAGGCTCAAAACTAAATAAGTGGTATACTTTGTTGTGTGTAAAAAAATGTGTTCTCATTTGGTGTCCTGTAAAATTCTAACTACACAAATTCAAGCGGATGTCAAGTTACACAAAAAAATTAATGACAGTGTTGCAAAAGACGCTGACAGTAATGTCCCTTTTATCTACCAAAACTACACAGATTCAAGCGAATGTCAAGTTATACAAAAAGTTAACGATAGTTTTGCAAAAGAGGCCGACGATAATGTCTGTTTTATCCACCAAGTATCAATACCAAAATGATATTACCAGCACTATGTACAAAAATTATTGCACTGGAGCTTTCTTTAGTACAAGATAGAGAAGAAAAATCTCATTTGAAGGTTCTTTGATTTCTTTTAAAAGTAAACTTGTTTAAACAAATTTCCAACATAAACAAAAGTATAAACAATACAATCAAGCATATTAATATTTCTTCGTTTAAGCCTCCAGAACATCTTGGTTACTATAAGTTTAGTATCAGCTAGCTAAAAGAAACCAAAAATACCAGTACTGATGATGGTCATCATAGAAGTTATGATATGGATGACATGTATAAATCGGTATTTGTTCATGCCAAAAATGATCTTTATATTAGTGAGCTAAGCATCGATCATAACTGTAATGGTTCTTCTAGGAATTTCTCTCTTTAGTGCGCAATCAGTGCACCGTCTTTTCTTTTCTTCCCTTGGATCAGACATCTTGCTAATTGCTTCTTGACTTCTAACCAAGAGAATGAAATTAACAAAATCCTGATGCAATATATATTATGTATCTTTAAATAGTTTGTGCCAAATAAAACTAATAAGAAACAAATCAAAAGAATAGGTAATGTGTGGATGGGGAGTTCGCTTCAGAAATAATAGATATTTTCGACAGTTAATATTTTCAACTATGCAACTATTATGATCCAACTGATATTAATTTGAGAAATACTGCAAATAAAAAAATATTGAAGATATGTTTTTCATAAAGGCAACCTTAATTTGGATTAAATGAGGGGTAGTTATGGTATACGTAAAAATATCAACATAGCATCAAGATAGATAAAAGTGTAGATTTTGTTATCTCATGTGGACATATAAATTGAAAACATACGGTATGCCATGTTTTTATTAAATTCCAACATAAAAATAAGGGGAAAACATATGTGGACAATTTAATAGTTAGCTAAAATATGTGGAAAATTATAATGGGACCGATAAAATTATGCCATGTTTTTATTAATAGAGTGAATCATTGGTTGTGCGGTCACTGGATAGAGTTTGCTGCAATGAGCTAAATGAAGATATTCAAGAAAAATGGTGCTTGGCTGTTTGTATATGATTTTGTATGCTGTATTGGTATTTATAAGCATTTGTTTACTAAGTTCTTCATTCATTTTGTTAAGCTTGCTGCATTGGCATTAATGCATCCAGATATTTTTATAATAAATTCATTATACATATTAAAGTAGGCTAACTTTCCATTAATATGTAGTGTGCTGTCATTTCTATGTACATCGCATGCCATATTCCACGCTATCGTGCGAAATAAGGCTGTAAACGGATGCAGTCGGATACAGATAGTGCCGTATCCGAATCCGTATCCGAAAATGAAAATCCGTATCCGAAACTTAAAACTGTACATTGGATGTGGTTATCCGAAAATATCGGAAAAATATCCGAAAATATCCGAAAATAAAACAATAAAAGTTTATAAATACATCACTCACATACAAATTTGGCTCATAAATTATTATTTTTTTGAAAATGTGAATACATCTAATTAAAAATAACAAGCAGGACATCAATCAAATAAATTTCTTACAACAAATATTTTAAGAGATAAATTGTTCAAAATATGAAATACACAACCCTAAGACTAAAATAAAACAAAATATAAATCATAGAAGCACATACACAATTATGTTTTAATTATAACCATACCACAAAATAAAATGAGTACATGATTTAAAATGTTGCATAATACAAAATACAACTTTCCTTTATAATTAATTAGTTGAGTTTAGGTTAGCTATTTTAAGGAAATTTATATATTAATTTAATCTTAAATATAAATTAAAAATTATATAATATATATACATACATACACGTATCAGAAAATCGGACGGATATTTTTTGGATACGGATACCACTATAACCATATCCCTATCCGAAATGATTTTCGGATATCGGATATCCATATCCGCATCTCGGATAATAGATATATTTCGTATTTTCGGATACAGATGCGGACGGATATCGGATTTTTCGGGTACCCGTTGACAGCCCTAATGCGAAATGTTCATTCATTTAATGAAAAGTTGAAGCCATCTTTAATGCAGGACAAATTCAGCCACCTTTTTTTTTTAATAATATTATATATAAAAATATATTTTTCTCCTTGCTCAAGGCTTGCATATCCCTTTTTTCTTCAAGGCTGGTATGAGTGGCTGCTGCCGATTTTTCTTCTACTTTTTTCTTTTCTTTTGGCGACAAGTTGATTATGTTCTTGAATGCTTTTCCTGTTATCATGCTTCCTATGGCCGTGAATTCTTCATAGATATTTACTATTCTTCTTCTTAGATAGTATAGCTATCTCTTTTTGTTTACAAAACACAGGTTGAAGGATGATTACAGGCAAAGTTTACTGATAGAAATAGGAGTGTTGCTGAAACTGTGTTAATCAATAATTTTTTTAATTTTACACCATAATCTTTCATTATCATTAGAGGTATGTTTATGTTACTGTGTTAATCAATAATCCTCCTTTTTGATATATAATTAATAACCATTTTATTGGCTTAAAATTAGAAAATTAATTTGTATATCAGGATTCTGTACGTGTTGATTTAAAAAATAGGTATTCTTGTTTCAGATTCTGAGGAAGACAACTGCGATTTCAAATGTAGGTCTTCCTATATCGATTTGTCAGGAAAAGGTATCATATATTTTACTGTACATTGGTGCCACTAGAAAATTTCAATAAGAAGAAATGAATCCTAATGTGTACTTTAATGCAGTAAGTTCTGGGTGGTGCTTTTAATTTACAGAACATTTCTCTATTGAAGATCCAAAAAAAGTTGTGCAGACCAGGTGGCATTCCTGCCTCAACATATAAATAACAACTATCATGAGGTAATGGATTTGCCAGTTTGAGTCAGTTATTTGCGTGCCCTCCCCTTTATGTAGATTGCAAGTGTGTGCATTTGCAATACTTTATGTTGTTTTGTGTCCTTGTTATGCTCTTTGTATATTGCTCGAAACGACAGACTAGGTGATACATATGCTTAAATATACTGAAATATATGTGATTACTGCAAGAGGATTTTGTTTAAATCCACGTGTAGTGATACTGCCTTCCCACTAATGTCATATTTCTTAGTTTAACATAATAATGTTATCTACAGGTCCAAGCGGTCTTACTTACAAACCTCGCAACTGAGCAGACACATAGTTTATGAAATTGAGCAGCTGCTCCGTTCTATAGAAACCGAGCAACTGATTTGCATTCAACCTAATAAAGTTTTTGAAATAATGAATGTTTTGAGTTGTATTCTTTGCATTGTTAATTTTATGTATAACAATTAATTTTATGTATAACAAGACTGAATCTGTTCCTTAGCTTATGCAGTTGAGCTGAGATGTAACATACTGATGCATTTTCATAGACCAGCATTGGATTTTGATGTAATGGCTGTTTTTTTTTTTTTTTTTTTTTTTTTTTTTGCATTGGAGTAAACAATATAATGATAATGGATAAAATTGTTGCCATTTACAATAGAGTAAGTTTTTCCACGTTATGGTCCATTTTAAACTATCAGTGGTTTCTATTGCTAAGCTTAGTCGATAGGCATGTTAAAGGCTTGTCATCTTTGATCTTTATGTGAAGTTAATTGTGTGTCAAGAATCTTCATGAAACTACTGATGTTCCAATTGCTATACTAATTATTATAACTCTATAGCAAAAGAGTACAAACGTTACATCGACTGCTATATTTTTCTTTAATCCATTCTATTGTGCATTAGAACCCAAAATAAAGGACATAATCAAGCATGTTTATGCTTATTTAACACCACATTTTGCATTCGTCTCTTAAATGATAAGGTAATAGATATATCATATATGGATATTAATGAACAGTTGTCATTCACCCTTATGCTCCAAACGGAAATATATATTGTTACTTGACAACACAAATCAGGATTTTGCACATGCACAGATCTAAGAAAATTATAACTTGAATAAATTCAATATTCTTACATGTCATTCTACTTAAACCTAGACAATGTTGACAAATATCAGACATATTTTATTCGATAACAATTCTCAATCCAAGGAGATATGTTAAAATGAAAAATAATACAAAAGATAAACTTGGAGTTTTTGGTATCTTTTGCATCCTTGAGTTAGGAAATCCCAACTTGTATGCCTCTGTTTCTACTTGTTCACCAACATGGAAGTTAAGCTTTTGTTAGGAATTGTGATACACCCCAACGTGTAATAAAAACCTGCTAGAAAAATCGAAGAAAGAAATGGAATTCTTAACATTACCGTGGAGATCAACAAATTATGCAGGTTTCTGCGAGTGTTATTTAGAAAGGTTTTGCATTCTGGCTAAATACATTTAATCGTGGGTAAGTGATCCGATTGTATCTACCTTTAACAAGTCACACCCTATGGTGCATAATATGTAATGGTTCCCTTTTGTTTATCACATCTATCCACGCAGAAAACTAATTACTAGCTACAGATTGTTCCTTCTTACATGATACATCATTATTGCACTGTATGACACCATATGACAGCAAATTCTGGCTTGTGTTTTAATACGTGTTTACTTCTTTACTAGTCAAATGCTATATTGAGGTCTTTCCTAATTATACATTTGGTTATTCATTTTGGCTTAAACAATTTGTTTATTTTTAATTTTATTTTATAAACAGTGTAGAAGCATGTGCAGCGGTCTTATGGAAATCTGCTAAAGCTTCACCAAAGGTTATCGAGCTGATATAAATGTGAATTCATATTTCTCCTCAATGTTGTAAAACCTAACAATTTTTTTATTTCTAGGCAGTTGAGAAATTTGAAATAACTACCACAAAGTTATGAAAGTTAAAAATCGCAGGTGACGCCATTCCTGTATGTTTTTTCTTCTACTTTTTTGTTTTAATCAATTGTAAGTGAAAATGCAGGTCCTACATCTTTAACCTTTTTAATGAAATCGATCAATAATTCGATCACTACATAATGTCAGTAATGGTCGTTATGACCATATCAAGCGCGTAAGCCAATGCTATATTATCTACTAATTTGTTAGAAAGTTGCATTTTTTAAAAAGAATTTTGTTACTGTTTCTAGTTTCTAAATAGTGCAACTGTCCCTCTAACACTCCCTTATTTCTCCTCCTCCTCCCAAGGACATAAGAACATTTACAATCCTTTTACTACAAAGCATATAATCATGGAATAAGCAACTACTCAGTTCCAAAAATTGAGCAACTACCTAGTTCGTGCAACTGTGTAGCGGCTCAGTTCGTGCGACCGAGCAGCTGCTCAGTTCTATAGAAACCTAGCATTGGTTGCTCAGTTTAGAAACTGGGCAATCCAATAAACTGAGTAAAAAATGTTAGAAGGGTTAGTATTTTTTTATACCTTGATTTTTATTATATTTGATAAACAATGCAGGCTTTGATAGAAGCTGGCCTTAATGGCAACAATGGAACACAAAGTTTAGATAATTTTGAGAGATATTGTTGATCAAGTTTTCGATGATTACAGAAGGTGCTACTGTCATAGTTTCTTAAGTTATGATAGTTAAAACTAGGTTCTAGTACCATGAAGTTATTTTATATTTAATGTTTGTTATGTATGGACGGTTGTATGTAAATTCTGATAGTTTGATGTTTGTCGAAATGGAGTCTGCTCTAGGATGCAAATTGTGATATGTTGTTGTATTTGTTTTGAGATATTGTTGTTATATGTTGTATATGCTTTTTGATATATGCTTTATGAAATTAGTTGGAGCATATTATGATTGTTAGTTGTTTAAAGGAATTACCTATGGTATAATATTTATGTTTGTAACAATTATAACCATTAGTAAATTTATTGTATGAAATAGTTAGCTTTATATACTAACAGTAATAACTGTTACCAGTTTCGTATTCGTAACAGTAATTATTGTTATAAAACTAAATTTTATAACGGTTATAAATATTATAAAATTTTCACTGTCAATGGTTATAAGTGTTATAAATAATAATCTTATAACGGTAATAACCGTTACAATATACACACTTTATAACGGTTATAACCGTTACAATATACACACTTTATAATGGTTATAACCGTTACGATATTCGTGACAACAGTTTGTCACGTATGTTGTAGTAACGGTTATAACTGTTACAAAGTTGATTAGTAACGGTAATTACTGTTATTAAAACCTTTTTCTGGTGTTGTGATAATAATAAAATATTCCGGATATGATGGAACTAATTTAGTCAAATTCTGAGATCGTTTGGTATGACTCCCTTTTAAATTCACAACTGAAATCGGTATGCGTTTATATCGCGCACGATATTCAAAATAACTCCAATTGACCCTAAATTGGAAATCTTACAATAATTAACGACTTGGATTTAATAAAACTAGTTTCATTGAAACGGAGGTTGTTTGCAAAAATATTATTTTTAAGGCTTAAATAAATCGATAAAAATATAAATAAATTAAAAAATAATTCAATTTAATAAAAACAAATTATTATTATTGCATATATCCGAATAGAATATCATATAGTTCCAAAATAAACATATCTGGATTTTAAACTCGATATTTCAATTTAAAACGACGTTCGGATTATTTAAATTTGATTTATATGTAAAATAAATTACTATAATTTATAAACGATTCCCTAGCGACTATTTGGAAAAGCAATTTGGACATAACTTACAGTTACAAGACGAAATCTTGATTTTTTACTTCCCCTAGAAAAATATAATCAAATAGATCCAATAATTTCTTGTTTCAAAGAAATCCAACTTATATTGAATCATGTATATTTAACTGAAGTTCAAAATGTTAAATTACGAACTACCGCGACGTTATGAGTTCGTTTGATATTTAATTATAATTATACATTCAAACGTTATTTTTATTAATAAATTCCGTATAAAATTCTTTAATATCTTTAATACAACATTTAAACAGTTTTAAATGTTCAAAATTAAATGGCAAAAAATCTGGGTCGTTACATTCCTCCCCCTTAAAAGAATTTCGTCCCCGAAATTACTAAGGTAGGAAAAATGTTACATACCCTATTAATTAAGTTAAAAATCCTTTAATTTACTTCTTAAATTCAGTTTTGAATGAACCAATTAATTTCAATTAAAATATTAATTCATTCATGCTCACGAAAAATTTCAAACATTCTGAAAATTTTCTAACACCTTAAATTTCCAAAAAAAATGGGCAGAATCTCCCTTGTACGGAGGGACTTCTGCGATATCGCAGGAACAACAAGTATATATATACATCGACCCACATGGTAGGAAAATAAATTTCAAAACTCGATTATTTGCATTTTTGCGAAGGCGTACCTTATATAAGCGAACTCGCTCAATTCGTATGTTGTATACGGCAGCCAAAATCAAGCCATTCAGCTCCAAACCGGTACTTAATCAATTCAACAAGTGAGTTTCCATAATTGATTTTTACGTAATCGTTCAATCATTCAATTCGAACAAGCACAAAATTTCTAATCAATACCTTTTCATTCATTCCATATTCATTACAAATTGGTGTTAAACCGATTCATTTACTTTTCATGGATTCAACAATTTTATCCCCTTCGGTTTATGTCAAATGGCAACTCAACTTATATTATTTTCTTATAATTCATTTTATAAATATATTTTGCCTAGTTTCCATTCAATTGCAACCAGACTCCATTTAAATGGATTTATACATCATTATGTTTGAATGAATTCAGTTTAATAGATTACACTCAATTCACCACCCATCTATATTTAACCAAATTGATTTTGAACCACTTTGTTCACTTTCAATTTGCAAGACACACAAATTTTTATTATACTGGGAGTCTTTCCATTTCATTTAACTTAAATTACGTTAAATTTTTAATCTATTTGATTTACTTACTACTCCAACTCCAATTCTTTTACACAAATTAAATAATGATTCAAAATTCAAATTCTCATCTTTTATTTTAAATCGGTTTGGAATCAAATAATTATACACATATATTTATAATCAATTCAATTCAAAACATATGAATTTCTAAAACAACTTTGTTTTTTTCAATCAAATCTCCATTAACAAATCTATTATGGTCACAATCCGTTACTTAGAAACTCAAAAATGAATACCTGTAATGTCGCGATCCATTATCAAAATTATTTTCTCGCCACTGAAGTGATTTTAATGCTTAATCATTTTCAAAATCCATATAAAACCATTCTTATTCAAAATATCTTCGAGTAATGCTATATTACTTTATAATACTTCAGAAAATATTTTCTAAACCATCCGGGATTTAAATCCTCAAATTTTGGTTTAAACTCAATCTAAGTTCATCTCATTTGTATATATTATCCATATACAAATTATATTTGGTTATATATAACCATTTCAATATTTTATAATTCGTTTGATTGTAATAACAATCAACAAATACATATACTGTAATAATTCATAAATTATTCCTTTTATATAAAAATAATTTTTGTGCACAATTATTTCATTTACCCATTTCAAACAATATTGTATCGAATTTCTTTGCTCGAGAGTTTAGAAACACCTTTCGATACAGTTGTTATCGAACATAATTCATAAACCGCTCAACACAATATAAAACAATTTTATATCAACTCTAGAAATACGCGCTCATATATATACACTCAAACTCAATCTAGGTTACTACTAACCTGATCCCTATTAAATTACGCCACAGAGTCAAGGTTACTACTCAACCTTCTGCTCTGATACTAAATGTAATGAACCAAATTTCTATACCTTCTGAGTTGACTTATTACACCACACGTCCCTGCACAGAAATACGAATCATTAATAGAAATAAGTTAGAGGATGAGAAATAGAAAGAAAGAAAAGTTAGAATAGAAGAAAACGAAGAACACAAATCTCGCAGCGGAATGAATAAAATATATTATATAAAATAACTCTTGATTCAAGTCTATTTTATAGATACATAACATTATCAGAGTACAACAAAACACATCACAACGGAAATAAATAATAGATATTTAATGTAGAAGCCTCCTGCTCCAAGCTCATCCAAGTATATCTGTAAATTCCTGACTACTTGACTGCCCATACAAATTTGGGCACCCAAGAGTTTA
The DNA here is from genome assembly GCA_030737875.1 of Allium sativum. Classification (NCBI taxonomy): domain Eukaryota; kingdom Viridiplantae; phylum Streptophyta; class Magnoliopsida; order Asparagales; family Amaryllidaceae; genus Allium; species Allium sativum. Next base: position 221,205,242 of record CM060918.1, on the reverse strand, counting down.
GGGTAAAGCAAAACGATATAAACTCTGGGTCAGTCATGGGACTGGTGTGAGTAAACTCCAACCGTTGCTTTAACTTTCAAAAATCCTTTCGAAAGAAAATATAATCGTAAGACCGATCCACACATAAACATGGATGGTTTTTACCTTATGATAACCCAAAACACTTTTCATATCAAAATCCAGTGGTATTATAATAGTGTCTAATCGAATAAATAACAATCTAGCAGAACGCTTGCATCTCACGCTCCACATATATAGTATACAATCAAAAATCGTAGGGCGCTTATTGGAGAATGGATTTCCAACTATGACAGGGTATGGGACCACCTTCCAATAGTGCATCTCTAGAGAGGAATACATTGGGTTCAACAAGAATATCTTGCAACCCGACCACACATGGTTGGTCAATTATTTAACTTGAGTGTACCGAGCATATTATCACCGATGGTTGTGATCAACAACCAATACCAAAAGCATACAACAACTAATAGAATAAGAAGCAAATGGAATTTCTCTAGATCAGGTGATAATACCCCTAATGGGAATGACCCATTTGGCCATGAAACCTACCCGATTTTTGTCATTTCCCGGTTGATGAGGCTTGAGGTCACGATTTCCTTTTTAAAACTTCTTGCCACCATTTACCTTGAATGCCACATCGTCAGATCCGCCAAATCACTAATTAACGTCCACAAATACACCCTAGGTGTTAAGCTGAGAGAATAATTTCTCCGCCACCAAACTTGGTATATTTGTAAAAATCAACATACATAATCATTTGGAAATACTCTATCAGACATTCGTCCGTATACGTTGTCCTGAGACTGGACAAACTGAAGGGACCATTCTATTAATCCATCTTGGCCAATTTCTATCTAGGATTAACATAACAGCCCTTGCACTTTACTCCGTCTTCAATCATCTTCAGCATAAGTTGATTCGTTATGCTTATGCCCATATGGAGTGGTTTCCGAATAATAAACCTGATCTCGGTCTCTCTGTATTGACAACGGAAGTATAAAATAAACCAAAACTTTGATATTCGGCTACTTAACTTTCAAAGAAAACATGCATACAACCAATGATCCTATTTCCAAATGGAAATTCTACCGATCATTCATCAAGCAATACTGGGTCCTTTCTTATAAATTATCATTTCCTAATTTCCTATATCCTTCCCAGATATTTCACAAAAACTTGTTTCGACCTTTCATATTCTTGGAAAACATTTCCAAATATTATAAACTATTTATTTTCCATATACCAAAAAACATACAATTGACGTCAAAAAACATTTTCCATCTTTTCATATTCCTGATTTCATATATTTGAAAAATATATGTTATTAGTATTAGAAAAACATTTCCATTTCTCATTACTTAGCTTCCCATTAACTAAACCACTTCCTTTTCTACACTTATAAAACATCTCTGACTTTCTTAGAAAACGTTTCCAATTTCTTTTATTTCATTAAACCGATGTTATATAAAACATCATTCCTATAACTCAAAAATTAATCATTTTTTAACTAACTGTATCATTAACGAATCTTTGTTACCGAACCTTAACTATTCCTCAGTCAGTCAAGTTGGGGTATATTTACCTCTCAGACCCTAACTGAATAACATTCTCAACTTCGAAATAGACAAGGCTCACACTTATAATTCCAACAAAACATTGCTTATGCAACTCTCGGGTTCAATTTAAGAATCCGCTTCTTTTACAGAAAATATTTGATTGTAACGATAGCGTTTTAAACCCTACTTCCGAAATATTTTAATTTCAAATATAACTTTAATTCATTAATTTGAATAAGTAAATAAATAGTAATTAAATAATTAAATCTTGATAAAAAATGGAAAGTAAAAAAGTACTCCCTGAATTCGATAGAATCAAATTTCAATAAATAACTCCATTTCGAATATTCTGTAACAACCCGTATTTTGAATAACATGTTATAACATAAATCAAGGCAGAATTAAATGTTAAATTATGAATCAAGGGAAACTGGCTGTGCCATTGCGTTCGTCTCGGAAAAATACGCGAAATAGAGTCCGAGTTTTCGAGAGTCGGAGTCCGTATGACCCAGTTATGGCCCGTCAAAGTTTTCAGAAAATTTCAAGTTCAAAAACAGTTCAAATTTCAAATCTGGAGCCAAACAGACTGGGCGGGAAAGTTTCCCGCCCAGCCCCCCATGTCGACTGGGGAGTCGACTTGGGAGTCGACATACCCCAGTGGGTGTCGACTGCCCAGTCGACACCCCTGTCGACCTGGGTGGTCGGGCCAGTTTGGCCTGGTGCACCTGCTGTCCCCTTTAAGTCATGTTTTGAGGCCTGTGACGAGATTTGATGGCTCGGATCTAAACTAGGGTTAATCCTATGGCCTAAACTAACCTAAACTTCTATAAAAAGACCCTAAGACCTAGCCTAAACCCACACAAATCAATCCTACAACGAAGTTATGCCAAAATGCTCCCTAATCATGGCCTACATCTTCATATCATGACCTCCATCTTCCTCATGAGAGCTTGAGAGCTTCCAAGGAAAAAAGGAGCCATCTTTCTTCATTAAATCAAAGGAGCTACTTATTCTCAAGGCTATTTGTGTTGCTACATCATTCCTAGAGCTTCTACAACATCTCTATCTTGTTCTATTTGGTTCTAGTTCTCATAGCCACACTTTGTAAGCCCTATTCTACTCTTAGATCTAAACTATGAACTTAATATGACATGTAACAAGTTGAAATGAGACTTTTGTGTTATGCTTGCCTTGGATTTCATGCATAGATTCATTCATAACCCTTTTGATCTATGTTTGTGGACCTAATGTTTACCTATCATGAATCTAGTACCATTTATGTTGACTTTTGGGTGGAAAGCTATGAGCTTTATGTGGTGATTGTGCATAAATGCAACATAGAACCCCTCATGACCTTGATATTAACTTGCCATGATGGACCTATATGCTAATCACAAGTGTATCACCCTATTTGCTAAGTTTAATGCCATACATGTGTAGATTGGAATTGGACCTAAGTGCAATATTTGCCTTGAACCTATCATTGTATGCATAGATCTATTCATGCCTCTCTTGATATATGATTGTGGACCTATCATGAACCTAGTACCGTTCATGTTGACCTTTGAGAAAAATGCTATGAAATGGATTATGGCTTATGCATGTTAACAAACCTTAACCCCTTATGTTCCTTAACATGCATATGATGATATTGAACCTATTTGCTATGCACAAGTTAGGATGGTCACCCTATGTCAACTATTACCATGTTACCACCCTATTTGCTAATTATGCTATCATACATGTTTGTGGCCAAATCACCCTTATGCTATTATGCATGTTAGTGGCCAAATCACCCTTATGCTAGTATGCATGCTTGAGGCCAAAGCACCCTTATGCTATTTGGTATGGTTGAGGCCAAGTCACCTTTTATGCTATCATACGTGTTGAGGCCATATGCTAGTATGTTGAACACCTTTGCCTCAAATATCACCGTGTTTAACTTGTGATAGACTTTGCCACCTTATGCGCCCACCTTGTCATATTGTTTTGTTCCCTCTTTGATCTATTTGTGTTGATGCGAATTTACGTGCGATGGGAATACGTTATGGATAGTTAGGCAATCTTAAATAACATGAAACATGACTTGAAAATATGACATGAAGAGTTGACATGTGATTATACTTGAAAACATGAACGTGGACATGACATGTAGAAAACATGAAAGTGACCAACTCGAGGTTGGGTTGAGTTTGTAGCATAAATCTACACGGAACCGACCGGCTTAACTAATGGCTACAAACAATAGGACCCAATGTGAATAGTTGGTCATATCGCACTTAAAACCCGAGGTAAGACTAGGTTGTGGTGTAAAGCTACCCGGACCCGCCCGGCTTAACTAGTAACCACAACAAAGTCTAATGTGAGAGGTTGGGGTGCATTAAGTTAATTAATGCCACATGGTAGGGTTAAGTCATGGACTACTTGAATACTTAACCAATTAAGCACGATGGATTGGTAGGGCTAAGTCATGGACTACTTGAATATACTTAACCAGTTGAACACGATGTATTGATAGGGTTAAGTCATGAACTTCTTGGATACACTTGACCAACTCAATACATGGTTAGGATAGGGTTAACCACACTTAACCCGTTTGAAATCCTAGTTACGTGGTCCTTTTCAGCAGTAACCTATAGTATCAAGATACCCTGGGACTAGGCTAGGGTGGGGCACGACTACTGGGATGATTGTAAGAGACCAAAAGAGACGGCTGAATGGTGCACCAGTTAAGTTCAGGCGGACCATGGTCGTGCACATTAAGTCCGGAGTTGAACATGGGCACCGGTAGGTTTAGACTGTGCGTGCTTGTTTTGTGTCTGTGGTTTACACCCTAGGACTGGATACACCCTATGGGTTCGAAACCTTCTACTAAGACATTCACAGCCATTACCCAAACTTTTTACCATCATTTTTTTGCTTGCTCAACGATTTCACGAACCAAAACACTCACTGGAATTCCCTTCGAAATTTCCCCATAGCCATCTTTACTTGGAGCAGCTCGCAACCATCACGCAAGTCACGTTCCTGGTTCGAACCTGGCTGCTACAGGGAAGTAGCGACTCCAAATCACTTTAAACAATGCCACTTTTTCTTACGAGCTGCCTCTTTCCACCACAATCCCAACGCCATACTTGAATTTACCAAACTCCTATTGATTCAGCAACAAACAGCAACCCTAGGTTGCGAACTATAGAAGATCGAACCCGAGAATTTCGATCGCACTATATTAAATGTACACCAGTTGGAAGAGTAAACTATGAGGATAACGATGATATAGATTTTGGGATTTAAGGATTTTTTTGTGGATTTCTAGGAATGTTGAAGTCGCAATTTTTTTCTTTTTAGTTTCTGGGGATGGCGGCTCGAATTGGCCATTGACCGGAAGGAAAATTTTGTGAGGGTTTGAGAGAGTTTGTGATTATTTATAATAAGGTTTAGAATATTCCCAGTATATTCTATTGCAAATCCATATTGAACGTTTTAAATTCGTACAGTCATCTACAAGCTCTGATCGCAATGAAAATTGACACCCTGATATGGTTTGACATCGCGGACCCAGCGAAATTTGTTTCCTCGAAATCCGAATCTGCTTAGAATAATAGCTCAAATTTGAATATTAAATTCATTAATTGATTCATGTTAATTTTTTCCGTGCTCGCGTAACAACTCTGAATGGCTAGAAACTCGAAATCTTATAATAATAAAATATTCCTGACATGATGGAACTAGTTTCGTCAAACTCCGAGATCGTTTGGTATAACTCTCTTTTTAATTCACAACGTAAATCGATATGTGTTTGTATCGCGCACGATATTCAAAATAACTCCAATTGACCCCAAATTGGAAATCTTACAATAATTAACCACTATGAATTTAATAAAATTGGTTTCGTTGGAAACAGAGGTCGTTCGCAAAAAGGCTTAAATAACTCGATAAAAATATAAATAAATTCAAAAATAATTCAATTTAATAGAAATAAATTATTATTGTTATTGTATATATCCAAATAGAACATCATACAGCTCCATAATAAACATATCTGGATTTTAAACTCGATATTTCAATTTAAAACAGCTTTCGGATTATTTAAATTAATTTATATATAAAATAAATCGCTATAATTTATAAACGATTCCATAGCGACTATTTGATAATTTGATTTGGACATAACTCACAATTAACAAGACGAAATCTTGATTTTTTACTTCCATTAAAAAAAATATAATAAAATAGATCTGAACGTTTCTTGTTTCAAAGAAATCCGATTCATATTGGATCATGTATATCCAATTGAAGTTCAAAACGTTAAATTACGAACTACTACGTCGTTACGAGCTCGTTTTATATTTAATTATAATTGTAAGTTAAAATGTTGTTTTTAATAATAAATTCCATATAAAAATTCTTTAATATCTTTAATACAACATTTAAAAAAAATGTTCAAAATTAAATGGCTAAAAATCTGGGTCGTTACAAGCTTACATGGCTCTTGCTAGTATTTTCGTTGTGCCATGTATACGAAACTGTCCCGTTTGAATTTACATGCTCGACGACATGCATATGGGTAAACACATCCGTATATAACATAGGACCCTATGCCTCAGCTTACTGAAATTGATTATTATATATTGCTATCATACATTCAAAATTATTCAGCATAATAACTATTTACAAATCAAATTTACCAACACCTACTGATACTGCTGAAAAGACTTCGACCCTCCTCGATGAATGACGGGATTTTTGTTCCTATTTGCAGAGTTCCTTTCCGACTCTACATTCACATTTAAATTTAATATGTTATTTGTCGACCAGTTATTTTTAATCGGTTAACAATTTAAAAAAGTTTTGTACACATACCTTAGCCTCATCACTGTCCCATGTTTCAGTGACCCTTCTCATACACCTTCCCCTATCTTTTTTGGTTTCTTCTTTCTTTCTGCACTGACAATGTATAATCATTGTAGTTTGTTCTCGTCTTCTGCATCCAATAATATCGTGCTAGCAGCAAGTTGTCTGTTTGTATATCCAACTCAGTTTGTCTTTTACGATAAACAAATGTTAAATAGTAAAAAACCGATAAAAACAAATTAAAAATGGAAAACAGAAGTATATACTTACATGGACATCCTGCCAACTATATCCAGCAATGTAGGGAGGGATGTTATCCCACTTTGACCAACAAGCCAATATCCTACCCTGGTATGCCGCTCTCGAAACTTCTAGAGTCACCTTTGATGGTTGTAGTTTGAACCCCATATGTAAAATATGTTACAGATAATTATGTGTATCGAACATAAAATAAATTTAAAATGTTGATTTTTTTTTATTACTTACCCCTCTTCTCTAGGTACTAAATATAAAACAGTACACAGTGATGGACCGCTGCCACCGCTTTCGGAAGAGTGGAAAAAACTCATACCTCTTGACAACATGTAAATACCTATCACAGACACATCATTTTAAAAGAGAACAATAACATGATAATGAAATATTTTTTATAGTTAAATGAACAAAATGATATAAGTTATTAAAAATGACAGAAATGGAAATATATAGACACACACACCTGATTCAAATTGGGTCTCATATTCAGAGAAGAAGCAAATTACATTGCATTTTTATTATAAACTGCTAAAAAATGACAGAAATTGAAATGACATAAAAGATGTAAATAATGATAAATAGATTTGATTTCATAGTTACATCTGTTTCATATTACATTAAGAATTCAAAATTGTTATATCAATTTCCAAAATATACGTTGTATTGCATAATTGCATAACTACCTAAATATTGTTCATTATTTACATCAATTATCATCGTCTCCTGATTTAGATTTGGTCTCATATTCTATGATATTTTCCTGCGTACTCTCGTATGCTTCTGCTAAAACTTTGATTCATTGAACAGAGATCCAAAATCTGTATGATAGTCTGCAATTATTATTTCATTTTTTTGCTCAAAATCTGCCTGATAAGATTGTTCGCCTGGAATATTCTTCCCATCAAACGTAAATCTGGCCTTTATTTTAAAAAATGTCGACATATCTAGTTTATCTCTTTTTAGAGACAGATAACGAACATAATAAATTTGTAATTCTTATTCAGCTAGTACAAAAGGATCGTACTTGTAATATTGAGATGTGTCCCATATTTAGACAAGATTATAATCCTTATGCACATTAATTCCAAAACCTAGAACATTACTAAACCAATTGCATCTAAACAGAAGCACCTCCTCCGTTGGTTATGTCAGTTGCAAAATTTATGTTAAAAACGCCATAAAAAATATTTATGTAATTTTCTAGATCATCGCTATCTTTAACAAATACACTTGTATTATTAGTTAATTTTTTCGCATCGTACTCTTTGGTGTTAAATTTATATTCGTTCACGATAAATAATGAATATGCCTTGACACTTCCTTTTGGTCTCACCGCAAGATGTTTAAACCCTTTGTCAACGACACAATTTGTCGTCTCATAAACGTACTTTGAAAACCTATTGGGAAAATTCTTTACTGAGACATCCGTTTGGATGTTCACTTCCATAAATAATGTATAAATGAAAAAAAATATTGCATTAGATTCTACACGCCCATGCATTATGAAAATTAATAAATAAGAAAATCAAAAATTATTATTTTAGGGCCCGTTTGGATGATGGTAAATAAGTAACTTTTTTTCTTTTTAGAAGTAAAAGCAAAAAAGCCCATATGGATACTCAATATTTTTGGGCTTTCACAAGCTACTTTCTTGCTTATTTGGAAAGCAAAATCTTTTTACTTTTTGACTTTCAAAGCCCAAGCAATATTTTCTTCCAGCAGCATCTCTCTGAATTAGGATTTTTGGATAAGAGGCGATTTTTCTTCTTCTTCGTCATCCACCGTAAACATTGTCGATTCTCTTCCGACTTCAAAAAAGGTACTATTTTTATTTTCTGCTTCGTACTATCTGCTTCTAATCTTCAACTATTTTGTCTATCGGTTTTCGATTTTTTTCTTTTTACTTAAGTATTATGTGTACGAAGCCGAAGAAGGAACTTGGCAACCAATTCTTCGAAGATGAGAGATATTCTGATCTTGAGAAATTCGAGAATACTATTTAGTGTAGTTCAGGTAAGAATATTGTCCATTCCAGTGAAATACTCTAGAATAATTTGCAACACAGTTTTTTTTTGGGATTGATGTTCCTCGGGTGCTTCATTGAGTAACTTAGCAGACCATAGTTATATGTATTAGTGATCTCCATAAGGTTGAAAGTAAGAGGGTGCATACAGGGTTTTCTATGAACAATAAAAGCATTTGATGAATCTGGACTTTGATATTTAGTGCTATAAAATATCCTTAAGAATATTGCACTACCAATACAATTGGTTACTTTTCTAATATTAGCATCTACACAACATTGATTTTGTTTGGAAGATTATTTTGAAGGCCGTTGAAGAGTAAAATGTGAAACTAAAAAATGTTTCAATGCCCAGATACTTTTCTTTTCATATAATTTTGTTAAAGAACTGTAGCCACAATTGTTATGTATTGTATCACTAATATACATGAACCAAGATAAACGCAGCTATACGATTGTGGTAGCATCTACATATGTTAATAACTTGCATGTATAGATGAGGCAATTAACTATGCTAATTCATCACCTTTTGTAATATAAGGTACTATGTGCTACATACCTCCGTATTGTGTTAAACTCATAGAGAATGGACTAGCTATTAGGCTCCAAATAAAAATAGGCTTCCTATAAAATGGACTGGACATTACTGCTCAAATGACAGAACCTGATTGCGTTTAACTTGGGCGAAATGTCAGTTTTTCATGGAACTTGGATTGTGCAAATTTTGAGCAAAAATATGTATCATCATCCTAAAAGTCGCCAGCTAAAAAAACTGAAGTTCTTAACCAAGCCCAATTTGTAAGTTCTTTCTTTGAGTTTTCCTAAGTATATTGTTTGAAAGATTGTAAATGTAATTTGTTTGTTAAGCTTTTAAGCATACTATCTCCAAAATGTTGATATTTTAGGTAAGAATTACCTTCTTGATTTTATATTTGCATCTTTTGTTTAGCTTTACAATATGGTGCCCAGATACAGTGTAATAGTATGAGTGTACTTACTATTAATGCCAACTTATGTCTATGAGTTATGTCAAGCTTGGATCTGAGGCAATTTTTTATTACAAGTTCCATTATCTCCCAAATGAATGATTGTTGTTACTTCTCATTGGATGAATCAAATTTTGCAGAAGTAGAGCGTGCTTCAACAACATATTCAACTCAAGAAGGAAGATTCCAAGAGCAAAAGACGACAAACTCGTCAAAATACAGCAGCATATTATCATGTCCTTGTAGGATATTGTCTTTTCTAAATTATTATGATGCTTGAATTTTTATGTACAAAATTAATGTGTATTCATGTCTTGTTCGTTGCTCCTAATTCAAATATGATGTTTCATGTATTAGAATGTCTGAATTGGTATGCAATGAATTTATTTTGTTTAAAATATTAGTGTGGAAGTCAAAATGCTATATACAAAACTGTGTATTTTATTCATATTGTTTTTTTTACCTTTTCAACTTATAAGTCATTATTATAACAAACGGACTTTTTGACTTTTCAAAAGCAAAAGGACTTTCGAAATAAGCAAAAGCACTACCGCTTTCAATTACCAAACGGGCCCTCAGATTAATTAAAAAATTATGCAACATCCTCAACATAATTTAGAAGAATATAAGCGTGTACTACATGAATCTCTATCATCTAGTTATATTTCTAAACATTTCCCAGAAGGCCGACCATTTTGTCTAAAAATAAATAATATTGCTTGAGATGACTCACGTTGTCGCCTTTGTCATTACAAGGAGCACTTTCAAATGATATGTTTATATGGTTACCGAAATAGTAAGAGAATAAGAACGAAGCTTCTTCTTCGATGTAAGATTTACATATCAAACCTTCAACTCATGTTTTTGCCTTACTTATTTCTTCAAATGATTCAAGTCTCTATGAAAAAATGATTTATATTAATTTTATCTTTCGAATGCAATTAAGTTACTAAGTAACATAATACATACCTCTCAAATGGATACATTCATCCATATCAGACAGGACCTCGAAGTCGTACTTCCGATGGAAGATGAACAGGTAAATATTACATTACATTAAAAAAACTGATGAAAATATTTTATTCAATTTGCAGAGCAATATAGGAATTTTTACTTCAAGTTTATGTAAATATTGCACTTTGAAAGTAGTCAAACGAAGTTCTTTATAAAACAGACTATGCTTTGTTACTAACTATTAACTATAGTAGTTCTTTGAATAGAATGGGTAATAATTTTCCATCATTATGTGACAGTCGTGGCTTTTCACTTCACTCAATCTACCGTTTTTAAAGTCAGCACATCTACGAAGATTTGATGAAATCCTATCAGGAAATCTTAACCCGTCCAACTATTTTGATACAACTTAACTTGATTAATAGGAAATTCGTAACATGCTTTGGGGTTTTACTGCCATTTGTTTCATATGAAGCTCTAAACATTTGCATAATTCTTGTATATCATGTTTTGATTTCAAATCATCCTTAATTTTCCCCTTAATAATCAAAATTGTGTTAAAAACATTGTCAAATATAATTTTCTCATTGTGCATCACATCAATATTATGATAAAGTAGAAGATGTTTATAATACGGCAATATCCAAAATATACTCAGTTTGCACCAATTATGAATAGTCGATTTTACTTTAGTTTTTGTTTGCACTTATGTTTCATATATCTTTGTATAGTCCCTAACGACTTCGTATATGTCCTCACTTGACCATATCGTTGGTGGTTGTCTGTTTTCTACTCTATTAGCTAAAATGGTTTTCTTATCTCCTTTGAAGAGATAATTTACACAAAGAAAATGTCATTGATAGTGAAACCATGAAAATTTCTTAGCATTCGATAAACGCTCGTGTCTTTTCTGTGCAATATGGACATGCTAAACGACTATATCTACTCCATCCCTAAAGCATTGCAAAGGCAGCAAAATCACTTGTAGTCCACAACAAAGAAGCAAACATACGAAATTTTTGCCTCTTTGAAACATCATGTATTTCTACTCCTTCATCCTACAGTGTTTTTTAACTCATCGTTTAGCAGTTGTAAATAAACATTGATTTCTTGTGTTGGATCCTTTGGGCCAAGAATGGCAATAGCTAGAAACATATATTGCGTTTTTATACACATCCACAGAGATAAATTATAAAGTGTGATGGTAATGCGCTAGGATGAATATTTAGCACCAAATTGAGAAAATAGTGAAAAATCATACGTACATAATCTTAATCTAACATTATGACTCTCCACTGCAAAATTCGGATAAGTTCTATCAAAATGATTCCATGCTTCTCCATTGGTTGGATGTATCAACATACCCTCTTCTCTTCTCACACTATGCGATCTCATATGAAATGCATTACAGAAGATGAATATAATCTTTGGAGTCTAAGAGTGATGGGTAAGTAATGAATACGCTTGTATGTAGCTTCCTTTTCCTTCTTTTTTCTTGTTTGTATCTTTTCTGATTACATATTCTATAATTTCTAAGATTTACATCTTCTTTCCAAAACAACATACAGTCATTTAAGCAGTATCTATTTTATGATAAGGTAAACCAAAAGTCACCGTAAGTTTATTAATTTCATAGTGATTTTCACAAATTAAATTATCAGGCAGCATGTCTCTTTTTGCAGCTTGTACAACAATTGTAAATCCGGCTTCGGTGGTGTTGTATTTTGACTTAACCGCAATGTATTCTGCGATTACTGAAAGCTGAGTGCCCCTTTAGCAACAATCCTAAATAGATTTCTTAGCAGCCGTTAGTAATTTTTTTTTTTTTTTTTTGCTTAAATATTTGGTTCTTTACCATTTTCATCATCAACCTCAACCATAAGGAACATTGATCGTGATGCATCTTCGACCATATTTTTAATACGGGTCATCGTAACAGTTTCATTACTAGCACTTTCAAATTCAGGCTATACAGAAGTTGTTGATGTCAAAAGTTGGTCGCTAATGACGGCCAACCCCCAATCGCATGAGCAACACACGATATAAGATAAAAAATGCAGAAAGCAATAAGAAAAAAGGGAAGAGCACACACAGAATTTTTATAGTGGTTCGGCAAAGTCAGTGCCTACGTCCACTTTATATATCATATATCTTTTTTGGATTACAAATACAATGCTTTTTCGAATTGAAGAAGAGTAAGAGAATGATGATGGAGAAGAGTAATGGTGAAAAGCTTATGGAAGCTATCTTTGCCAAAGAAAAACCGATTCCTTTCCTCTTTAGGCTTAGAGGTATTTATAGGTGAAAATAATGGCTTGGGCTGCTGCAATATTATCCGGCCATTTCGGGAAAACTCGGACACGTGGCTTCCGATGATTGGCCGGACTTTCGGCTGCTGATGGGTTCAAATGTTCATAAATAGTGCCCTTGGATTCGGTGGCAGACGTGGCGTCCATTGGAAGGCATATCAAAAGTTGAGCTTTGTCCGGATATGGTTTGACCGTATCCATTGCCTCAAAAGTCGGGATATTCGGCGACTGTAGGCGGTTTCCAAACTATTCCGAGATAATCAGCCAAGGCGAGATAATCGGTCAAGGCAAGATAATCGGTCAAGGCGAGATAATCGGTCAAGGCGAGATATCTGGAAGGAAGATCTTCAGCTTGAGAGTGCGACCCTTTGAAGGAGCGGGCCTTCTTCTGTTCGCGCGGGAGATAGGTCGACTGGTGACTTAGGCGACCTTATTATCTTATGGTGCTTTCTGTAGCTCGGTTAGTCGCGCTTTGGGCTTCGGTTCAGCCCATTGGGACTCTTGCGAAAAAGAGGGCTAACACTTTGCCCCTCAGAATATATCTTCATTGGTAGAGGGAGGTGTGTTCTGAAACCTGAGCCGGAGCACAAACGCTCGATTTGCGATGGTTATGCCAAACCATATTGAGGCCAGAAAACCGACGGTCCCGATACTGTATTAAAGCCAGAAATCCGACGACCTTTCTAGGTCGTATTAAGGCTAGAAAACCGACATTTATCGGGGATCCGTATTAAGGCCGATGCGGTAACTATCTTATGCATAAGGATTCCTGTGAATATAAAACAAAACAAAGTTTGGGTCGAGCATTTTAGTTCACTTGGCTTAGAGGATGGCAGACATTATCCATGTATGGCTTGGTGGCGAGTATTAACCATACTCGGCTTGGTGGCGAACGCTAATCTGGTTCGGCTTACGAAAGTGGCGAGCATTAAACATACTCGGCTTGATGGCGAACGCTAACCTGGTTCGGCTTACGAAAGTAGCGAGCATTAAACATACTCGGCTTAGTGCAAGTGTTTTTTTTATGCTCAACTCATTTTAGGTTAGTATTTTCTGCGAGTTATAAGTATTTCATGAGGAAGAGTATGCTTAAAACAGAGTCTCCCTTGTCTAAAGGGGTTTAGACAGATGGCAAGCATCCGTGCTTACCATGTGGTATATATAAAGAAGGGGCGGGCAATTTCCATGCCCGGCTTAGAGATCTTTAGACAATTCACGTATGCTAAAGGAAATTCATAACAAGAAACAAAGAAATTCAAAGAGGGCCGCCATCAATCCCGGAACATGTCTTAGAGCTAAGTCCTAACTCTATATACAGGTACATCGAGGTGCCTTTATTACTAAAAAGAAATGCATTAAGAGAAAAAACAAATTCTTAATTTATAATAATGCCGCGGGTGCTAGTCTCAGGGTCCCTTCCATCTCGAGGAGCTCGCGGACCAGCCTGAGGAGCTTGGGCAGAGGATCGCGGTGGCATGGCCGAGGCGCGATTTTTAACATATTCAGCGAGTTCCCCTTTTCTGATCCGTCCTTCGATGAGGTCGCGCAGATGTCGGCAGTCATTTGTATTATGTCCAGCTACGTTGTGGAATATACAATGCCTGCCAGAGTCGAGTTCCATATGGGTCGGCTCTCGTCGAGGCGGTTTTGGAGTGGGAAAGGACTCGCGCATATCGAGATAGATATCGAGCAAGGGGGAATTGAGCTCAGTGTAGCAATCATATTTGTTTTCACTCCGAGGCCGAACATGGCGCTCGTTGTTTTCTAGGGCTTTTCCTTTTCCTTTATTCTGGCCGTTGCCCTCGAATGGACCTTGTTGTTTGGCTACCAGAACTTCAAGGCTCTCCATTTCCAGGCTGGCATCTTCTTGTCGGAGGAATCGCTCGGCTTCAGAATAAAAGTCATCGATGTCCTTGGGGGGATCTCGAGTTAGAGAGATAGAGAATTCCGATCGATTTTGAACTCCTGCGATGGCGGCCATAAGTACCATTGATGGCTCGGGCCGATCAACTGATGCTACGGCCGCATTGAATCTTTCGAGGAAGGATCTTAGCGTCTCTCCGGATCACTGTTTGATGGTAGACAGGAACATGACACTTTTCGGTCGAGAGATGTGCACTCGGAATTGCTCGATGAAACGGGTGACCAGGGTGTTCCAGCTGCTGATCGACTCTGTTGTGAGCTGCCGAAACCACATACCGGCTATATCTGTGTGAAAGAGAGGGAAGCACTTAGCCATGAAACCAGTCGATGCGCTAAGTACTTCCATATGTTGCATGTATCGCATGAGATGAATGGTCGGGTCAGTGCGACCGTTGTATGGCTCGATAGCCGGAAACCTGAAGTCTGGAGGATTCCGAAAATTTCTGATTTCTCTGGTGAAGGGGCTGCGATTGACATTGTCTATGTCTTGCTGCGAAGAATTTCCCCGAGTGAAGCGTCGGACGATGCTTGCGAGATGACTCCCATCTCCGAGGAGTCGTTGCCATGAACTCAATTCCGCATCCTGAGGGAGTTCTGTTCGAGGATTTGGCAAAAGCATGCTCGGAAGGGTGACCGTTGGCTGGGCTCGACCGCCAAGACTTGAGTGAAGGTGTGAGGGAAGGTGAGATACGACGACTGGTTCTGGGGAGAATGGCCCCTCTGGAACCAGATGAGTTGTGTGTCGACCCATTCCTAGTCCTGAGGGTCCTAGCCGATCTAGCATAGCATGTGATGTTCGGAGCCCAAGATTGCCCCCGTTTGAAGCGAGGTTAGGAGGGTCTATAGTAACATTCTCTTCTGCTATTGCGAGGGTCGGTGCAGCGGGCTGGTTGTCCTCGTTCGAAGGGAAGGCTGCACCAGCTCTTGGTTGAAGGGGAAGAGTGGTTAAACTAGTCTGTGGTAAGATCCCGGGTTGTAATGGGCATGGTATTGATGCTGAGGGACCCGGCGGTAGCTCGACTGATCCGACAGGTCGAGATGTTCAAAGGAGCGGAGGAATATTTGCCAGACGACCTAGATCATGATCGCCCGCCTCCTGAGATTCTATTGCCATAACTGCGCTGGTCGCTGGAAGCGATACTCCTGGCTGTGAAACATTGGTTGGTGGGACCAAACCAGGATGAAATAAAGGTGTAGGCCGATCAGTGGCCTGATTCTGTGCAGACCGAAGATCAGTCATCGCTCCAGCTTCGTTTGGTGGAGGAATTGATGTTGAAGCGTTCAACCCCGCTCCCAGTCGACTGAGAAGGTGCTCCATCGACTATTGTTGTTGTTCGAGGAGTTTGCCCTGAGATGCCATGCGATCTCGGAACTCGGTCATAATTTTATCTAGGTCGTCCCGGGTAAGAAATTGAGGCTGATCGTCATGAGAGGAAGCTTCGTGACTTACTTCCGCAGCATCTGTCTCGGCTGCGTTGGTGCCCGAGGGACGAGAGGATGTTGCATCTTTCTTTCGTTTGTTTGCCATGATCTGAAACAAGCAGAGGCTCGATGGCCGTATCGGTGCGCTCCCCCTTCCTGGCGCGCCAAAGTGTTGACGTCAAAAGTTGGTCACTAATGACGGCCAACCCCCAATCGCGTGAGCAACACACGATATAAGATAAAAAATGCAGAAAGCAATAAGAAAAAAGGGAAGAGCACACACAGAATTTTTATAGTGGTTCGGCAAAGTCAGTGCCTACGTCCACTTTATATGTCATATATCTTTTTTGGATTACAAATACAATGCTTTTTCGAATTGAAGAAGAGAAAGAGAATGATGATGGAGAAGAGTAATGGTGAAAAGCTTATGGAAGCTATCTTTGCCAAAGAAAAACCGATTCCTTTCCTCTTTAGGCTTAGAGGTATTTATAGGTGAAAATAATGGCTTAGGCTGCTGCAATATTATCCGGCCATTTCGGGAAAGCTCGGACACGTGGCTTCCGATGGTTGGCCGGACTTTCGGCTGCTGATGGGTTCAAATGTTCATAAATAGTGCCCTTGGATTCTGTGGCAGACGTGGCGTCCATTGGAAGGCATATCAAAAGTTGAGCTTTGTCCGGATATGGTTTGACCGTATCCATTGCCTCAAAAGTCGGGATATTCGGTGACTGTAGGCGGTTTCCAAACTATTCCGAGATAATCAGCCAAGGCGAGATAATCGGTCAAGGCTAGATAATCGGTCAAGGCGAGATATCTGGAAGGAAGATGTAACGACCCAGAAAATCTGAACCAATTTAAAATTTTCAAATTGGCTAAAATAATGGATTTTAAATATTTAAAATAAATATTTTAAACAATGGCAATGAAAAGTGAGTATGAATCAACAAGTGAAAACGAATATAATTAATTATAATTATATATAGAATTGAAAATGGCGCGATAGTTCGATAATTCGATTTCAAACTTCAATTGAATGTACCGGGTGCAAAATAATCCGGATTTTAGTGAAACAAAAAATATTTAAATCTGTTAGTGAATACCTTTCTAACGAATCTGAAAAATTGAATTTTCATAGCGGAAAGCAAAAGTTATGGCCGAATGAATTTTCAGAACGGTCGCTATGGAATTTATATAGCCCGTGAAAATGGCCATTTTGCATATGACCTCAGAATTCGACGAAACCACTTTTGTTGGATCCGGGATGTAAAGTTATTGCTAGGTTTCAAATTTCATAATTTTTGAAGCTAGTATGTGAGCGTGGCAAAAGAAAATGTGTTTTGGTCAATTATAGTTAAATTGGATCGACCAAAAAAGGGCCTTTTTGCAAACGGTCTCAGAATTCGACGAAACTAGTTTTGTTGGGACCGTATCGTCAAAACATAGCTAGATTTATTTTTCTGAAATTTTTCGAATCTGTTTGTGGCCCTGGCAAATTGAAATGTACGTTCAAATTAAATATTGAATGTTTTATATTTTGATTTGAATGGAAACTGACTGAAACAGTCGAATGGGCCTGCGAAACATATCCCATTGTGTTCGGAATGGGGGTAAAACGCTAGGGACGACAGTCGTTGGGTTGGATTTCGAGTTCATCCAAGAAAATCCCAAATTTTGAATTTAATATAGCATCGGCCAATAGGATTTTTAATTTCATTAATTTAAAAATATAAAAAAAAAACCCCGTAAACCCTTTTGCTCTGACGGCTCTCGTGCTCCCCCGCTCCCGGCCTTTTTCCGATCGCCTCAGGCGAAGTTCGCCAGCGCCACCACCCTAAATCGAACGGCCTCCTCCTCCCCTTCAAATCAAACCCACCCTCGACCCTCCTCTCCTCCCTGCCGTCGCGAATCGTGCCTCTGAAGTGGCCGACTTTGAGTCGCCGCCGTGGGCTAGAGCCGCCACCGAACTGGACGAGACTGGTGGTGCAGGGAAGCTACTTCGTAGCTCTTCGACGCTGCGAGACCCGATCTGAACGAAGTACAACGGATTGGCGGCAAGATCAAAACCTAGATTTGAACAAAACTGAGGTATAACGACTGTTTTTATTATAAACTGATTTCGACAGTTTTAAAGTGTTGCAAAATTTGAAAAATCATATCTTTTTCATTCGTTAACGAAATTCGATGAAACAGGAAACATCGTGACCGTGTGGACGCCTTCTACATTTTAGAAGAGACCGCATATTTTTCTGAGCCTTCTGCTATTTTTGGTGGAGTGGAACCCAATGTGAGATTTCTAATTTATAAACAATATGGAAAACGATGATGTATAAATTATATAGTCGATGTATGAGTTATATAAGCGTTGTACATTTCTTGTATAAGCGTTGTATAAGTTGTACGTTCGATGTATAAGTTATATATGCATTGTAAAAATTATATATGTGTTGAAATAAAAAGTGAATTGCTATATATAAATATATATATATATATATATATACGCCCCTCGTCCACAAACCATTGACGATATTTATTGATTGAAATTGTTGTGAAAATTGATTGATAGCGAATGATTGTTTAGGATTGTTTGTGGTTGATATTGATTGATTGAGGTTGAAAAATACCCGTTTGTGGTTGAGAAATATTTGGTTGAAACCACATAGGATTAGTTTGTGGAAAAGAAATAAATATATACATGCTGCCTGCGTGCGAACTAGATGCATGATCCCCATTGTCAAAAACTGCGAGGTTTTAAGGTAGAGCGAGGAGCCGTACTAGGGACGGTCCCGGTTTTAACTACCATGCCGTTATGCTGCCGAAATTTTGAATAATATTCATGTGTTTGAATTATTTTCATCTGCTTAAACTATATTTATTCATTGAATAGAAAACCTTCATGTGTTGAATTGATATTCATTCGTTGATTAGAAATTCATGTGTTGAATGGTATTCGCGTTTTAAATATAAAAATCACATTTCTATCTATATATAGAAACTATAGGAAACCTTCATGTGTTGAATTGATATTCATTCGTTGATTAGAAATTCATGTGTTGAATGGTGTTCATATTTTGAAATAAATTGTTTGATAATAAAAAATCACCTTTTATCGACTATATGAACTGTGTAAAATAATCTCGTTTTAAAAGAAATTGTTTTATGGTAAAAATCCTATTTTTGTCACCTATATGAACTATATAGAAAAATAGTGTTTTGAAATGAATTGTTTTACAATAAAAATCACATTTTTATTGTATGCATGAATCGTTGAAATGTGAAGTGTTAAAAATAGCCACTTGTTCAAAATAAACATATATGAGTTGAAATATTCATTAATTAGCTAATGAAATGATTTGCACCTATGTATGTAACATTAGAATGAATGGTGTTTTTAAACCAAATAGAAATCAAATATGAAGTTGAATAGAAAATGATAAATGATAAGAACTGTATATATATGTACATGCATATTCATTGAACAGGTTATAACAAAGGGGCTAGAGAAGAGGAATAAAATTTTGTGCCCGACAAATAGGTACACATTTACTGTTTTGTTTGGGTGATGATTTTATGAGCCTGTTGGCTAGCCGCTTGGCTTTTTTCTTTTTCTTTTTGAGATTAGAAGGACGGGGAAAGCTATTTGCGATTTCCCGATGCTCCCGGTGCAGGGGAGGTTATGGCGAAATTTTCCAAAATTTTAAGGCGTTAGTGAAATATTTGAAGTGAAAACGATACTGAAATTATTGAATAAACTATATTTATATAATTATATAAATAAAATTAAAACGAAACGTGGCCGTGCAGTTCGCATTTTGAAACCGTGATTTCAAACAACTAGTGCGGGAAATCCGACCATTGGATTTTCCCGAAATCTCAACCGTCGGGTTCGCATTGGAAATATCTTCCCAACGGCACCAACCTTGCAAAAATCCAACGGTTGGATTGTCTGGAATGTTTAATTCAAATCTGATGAAAAACAGCGCCAGAAGCGATTATATTTATATATATATAAATATAATTATATATTTAATCGAATAACGACGCTGTAGTTCGTATTTTGAAATCGAAACTTCAAACGATTGTACCGGGAGATCCGACCGTCGGAATTTCCCGAAACTGGAACCGTGGGTTTCGTTTTGAAAAGACCTTACTAATGATGTAAATTGTGTGAAGACCCAACGGTTAGATTTTCAGATATGTGTAAATCAAATCTGAAGAAAAACAGCGCCACGGCCGCGTTATGGCCCGAAGCGTCGTTTTGAATAAATGGGCTATTTTAAAATAAATAAAAATAGCGATAAATCATTATAAAGTACCATAAACAATATGGAGTGGAAATAAACTGAATTTGCTCGATTTATGTTGTATTTGATGGTTGAATGTGTTTGGTGTGAAAATTACATTAAAGAACAATATTGGTGTTGTCGAATAATTTAACCATTGAAATAAATTGATTTGAAATTCTAAATATACGTGAATTATTTGAAAAGGCCGAGTTAATTCTCATTTCGAATAATTGACCGACGATTGAAATTCGAAGATGAAGACGGTGGTCGAAGACCGGAGATCTTCACCTCGTTTGGATGGTAACCGAGGTCCTGATTGGGAGGCATCCCGAAATATGGATAATGAGTGGTGATCGTCCAGACGTACGTGGTGATCGAAGGGTTTGCGAGGTATTTAGTGCCTCCGGTTTCGTTCAGACCCAGAACGGACTTGTAAATGGACCGTGTGTCTGACATTGGATTTTATTCTGTGTTGATTGATCTCTATTAAATATACATCTGTTTGGCGGCGGAGAATTTATTCTTTTGCTTAACGCCCTTCTCTGAGACGCACGAGCTCAGAGGTTGTATATCGATGGACATCAGTCACATGGCATGAATTGCCTGTGTGGCATGCTAAGATGCAGTGATCAGGGCTTCTGTTGAAAAGCAAAGTCTTGTGGTGATGATCAAAGCGCCGCCTGTGTGGTGTAGCTTTGTGTATAACGTGGAATCGCGAGCCTCACACCCCGGTATGAACCAGAAACGGGAGAAGGACCTCAGGGAGGGCATACGTTTCTTTCTAGCTAGGGTGGTGTCAGTGACCTACCAGCCCTGACATTTATATACTTTTCACCTATGTGGTTGTTGCTGTTGCGAGGCGCCTCAGTTTGATCGGACGATCCGGGTCCGATGGAGTCATTCGTTGGCTCGTTGACGCCCCAAAGGGCGGGGAAACGTATTGTTCAGGTATAATAATCCACATTGGTGGACCGGCCCTGTCGCTCCAAGGCTTGCCTGCGCGCTTGCCTGAGACACGGGCTAGGGCGTCTCGAATTCGGTAAGGACTATCTTTTGCCTTGGTTCATGACGGAAATCCAATTTCCAGATACGTGATCGTGCGGTTTCGATTGTATAGATATTTGGTGACATAGTGGCATGGGACGCTCATGTCGTCTATGATTGATAGTTATGATTTGAAATTGTTTTCAAAACATATAAACACTAGCAATAATATCAAATGCCTTTGTTTTATTCGTATCAATCATATTTTGGCTGTTATAAGGTAAAAACTCTATCCTCCGGTTTGCGTTGCATTGTGTGATGGGAACTGAGTCTTATAACGACTTCATTTTTATAAAAAGCATAGCGATGTTTAAAAGAAAGATTTGTTTTAAAGCACTGGCAATCCAATGGAGTAAACCCGTTCCACGAAAGTGGCGTGGTCCTGTGATTAGCCAAACAATATATGTGTTGAGTAGATTTCTCATACCAGTCCCATGACTGACTCGTAGTTTATTTCACTTTCAAACTCGGGTGCCCCTTTTTCTACACGGGCAGCCTTGTATTCAGGTTTAGCTGGTTCTTTCTGGATAGCTGGAGCTGAAGATGGATTCTATCATTTATCTCTTTTTATGCTGTTCAGCTCCTATTGTACATATTTTGTTTATTTCCGCTGTAGACATTTATGTATAGCTGAACTGTATTTGTACTAAGTAAGATCCTGTATACTGTGTAACTCTGATGATTACTTTTATCCAGTATATTTTGTTGTTCATTATCTGGTGTATTTATTTAATTTTGTTCTGCTATTATCTGTTTCTGTGTTATATTCCAAAGATAACCCTGGTCTCCGTTTGAACGGGATTTCAGGTCGTCTCAACGTGGTATCAGAGCTTTGGTTAAGCTTAGTTCTGGAATATAACATTTGAACGAACTCGTCAGAAATAGAACCAGTAGTGTTCTAGGACGGGCAACTCAATACAGATAGGATCAATAATATCCTAGTATGAGTAAAGCAGAATGAAATTACACCTTGATAGACACATTTACATTTGAAGTATGTGTTTCTATATTTTAAACTACCTTTTCTGTGACCTGACACTTGATCTGCCATTTGCAGAAGTACTAGAAAATGAGTGTCAGAAACAGAAGGAATGCAGAACCGGATATTGAGGCCCTATTAATCAAATATCAAAATATGGGTGGAATACCGTTCTCTGGTGAAGAATCTATTATGAAGACACAGGCTTGGATTCGTTCGGCTGAAAAGATCTTTGATGGTTTAAAGCTTAGGGATGACCAGAAAAGATTACTGGCCTCCTGGGCACTCAGAGATGAAGCTTTGTTCTGGTGGGATTCTATTATTAAGGATAATCCAGAAGGTGATATCACCTGGGTTAAATTCAAAGTGATTTTCCTGGAAAGATTTACTCCTCCCGAAGCAACTGAGCGATTATGCGATGAATTTTCTTATCTGATACAAGGAGACATGACAATTCTCGAATATCATAAGAAATTCAATGAACTTTCTCACTTTGCCCCTCATCTAATTCAAAATCTGAAGAGGAAGAATTTGAGATTTATCAATGGGCTTCAAAGGAAATACCAGAATAAAGTATTGGGGCATGTGAAGCTTCCTTTTTCAGAAATGATTTATTTGGCTTATCAATATGAAGATCTAGATAAGAAAGGTATGCTACAGTACGAAGAGGAAGTCAGCTCTAGTAATAAAATTGAGTCTGAAACTGATTATCCTGAGGCAAGTACAATGTCTGAGATTAGTAAGAAGGTCAGTGCCAAGAGAAAAAGGGCCGAATCAGGAAAAGAACCGGTAACGACCACCGTATGCAACAACTGCCATCGGAAAGGGCATTTGTCGATAAACTGCGGGCCTTTAAAAAAGCGATTAAAAGGTGGACTTCGATCCAAAGAAGGATTTCAAGCGAATAGAAAATGCAATCTCTGCCATCAGTCCGGTCATATAAAGCGAGATTGCTGGCTGTTAAAAAAAGGCCAAGGAAGCTCAGGTAAATGAAGTGGCCGAAGTGCCTGCATCTTCGTCTGATCAAGAAAGGGCCGATGTTTTAGAAGGCACGCTCAATGTCAAAAACATTCCAGTTAAAGTATTGTTTGACACAGGCGCGTCACGAAGCTTTATTTCAAAGAGTGCCGCTAAGAAATTAGATCTGAACTTGAAGAAGCTCAAAGAACCAATGACTGTCCAAAATCCAGTTGGGGGTTCCATCGATCTCAGTTGGATTTGTGCAGTACCTGTCTCTTTTTCCTGCTATAAATTCCCTATTATCTCTATCGTCATGAATTTTAATGAATTCGATCTTATTCTGGGATTGGATTGGCTAACCAAATATGAAGCGAAGGTTAGATGCGCCGAGAGAGTTGTAAAGGCAAAAGCACAATTGGGAAATTATATAACCATACCTTGTGAAGGCCCAACATCAAATAGAAAGGATTTCTGGGCAGCTTTGGATGTTTCTCCAGCTCAAATAGAAAATATCCCTGAGGTCACAGAGAATATTCCTGACCTCATCAAAGATATTCCTGTCGTCAAGAACTATGCGGATGTGTTCGAAGAAGTTGTTCGCTTACCTCCGCAAAGAGAAATAGATTTCAAGATTGCTTTGATTCCCAATGCAAGGCCGGTAGTTCACGCTATTCGAAGAATGTCCTTGAAAGAGAAGGAGGAATTAGACAATCAAACACGACAGCTGGTATGTAAAGGTCTGATCAGGCCTAGTTTCTCTGATTGGGGTGCAGCCGTGGTATTTGTCCCAAAATCTGACGGTACTCTACGTCTATGCGTGGACTATCGTGATCTGAACAAGCAGACAATAAAGAATAAGTATCCATTGCCGCGAATAGATGATTTGTTGGATCGATTAAATGGAGCACAAGTATTCTCAAGGATGGACCTAGCTACAGGTTTCCATCAACTCCGAATTGCCGAAGAGTGTGTTCCAATGACAGCGTTCAGAGGTCCCGACCTATTCTACGAGTGGTTAGTAATGCCATTCGGCTTATGTAACGCTCCCGCTTACTTCGTCGATCTAATGAACAGAGTATTCAGAGGAGTATTGAATAAATTTGTTCTGGTTTTTATTGACGATATTCTAATCTTCTCTAAATCAAAAGCCGAACATGAAAAGCATCTGGAACAGGTTTTGGAAATTCTCAGACGGAATGTATTAAAAGCCAAATTTTCCAAATGTATCTTCTGGCAAGATGAAGTAAAATTTCTAGGCCACGTCGTATCGAAAGAAGGAATTGCTGTGAATCCAAGTAAAATCACAGCTATTCAGAACTGGAAACAGCCCAGTACTCCCACCGAAGTCCGCAGTTTTCTCGGATTGGCTAGTTATTACCGGAAGTTCGTTAAAGACTTTTCTAAGATATCTGGCCACTTAACGAAGCTTACAAAGAAGCATTCTAAATTCAAGTGGACTCCAGAAAGTGAGGAGGCTTTTGAAGAGCTAAAGTTGAGATTAACAACTGCTCCAGTGTTAACCATCATCGATAGCAACCAAGATTTAAAAGTCTGGACTGATGCTTCTAGAGAAGGCCTTGGCGCAGTGTTAATGCAGAGGGGCCAAGTGATTGCTTATGCTAGCCGTCAACTGAAGCCGCACGAGAAGAACTACGTAACTCATGATCTTGAGTTATTGGCTATAGTGTTCGCTTTGAAAATCTGGAGACACTATCTTCTGGGTGAGAGATTTGAACTGTTTACAGATCACCAGTCGTTAAAGTATCTGTTCACCCAGAAAGACTTGAATCTGAGACAGCAACGTTGGCTGGAGTTTCTTGCAGCTTATGACTTTGAAATTTTATATACTCCAGGGAAAGCCAATGTCATGGCCGATGCGTTAAGCCGAAAGAATGAGATGATCGCCAGTTTCATCATTGCGACTTCGTTGATTGATAAGATATCGGCTCTCCAAGAAGACGACCAATTTATCAAAGGAATGAGTCAGCGAATTCGTGAAGGCAATGCTTCAGATTTCCAGCTAGACAGCGAAGGGATTCTGAGGTTAGAAGGGCGAATTTGCGTTCCAGATATTCCTGAACTCAGAAGGGATGTACTGGATGAATGTCACAAATCTAAGCTCAGTATCCATCCAGGTGTGAATAAAATGTATAACGATATCAAACGCACATTATGGTGGAAGTCGTTAAAAAGAGACATCTCGATATATGTTAGTCGATGCCCTACTTGCCAGCTAGTTAAAAGCGACCAACAGAAACTAGCTGGATTATTACAACCGCTAGAAGTTCCTGGTTGGAAGTGGGAACATATTTCTATGGATTTCATTGATGGTCTGCCCAGAACCAGAAAAGGGAATGACAGTATTTGGGTGATCGTAGATCGCTTCACGAAAACCGCCCATTTCATACCTGTCAGATCAAATAGAACTGCTCAGAGTCTGGCGCAGATATACTTCAGGGAGATAGTTAGACTACATGGAGTGCCACTCAGTATAGTCAGTGATAGGGATACAATATTCACTAGTAAATTCTGGGAGGCATTTCAAGTCGAGCTGGGAACAAAGTTAAACTTGAGCACCGCTTATCATCCTCAGACAGACGGTCAGACTGAGAGGGTGAATCGCATTTTAGAAGATCTATTGCGGGCTTGTGTTCTAGATTTCGGTGGATCATGGGAAGACCATCTGCATTTGGCTGAATTCTCTTATAACAACAACTACCAGGCGAGTCTGACAATGTCGCCATTCGAAGCATTGTATGGTAGACCGTGCCGATCCCCTGCTTGTTGGGTCGAACCAGGTAATAGACTTGTGTTGGGTCCTGATATGATTCGCGAAGCTGCCGACAAAGTCGATTTTATTAAGAAGCGATTACTCGCCGCTCAAAGCCGACAAAAGAGCTATGCCGATAGAAGAAGAAGAGATATATCCTTTGAAGTCGGCGACTATGTATATTTGAAAGTATCGCCGATGAGAGGAGTTATCCGGTTCGGTAAAACTGGAAAGTTGGCACCCAAATTCATTGGTCCGTTTCCTATTTTGGAACGGATTGGAACTCTCGCTTA
This sequence comes from Allium sativum, assembly GCA_030737875.1. Taxonomy (NCBI): domain Eukaryota; kingdom Viridiplantae; phylum Streptophyta; class Magnoliopsida; order Asparagales; family Amaryllidaceae; genus Allium; species Allium sativum. The sequence goes on along the minus strand of CM060918.1, from coordinate 221,178,610 downwards.
TAGGGTCAAATTGCCTAATTGGTTGCCTGAAATTCATGATGTATTTCATATATCTCAATTTCGAAAGCACGTTCATTATCCAGACTTGATCGTGGAAGAAGCAGCTCAACATGACATTGAAATAACCCCAGCATTAGCTGTGAGAAGAGAGCCGCTAAAAATAATAGGCAAAGAAACCAAAGAGCTGAGGAACAAGAAGGTTTGCTTAGTCAAAGTGCAGTGGAGTGGAGATCCGCGAGATTGTACTTGGGAAACTGAGGAGAGCATTCAGAAAGCTTATCCTAGATGCCGAGTAGATATCTCTGATTGACTCTGGTGCAAGGTACATTTACCCTACTTTGCACTACCATTCAATTCTCTACTCTATTGTTATTTTCTTTTCATAGATGTACACTATTAATTATATAATCTGAATGATTTTTAAAGGGTATAGGATTTGATTAGTATATTTTTGAAGGTTAAAAACAATTGGATTGGTTGTTGTGTTGTGTGATTGTAGATTTATCAAACCACTTTCGACTTTGTTCCTTTTCGGGGACGAAAAGTTTTAAGAAGGGGAGATTGTAACGACCCAGAAAATCTGAACCAATTTAAAAATTTTAAATTGGCTAAAATAATGGATTTTAAATATTTAAAATAAATATTTTAAACAATGGCAATGAAAAGTGAGTATGAATCAACAAGTGAAAACAAATATAATTAATTATAATTATATATAGAATTGAAAATGGCGCGGTAGTTCGATAATTCGATTTCAAACTTCAATTGAATGTACCGGGTGCAAAATAATCCGGATTTTAGTGAAACCAAAAATATTTAAATCTGTTAGTGAATACCTTTCTAACGAATCTGAAAAATCGAATTTTCATAGCGGAAAGCAAAAGTTATGGCCGAATGAATTTTCAGAACGGTCGCTATGGAATTTATATAGCCCGTGAAAATGGCCATTTTGCATATGACCTTGGAATTCGACGAAACCACTTTTGTTGGATCCGGGATGTAAAGTTATTGCTAGGTTTCAAATTTCATAATTTTTGAAGCTAGTATGTGAGCGTGGCAAAAGAAAATGTGTTTTGGTCAATTATAGTTAAATTGGATCGACCAAAAAAGGGCCTTTTTGCAAACGGTCTCAGAATTCGACGAAACTAGTTTTGTTGGGACCGTATCATCAAAACATAGCTAGATTTATTTTTCTGGAATTTTTCGAATCTGTTTGTGGCCCTGGCAAATTGAAATGTACGTTCAAATTAAATATTGAATGTTTTATATTTTGATTTGAATGGAAACTGACTGAAACAGTCGAATGGGCCTGCAAAACATATCAAATTGTGTTCGGAATGGGGGTAAAACGCTAGGGACGATAGTCGTTGGGTTGGATTTCGAGTTCGTCCAAGTAAATCCCAAATTTTGAATTTAATATAGCATCGGCCAATAGGATTTTTAATTTCATTAATTTAAAAATATAAAAAAAAACCCCGTAAACCCTTTTGCTCTGACGGCTCTCGTGCTCCCCCGCTCCCAGCCTTTTTCCGATCGCCTCAGGCGAAGTTCGCCAACGCCACCACCCTAAATCGAACGGCCTCCTCCTCCCCTTCAAATCAAACCCACCCTCGACCCTCCTCTCCTCCCTGCCGTCGCGAATCGTGCCTCTGAAGTGGCCGACTTTGAGTCGCCGCCGTGGGCTAGAGCCGCCACCGAACTGGACGAGACTGGTGGCGCAGGGAAGCTACTTCGTAGCTCTTCGACGCTGCGAGACCCGATCTGAACGAAGTACAACGGATTGGCGGCAAGATCAAAACCTAGATTTGAACAAAACTGAGGTATAACGAATGTTTTTATTTTAAACTGATTTCGACAGTTTTAAAGTGTTGCAAAATTTGAAAAATCATATCTTTTTCATTCGTTAACGAAATTCGATGAAACATGAAACATCGTGACCGTGTGGACGCCTTCTACATTTTAGAAGAGACCACATATTTTTCTGAGCCTTCTGCTATTTTTGGTGGAGTGGAACCCAATGTGAGATTTCTAATTTAGAAACAATATGGAAAACGATGATGTATAAATTATATAGTCGATGTATGAGTTATATAAGCGTTGTACATTTCTTGTATAAGCGTTGTATAAGTTGTACGTTCGATGTATAAGTTATATATGCGTTGTAAAAATTATATATGTGTTGAAATAAAAAGTGAATTGCTATATATATATATATATATATATATATACATACGCCCCTCGTCCACAAACCATGGACGATATTTATTGATTGAAATTGTTGTGAAAATTGATTGATAGCGAATGATTGTTTGGGATTGTTTGTGGTTGATATTGATTGATTGAGGTTGAAAAATACCCGTTTGTGGTTGAGAAATATTTGGTTGAAACCACATAGGATTAGTTTGTGGAAATGAAATAAATATATACATGCCGCCTGCGTGCGAACTAGATGCATGATCCCCATTGTCAAAAACCGCGAGGTTTTAAGGTAGAGCGAGGAGCCGTACTAGGGACGGTCCCGGTTTCAACTACCCTGCCGTTATGCTGCCGAAATTTTGAATAATATTCATGTGTTTGAATTATTTTCATCTGCTTAAACTATATTTTTTCATTGAATAGAAAACCTTCATGTGTTGAATTGATATTCATTCGTTGATTAGAAATTCATGTGTTGAATGGTATTCGCGTTTTAAATATAAAAATCACATTTCTATCTATATATAGAAACTATAGGAAACCTTCGTGTGTTGAATTGATATTCATTCGTTGATTAGAAATTCATGTGTTGAATGGTGTTCATATTTTGAAATAAATTGTTTGATAATAAAAAATCACCTTTTATCGACTATATGAACTGTGTAAAATAATCTCGTTTTAAAAGAAATTGTTTTATGATAAAAATCCTATTTTTGTCACCTATATGAACTATATAGAAAAATAGTGTTTTGAAATGAATTGTTTTACAATAAAAATCACATTTTTATTGTATGCATGAATCGTTGAAATGTGAAGTGTTAAAAATAGCCACTTGTTCAAAATAAACATATATGAGTTGAAATATTCATTAATTAGCTAATGAAATGATTTGCACCTATGTATGTAACATTAGAATGAATGGTGTTTTTAAACCAAATAGAAATCAAATATGAAGTTGAATAGAAAATGATAAATGATAAGAACTGTATATATATGTACATGCATATTCATTGAACAGGTTATAGCAAAGGGGCTAGAGAAGAGGAATAAAATTTTGTGCCCGACAAATAGGTACACATTTACTGTTTTGTTTGGGCGATGATTTTATGAGCCTGTTGGCTAGCCGCTTGGCTTTTTTCTTTTTCTTTTTGAAATTAGAAGGACCGGGAAAGCTATTTGCGATTTCCCGATGCTCCCGGTGCAGGGGAGATTATGGCGAAATTTTCCAAAATTTTAAGGCGTTAGTGAAATATTTGAAGTGAAAACGATATTGAAATTGTTGAATAAACTATATTTATATAATTATATAAATATAAATAAAATTAAAACGAAACGTGGCCGTGCAGTTCGCATTTTGAAACCGTGATTTCAAACAACTAGTGCGGGAAATCCGACCATTGGATTTTCCCGAAATCTCAACCGTCGGGTTCGCATTGGAAATATCTTCCCAACGGCACCAACCTTGCAAAAATCCAACGGTTGGATTGTCTGGAATGTTTAATTCAAATCTAATGAAAAACAGCGCCAGAAGCGATTATATTTATATATATATAAATATAATTATATATTTCATCGAATAACGACGCTGCAGTTCGTATTTTGAAATCGAAACTTCAAACGATTGTACCGGGAGATCCGACCGTCGGAATTTCCCGAAACTGGAACCGTTGGATTCGTTTTGAAAAGACCTTTCTAATGATGTAAATTGTGTGAAGATCCAACGGTTAGATTTTCATATATGTGTAAATTAAATCTGAAGAAAAACAGCGCCACGGCCGCGTTATGGCCCGAAGCGTCGTTTTGAATAAATGGGCTATTTTAAAATAAATAAAAATAGCGATAAATCATTATAAAGTACCATAAACAATATGGAGTGGAAATAAACTGAATTTGCTCGATTTATGTTGTATTTGATAGTTGAATGTGTTTGGTGTGAAAATTACATTAAAGAACAATATTGGTGTTGTCGAATAATTTAACCATTGAAATAAATTGATTTGAAATTCTAAATATACGTGAATTATTTGAAAAGGCCGAGTTAATTCTCATTTCGAATAATTGACCGACGATTGAAATTCGAAGATGAAGACGGTGGTCGAAGACCGGAGATCTTCACCTCGTTTGAATGGTAACCGAGGTCCTGATTGGGAGGCATCCCGAAATATGGATAATGAGTGGTGATCGTCCAGACGTACGTGGTGATCGAAGGGTTTGCGAGGTATTTAGTGCCTCCGGTTTCGTTCAGACCCAGAACGGACTTGTAAATGGACCGTGTGTCTGACATTGGATTTTATTCTGTGTTGATTGATCTCTATTAAATATACATCTGTTTGGCGGCGTAGAATTTATTCTTTTGCTTAACGCCCTTCTCTGAGACGCACGAGCTCAGAGGTTGTATATCGATGGACATCAGTCACATGGCATGAATTGCCTGTGTGGCACGCTAAGATGCAGTGATCAGGGCTTCTGTTGAAAAGCAAAGTCTTGTGGTGATGATCAAAGCGCCGCCTGTGTGGTGTAGCTTTGTGTATAACGTGGAATCGCGAGCCTCACACCCCGGTATGAACCAGAAACGGGAGAAGGACCTCAGGGAGGGCATGCGTTTCTTTCTAGCTAGGGTGGTGTTAGTGACCTACCAGCCCTGACATTTATATACTTTTCACCTATGTGGTTGTTGCTGTTGCGAGGCGCCTCGGTTTGATCGGACGATCCGGGTCCGATGGAGTCATTCGTTGGCTCGTTGACGCCCCAAAGGGCGGGGAAACGTATTGTTCAGGTATAATAATCCACATCGGTGGACCGGCCCTGTCGCTCCAAGGCTTGCCTGCGCGCTTGCCTGAGACACGGGCTAGGGCGTCTCGAATTCGGTAAGGACTATCTTTTGACTTGGTTCATGACGGAAATCCAATTTCCAGATACGTGATCGTGCTGTTTCGATTGTATAGATATTTGGCGACATAGTGGCATGGGACGCTCATGTCGTCTATGATTGATAGTTATGATTTGAAATTGTTTTCAAAACATATAAACACTAGCAATAATATCAAATGCCTTTGTTTTATTCGTATCAATCATATTTTGGCTGTTATAAGGTAAAAACTCTATCCTCCGGTTTGCGTTGCATTGTGTGATGGGAACTGAGTCTTATAACGGCTTCATTTTTATAAAAAGCATAGCGATGTTTAAAAGAAAGATTTGTTTTAAAGCACTGGCAATCCAATGGAGTAAACCCGTTCCACGAAAGTGGCGTGGTCCTGTGTTTAGCCAAACAATATATGTGTTGAGTAGATTTCTCATACCAGTCCCATGACTGACTCGTAGTTTGTTTCACTTTCAAACTCGGGTGCCCCTTTTTCTACACGGGCAGCCTTGTATTCAGGTTTAGCTGGTTCTTTCTGGATAGCTGGAGCTGAAGATGGATTCTATCATTTATCTCTTTTTATGCTGTTCAGCTCCTATTGTACATATTTTGTTTATTTCCGCTGTAGACATTTATGTATAGCTGAACTGTATTTGTACTAAGTAAGATCCTGTATACTGTGTAACTCTGATGATTACTTTTATCCAGTATATTTTGTTGTTCATTATCTGGTGTATTTATTTAATTTTGTTCTGCTATTATCTGTTTCTGTGTTATATTCCAAAGATAACCCTGGTCTCCGTTTGAACGGGATTTCAGGTCGTCTCAGAAGATCTTCAGCTTGAGAGTGCGATCCTTTGAAGGAGCGGGCCTTCTTCTGTTCGCGCGGGAGATAGGTCGACTGGTGACTTAGGCGACCTTATTATCTTGTGGTGCTTTCTGTAGCTCGGTTAGTCGCGCTTTGGGCTTCGGTTCAGCCCGTTGGGACTCTTGCCAAAAAGAGGGCTAACAGAAGTATTTGCTACAACTACTCCATGATTATCCTAAAAAATAATACTCGGGTATGAAACTGTTTTTTCATAAATAGACTTTCACAGTATCAGGTAACAAATACTTTAAATGTCGACATTACTACACAAACAATGAGTTTCTGCATTGTTTCTGTAATCTCTAAAAGAAAATTCAATAAATGCGTTTATATAATTATAAAGTTCTTATTTTATTGAGCCTCACAACCCTCTTCTTTAATTAATCTATCTCCTCCAATCGACAAACTAATCGATCATTTTTCTTAATTGAGAAAATGAGTCACTATTTCAAAAACAAATATTAATTTTAAGAATTCAAAATTGAAAAAACTTATTTTCATGGTCATGTTTTACATTTATAATATTTGAATTTAAATAAAAATTTATAAAGTTCAAAAATATTTTCAAATATATCACATTTTATTTTTTCAATGTATCGATATAAAAAGTTATGCGTGTCAATTTTACCCAACTTAAGAATACTATGTAGAAGTGTTGATTTATGGTTATTTTTTTCCATAGTTAGCCATCCTACTTTTCATTACAAACATAGTATACACTTACATTTCGTATATTATTTCATTTGAAACGATTCAACAAAATTTCTGCAGCACTTCCTTTTTGTTTCCTGCATTGTACATAAATTTTTGTATGCAAGAAACAAAAAAGAAAAACTACAGTGATATTTTGTGAACTGTTTGAAACAAAGTAATATGTGAAATGTAATTTCTTACCGTGTATATCCAATACAAGGACATATCCAACAAGAATTTACCAAATGAATATAAATGGTCACTTTTGCGACCAGAACGACTATTTATATAACGATCATCAATGGCACCCGTCGGAGGGGGCAAAAAACTCTCTAAGGGACGTAAGTCAAGATTACCGCATTTAACAGAAAAGAATATATATTTAATAATTTTATACGTTTAAAAAAAATTATCACATTTGTTCGACATGTTTCATCGATTTAAGGCTGTTTTGGTACTGTTGTCATTTTCCAACACACTCAAATTGTTTTTAGACTCGTGCATTCATTTTTGTTGCAAAAATCAAGATGTGCACAATAGAATATTTCTAACTTGTGCATTCATTTTGTCTTATTACAATTAACACAACACAATAGTAACCTAATTTCTGAAATATGTATACAATGTTTTACATATACACAAGAAAATAGAGATTATACATACATTATACAATTTGATGGCAACATATGAAATAGGGGATTTTCACTTGAAGGGCTTATTTGTTCAGGGTAATAAGTTTTAAGGACAACACTTTTGAAAAAATAGTTTTAAAGACAATTCTGCACGAAAAAGATAAAAGCGATTATCTTTTTACGTTATACAGAAATAAAGATAACCGCTTTTATCTCTTTATTGTATACGTAAAGAGATAACCGCTTTTATCTTTTTTGTGCAAAATTGTCCTTATAACTAATTTTTTAGAAGTGTTGTCCTTAAAACTTATTACCTTGAACAAATAAGCCCTTTGTTCTAGTTTGCACTATGAAATATGTAAACAAGCTGATGCTATAAACCATTATCACGCTATTGGAAACAATTGCAGTCACTAATTAGCCATAATTTATCAATTTATCCAAATCTAGGTTAGGGTAAATTTTAGTTTTTACCTCAAAATAAGAGATTATACCTGAAAGAGATTGTTGTAGGCATCGATTGTGACAACCCACGTCCGTTAATGTCACTCATTAAGAGAATGCATTAAGTTTCGTGAAGCGTTATAGATAAACAGAAACAAAAACATTACAAGACAGATATAAAATAGCAGTGGAATATAAAATTTTACTAAGCAGAAAACATCTTTTAGTTCAAAACATTGTTACATCATATGTCTGAAATGCATAAAACCCAGTACATCATTAATTTTTTTTGATTTGTACTTAAAACATCAGAGTACAATAATAAAAGACGCATAATCCCCAAAACATAGCTATAATAGAGAGATACGAAATCAGGCAGTACATCTAAGCAGCTCCAAGTAGGATGAAAGCAGAATCCTGATCAAGCTTGAATATTCCCACCTTGAGAACCTGGAGGTTGGGGGGAGGGGGAACGAAAGAGAAAGAAGAGGAAACAAAATGGGTCAGACATAAAGTCTGGCGAGCCCAGTTACTTTTAGCATATAAATAAGTAAAAGTATCACGATAGGCATATAAAGTGGATAAGAGAGATAACATCATAAAAAGGCAGGTATGACAAGGCAAACAGGATAAACATGATAGAATATATTGCGCTTCTTTAGTACTTTCTTTTTCTCTGCACCAATACTAGTATAACCAGGATGAGATGATCCCAACAACTATAAGATGGTTAACTTAGGTGTACTTCTAGTGAGAGGTTTAACCCCATACAATCACAGGCAACCCAACATACCGGAGTTACCTCTAAGGAAATAATGGGCTCTTAAACATACCAGAGACTAGATATACCCTAATTACTACCCCAATCGATTGGCTCCCTACTCCGTAGATACCTTGTGTTGGCCCCACAGTAGGATCACTTCCTAAAGTGGCAACCCTTCGTTTTCGGGATGTGCACAACCATATATACTGATGTCACAACGTCTAAACCTCCTCTACCGGACCCATGCACGCACATGATCCCGTCGGAACGTGTCGCCCACACCACCCATTCGTTTGGATCTCTCACAATCAGCCTAGTAAGCGTACCCCGACTCCGACCTAGTTCGAAGTACTCGTTTGACACCTATATGGGTTACTAACGGAAACGGGTCCCATACACAAGATGATACAAGCTTCCCCCTATGCTTGCATCCCCACTAGGTTTTCCATAGGTTATGCCATACCAGAGTAAAAGATTTCATAACCCCATAGGTTAAGTTTGTGGGCCTATATATAAATTTTACCCACCAACCCAAGATATGCTTAACCCTCCCACTGTTTCATACAATTTTACTTAACACCTACTCAAGTTAACTTAAACAATCCCTATGGATTCAACCAGGTTAAGTATTGAAGTTTATTACCATATTCATTTATGGTTATATGTACTAGACCTCCCATATTAAGCCTACAACTTGTGGATGCTGGATATGTCGGTTGGTTCTGGGCAGACTTCTTCCATAAGTCGGGCATAACCATAGCACGTCACGTGTTTATGCACTTATTCCTCACATTAGATTCACCACTTGTGGTCGCTGGATACGCTGGTCGGTTCCGGCAGAATTTTGCCACAATTGTAATCTAACCTCATGTCTAAGCGCGGTTACAGTTTCTAATTACTGCAATTCTAGGCATATTCATTATTAACCAATTATTCCTGTGTCATTATAGATTTTCATGCCCCTTTCCCAAGTCATGTTCATAATGAACCATATGCCCCAAATTAAGGTTAAATCATAATTGCAGTTTAGGCCATAAATCTACATTCATGTATTACATTCAATTTATTCCCATATTTCCCAGTAAAAGTTATGACCCAATTTTAATGTTTTCCCCTTGTTTCCAATTTTACGCGTTCCCTTTTTCAGAGGCATGCCTATGCTCGATGGTAGCCTAGCTATAAAATATAAAAGGGTAAAGAAGAAGGGAAGAGGACAAAAATGAACATAATTGTTGGATCTAGATTAACCCTAGAGGGGGGTGAATAGGGTTTATCACAGTTTTTCACTGAGTTAAAAATCTGATGGGATATTAAATAATAAACAGATCACAGAATGCAGCAGAAATAAAAAACAAAATGGAAGTAACACATAGAGATACCCAGCTTCGGCAAAACCCTACCTAATGCTACATTCCTAAGGTTTCTACTAGGTGATAGAACAGATCCCGCTTACAAGACCATGTAAACTCGCGAACCCCTCGCTCCTATTCTAACCCTACGGTCAAAACCCTAGACTGATCTATTCCCCTAGACCAGATTTTCCCTGATTACAAACCTGTAACTAGTAAACCCTAGATTTTACAGACTCTAGTAAACTGCCAGTTAACACTCTAACTGGTTTCCCTCTAGATTTTATAGACTCTAGAACCAGTTCAGGATAATTTACAACTCAAATTAAAAATACAACAAAAATAAACCAAAACCTTAGATTTAAAAGAGAAAATAAATCTCCTTTTAACACTTCAATAGGCCGGCCCCTTTTAAATGACTCCACCCTTTGTTTACTTATATTCCCCGTTCACTTTGCTTTGAGAAACATGGTGGCGACTCCTAGGGTTTTCATGTTTGCCCCAAATCGAATCGCAATAACTTCAGATTGATGTAATCTGGTTCTCTGATGAACTTCGATTCTTCGATGGCTAGCTTCACGACTGATATAAGGTTTTCTGGTGATAGAAACTCGGTAAGATTTATGATTTTAATTGTTTGGTTGCTCGGTTAATTTGATTAGTTTTGATGCCCTTGCCCATGGTGAAACTGGTGTTTTAAATATGGCTTTTAGAAAAAACCCTAGCCTGTGATTTCGATAGATGATTTGATCTGATTGCGTGTGTTTCCACTTTTGATTTGTTGCCTACTTGATTTGTTGAGATGAACCTAGACATGATTCTGGCCTTCATTTAATCTGGAAAATTTGTTTGCCCCAAATATTATTCCTTGTATTGATTTGCTGAACATATGCCATGTATGTAAAATTGGAAATAACTTTTGTACCAAATTGATTCTGGAAATTGATTTGCAAAATTCCTCCTTGCTGATTTTGTAATTTTCTGAAAAAAGATATAAGTTGATGACATGCCCAATATGATCAATTGAAAGACTGGAAACAATTTGCCACAAATCAATAACGTTTGCATGTTGAATTAACACATGAACTTTCCTCGATTGACATTTCGCATATGCTTTGCCATTTCTAGAAAATGCTTTAAAGCCGTGAATAAATGACACATTTCTGGAAACCAAAACTTATTCTTGTATTCCTGAACTTGGACACACACTTGTTCACTTCCATCTGTACTTCTCAGTTAAGTACACGCTAACATTGATGCTCCTACTTGTGCACTTTGCCGAACCATGTTGTCGATCCATGTTGTGCTGATTCATGCACTGTTTTCACCAATTTTCTGGTAATTCCCTTTTGAGCATTTGGTGTTGCTTCATGAACAAGTCTTGTTCACTTGAGTCGTTTCTTGTGTTCGCTGTCCTTCATTGAATCATTCATACACATGTTCACTGAAATATTTTGAATTTATGCACTTGCACTTAAACTTGAACATGGTGCACTTGTTGAGTCTTGTGTACATATATGTACATACTGTTGCCTTGTTCATATCACTTGTAGCTATGCATATATTGTCTGGTTGTCACTACTTAGCTTTGGAAAAAACTGTTGAAAGACATGAAATCTTACTAGTTTCACCATACGCCATGCTTAAGCTTGACGAACCATTTGTGTCCATACCAGCTGTTCCATTTTCTTTGAATTGATCCATGCTGAGATACACTTGAACATTGAACTGACTCGACCACCTTAAAAATCCTTGAACCTGATCATGTATGAGTTGCACCATATATATTGTTCTTGTTCAAGTATTTATGAACTTGCACAGATTTGGTTGTGCATTGTTTTGTTGAGACTTGAATTGTGTGTGACCACTGACTTTGAAAAACACCATTCATGCAACTTGACCTTGATGTTTGTCCATTATGATATTTACATAAGCATGTTTCATTGGAGAAAAACTTGTGCACGTCACCACTTTTATACTTGTTGCTGTCTTGCATGTACATGGCCTTGCTACTTCACTTGACATATGAACTGCCATGTTGTTGCTAAAGAAATATGCTAAACCATTTTGTCACCTTGACTTGTGCATATGTTTTGCTCTTATTCACCATGTTTCACAGCAATATGGCTGCACATTGTGTTGACCTATATGTATACATATATGTATATATACACGTATGTATATATGTGTGTCTGTGTGTGTGTGTGTATGTGTCTATTCAAATATATATCAGTAGACCACTACATTGTGTTGCGGCTGTTCAAAAACAACTGGTTATGTTCAGCAAACCGGTGTAGTTTGTTGTGGCTGATCAGTAGGTACTAGAAATATGTACTTATCAAATCAAGTCATGAAAAATGATGAGAAACACACCAAAAATCTGAGGCAAATAATTTTTTAAAAATATATATATATTTGCATGTATTCAGTTCTATTTTTATTGCAGTGTACTGTGTGTTTCTGTTTCATGTGACAAGTAAGGATGACTGGACTGACTTAAAGCTGTGAAGATAGGACTGACAGAAGACAGAGACAGAAGATGAAGACATTATTGAGTCATTGTGTATATGAGTTGGTGTGTAAACGTGAATGTGTAAATGTCAAAGTTTCTATATAGCTGAGTGTGAGTGTTGTAGCGAGCAAATGATGTACATAATGTGAACATATATGAATTGTATTGTGTTTCAATGATATGTACAAATAGTGAAGTTGTAAATCTGTATTGTTTGAATGTTAAAATAAAATATTATATTTTGTAAAATACTATTTGGATATTTAAATTCTTGTCCAGTAGTATTTTATACAAATATAAATATTATATTTTTGTCAGTGATGTATATATGAAACAGTATAGTAACAAACACATTTAAAATAAAATATATTTGTTTGTTATCATCAAGAAAAAAAATCATATAATTGTGTATACAACACCATTATTTACAACAATCTCCCCCTTTAGATGATGACAAACAAATAAAAGATTTTGAGCACAATAAATGTGTTTGGCAGTGAATATTGAACTCTCCCTTTTTAAAAGCTCCCCCTATAACTGTACATGAGTGAAAGAATGTTAATTGAATGAAGTTTCAAAATTAGAATATTTATAAAATATTCACTCATAAATCAAAATCTCAATTCGTTCTCCCCCTTTTGTTATCGTCAAAAGGATATAAAATATAGATGAAAAGTGATTAGTGAATGTAATATTAGCATGAGAGGAAGAACGGTCATCATAAATCTCAATCAGTCAAACAAAAATCATAATATTCTGAGAATAGGTGGCATATTTCACATAGTAGAGAATGACGAATTTATGATGAATCTATAAAAATGGAGAGAGTTTCGAAAACATATATTTCCAAATATTTTCCAATAAAAATTTGTAAATTGAAGCACAAAAAAAATGATGGATTTGGACTATAATTAATAATTCAATTTAAGTGACAAAATCGAACAATCTCAAATCCCAATAGCTATTAATCAACAAATCATAATACATTATAAGATATTAACACATTTCACAAATTAGAAAATGGATTGATAGATAGGTTTTTATACACCAAGAAGGATTTCATATAAAAAAATATTTATTTAATTTCCTTTTATTTTTCTTTTTATTTAAGAGTACACTGTCCATATAACCAGATCTTGGATTTTTAAATGAGATCAGTTGCAGCTTAAATATAAGTAATCTCATAACCATGCATAACCAGAGCTTGGATATTTAAATGAGATTAGAGAAACACTTATAAACATTATATTTTTATTATTTTTAGTTTCAAAACTGAAAAACTCCTCAGTACACAAAACTAATATGGATGACAGAAATGTGATAGGTACAGAAGTGGTTTGTGAAATAAATTTATAAATTAATAATATTATGAAATATGATCAATTGTACCAGGATCATTGAAAATTTTCAATTGTCACAAATTCTGAAAAATAACATAGTCCTATTTCAATCACAAATATTTCCACTGTTTATTCAAAAAGATTTTAAAACATATTAACTCTCCACAATATAAAATTATCATGGATGGCAGAATGATGATAGCTAAAGGAGATGGTCATTAAATAATTGCCAATTCAAAGATATTATAATGAAGTTCAACCATCATGAAATTTTTTTAAATAAAATATCCTCTTGTTGTGAAATAAACTGTAGTCACAATTCATCACAATTTCAGAATATGATAATAATTTTGATGAATTATAAGTACAGTTCAGTTTGGTTATAGATTTCAATTTCTGAATGAATAATCAATAAATAATTTTAAAATTGAAAATCAATTACAAAAGGGAAATGAAAGATCTATATAAGACATGAGAGATCAAAAATATATACAGAAAAACAAATTCAGCACTTCTAAACTGATACCACTTGATGTCTCTATTAATGAGGATTGTTAAAAGACACTAGAGACAAACAAGGATATATCAGACAATAGAATTTTTATTCACAAAGCCCAATCAGAAAAATTTAGCACACAAATATCATTTATCAGAGCAGTAACCAATTTTGATCAAAACAAGCAGTTTCAAAATCATTTTCAAAAGAGATTCCTTTTATCAGAGCAGCAGACCAAAAAAATTATCAAAGCAAGTAGTTACCAAAAATTTTCAAGTCAAAATCAGGGCAGCACAAACAGTTTCAAAGCAAAACTTGTCAGGATGACGGTCACATAAGATGATTCATGATCCAAGATTAAATATATGGTTTATTTTAAATCATTTGAAGGGATATGAAAATATCAGGATTAAAAGAATCAATCACACCATAGTATAAATTTCAGATTCGAGATGTGTGTGAGATTCAATGAATCAATAGTTTCAAATGATTTTAAATAGTCAAATATTTAAATCAAATAATCATTTAATGACATTAAGTTTCAAGGATCGTTTTTTTTTTCAAAGAATTTTTCCAAGTATTTCTGGCAAGTGCAAGAGTAATTCAAATCATTTACATCAGGCTTGAGAGATATAATTCATGATCCAAAAATTAAGAAATAATTTATTTGAAATCACTTAAATCAATGCTAAGTTTTGAGATATAATGAGTTAGTCACACAAGATTAATAATTTCAAATTTAAGAGGTGTGTGAGATTCAAAATATCAAAACTTTCAGATGATTTCAAACAATTTAACCATAATGATCATGAATAAAGATGAATTTCAAGATGTATCATTGATTCAAGATAATTCAAAATATCCAAGCCAATTTGAAAAATAATGAAATTATCACATCTGATAAATATTGGTGTGCTGTAATGAGTATATTATTTCAAGCTTTTCTAAAATGAATTAGTGAAAACTCAAAACAGCTGTGGTGTGTGAAATTCCATTAAAATTTTGGATCTTCAAAAATTTAGAATTCAAATTAACAATGTTCAAGATATGACAAGAATACATCAATACAGTTATGAATTCGGATAACAGAAAATAAACTTCAAAACAATTGCAGATATTTATAATTTTAATTCAAGATCTGGAAATGATTAAAACATCAGAGTTTTATTCGAATGAAGCGAATTTGCAGAAAATCATGAATTCTGCAATTTGAAGTTAAGGTAGCTCAGAGAAGAACAAAAAATATAGCAGTGACAACTCAAAAGCAAAAACAAAAAATAGAAGGGGTAGAAGGAGGAATAAACAAAGAAAATAAAAACAGAGAATATTTACAAAGATGAGGTCAGAGATTATACCTGAAATCCATGTAAACCAGAATCTCCGACTCAACAAACTTGGCTTAAGGAACTGTAAATAATTTGATGATTTTAAGCAATTTGAATTCAGTTTCTCTTTCGCAAAGTAGTTCCTCAGCCCTCATCGGTACTTAACAGTTCAAGGAATCGAGTGGTCTAACAAAATTAGTAAAACCACTCACAGTCGTATTCATATGTTTTGGTACCCAGACTTGTTTGTACAACAAACCATTAGAATTAACTTTTGTACCCTTAGGAACCAAATCTGTTTGAGTTTAACAAATTTCGTTTTATTTCCTTTTGGGATCCAAGAATGTTTAAATGGTTTGTTATAAAACAAATTCTCATCTCGATTGTGATTTAAAAATCCTTTGAAGTTTTAAGAGTTTAAATTATCAAAACAAACATTTCCAAAATGATTTGAGGGATTTTTAAAATTACACGAATTCAAATTTTCAAAAACATTTGTTTTCCCAAAACCAAGACCATTTTTATTTCCTGAAAAGAGTTTTTTTCAACAACAAATTTAAAGAATTTTCTTTGTTAGAAAATTTGATAAGAGTTAATTCAAGTTGTCGAATTTTAGATTTAAGGTCAGAATTCTCTTTCATTAGATTCGAACAACGATTAATGATGATCTGTCTCTTTTCAGTATCATTCTTTTTGAAAATCAAATTTTCATTTTCAAGCAACCTGATTTTGGTCTTGGATTCAAGAATCTCAGATTCAAAATTAATTTGTTTTTCAAATTCAAGTTTCTTGAAATTTTCAATCTCCTTTTAGAGCTCATTTTTTTTCAACAAGCTTTCTTTTTCAGCAATTTCACGTTTGGAACTTTTGATGGCCTTAAAATTATTTAAAAAAAATTGTAAAGAATTGTTTGACTCTTTCAACTCAATCCCATTATCTTTTAAAATTAGAATTTCTTCTTCAAGCTTTTGAATATTTATATTGAGTTGAACGAGATCAGTTTTAAAATTCAAACAATTTTCACAGTCAGAATTTCCTAATTTCATGACATTTGAAAATTCTGACTCCAAATAGTTAGTTTTGCTATTCAACTCATGATTTTTAGATTTTAAAGATTTGTTTTTATGATGGAGTTTATCAATGATTTTTGTTAAATCAGTAGACATATAAACCAAATCTTCATATGAGAAGCATTCAGTCTCATTGTCTGTTGAGTTTCCATCGTCTGATCTACTTGAATTTTCATTTGTTTCTTCTCCTAGGCATTAATATGAATCTGAGTTGACCATTTTGGGTTTCGAGCTGCTGTTGTCAATTTGTCCATACTTCGTATTGAGAGTATTCCAGATTTCCTTCGCAGTTAAACAATGGGAGATAAGGCAATACTGAACATCATCAATATAAGAATATAAAATATGAATAGCATGAGAATTAAAACCAATATCATTTCTACTAACCACATCAAATCCATCAATAACAGTATCCCAACATTTAACATCGACAGATTTTAAATACAACCTCCATTTCTAACTTCTAATTTAAAAAATCTGTACCATTAAAAATAGATGGAATACGACTGGGCTGATAACTAGGATGACCCATTAATCTAGACTTAAACAAAAAACCTGCTCTGGTACCACTTGTTGGATCTAGATTAACCCCAGAGGGTTGTGAATACGGTTTATCACAGTTTTTCGCTGAGTTAAAAATTTGACGGGATATTAAATAATAAACAGACCACAGAATGCAGCAGAAATAAAAAGCAGAAAGAAAATAACACACAGAGATACCCAGCTTCGGCAAAACCCTGCCTACTACTGCATTCCTAAGGTTTCTACTAGGTGATAGAACAGATCCCGCTTATATGACAATGTAAACTCACGAACCCCTCCGTCCTATTCTAACCCTATGGTCAAAACCCTAGACTGATCTAATCCCCTAGATCAGATTTCCCCTGATTACAACCCTATAACCTGTAAACCCTAGATTTTACAAACTCTAGTAAACTGCCAGTTAACACTCTAACTGGTTTCCCTCTAGATTTTACAGACTCTAGAACTAGTTCATAATGATTTACAACTCAAATTATAAATACGACAAAAATAAACCAAAACCCCAGATTTTAAAAGAGAAAATAAATCTCCTTTTAACACTTCAACAGGCGTGCCCCTTTGTAAATGACTCCACCCTTTGTTCACTTATATTTCCCGTTCACTTTGCTTTGAGAAACATGGTGGCGGCTCCTAGGGTTTTCATGTTTGCCCCAAATCGAATCGCAATAATTTTAGACTAATGTAATCTGGTTCTCTGATGAACTTCGATTCTTTGATGGCTAGCTTCACGACTGATATAAGGTTTTTTGGCGATCGAAACTAGGTAAGATTTCTGATTTTAATTCTTTGGTTGCTATGTTAATTTTCTTGGTTTCGATGCCCTTGCCCATGATGAAACTGGTGTTTTAAATAGGGGTTTTAGAAAAAAACCTAGCCTCTGATTTGGATAGATGATTTGATCAGATTGCGTGTGTTCCCACTTTTGATTTGTTGCCTGCGTGATTTGTTGAGATGAACCTGGACATGATTTTTGCCTTCATTTAATCTGGAAAATTTGTTTGCCCCAACTATTATTCCTTGTATTGATTTGCTGAACATACGCCATGTATCTAAAACTGGAAACAACTTTTGTACCAAATTGATGCTGTGACTAATTGGTTTAATTCTAGAAACTGATTTGCAAAATTCCTCCTTGCTGATTTTGTAATTCTCTGGAAAAAAGATATGAGTTGTTGACATGCCCCATATGATCAATTGAAAGACTGGAGACAATTTGCCACAAACCAAAAACATTTAAACACATGAATCATTACATGTTGAATTAACACATGAACTTTCCTGGATTGACATTTCACATCTGCTTTGCCATTTCTAGAAAATGCTTTAAAGCCATGAATAAATGATCACATTTCTGGAAACCAAAACTTATTCTTGTATTCTTGAACTTGGGCACACACTTGTTCACTTCCATCTGTACTTCTCAGTTAAGTACACACTGACATTGATGCTCCTGCTTGTGCACATTGTTGAACCATGCTGTTGATCCATGCTGTGCTGATTCATGCACTGTTTTCACCAATTTTCATGCAATTTCCTTTTGAGCATTTGTTGTTGCTGCATGAACAAGTCTTGTTCACATGAGTCATTTCTTGTGTTCATTGTGCTTCATTGAACCATTCATACACATGTTCACTGAACTATTTTGAATTTATGCACTTGCACTTAAACTTGAACATACTGCACTTGTTGAGTCTTGTGTACATATATGTACATACTGTTGCCTTGTTCATATCACTTGTAGCCATGCATATGTTGTCTAGTTGACACTGCTTAGCTTTGGAAAAAAACTATTGAAAGACATGAAATCTTACCTGTTTCACCATATGCCATGCTTGAGCTTGCTGAACCATTTGTGTCCATATTAGCTGTTCCATTTTCTTTGAATTGATCCATGCTGAGATACACTTGAACATTGAACTGACTCGGCCACTTTAAAAGGTTTTAAACTTGATCATGTATGAGTTGCACCATATATATTGTTCTTGTTCAACTATTTGTGAACTTGCACAGATTTGGTTATACACAGTTTTATTGAGACTTGAACTGTGTGTGACCACTGACTTTGAAAAACACCATTCATGCAGCTTGACCTTGATGTTTGTCCATTATGATATTTACATAACCATGTTTCATTTGGGAAAAACTTGTGCACGTCACCTCTTTGATACTTGTTGCTGTCTTACATGTACATGGCCTTGATGCTTCACTTGACATATGAACTGCCACGTTGTTGCTAAAGCAATAAGCTAAACCATTTTGTCACCTTGACTTGTGCATATGTGTTGCTCTTATTCACCATGTTTCACTGCAATATGGCTGCACCTGTTGTTGACCTGTATGTATACATATATGTATATATACACGTATGTGTGTGTGTATATATATATGTGTGTGTGTGTGTGTCTATTCGGATATATATATCAGCAGACCGCTACATTGTGTTGTGACTGTTCAGAAACAATTGGTTCTGATCAGCAAACTGGTGTAGTGTGTTGCGGTTGATTAGTGGGTACCGGAAATATATACATATTAGATCAAGTCATGCAAAATTATGAAAAACACATCGAAAATCTAAGGCAAATAATTTTTTTTAAAAAAATATTATATTTGCATCTATTCAGTTCTATTTTTATTGCAGTGTACTGTGTGTTCCTGTTTCATGTGACAGGTAAGGATGACTGGACTGACTGAAAGCTATGAAGACAGGACTGACAGAAGACAGAGACAGAAGACGAAGACATTATTGAGTCAGTGTGTATATGAGTTGGTGTATAAACGTGAATGTGCAAAAATCAAAGTTCCTGTATAGCTGAGTGTGAGTGTTGTAGCGAGCAGCTGATGTACAGAATGTGAACATATATGAATTGTATTGTATTTCTGTGATATGTACCAATAGTGAAGTTGTAAATCGGTATTGTTTGAATGTTGAAATAAAATATTATATTTAACAAAATACTGTTTGTATATTTAAATTCTTGTCCAGTAGTATTTTATGCAAATATAAATATTATATTTTTGTCAGTGATGTATATATGAAATAGTATAGTAACAAACACATTTAAAATAAAATATATTTGTTTGTTATCATCAAACAAAAATCATATAATTGTGTATACAACACTGTTATATACAACAATAATAACAAGATTGACACGTAATGGCAGAAATAGCAACTAATAAACATACAGTGAAAAAGTTGGACATAACGACAAGATAGACATATAGGAACAGATCTGATGAACATATGATAGTAGAACTGGCTTTAACATAATAGGGACATCATAAACAAGCATGATGAGATCTAAGTCATGAATTAGATCAACTAACAATGGCAAATCTGACATGATAAATAGGTATAGGCTTAGATCTAGATTACAGTCATGTCAGAATAACTTAAATACACCGGTTATAGCAATATGATTCAGATAGCCACAGGCTTAGATCCAAGTTATAGTCATGTCAAGATTAACTTTTAAGTATTTAGATCTAAAATTAATATAGACTCACTATGATTGGATCTAAGAAATAGAAGAGGGATTGCAGATGTTGAATCACAAATCTCTAAACTTGAATAACTCTAGTTGATTGTTGAAGAAGAAAAGACTTGATTCAATATGGGGCAGAGGCAACATCTAGTTCTCCATTGTTTTAGGTCTGGAGAAACAAGAGAAATGAGGTCTTATTTATAGCCTAAAGCCAACGAACCAAGTCAATAAAGGAGTCCACATTCAACCAAAAGAATTCTGCCCATATCTACCGTAAGGGGTTCGATCCCTTTTTGGTGTGTCGACCCAGGGGTCGACACCCCTTGATGGGGGTCGACGTCCCTGGGCGGGAATTTTCCCGCTCCCATTTTCTACGTGAATTTTGAACTATTTTGAATTTTTGGATTATTTTATTCATATATATTCTTCTTATGCGTATACAAACTTTAAACCTTAATAACTTCTTTATGCGATGTCCATTTTACGCAAACCAGTTGTTTATTTTGACCAGAATTCCGAGATGAACGCAATGACACAGTCTGTTTCACTTAATTCTGGATATTTAATTAAGTGTTCATTAATTTATCATCTTTAGTGTTGTTAGAAGTATGGAGTGTTACATTCTCCCCTACTCAAAGGATTTCGTCCCCGAAATCTCCTAGTTAAGAAGAATGTATATCCTAACATCCACATCCACCGACTCATCCACCAACCACAGGCATCCATTGTCCTTAAGAAAAATCTAACGCTTATATGAAAATATGCAAAGGTGTGTGTATATGTCCCAATACTAATGCAAAAGATTAGACGGTCTACTGATTCAGTCGACCTCCTTAATGCAATGTATGTTAGTGCCATGAATCCATCATGTATGCAAATAATCCTATTTAACACGTAAGTTCAATATGTGTGCACAATCATTCATCCAAATGCAACATCCATATGATGATACATCCATTTCCATCCATAAAAAGGAAAAAAAACACACATCCATATGCATTATGAGAGTGATTGAGCCGATCAAGTACCTAATGTGTTGTATACGCATCCACGAGTAACCACTAGCAAACACTTGCATCGACTTGTGTCCATCAAACATAACATGTCTCAAATACATGTTCTCATTCACGGGATTCCTACCTAAGGGTCGAAGATTCGATCGATAGGATATACTTAAATGGTAGAAATAAGCATGAATAAAAGCTTTTGGAAAGGAAGTTAAAACATACTCTTAAAAAGAAATGGGTACGAAGTGCGAATCTTGTCTTTGGTCTCCCAAGTTGCATCCTCTTAGTCGTATCCCCACTGAACCTTCATCAACTTGACCTATCGGTTGCTTAGCTTTTTAACTTTTGATCCAAGAATAAGGGTAGGAACTCATCTAACTATCGCCTCCCATTCCACCTCTATTTCATCCAATATACTCAGCTCAACTACTTCTACGGTATCATGCAAGCACTTCCGCAAATGAGAAACGCAGAAAACATCATGAACGCCGGATAGTCTTTCTGGTAGCTTTACGCAATAAGCCATTTGGCCATTCCTTCCTATTATGGGAAATAGCCCTACAAATCTTGGTGCCAATTTCCCTACAGACCCAAAGCGAACCACATTTCTTAATGGTGATACCTTAATGAAAACCATGTGTCCCACCTCAAATTCAATGTCATTCCTTCTCTTGTCTACATATGACTCTGCCTATCCTTAGTTCTCTTCATTCGCCGTCTAATAAGATCAACCTTTTCGGAAGTTTCTCTAACCATATCTGGTCCAAGTAGAAGTCTTTCTGTAGACTCCCACCAACAAGTTGGTGATCTACAGGGTTGTCCATACAATGCTTCGAAGGGTTCCATGCCAATGCTAGCTTGATAACTGTTGTTGTAGGCAAACTCTACTAAAGGAAGATGCTCTCCCAAGTCCCTCTGAAGTCTAGGATACACAGTATTAAAAAATACTTAAGAACTCTATTTACCCATTCCATCTATCCATCGGTCTGAGGGTGATAAGTGGTGCTCAAAGACAACTGTGTACCTAATGCTTCTTGCAAGCTCCTCCAAAATTCACCGGTAAAAATGGGGTCACGATCATTTACGATACTAGAACGTACTCCATGAAGACGGACAGTCTCATGAACGTAAATTGCTGCCAACCATGCTGCCATCCTCTTGCTCTTAACTGGAGCGAAATGAGAACTCTTAGTAAGTCTGTGTACTACAACCCAAATTCTGGTGTGGCCCTTCCTTGATCTAGGCAAACCATCGATGAAATCCATAGGGACACTCTCTCACTTCCACTATGGGACCTCCAAAGGATGAAGTAAACCACCGGGCTTCTTTTGCTCAGCTTTGACTTGCTGGCAAATCAAACATTGAGAAACAAAATCCGCCACATCTTTCTTCATCCAAGTCCAAAAGAAAACCCTCTTCGTATCTCTATACATCTTATCACCTCCTGGATGAAAAGTCATCTTAGAATGATGGGCTTCCTCTAGGACTGTCTTCAACAAACTCCCAACTTGGGGAACACAAAGCCTTCCATCTCGTCGCAACCACCCTCTATCGTCTATGGAATATCTACTAAGGTGACTAGAAATCTCCCCTTCACTGAGCTTATCCCAGTGTCTAAAATATATGGATCCTCTCACTGCAAATCTCCTGTTTGATCCATAAGAGTAGGTCACACATCTAGTGATGCAAATATGCCAGGCAAAATCTCGGTGGAGGGTTTAAAATCAAAAGTCGATACAAACTCCAAACTTTTCCTCTCCACAAATAGAGGACTTAAGGCCAACCTCTGCCTACTTAGTGTGTCTGCCACCACATTACCCTTGCCAGGGGTATAAGCAATCTCAAAGCCATAAGATGCCAGGAACTCCATCCACCTTTGTTGCCTTAAATTAAAATCCTTCTACGAGAACAAGTACTTGAGAGATTTATGATCGATGTATGTTGATCTGCTTTTTAATCAAAGTTGTCACATGTGAAATCTCTGGTTAACAATACGCACAAGTATGGGGAATATCGTCAGAAGACATGAAGCGATTTGGTTGAAGTCGTATCACACACAAAGATTGGCCCGAAACTCCTATCAGACGATCTCTTTTGGGCCCGAAATCATCAATTACTGAGCTATGCTTGGTAACTCTTGTAGCTCTCTGAATCAGCTTCAAATCGAGCTTTCGTTTGGCTAAAACGGACTTACATTTGAAAGTTACGCCTGTTTCCGTGAATGCATGCAGAACCGGAAACTTGGATTTTGGAATTGGCATGACCCGCTCGGTTCGGATCAGATCATCCCTATTGGGTCGGTTAGGATGATACAAAAGCAAATAACAAAGTAGATTGGCATTGGAAACTTGGCTCACTTCAGTTTAGATCGGGATAGGAGGACCTGATCCGATTTGGATATCTGCACAGAAGTACACACACGCATTCAGCTCTGAGAACTGATTCGGTTCAGATCCGACCCGAACCGACCTGACCTGCTTCTGCACTTCTCGAACTTGACTTGTTCTTTTGCCATAACCACCTCCTACAGATGCGGATCGGATGACATTTGGCCCAGCACGACTTGGAAAGGATATTTCCATGTTCTCCGCTATTCTTCGAGATTTCCTCTGGGTGTGCCACCTGGCATTCGAATCGGAACCGCCCAAAGCTCCTCTACGCCTATAAATACACCGCTTGGTGGAGAATTAAGGGATCTTTTGGCCACTCTCTTACCTAGTTTCCACCATTGCAACAGCAAGGACTTTGCGAACACATCAAAGCCGAATTCCACATTATAACACGAGGATTTTGTGGATAATCTCCACTTTTCTTACTTCCTTTCATTGTAAACACGAGGATTTTATGTATAAACCGCAAGCAAACAGCACTGTAACAGCTTCTTTGGATTTAAGAAACTATAAAGTGGACGTAGACTTGGATTGAGCCAAACCACTATAAAAATCTCATGTGTCACCTCTCGTTTTACTATTTTCTGCATTCTGTGATTTGTGATCTGCATTTGGGTGTTAGTGCCATTTTTTGGTCTAACAATGTACAACTCGAACTTCTCTCCAAGCAAATAATGGTGCCACGTCTTAAACGTGAATACTATGACAGCTAGCTCTAAGTCATGGGTAGGGTAGTTCTTCTCATGAACTCTTAGTTGTCTACCTCCATAACATGCTACCCTTCCCTCTTACCATAGAACCACACCAAGCCCTGTACCACATGCATCAGTGTATACTGTAAACACTTCGTCCCCATCGGGAAAGGTCAAGATTGGGGTTGTTTTCAGAGCCCTCTTCAATCGTTGAAAAGCAACGTCACAGTCTATATCCCATGAAAACGTCAGATTCTTCTTTGTCGGCCTGGTGAGTGGGGATGATATCGTTGCGAAGTCCTTAATGAACTTCCTATAATAGCCTGTCAATCCAAGAAAACTTCTCACCATTGTTGCATTCTCTAGGATTTCCAATCTTGAACTGCAACTACCTTTGTGGGATCTACTGCTATCCCATCTTTAGAGACCATATGCCCTAGAAATCTCACTTTTTTTCTTCAAAAATGGCATTTGGAGAATTTTGCCTTGAGCTGATGCACACGCAGAGTTTTCAAAACTTCCCTTATATGTAAGGCATGCTCTTCCTCGCTCTTCGAGAAAATCAAGATATCGTCAATAAAGGCCATGACAAACTTATTTAGTAACTATCGAAACACCCTACTCATCAAATCAACAAAATAGGAGGATGCATTCATCAACCCAAAAGGCATAATGAGCGATTCAAAGAAACAATCTGGAGTCCTTAAAGAGGTCTTGTCTATACTATCCTCGACCACCCTCAACTGATGAAACCCTTGGCCAAGTCTAACTGAGAAAAACTGATGCACCAACAAGCTAGTCAAACAGATCATCTATCATCAGGAGTGGGTTCCTGTTCTTTTTAGTGAGTTTATTCAACTCTCTATAGTCTACACTGAAGCGAACCATCCGCCTTAGTTGTGAATACCACAGGAGCACCCCATTCAGATATGCTTTGCCAAACAAACCCTTTCTCAAGTAGCTCCCCTACTTGCTTGCTAAGCTCCCTCCTTTCCCTTCGAGCCATATGGCGCACAGGCAATGCAACTGGCTTTGCATTGTCCACCAAGTATATACGAAAATCGATCTCGCGCCTCAAGGGTATCCCCTGAACCTCATCAAAAATATCAGGATACTCACGGACTACTAGTACAGATCGCAGATCATCGATAGATGCATCAAGTGACTCTAGGAAACTAAGCATGACAGACCTATTTGGGTCACAAGAAATCTTGAGGGTCCTCCCATGGCAAGTCAAAAGTCAAACGACCCGCCTCTCATAATCCAGAATGGCACCACACATGGCTAGACAATCCATCCCTAGAATCAATCCATAACCCACGAAACCAAGTACAAATGCGTCACATTCAAATTTGACGCCTAACACTGATATTCTCAAACCCCGACAAGTTAGAGAAAAATGAGCCGTACCACCAATGGGGTTTGAGACAACAACAGAATCCACTACAATACTAGTACTAAGGTGCAGAGACTCAACCACAGAATCAGATACAAAAGAATATGAAGCGCCCGAATCAAAAAGAGTTCTAACTGGATGATTGGAAAGAGAAATCAAACCTTCAACGGGAACTTTCCTACCTCGATCTGGAGAAATGGTCGCGAAAGCATGCACCTGAACTCCAGAAGCTCCTACCCTTTAACCTTGTCATTGCTTCTTTGGGCAATCCTTAGAAAAGCGTTCGACCTCTCCACAACTGAAGCAAGCATTCTTCCTTTTTTTGCAGTCCTTTACCAAGTGATCGTCACGTCCGCAATTAGGGCAGTTCCTCTTATCCTTGGCCTTGTCGTTCATTCCGCCCTTCTTTTGTTGTTGTTGTTGTCCTTTTTTTGGCCACACTTTCTTATTTTTTGTTTCCTCTACCTTAGTTTCTTTCTTGTCGCCTTTATATTCCTTATGTATTAATGCCATATCAATGAGCCTCTTAAAAGTAGCTCCCATCGGAATATGAGACATAGCTAACTCATGGAGGGGTTCATTCATTCCTTTAGAAAACCACAAAGTTCTTATGTGGAGTATCCCTTAGCTCCAACCCAAACCTCGCCAGTTGATTGAATTTGTTAACATACTCTTTGACAGTCATGCCTTCTTTCTTGAGTGTCAGAAACCTTTCCATTTGCATACTTTTCTCAGCTTGAGAAAAAACTTCATTTCAAACTCTGTTGAAAATCATTCCAAGTCTCCACTGGATGTCCTGCTTGCGTCAATTCCCACTAGAATGAAGCCTCATCTTTCAGCAGCCAAGCGGCTAACTGAATCTTCCTACGATTATCAACTTCGAAAATTCCAAACAAGTCCTTCGTCTCTTTAATCCAATTCCTTGCTTCTACGGATGTTTCATTTCCTCGAAATGGTTTTCCACCCATAGAACACAAATCTTTGCAGATCTTAGAGAAATTATCTGCTCATAGAGGAGGAGGATGAGTAATAGCGGGTACAGCTTGGGGAGGAACATTTACTGGACCACCGACAGGTGTCGTGGCCTCTAGATACCTACGGAGCCAGCCTAGTACCGTAACACCCTCAGGAATATTAGGTTCCCTAGACATGCTGAAAAGAGAAGAAAAGGGATTCAGATAGAGAATCGAAAGATATGACATATGGCTTTGGGGAATATGTTTTTCAAAACAGACTTTTCTTTTGAAAATGCTTTCTTTTAAAACCTTTTTGAAAACAATTTTGAAAATCTTTTATCCGATCTGGTAACCTTCAGCTTTGATACCAAGTGTGACACCCTACGTCCGTTAAATTCACACATTAAGATAATGCATTAAGATTCGTGAAGCGTTATAGGTAAATAGAAGCAAAAACATTATAGGAATGATATAAAATAGTAGTGGAATTTAAAATTTTATTAAGCAGAAATCGTCATAGTTAAAAACATGGTTACAACATATGTCTGAAATGCATAAAACGTAGTACATCATGAAATTTCTGTCTTGTACTTAAAACATCAAAGTACAATAATAAAAGAAGCATAATCCCCAAACATAGACATAGTAGAGAGATAAGAAATCAAGCAGTACATCTAAGCTGCTCTAAGCTGGATGAAAGCATAATCCTGATCAAGCTTAAGTATTCCCACCCTAAGACCGAGGGGAAACATAAGAGAAGGAAGCGGAAACAAAATGAGTTAGACACAAAGTCTGGCGATTCCACTTACTTTTAGCATATAAATAAGTAAAAGTTTCACGACAGACATATAAGGTGGATAAGAGAGATAACATCATAAAAAGGTAGGTATGACAAGGTAAACAGGATAAACATGATAGAATGTATTGCGCTACTCTAGTACTTTCTTTTTCTCTGCACCAATACTAGTATAACCAAGATAAGATGATCCCAACAACTATAGGATGGAAGACTTAGGCGTACTTCTAGTGAGAGGTTTAACCCGATACAATCAACAAGCAGCCTAACATACTAGAGTTACCCCAAAGGATAATAACTGGCTCCTAAACATACCAGAGTCTAGATGTACCCTAATTGCTACCCCAATCGATCGGCTCCCTACTCCGTAGATACCCTGTGCTAGCCCCATAGTAGGATGTATCACTTCCTAAAGTGGCAACCCTTCATTTTCATGATGTGCACAACCATATCTACTGATGTCACGACATCTAAACCTCCTCTGTCGGACCCATGCATGCACATAACCCAGTTGGAACGCACTGCCCGCACCACCCCTTCGTTTGGATCTCTTACAATTAGCCCAGGAAGCGTGCCCCGACTCCAACCTAGTTCGGAGTTCTCGTTTGATAATATTTGGATTACTGACTAAAACGGGTCCCACACACAAGATGATACAAGCTTCCCCCACGCTTGCGTCCCAGCTAGGTTTTCCACAGGTTATGCCATACAGGAGTAAAAGATTGCATAACCCCACAGGTTTAGTTTGTGGGCCTATATATAAATATTACCCACCAACCCACGATATACTTAACCCTCCCACTGTTTCATACAATTTTACTTAACACCTACTCAAGTTAACTTATACAATACCTATGGATTCAACTAGGTTAAGTATTCAAGTTTATTACCGTATTCATTTATGGTTATAATGTACTAGGCCTCCCACATTAAGCCTACAACTTGTGGATGCTGGATATGTCGGTTGGTTCAGGGCAGACTTCTTTTACAAGTCGAGCTTAACCTCATGTCTTAGCACATCACGTGTTTACGCACTTAGACCCCTCACATTAGATTCATCACTTGTGGTCGCTGGATACGTCGGTCGGCTCCAGGCAGACTTCTACCACAAGTGTAATCTAACCTCGTGTCTAAGCGCGGTTACAGTTTCTAATTATTGTAATTCAAGGCATTTTCATTATTAACCAATTATTCCTATGTCATTATACATTTTCATGCCCCTTTCCCAAGTCATGTTCATAATGAACCATATGCCCCCAAATTAAGGTTTTTAATAACAATTGCGGTTTGTGACCCAAATCCACATTCATGTATTACGTTCAATTTGTACCCAAATTTCCCAATACAAGTTATGCCCCAAATTTAATGTTTTCCCCTCGTACCCAATTTTATGTGTCCGCATATTTCATCGGCATGCCTAGGCTCGAAGGTAGCCTGGCTATAAAATTTAGAAGGGAAAAGAAGAAGGGAAGAGGATAGAAATGAACATAATAACAAGATTGACATGTAATGGCAGAAATAGCAACTAATAAACATACAGTGACAAAGTTGGGCATAATGACAAGATAGACATATAGTAACAGATCTGATGAACATGTGATAGTAGAACTGATTTTAACATAATAGGGACATCACAAATAGGCATGATGAGATCTAAGTAATGAATTAGATCAATTAACAATGGCAGATCTGACCTAATAAATAGGTACAGGCTTAGATCTAGATTATAGTCATGTCAGAATAACTTAAATACACAGGTTATAGCAGATCTGATATGATTCAGATAGTCACAGGCTTAGATCCAAGTTTTAGTCATGTCAAAATTAACTTTAAGTATTTAGATCTAAAATTAACATAGACTCACTGTGATTGGATCTAAGAAATAGAAGAGGGATTGCAGATGTTGAATCATAGATCTCTAAACTGGAATAACTCTATTTGATTGTTGAAGAAGAAAAGACTTGCTTTAATCTGGCAAAGGCAGCGTCTACTTCTCCATTGCTTTAGGTGTGGAGAAACAAGAGAAATGGGGTCTTATTATAGCCTAAAGCCAATGAACCAAGTCAAGAAAGGAGTCCACATTCAGCCAAAAGAATTCTGCCTAGATCTGTCGTGAGGGGGTCGACCCTCCCTTGATGTGTTGAACCAAGGGTCGACACCCCCTTGATGGGGTTGACCCAGGGGTCGGCACCCCCTTGATGGGGTTGACACCCCTGGGCGGGCATTTTTCCGCTCCCCTTTTATGCGTGAATTTTGAACTGTTTTGAATTCTGGGCTTATTTAATTCATATATATTCTTCTTATGCATATACAAACTTTAAACCTTGATAACTTCTTCATACGGTGTCCATTTTACGCAAACCATGTGTCTATTTTGACCAAAATTCCGAGACAAACGAAATGGCACAATACGTTTCACTTAATTCTGAATATTTAATTAAATATTCTTTACTTTATCATCTTTAGTGTTGTTAAAATTACGGGGTGTTACATTGATTGTACATTTGGGGAGGTTTCAAGAGGTTGAAGATGGTGTTTGGAAGCTTGGGAAAGGGGAAAAGGGTTTTAAAACCTGAAAACCCATGGCTAGAAACGAGGAAGTAGATAATATGTTGTTTTGGATATTCGATAATTTTCGACAGCCGCAGACCGCCCATCGAAACTCGTCGGAAGTCATCGCCCTTTTCTGTTCGATTAGCAAGTTTTTCTAATGTAAAAAGAATAAAGATAGAAAATAAAATAAAGTTGAATTTCATATCATAATCAACACATAATTATACATATGAGTAATATTTGTAGTTGCTCCAAATTTCTTCATCCGAGCTCTAGTAAGCACTAAACCTACCGTATAGTTATAACATCTCGGTCATACAAGTTCTAGGGGATAAAAATACGTAATATTGTGGAAATGATAGATGACTTATGTGAAAGATCCAAAATGCTCCACACTCCTCCCAGATGCCCAAAGCTTATCTAGCACTTAGTTGCTCGAAAAATAGGGCGCACAAAGTTTGAAAGGAGAGAAAAATAAACTTTAGGTCTACCATGAGATAGGTGTGAAAAACTAAGATTTGCTATTTTGAAACAAAAAGTATCTTATAAGACCATGTCACACATACGAATGGAATAGGTTTTTACTTTATGATAACAAAAAATTTCCTACATAAAATTATTTGATATTATTGTCAGTGTATACTCTTCAAAATACTTTGTATGAATTTTAACTAATATTGTTATCGTTATTAAATTCTGAGCATGTTAAGCTCTACAAGTAAGACCGAAGCACTTAATAGAGAAGGGATTCCATTTAATGATAAGGTAGGAACTCGCTTCCATATAATACAACTTCAGAGGAATGTACTGACGGTTGACATCTTCTAAAGCATAGAAGCACCAGCCCATATGCAGATCCATCTGGTGGCATAAATAACCAAATATGACATAATCCCAGTCGTAACTAATCTATTCGGTATCTATTAGCATATACAACATATAGAAAGCAATTTAAAAGGGTGATGACCATTTCCTAATGGGAGTGATCCATATAGCTTTACAACATGCCATGTTTTAGCCATGTCTAAGTTATGTGTAACAGCCCCAAATTTTTGGCAAATATTATTCAAGAATTTAGTTAGATAAATTAAATAGGAATAGTCTAATGGATGACGAGATAAAAAAATTAATCAGTAAACTAACTAATAGGATGACCTTTGAAACTATTTAACTCGAATTATGAATAAAGAAGGAGAATGTGAGAGAAGGAAACTTAAGGCCTCATGTAAATACATATCCTTCCACCGTTTAACAATACCCTTTCATTTCTGAAGATATAAGAAGATAAGATAACAACGCTAACAATCAAAACTTAGGAAGAAAGTGGATGTATAAAGAAGAAGCTAGAAGATTAAAGCTCAAGGAATTAATATATACAAAACTCAAATCTTTAAAATAATCAAGGTGAATAATACTCTTTAGCTATGGTAGATTTGTCTAATTATTTATATGCCAATTGTTTTTTATTGTACATGGTTGTTTCATTGGTTCTACTTGATTGTTTAGCAATACATACGTTTGGTTTTCGATTATATGCTTGATTTGCATGAAAAATAATAGGTTTTAGATCAAAACCCAAAGTTAGAGAGCCTCAAATGCCACGAAATTTTGATATGACATGTGTTATATGATTTTGGAGATAGGTTTTGTAACTTCATAATTTTATGAGCACGTAAAATATTTTAAAAAGTTTACTTCTGGAACAGGTCCTTATTGCGGTTTAAAATATACGAAAAGTCCTTCACTAAATTTATGTGTAAACTAGGTCCCTATTTTTTATCCTCGATTGTTGCAGACATATCAACAACATTTTATAAAAGTTGCTAACATATCATTAACTTTTTTGTACATGATATAAAAGTTACTGACATATTAGCAATTATTTTGAAAACTTGCTTACATTTGTGCAATAATTTTACACTTTTCTGTACACCGTATAAAAGTTGTTAACATATCAACAATTATTTATAAAATTTGCTGACCTTTCATCAATAATTTTTACTTTGTTTCTGGAAAATAGGGGCCGAATTTAAAATGAAACTTTACCATCGAAAGTTGTTGACATATCAGCAATTATTTGTTAAAGATGTTGACATATCAACAATAATTTCCTTTGTTTATAGAAAATAGGAGCCGGATTTAGAATGAAACTTCGAAAAGATCGGCTTTACAATATGAAAGTATAATAGGGATGCCGCCCTAATTTTCACTTTTATAAATTTCCCAAGGAAGGTTTTCTATTACTCTTGGAATTGATTAGCTAAAAGTATTAATTAATTATTTTAGATCTGATATTTTTATATAAGATAGAGGAAGATGTATGTCTTATTTTGTGAAATTTTTGGATTTTTCCAATGTTTAATCTAATTGATATGAATTTATTTAGAAAAGCTTAGGCATTTATCTAGGTATCAATGCATACAACTAAGTATTTTATACTTTGAAAAAAAAACTAGTAGATACTGAAAAACTGTATTCGACCATTATACCTTTTTATAAGCCAATCAGATTTCAAATAATATAGAAGAGTTGGTGAAAAGTAATGCTTTATAAAGAAATAAGTCAGTTTTACTCGTATTTATAGTCAATGCCATTGATAGACTCGAGAATACCCTTCGATGCCTTTGGAAGTCACTTTTCGGTAAATACTGGATGCTTGAAATATAATAAGTATGCTACATGAAGTATTCAGGCATACATCTTTACCTTCCGGCTTAGGGCTTGGTTCTGGTACTTAATATTTTCTGTTTTGAACAATAGCCACTCCACATGAGGCTACCGCCTCAAGTAATTCGATAATGTCCAAAAAGGCTTTTTCCATAAAAGAACTTGTTATATAAAAGAACCTGAACTTGTTATATAAAAGAACCTAAGGTTTAATGCCCCAGCACCCTTCGACTTAGTCGAAAGGGTTATTTTACCTAGAAAACCTTATTTCGAAAAGAATAGGACATGTGGCATTTGTAACCTTCAATGATATTGAAGGGTTTTGTTTTCAAAGACTTAGCTATATAAAACATAAGGAGCTTTCATTCCCGTTTCTCTCGATAGTTTCTAAGATGGCTCTTTTATAAAAAAAATATGTTTATTGGGAAGTGAGGATATTGCTTCCTTATCCTTTGACTTTATCGAAAGGGGTTTTTCCTAAATCTTTCTTATGTAAACAAGATATGAAGCTATCTCCTCAAGACCATTCATCAGAGACGATAGAATTGCTTTTCTAAGTTACACCACAAGATAAGTTATGAGTTGTTTCCCCCATATCTATCAAGGATATTGAAAGGGCTTATATTTAACATAAAGTGGAAGATGTTATTACCTCGTTACCTTTTGGAGGAACCGAAAGGGGGTTTGTTTTGCAACCTTAATTCAAGAACTATAGACTATTGTCTCAACATCCTTCAGTGTACCCGAAAGGATTAGTTTTCAAACATAAGCTTCAACTTATTGATATGTTTGGTTGTTATATGATTTCGAGCAACCACCCATTGAGCTAGTCGATATAAATGATGTTACCATGGAGTGGTTATGGATCTTTGCCTTGGAGTCAGGTTGACACATATGATGTTTGCTAAGTTAATTTAAGATGTATGATGGTTCATTCATCATTCCTTTCGACACAGGTGATGCTGAAAGGTTGTTTTGTAAACTATTAAATAAAGATCGTTTTACAATATGCTTTCAAAACCATGGTCTTATGCCTATGACCATGTTGACATCTGCAGTGTTGATAGTGTATATTAATCGTTGTTTTCTAAAAGACTTAAAGGTTTATCTTCTTTCCTTATCATGGCAATATGGTCATTTTCCAAACCATGTTTTCTAACTTGAAGCTCATGCTTCTAGAACTCTTGAAGTTTGTTGCTTTCAACGATGGGCCCTATAAACTTGTTTTCTACTTACTTCCTTGGACGTAGTTGCGGTCGATAAGGAACATTTCCATCTCAAATGTTCTGAGACTTCGCGTCCGTGGCTTGTTGGTGTCGGAAGCATTTAAATTAAGACATTTTTATACTTTTTTTCTAAGTTAGCTATAGGTTATTGCCTCTATTTCTAGTTGTCGTTGTATGTGCCGACAAGACTTAAATACTTGCTTGTTTGCATGAAGTCGATAGAGTTTTACCTATTCCAAGAGAATGAACACTGGATTCGATACTCAGAAGGGGGTCCAAGATGAGTAAGGGATAACAAGGGTGTCACACCAAATGAAATATACACTGTATTTTAGTAGAAAACAATGAAATTCTTATGTTGTTTGATAGAAAACCACTGCTATGGCATTGCATTTGTGTGAACACATTAGGGATACCAATGGGGTAAAGTAAGGGATATAAAGATGCCAATAATATTTGAAACAGACTAGGATAGTTAATCCCATAATATTGAGGGTTCATGGTATATCGAAGATAAAACCATGCTGCATGTGAGTGTTACTAGCACTGCCCGGTGTATGGGGTTCCTCACATTACCTTGAATCATTGGTTCATAGGTATTTGAAAGAAAAAAGTATAGGGTGTTCTATAGATAATCCATACCAATCGTTTAGACATCTAGTCGGTATAATAGTGATGGGGAATCCATTGTATATCACATGTTGCACATCACAATTGTCATTATTATTTTTATATCACTAACCATTGAAGTGTAGGGGCACAAATTGTTATATTATTATAGATTGATACTGGTGACAGAAAATCTGTTCTTCTTTATAGCTTGGTCTCACTAGATATCCATTATGTCGGACGAAAAGAGTATCAATCACACCAGCCTTTTTAACACGCCCGTAATTTTTTCTTTTTCCCCTTAAATTCTTAGTTACGCATTTGAGTAGGCAGGGGGTTAAGGCCTTCTAGGTTATCTTCTTCGAAATAAGCTTCCAAGAGGAGAGTGTGAGGCTATAACTTTTTACAAGCTTTATTTGTCGCGTGTTTATGTCTTTTGCTTGTATCTAAGGCAAAGTTGTTTGTTGCCAATATTTGGACATATGGTTAATCAAGGAGGCATCTTTGTATTTTATCTTTCATATAGTATTTTGTAATAAATATATTTAGATCCGAATGGGGTTACACATTGGAATGTAATGAATATTTTATCAATGAACGATGTTTCAAAAACTTTCATGTTCCTATGTTATCTAATGTTATGATTCTTTAAAAATCTGTTTTCCATCAGCTGAAGTTAATACTATAGATAACTGCAACATTTGTAGCGATAAACTTTGGCCTTAGAGAATGAGGTGTAACAACTTTTTATCAAAGCACGAGCTTATGCAAACTTAAAAATATTTTCTTTAACAGATCATTTGTCTAACTAAATCCCAAAGATCAAAGTAAAACATACGGTTATGGGATAGTGATATATAATGTACTTGTATTTGTATTATATAATTACGTATATACCATAGTCTTAAGGTCATCTTTCAGTATCTTACAAAGATTCATCTACAGATAAGGAAGTAAGTAAGGTATAGGGAGGAGTGTATAGGGAGGAGTGTGAGGCTAAACTTAGTGGTGGAAGAACCACCACTAATGGAAATGCTCAACTTGAGGCTTGAGGAGATCGGGATTGAAGGGATAATGAGAATCAAGATGCTGCAACCTCACTATTGGATACAGGGAATTTGTATCAGTTCTTTCTTCCGATCATTCAATCCGGAGATGCTGTAGGTCTCGAAGGGGCCAATCCCAGGGTGCCAGTTGGAAATAACTTTGCCAAACTCAATAGAGAACACATGAGTCTAGGAGGAAAACCTTTTCCCATAATAGAAGTGATTAACATAGAAATGTGTTTATTTTATGCTCTTATATCTTATTTTCTGTATATAAATAAATATTACTTGGGTATTATTTTGTCATTTTTACAGATACGCCGATTAAGTCACATGTAGTCAGAAAAATGGAAAACAAAGATCAAGAGGCTGTATTTATATATGAAGACTTGCAGATGAAGATCTCACATCAAATTGCTCTTTGGGCAAAAAATAATTGGAAGAAGGGCTATGCATATCACAAATCAATGAAGAATTGTCAAGGAAGCAAGAGGAAAGACCCAAATTTACTAGATTTCACTAAGGCCCATTTGTAATTCTCATTGTAAACTCTTTTATGATTTCCCTAAGGCCCATTTGTTATTATATTAGGGTTAGGGTTAGGGTTGGCTATCTATCCTATAAATACCTTTGTATTCTCATTGTAAACTTCATCCATGAATTGAGAGTTTTCTCTTACTTTTTCTCTTTTATGCAATTTTTTTATTTTCTTGGCAATTAATGTTTTCTACACAATTAGACTTGGTATAACACTATTTGTATTTTGCAATTATTTTTATTAGTGATCGACCGTCTGATTAGATTCACAGGTAATCCTAATTTTATTTCTTGTTTGTTATTTTAATTTTTGCAATTTTAATTTCTGTTCTTTTTATTGCTTTCCTAGGTTATTTTGGATTGAATATAGATTTGATTAGATTCAGATCTGATTCAATTCAATAATAGTTTTATTTTCAGTTTTAATTTTGCTTGTTTCATAATCAACCTCCAAGATTTGTCTAACTCGCCCAAGAAATATATAAATAATAACATTTAAAATTCCTCCTTGTGTTCGACCTGCATATTACACGATCTGTGCGCTTGCAGTATTATTACATAATTCGCGCTTTTCTAGTTCCTAGAAAGCGACGAACAAGAAGAATCTGCTATTGTTGATACTTGGTTGTTGCATTGCAAGAGAATATTTGGAGACTTAGGCTTGGCTGATGAGAAAACGAGGAGGTCGACATGGAGACAACTATGAGGTAATGCTTTACATTAGTGGAATGAAATCAAGGTTTGAACAACAGAAGAGGAGATAACATAGGAAGATTTCCAAAGGATGATTTGGTCAAGGTTTGTATCGAAAGTTGGCTGATCTTTAGAGAAAGTCTGATGAGTTGGAGCAAGGAGAGATGTCAGTGGTTTTTTGCGCCACTAAGTTTGATGGATTGTATCGTTATGCAATGGGACAATCGATGATCAGAAGGAATGTAAAGTTCATTAAGGGGCTTCGATTAGAGATCGTGAGAAAAGCTATGCCTCATCTACGAGACACTAGTGATGTGGAAGTAGAAATGGCCATTCATAATGAAGAATTGATTGCGGAATGCGAGAAACCCAACATAAATCAATACTACAAAGGAAAGAAAAGAAAGTTCTTCAAGGACATGAAGGCTCAGAAAGGAGGGAATTTCGAGATGGAAGTTGTTTGTTATAAGTGCAACAAGAATGGTCACTATTCGATAGAGTGTAAGTCATACAAGGCCAGGGCTGTTGTTGCATAGCAGAATGTCAGAAGTTATATTTGTAACCAGCTTGGACACTAAAAGAGCAGGCATCCAGAGGCAGTGAATGGTAAAGTGCTTTTGGACCTTCGTATTTTCAACCCACTGTTGTATAGAAGGGGAACAATATGTTGGAGTGTATGCTTTTAATTTATGGCATAGTTGTAAGAGTTTTGTTTATCACTGGTGCATCACATTCATATATCTCTAAATGTATTGTCGACAAATTATCATTAGAACCATCATACCTAATCTTTTCCTTTAAAATAGATAATCCTATATAAGGTTATGCAAATCTTGGAATGAGTTGCAATCACTATTTCAAATCTCGTAAATATCTCCTGAGATATCATTTTGGGCTCCTTCCAAAACGAAACAACAAATATCACTCTAAATCTTCTTTTGAATATATCGCCTAAGATATTGCAATATTGAATGATATATCAACCGAGACGAAATACTGGAATATCGTACGAGATCTTAGTTTTTTGGTTAAAATTTAAATTTGTGTCTGAATTAACAATAATTAAAAAACTCAAATCTACTCATGATAGTCTTTTGTTATTTTACATTTTGCATGTTAAATGACCATATTGTATATTCATATATGTTCTACAATGCTTATGATTTTCATATTTGTCTTTTTTAAATACATGTTACCTATGAAATATGTATTTTATGGCCTATTTGTGCTAAATATTTTAATGGTTTGGATCCTTTTAATATTTTACGTATAACAGTATTTTTGTTTTATGTATATTACGATTTAGAGTACGAATGATCTTTCGCAAAATAAAGTATAATAAAGTTATTTTGCAATTCAAGATTAAGTTATCATGTTTTTAATAATATTCATAAAAATCATTTTGTAATAATATCATTTTTTAACATATCATGTACCCCGAGATTGTTCCGATATGAACTTTTAGACTCGAGGTGGAAATCTGAAACGAACTCCCGAGTTAGACCTGTCTCGTCTGAGATCTCCCCCGATAGAAGATCAAGTCTATAAAATCCCCAAGGCGAAACGCGGATGATATCTGAGATTTAAAACCTTGGATGCAATCACCTAGAGTTTTGATTACTAGGTTACAATAGTTTATATGTGTTTGATTTCGAAGGCTTTGGAATCATATTGGGTATGAACTTGTTGAATCACCATAATGCTAGAATATTTTGCTATAGTAGGGAAGTATCCTTGAGACAATGTAGTTGCTAGTTTGTGTATTTGGTGGAAAAAGCAAGTCCGTACATGTTTTCGTTGATGGGTGCATTGGAATCAAAAGAAGTAAATTAAGTTCCTATTATCAAGGAGATTTGAACTAGTGATAACACTATTACTAAAGACAGATATCGATTTTAGATTCAATCTTGTACTTGGAGCTGAGCCAGTGATTAAGTCACCTAATCAGATGACATCTTCAAAAATAAAGGAGTTGATGGTGCAACAAGTAGACTTGGAAGGAAAGACCTTCATCTGTTAAAATAGTTCACCATTGGTTCCTGACGCAGTATTCATAAAGAAGCTTGATGGACCATTGAGAGTGTACAACGATTACCAAAAGCTCAACAAGAAGATAATTGTATATAATACAAAAGCAAAGGCCACTGAGGACACGTGTCAGCACCAGGTGAATTCATTTCCCGCCAAAACTTTTTTCTTATTAAAAAAAAATAAGAAAAACACCTATGATTATTGCACAGGGTTTAATTTCCAAGGTGCACAGCCTTTTTTAATAATGAAAAACACCTATAATTATTACTGGGTTTAGTTTTCAAGGCACACAACCATTTTTTAATAATAACGAAACACATGTAATTATTACTTGGCTCAGTTTCTGAGCTCACAGTTATCTTTATGATTATTTTATTTATAATAAAACACCCAGATGCTTCATGAAAAACCGTCCGTCTTCTTTCCAAATCAAGTTGTCTTCTTTCCAAATCAAATGCAGACCGCTTCAACCCCACGCTCGCCTTCCCTAAACTTCCCTCATATCTGTTTACCTCTTCTCTTTTCCGCGAGGATTCCATCTTCCACTAACTACAAAAGATGGAATGTAACGGCCCGGATTTTTGGCCATTTTACTTTGGATATTTAATTATGTTTTAAATATTTTTATTGGAATATTTATGGATTTTTAATAATTAATTCGTGTATTAAAATCAAGTTTAAACGTTATAATTTATGTATAATTATAAACGAGCTCGTAATGGCGCGACAGTT
The DNA here is from genome assembly GCA_030737875.1 of Allium sativum. NCBI lineage: Eukaryota > Viridiplantae > Streptophyta > Magnoliopsida > Asparagales > Amaryllidaceae > Allium > Allium sativum. The sequence continues at coordinate 221,138,703 of CM060918.1, read as the reverse complement.
CGTAATATTTAGTTTTGAACTTCAATTTAATATACAGGATCCGATATAAGCCGAAATTTCGTGAAACGAGAAACATTTGAATCTGTTTGATTATAATTTTCTAATGGAAGAGAAAAATCAGGATTTCAGTTTATAGATTGTTAGTTATGTCCAGTTCAAATTTTAAAATAGTCGCTATGGAAATCGTTAATAAACGATAACGTTTATTTAGTATATTCAATAATGTTTTCTATATATTTAATATTTCGGTTAACTTGAAACTTTCGATACTGAGCTATAGTTTGATGTCGATTAAATCTGAAGTGAAGTGTTATCCCACTCAAGTATATCTGTCGATAATAATTTATTATCTTTTTTTGAATTTAATAAGTTTCGGTATTTTATTTATTAGTTTATCGATATTATTTTAGAAGCTATTATCCAAAATAATTTCTCATTTGTAAGTGTATGTATGCAAATAAATAACACTGGGGCCTTGTGTAAGAACAATTTAACATACGCAGTAGTATATATCATCTTATGGTGAATGTAAAACTCCAAGTGTACGTATAACAAAACATTTGAACAACGAATATTAGATATGTAATAAAAAAATGAAAATAATAATAACAAAACATGTTCAATGACAAAGCTACATACCATATCACATATGGTACATAAAGGAAAATGCGGTCAGATAAAGATAGCTTCTTTTCATGTTCATGTACAATATCTACATGAACATTGCAAAGCAAAATAACAAATAAACAAAGTAGGAAAAGAAGGAGAAATGTATATATATTGACAGCTCCAAGATATTTTGGCCAAACCGAATTTACAACTCTATTACTAACGTGAACTCATACAGTAGAAAAAGGAAAATACAAGAAGGAATTGACAGCTCTTCACATACAAAATCTATTGCCAAAATACATTTACAAACTTTAATAGTGAAGCAAACTCCTCCCATACCTCAATTAAATATGTTCACTTTGACAAAATTCCACTGTCACAAATGTTGATGTATGACAATACTCTGAACAGCACTAGTAGGCCTAAGCCATCTCTTCTAGTAGCACATAGGCTGTTGTGAAGACAATACAAGCCAACACTTCTTTCTCCCTCAATCTTCTCACATCAATGGACGGTTTCACAGCTACATAGCAAGAGATCAGGTAAGTAAAAGGGATCCGTGATCTCAAGTCGTCATATTATTATAGGGATACTGTGTTAAAAAAAAATACATATATAGCTATAATGCACACATACACTAAGTGCAAGAGTAGCACTGCCTGATTGATATTCCAAAGCTTAACGGTACCATCATCACTTCCACTAACCAGCTTTGTAGGATCAGAAACCGAAAAAAATTGATAAACCATACCCGCCTTGCATGTTCCTTCATTTCGAGAATAGCTTGGCTTCTACTGGTATTCCATACCTAATTGCACAGAAAAGGTAATTTATTAAGAACGTAATACATATAACAATATTTCTCTACACACACATACAAATACATGTACAGCTAATCTATCCTACCCTAAACCACAGCTGGATGAAAGCAAAAATACACTGCAATAGCTACGGAGACCAAAATCTATAACTTTCACAGATCTATGTTTTTCAGAAATCACATGGTAGCCTATTTTCCATCCAAAACTTGAGCATGTACCAGTCTATACTGAGAACACACATGCTATTTATCTTCAATCCTATATTTTCACATCACTCAGGAGATGAAAACTCAAGAAGGTATTGAAATGAAAACACAACGCGGACCACTAAAATGGAAAATCAGACGGAGGCTATTTCTTCTGCAAGCCAATCTATTTTCAGTTGCCTACGCTGTAGCCTGTAACTTCATGAAAGACTTTGTTCTTATCTTCTCCCATCCGCTTGTATATATACCCATCCACTTCTTTCGTTTTTTTCAATAACCAAAACTGAAAGCTACAACCAAAAGCAGTTCTCCCCATGACTATCGCGAACTCCTTTCCTCCTAACACTCGCCGAGCCATCAATAACCACCTCCCTTTACCAATGAACACACACGATGAGTCTCGACATGTCAAGAGTTGTACGGATCTAACTGGAACAAGCATGAACTCAGGTCTGGTCGGTGTCAGGAGGGGGTGTCAGCGCTGGTAGCACTGGATGTCAGGTGGTAATGTGGCGATGGATGAGCTGACCAAGGCACTGGATGCGAAAGTCACCGTGGATCTCTGATCAACGGAGGAAGTGAGGGGCGTCGGGATTTCTTTTTACAGCAGGGTAATTTAGTTTGGACACTAGAAGAAGAAAGAAAAAGAAGAAGTGAAGAGCTATGATAAAGTGACGGCTGCTGTTTCTTTTATTTGGAGAAGGGTTTTGACATGGACTGGGTATGGGTCTCAACGCAGGGGAGATGGGCTTTAATTCGAGTGGATCTGCAAAACACGATAGCAAAATTCGAGTGAAAAAAACAAACGGCCTGCTAAGGTTATTACAACTAATTAGTTCAAAAGATATGAAATTAAAGGTAAATTAGTTTATACTTTAAATTGTTACTAATTTTTTTAAAAACTCGACAGGATTTATAGCAAGTTGGCTAGGGTCCAGGAACTCCGGGCACGAGTTGGAACAAAGCTGGCACGGACGAAGTGGTGAACAATGAAAGTCGAGCGGTATTATTTTAAAACAAAGTAATTAGTTCATTAATTTAATTAATTTAAATAAGTTAGTTATTAAAATAAATTAAAATATTAACAGTATACTCATATTTATCAGGACTGGTCGATACACGATAGACTGGAACCGTATTCATGAGTAGGATGGTACGGAACGGAATTAAATCGGACGAGTTGGGAATTATCTGAAACAAGATGTGTTTACAATGCAGATCAAGGTGAGTTAATCTCACATAGTTCCCACTTATAATGATTATCAGTCGGGTTTATCGTTTGTCTGTTATGGCTGTTAATTATTGATTTTGATTATTGTTTGAATGTGTGTTAAATATTTGTATCAATTATTTGAATTAAACGGTTGTTTAATTTAAATAAAATGACATCGTTATTTTAACGATGATTTCCAAACAAGGTAACTTACCTTGTTGGTTACGTTTATAATAATATAAACATATTTAAATTAAATTGGGTATTTGGATTACTATTGGTTGACCATTATCAGTTAGATTGATTATTTATCTGATATGAAACTGTAGAACCCATATGATTGGCTTATAGAATTGGTTGTTGATTGTGAAACCCAAATTCAACCTTTGTTTGGTTATTTTCCAATTGTGATGTTGGTTGGGAAATTCCTAGCGGATGGCCAAATTTCAAACTGTTTTATTAAGTTTGATTTACCGTCAGGTGAATCGATAATAACGAAGTTATGAAAATTCAGTTTATAACTGAGTATAGATTTAAAAAGATTTTTAAATAAAGTTTTAAAAGGAAAATAAATTATATATATATATCGTTGATTTAACCGCAATTTTTATACCAAGATCTACCCTGTGCGAAGCACATGCTTCACCAAAATTACTGAATAATTTTATAAAGTGGATTCTTATATGAATAAGTTTGATAACCAAGTATGCGGGAATTAACTTGATGATGAATAACAATGATTTATTGTTTTTGTGAGATTATTTAGAAATAAATTATTATAGTAATCAATGTGAATGAGATTATTCGGATTAATAAATGTTATTTATTAATTAAAAATGAAAAGACGAGTTGAGGTTGATTAATGGTTAATCATATTTTAAGATTTACCAAGCCAACTGTTTTATCAGTAATTGATTATTAAATTAAACTAGAATATGCCGTTTACTTAAATGAAATAATTTAGTGAATATTTGTTTAACTAAATGAGATTTTAAAAAGGAAATGATTTAAAGGATTTAAAAAGGATTTCTAAAATTGAATTTAGTAAAAGATTTAGTATTAGGATTTGAAATAAAAATCCAACTAATAAAGGGATTAAAGTTGAAAAGCTAATGTGTCAATAATAACCAGGTGGTTAAAAGGGAAGATTTCAAAAGGCAAGAGGGTTTTATAAAAACCATACTTTTGTACAATAGTAGAGTGATATCAAAATGAATATGAGTTTTTGAGTTACGATTCATATTTATCTTAAGATGAGAACGTTGTTGATCAAGGTATGAGAGGTAATTAAATACCCCAACTTGAACGACTTCAGGATTGTCGAAGGATGGTATGAATCGTGATAGTGGAGTTGTTAAAGCAGATTATTGTTGGGAAATAATAGTGAATCGTTATTTGGAGAATTTTGATATATGATGAGTTTTCAAAATAAAAGGAAATAAAGCGGGGCGTGAGAGTAGGAAATGATATTTCCATGGTAACAAAATAAAAGGAGATTTTGTAACAATTGTTTACGTTAGTAAGTGAATTAATCTCATCAGTATGAATGATAGGTAATGTGGTGAAAATATTTTGAAAGATAGTAACGAGAAATTGGGCAGGACTTTAAGATATATCTTTTAAGTATTTTATATAAAATGATTTGCGAATATTTATCATAACTTATATATCATCTTTGGTATTACTACGGATATATTATTTTAATGGCCAAGTGACGTTGTGGAATAAACCAATGAATTTATTTTGTTTTATGATTGTTTATTTTGATAGTTAAATAACCGACTATCAAAATCATGCCCAATACGCTGTTGGTACGGAAAGTCTGGGATCGAATCTATATTCGAAAACCATTCTGAACCATCAAATACGTAAAAAAATGTTGATTAAAGATGGAGCAGTTGAAGACCGTGGATCTTCATAAGCGGAAGGGCTACTTGATAAATTTCTCTGATGTTGCAACCAGAGATATTTTGATAGTAATTCGGTCGTGGTTGAAATCTATGGATTTGCAAGGACTACTCGCTACCGATCCATAGGGTGATTCCTAGGATGTGTGTAACGACCCTGAATTTTGGGGCCAAGTTAAAATTTATTTTGAGTGATTTTAAATGAGTTTTGATATTTAAAATAATCTATTTTAAATAATAAGGATCACAAATTTGGTTCAAATCGAAGTTAGAATGAATAAATTAATTTTAAATATAAAAAGAGCTAGAAATGGCGCGGTAGTTTGAAAAGTCAAACTTGAACTTTGACTAACCATACAGGATGCAAAATTTAACGGATTTTAGAAAAACCAAAAATGTTAGAATCTATTTAAAAATATCTTTCCAACGAATCCGAAAAATCGAAATTTCATAGCGGAAATCAAAAGTTATGGCTAATTCAATTTTTAGAAAGGTCGGTGGGTAATTTGCATAGGACAAAAATGCTACTTTTCACATATGTAGGAATTTGAACTCGAAACCACTTCCATTGGTTTCAGAATGATGTTTCTGCATTGAAAAACAGTAAACACTTATATGTTTCGAGTTTCAGAAAATATTTGTTTAAAAATGTATTTTTAATATTAAAAATATTCGCCTTGAAAATAGCCATTTTTCAAAAAGTCTCAGAATCGAACGAAATAAATTTTGTTGGGTTCGTATCATCAAAACAAAGCTAAAAATGATTTTTTGGTAATTTTTAGAATTAATATATAATTATAATTGATTTTTCAGTGTAAACGGGCAAATTTTTGACTTTAAAAATTCATTAAAAATTCAAACGGGCTCAGAATTGAACGAAATTAATTTTCATAGGTCCACAGCAGCAAAACATAGCTAAATATATTTTTCGAGGATTTTTGAAGTTAATTGGTGACCTGGGTGAATTTCTACGTACGTTTGAATTTAAAATAATGATTTATATTTAAAACTGAAAAACGAAGGCCAAGACGATCTCGTGGGCTGATGAAACATATCCAGATGAGTTCGGAACGGGGGCTAAATGGTATGAACGACAGTAAGCAGGCTTGAATCGGAGTTCGGACCAAAACGGGCTTAAGCGGGCCAATTAAATAATGATTAGTTTAACCTAATATTTTAATATAAAAACACTATTCACGTCCATCTTCTTCCTCTTTGCTGAGCCGCACAAACCCATCATGGCTGAAAACTTCAAACCTTCATAACTCCTTCATTTCTCAACGAAAATTAGCGTGTGAGTACACGTTTCGAAGCTCTCGCCGAGCTCTTCGATCTCCGACAAGTCCCGTCCCTTTCCGTCGCCTGTGCCGCCCGCCCCGAGCCCGAGAAGGTCCGCCGGTCGCAGCCACGCCGGGCCCACCACGTTCGACCGAGCTCCACCCCCTTCTGGCCGTGCAAAGATCTCTCCAAGGCGGTCATTCTCCAAAAAACCGCACCCAAAACCGTTCAGTAAATCAAAAGTTATCGCGATTTGAAGTTTTGAACAAATTCTGAAATTGAGGTATGCTTCAGATTTTGTCACGCTTTTAAGCGTGGCAGAAGCAGTTGTTAAAAGTCTGTTTGATTTAAAACATCAATAACTTATGCATATGAACACCGATTCTGAAAATTTCAGATCCGATGGAACCGTGACTTCGAATACAACTTTAATACAGAGCAATTGGGAACAAACTCTAATCTAATTGAGGTGAGAATCCTATTTATTTTATTTAAGTAATTATGTTTTAATTATGGATGTTTGCATTCATAATCATATATGTATGTGAATCTGCTATGATATAAACTGTATGTGAATCTGCTATGACTTAATCTGTATGCGTATGCTAGGACAAAACCCACTGTATGTTGAGATGTTACAATATAAAATTAAATATATTAAAATCGTTCATGTATGTTGTGTGACATGTTGATATGTAAAAATTAAATATACTAAAATCGTTCATGTATGTTGTGTGACATGTTTATATGTTAAAATTTAATATATCAAAATTGTTCATTGTATGTTATATTAACATTTTTATATATTAAAAATAGAAAATGTTGGAAATGTTCATCGTAGGATAAAATTGACATTTTTTGTCAATATTAAAATAAGAAATTGTTCATGTATGTTGTAAAGTGACATTTTTGTCAATATTAAAATAAGAAATGGTTCATGTATGTTGTAAAGTGACATTTTTGTCAATATCAAAATAAGAAAATGAACACCGTATGTAAAATTGACACTTTTGTCAATATTAAAAATAAGAAAATTAGCACCGTATGTTGAATGAACAAATTTGTGTTATAATAGAATACAAGCACCGTATGTTGAATGAACAAATTTGTGTATTTATAAAATAGAATTGGTCGTTATATGTGAATGATTATATTTTGTTCATTTATAAAATAAGAAAGCACTATATGTTAAAGAATTATATTTTGTGTCATTAACAAAATAGAATTTGTCGCTATGTTAAAGAATTATATTTTGTGTCATTAACAAAATAGAATTTGTCGCTATGTTAAAGAATTATATTTTGTGTCATTAACAAAATAGAATTTGTCGCTATGTTAAAGAATTATATTTTGTGTCATTAACAAAATAGAATTTGTCGCTATGTTAAAGAATTATATTTTGTGTCATTAACAAAATAGAATTTGTCGCTATGTTAAAGAATTATATTTTGTGTCATTAACAAAATAGAATTTGTCGCTATGTTAAAGAATTATATTTTGTGTCATTAACAAAATAGAATTTGTCGCTATGTTAAAGAATTATATTTTGTGTCATTAACAAAATAGAATTTGTCGCTATGTTAAAGAATTATATTTTGTGTCATTAACAAAATAGAATTTGTCGCTATGTTAAAGAATTATATTTTGTGTCATTAACAAAATAGAATTTGTCGCTATGTTAAAGAATTATATTTTGTGTCATTAACAAAATAGAATTTGTCGCTATGTTAAAGAATTATATTTTGTGTCATTAACAAAATAGAATTTGTCGCTATGTTAAAGAATTATATTTTGTGTCATTAACAAAATAGAATTTGTCGCTATGTTAAAGAATTATATTTTGTGTCATTAACAAAATAGAATTTGTCGCTATGTTAAAGAATTATATTTTGTGTCATTAACAAAATAGAATTTGTCGCTATGTTAAAGAATTATATTTTGTGTCATTAACAAAATAGAATTTGTCGCTATGTTAAAGAATTATATTTTGTGTCATTAACAAAATAGAATTTGTCGCTATGTTAAAGAATTATATTTTGTGTCATTATTCAAAATAAAATTTGTCGCTATGTGAAACGAACCATTTTTTTTTTTTTCGTTAATAAAAATAGAGTTAGTCGCTATATGTAATGAATATATTTTGTTCATTATCAAAATAAGAAAGCATCGTATGTTAATGAACTATATTTTGTTCATTATTAAAAATAGCATAGTATGTTAATGAACTATGTTTTTGTTCAAATAGAAAAAGTGCATTGTATGCATAGCATATTATTTTTGTCAAAATAGAAAAAGTACATTGTATGCATAGCATATTATTTTTGTCAAAATAGAAAAAGTACATTGTATGCATAGCATATTATTTTTGTCAAAATAGAAAAAGTGCATTGTATGCATAGCATATTATTTTTGTCAAAATAGAAAAAATGCATTGTATGCATAGCATATTATTTTTGTCAAAATAGAAGAAAAAATGCATTGTATGCAAATAATATTTTGTCAAGTTAGAACGTTATATAGAAGTGCATTGTATGAATATAATATTTTGTCATGTTAGAAATAGAAATGCATTGCATAACATATTATTTTGTCATGTTAGAGAAATAGAAATGCATTGTATGAAACTATTATTTTGTTACGTTAGAAAATAATAAATGCATTGTAGGTAAAAGAATATTTTTGTTATGTTAAAATAAGACATGCATTGTATGGAAAATAATATTTTGTCATGTCAACAATATAGAAAATGCATGTCATGTAAATATACATTATTTATAATGTTTATTAAAAGAGAATTTGTATTGTAAGATAATAAGCATTATTTATAATGTAAATAAAAAAGAGAATTCACCCCGTAGGAAGAATTAACATTTATTTTATGTTAAATAAGAGAGATGAAACTTTGTGCAGGAATTAACATTATTTTAATGTTGAAATAAAAAAATGAAACTGTATGTAAGAATTAACATTATTTTTAATGTTAAATAAAAAGAAATGAAATGGAGGAAAGGATTTACATTATTTATAATGTATAAAGAGAGTTTACACCATGGAAAAATGTTCATTGTTCATAATGAAATAGGGAAAAGAAATAATGGGAATGAAGTTTTATAATTTACATTTTTAAATGTGAATTATAAAGTATAAAATAAAATAAAATAAAAAGAACAATTCACCGCCTAATTATGAAATACATTTTCATGTAAGTTAAAGAAGTTAAAGGATAAAGAAAAGGCAGATGTAAGTAAGGACGATGAGTTAAACGAGCTAATGTATATATATATATATATTTATATATATTTATATATATATATATAGTTAAAATATAACGAATCGAACGCAGTAGTTCGCGTTTTGAAATCGAACTTTTAAACGAATATACCGGAAGATCCGACCGTCGGATTTTCCCAAAACTGAAACCGTTAGGACCGTCTTAGAAAAATCTTTCCAACGATATATGCTACGCTAAAATCCAACGGTTAGATTTTGAGGAAAGTGAATAACAAAATTGATTGAAAACAGCGCCAAGGTCGCCCTTGACCTGAAGCGTCGTTAAATAAGGAAATTAATTATATTAAAATAATTAAGGCAAGAATTAATCGTTATAAAATAAAATAACGATATGAAATATGTTTTTCTCAAAATATATGAATGCGAGATTATTTGGAAAGTCCGGGTTAATCCCATTCCAAATGATCGTACGATTCCAAGAATTCAAGTATGAAGACGGCGCATGAAGACCGTAAATCTCCCCTCGAATGGACAACGATCAAGACTCTGAATTGGTTTGCTCCCAATTCAAGGGTCGGGGTAATTGCCCAAACGTACGTGTTGATTTCACGGGTTTGACCCTAGTTCAGACCTAGAGCATGGGTATAAATGGATAGTGTGTCTGACATCGTACCCCACAAAATATTATGTTGTTGATATTCAGTTAATATATAAACGATTGGTGGTAGAGAATTTATTCTCTACTTAACACCCGTTTATATAGTGACGGACGATCAATAGTACGGTATGGAGTGACGGTGTGGCATACTAAGATGCAATGATCAGGGTTTCTTGTTGAAAAGCAGAACCTTGTGGTATGAAGAACATGACTTCACGAGCCTCACAAACCGGTAGAGTCTAAAAAGGGGGAAGGGAACGCAGGGAAAGTAGCACGTTTCTTTCTAGTTAGTAGTCATTTTACTTTTGGAGGATGATGAAATGAGGCGCCTCGGATAGGTCCTATAGGACCGGGGAACGTGTGCTTAGGAATTGCCAATCCTCTAAGCTGTATGTGAGGACCGGCCCTGCAGGATCCAAGGGTTAACTGCGGGTAATCCTGAGACGTTAACTAGAGCGTCTCGAATCGGTAAGGAGTCCTCCCTAGCCTGGACTCATGATGGAAACCCAAATTTCCAATACGACCCCGACGGATTTGATTGTATTACTAGTATTGGAGGCATAATATATGGTACCTATGCTTCCTAGGATTAATACCTTGCTTTGAATTGTTTTAAAACATATACACCCTAATAATAGTATTAGTTTCGTATTTGGCGTATTTAGCATGTTTAACCACCATAAGGTAAAACTCTATCCTCTTGGTGTGCGTTGCATTGTGTGATGGGACCTGAGTCTTATGGTGGTTCCATTTTTCAAAAGACATTGCGTTGTTGACGACTTATTTAATCATTTATTATGACACTGTAGTTATGCACGGCAATCCATTGGTACAACCCGTTCCGCGCTAGCGGCGTGGTCTTTGGATTTGCCTTATTAGTACGAGTAAATCTATTTAAGAATTCTCACACCAGTCCTTGTTGCTGGCCAAAGGGGCTGGGTACGCATGATAGGGGGTTCTCGCTTCGCGGTTTGTTATTTCTTTTCTGCAAACTTGTTGTAATAATCTTAGTTCTGTGACTGTGGAATTTCTGTGATTGATGACATTATATTTTTCCGCTGCCATAATGTTATTACTCTATGAATCTCCTTTGCTATATTGTATTTGTGTTCTGTTTTATTGTATTTATGTTGTATTCCAAAAATGATTTCTCCTGCTTTCACTCGTGGAAGTTTGGGGTCGTCACAGTTGGTATCAGAGCTTTGGTTTACAAAGCGGAGTACAACATATCTATAATAATTCGTTTACATAGAATCACTATATTCTATGGCGAACAGTTCATGAGATACATAATAGCCAGTCATTTTATCGTCATCTTTTCATTCATCCTTCGATCTTTTCTATCTCTCAGAATCACCATTTCAGTTGTTTTGACTCTTCCCTTGATCATACTTTCGAAGAAGACTAAGTGAAGTGGCGATGCTCAATTGGCACATGTGTACGAAGGAGCGAAAGGACCAACTTCTTCGGTAGAAGGCCTGATGTTATAGACGGTACCATCTCTGTTAAAAACATTCTCCGTGTTTATTCTTCCTCTTCTATTTTTCTTTTTCCTTTTCGGGGACGAAAAGTTTTTAAGTGGGGGAGACTGTAACGACCCTGAATTTTGGGGCCAAGTTAAAATTTATTTTGAGTGATTTTAAATGAGTTTTGATATTTAAAATAATCTATTTTAAATAATAAGGATCAAAAATTTGGTTCAAATCGAAGTTAGAATGAATAAATTAATTTTAAATATAAAAAGAGCTAGAAATGGCGCGGTAGTTTGAAAAGTCAAACTTGAACTTTGACTAACCATACAGGATGCAAAATTTAACGGATTTTAGAAAAACCAAAAATGTTAGAATCTATTTAAAAATATCTTTCCAACGAATCCGAAAAATCGAAATTTCATAGCGGAAATCAAAAGTTATGGCTAATTCAATTTTTAGAAAGGTCGGTGGGTAATTTGCATAGGACAAAAATGCTACTTTTCACATATGTAGGAATTTGAACTCGAAACCACTTCCATTGGTTTCAGAATGATGTTTCTGCATTGAAAAACAGTAAACACTTATATGTTTCGAGTTTCAGAAAATATTTGTTTAAAAATGTATTTTTAATATTAAAAATATTCGCCTTGAAAATAGCCATTTTTCAAAAAGTCTCAGAATCGAACGAAATAAATTTTGTTGGGTTCGTATCATCAAAACAAAGCTAAAAATGATTTTTTGGTAATTTTTAGAATTAATATATAATTATAATTGATTTTTCAGTGTAAACGGGCAAATTTTTGACTTTAAAAATTCATTAAAAATTCAAACGGGCTCAGAATTGAACGAAATTAATTTTCATAGGTCCACAGCAGCAAAACATAGCTAAATATATTTTTCGAGGATTTTTGAAGTTAATTGGTGACCTGGGTGAATTTCTACGTACGTTTGAATTTAAAATAATGATTTATATTTAAAACTGAAAAACGAAGGCCAAGACGATCTCGTGGGCTGATGAAACATATCCAGATGAGTTCGGAACGGGGGCTAAATGGTATGAACGACAGTAAGCAGGCTTGAATCGGAGTTCGGACCAAAACGGGCTTAAGCGGGCCAATTAAATAATGATTAGTTTAACCTAATATTTTAATATAAAAACACTATTCACGTCCATCTTCTTCCTCTTTGCTGAGCCGCACAAACCCATCATGGCTGAAAACTTCAAACCTTCATAACTCCTTCATTTCTCAACGAAAATTAGCGTGTGAGTACACGTTTCGAAGCTCTCGCCGAGCTCTTCGATCTCCGACAAGTCCCGTCCCTTTCCGTCGCCTGTGCCGCCCGCCCCGAGCCCGAGAAGGTCCGCCGGTCGCAGCCACGCCGGGCCCACCACGTTCGACCGAGCTCCACCCCCTTCTGGCCGTGCAAAGATCTCTCCAAGGCGGTCATTCTCCAAAAAACCGCACCCAAAACCGTTCAGTAAATCAAAAGTTATCGCGATTTGAAGTTTTGAACAAATTCTGAAATTGAGGTATGCTTCAGATTTTGTCACGCTTTTAAGCGTGGCAGAAGCAGTTGTTAAAAGTCTGTTTGATTTAAAACATCAATAACTTATGCATATGAACACCGATTCTGAAAATTTCAGATCCGATGGAACCGTGACTTCGAATACAACTTTAATACAGAGCAATTGGGAACAAACTCTAATCTAATTGAGGTGAGAATCCTATTTATTTTATTTAAGTAATTATGTTTTAATTATGGATGTTTGCATTCATAATCATATATGTATGTGAATCTGCTATGATATAAACTGTATGTGAATCTGCTATGACTTAATCTGTATGCGTATGCTAGGACAAAACCCACTGTATGTTGAGATGTTACAATATAAAATTAAATATATTAAAATCGTTCATGTATGTTGTGTGACATGTTGATATGTAAAAATTAAATATACTAAAATCGTTCATGTATGTTGTGTGACATGTTTATATGTTAAAATTTAATATATCAAAATTGTTCATTGTATGTTATATTAACATTTTTATATATTAAAAATAGAAAATGTTGGAAATGTTCATCGTAGGATAAAATTGACATTTTTTGTCAATATTAAAATAAGAAATTGTTCATGTATGTTGTAAAGTGACATTTTTGTCAATATTAAAATAAGAAATGGTTCATGTATGTTGTAAAGTGACATTTTTGTCAATATCAAAATAAGAAAATGAACACCGTATGTAAAATTGACACTTTTGTCAATATTAAAAATAAGAAAATTAGCACCGTATGTTGAATGAACAAATTTGTGTTATAATAGAATACAAGCACCGTATGTTGAATGAACAAATTTGTGTATTTATAAAATAGAATTGGTCGTTATATGTGAATGATTATATTTTGTTCATTTATAAAATAAGAAAGCACTATATGTTAAAGAATTATATTTTGTGTCATTAACAAAATAGAATTTGTCGCTATGTTAAAGAATTATATTTTGTGTCATTAACAAAATAGAATTTGTCGCTATGTTAAAGAATTATATTTTGTGTCATTAACAAAATAGAATTTGTCGCTATGTTAAAGAATTATATTTTGTGTCATTAACAAAATAGAATTTGTCGCTATGTTAAAGAATTATATTTTGTGTCATTAACAAAATAGAATTTGTCGCTATGTTAAAGAATTATATTTTGTGTCATTAACAAAATAGAATTTGTCGCTATGTTAAAGAATTATATTTTGTGTCATTAACAAAATAGAATTTGTCGCTATGTTAAAGAATTATATTTTGTGTCATTAACAAAATAGAATTTGTCGCTATGTTAAAGAATTATATTTTGTGTCATTAACAAAATAGAATTTGTCGCTATGTTAAAGAATTATATTTTGTGTCATTAACAAAATAGAATTTGTCGCTATGTTAAAGAATTATATTTTGTGTCATTAACAAAATAGAATTTGTCGCTATGTTAAAGAATTATATTTTGTGTCATTAACAAAATAGAATTTGTCGCTATGTTAAAGAATTATATTTTGTGTCATTAACAAAATAGAATTTGTCGCTATGTTAAAGAATTATATTTTGTGTCATTAACAAAATAGAATTTGTCGCTATGTTAAAGAATTATATTTTGTGTCATTAACAAAATAGAATTTGTCGCTATGTTAAAGAATTATATTTTGTGTCATTAACAAAATAGAATTTGTCGCTATGTTAAAGAATTATATTTTGTGTCATTAACAAAATAGAATTTGTCGCTATGTTAAAGAATTATATTTTGTGTCATTAACAAAATAGAATTTGTCGCTATGTTAAAGAATTATATTTTGTGTCATTATTCAAAATAAAATTTGTCGCTATGTGAAACGAACCATTTTTTTTTTTTCGTTAATAAAAATAGAGTTAGTCGCTATATGTAATGAATATATTTTGTTCATTATCAAAATAAGAAAGCATCGTATGTTAATGAACTATATTTTGTTCATTATTAAAAATAGCATAGTATGTTAATGAACTATGTTTTTGTTCAAATAGAAAAAGTGCATTGTATGCATAGCATATTATTTTTGTCAAAATAGAAAAAGTACATTGTATGCATAGCATATTATTTTTGTCAAAATAGAAAAAGTACATTGTATGCATAGCATATTATTTTTGTCAAAATAGAAAAAGTGCATTGTATGCATAGCATATTATTTTTGTCAAAATAGAAAAAATGCATTGTATGCATAGCATATTATTTTTGTCAAAATAGAAGAAAAAATGCATTGTATGCAAATAATATTTTGTCAAGTTAGAACGTTATATAGAAGTGCATTGTATGAATATAATATTTTGTCATGTTAGAAATAGAAATGCATTGCATAACATATTATTTTGTCATGTTAGAGAAATAGAAATGCATTGTATGAAACTATTATTTTGTTACGTTAGAAAATAATAAATGCATTGTAGGTAAAAGAATATTTTTGTTATGTTAAAATAAGACATGCATTGTATGGAAAATAATATTTTGTCATGTCAACAATATAGAAAATGCATGTCATGTAAATATACATTATTTATAATGTTTATTAAAAGAGAATTTGTATTGTAAGATAATAAGCATTATTTATAATGTAAATAAAAAAGAGAATTCACCCCGTAGGAAGAATTAACATTTATTTTATGTTAAATAAGAGAGATGAAACTTTGTGCAGGAATTAACATTATTTTAATGTTGAAATAAAAAAATGAAACTGTATGTAAGAATTAACATTATTTTTAATGTTAAATAAAAAGAAATGAAATGGAGGAAAGGATTTACATTATTTATAATGTATAAAGAGAGTTTACACCATGGAAAAATGTTCATTGTTCATAATGAAATAGGGAAAAGAAATAATGGGAATGAAGTTTTATAATTTACATTTTTAAATGTGAATTATAAAGTATAAAATAAAATAAAATAAAAAGAACAATTCACCGCCTAATTATGAAATACATTTTCATGTAAGTTAAAGAAGTTAAAGGATAAAGAAAAGGCAGATGTAAGTAAGGACGATGAGTTAAACGAGCTAATGTATATATATATATATTTATATATATTTATATATATATATATAGTTAAAATATAACGAATCGAACGCAGTAGTTCGCGTTTTGAAATCGAACTTTTAAACGAATATACCGGAAGATCCGACCGTCGGATTTTCCCAAAACTGAAACCGTTAGGACCGTCTTAGAAAAATCTTTCCAACGATATATGCTACGCTAAAATCCAACGGTTAGATTTTGAGGAAAGTGAATAACAAAATTGATTGAAAACAGCGCCAAGGTCGCCCTTGACCTGAAGCGTCGTTAAATAAGGAAATTAATTATATTAAAATAATTAAGGCAAGAATTAATCGTTATAAAATAAAATAACGATATGAAATATGTTTTTCTCAAAATATATGAATGCGAGATTATTTGGAAAGTCCGGGTTAATCCCATTCCAAATGATCGTACGATTCCAAGAATTCAAGTATGAAGACGGCGCATGAAGACCGTAAATCTCCCCTCGAATGGACAACGATCAAGACTCTGAATTGGTTTGCTCCCAATTCAAGGGTCGGGGTAATTGCCCAAACGTACGTGTTGATTTCACGGGTTTGACCCTAGTTCAGACCTAGAGCATGGGTATAAATGGATAGTGTGTCTGACATCGTACCCCACAAAATATTATGTTGTTGATATTCAGTTAATATATAAACGATTGGTGGTAGAGAATTTATTCTCTACTTAACACCCGTTTATATAGTGACGGACGATCAATAGTACGGTATGGAGTGACGGTGTGGCATACTAAGATGCAATGATCAGGGTTTCTTGTTGAAAAGCAGAACCTTGTGGTATGAAGAACATGACTTCACGAGCCTCACAAACCGGTAGAGTCTAAAAAGGGGGAAGGGAACGCAGGGAAAGTAGCACGTTTCTTTCTAGTTAGTAGTCATTTTACTTTTGGAGGATGATGAAATGAGGCGCCTCGGATAGGTCCTATAGGACCGGGGAACGTGTGCTTAGGAATTGCCAATCCTCTAAGCTGTATGTGAGGACCGGCCCTGCAGGATCCAAGGGTTAACTGCGGGTAATCCTGAGACGTTAACTAGAGCGTCTCGAATCGGTAAGGAGTCCTCCCTAGCCTGGACTCATGATGGAAACCCAAATTTCCAATACGACCCCGACGGATTTGATTGTATTACTAGTATTGGAGGCATAATATATGGTACCTATGCTTCCTAGGATTAATACCTTGCTTTGAATTGTTTTAAAACATATACACCCTAATAATAGTATTAGTTTCGTATTTGGCGTATTTAGCATGTTTAACCACCATAAGGTAAAACTCTATCCTCTTGGTGTGCGTTGCATTGTGTGATGGGACCTGAGTCTTATGGTGGTTCCATTTTTCAAAAGACATTGCGTTGTTGACGACTTATTTAATCATTTATTATGACACTGTAGTTATGCACGGCAATCCATTGGTACAACCCGTTCCGCGCTAGCGGCGTGGTCTTTGGATTTGCCTTATTAGTACGAGTAAATCTATTTAAGAATTCTCACACCAGTCCTTGTTGCTGGCCAAAGGGGCTGGGTACGCATGATAGGGGGTTCTCGCTTCGCGGTTTGTTATTTCTTTTCTGCAAACTTGTTGTAATAATCTTAGTTCTGTGACTGTGGAATTTCTGTGATTGATGACATTATATTTTTCCGCTGCCATAATGTTATTACTCTATGAATCTCCTTTGCTATATTGTATTTGTGTTCTGTTTTATTGTATTTATGTTGTATTCCAAAAATGATTTCTCCTGCTTTCACTCGTGGAAGTTTGGGGTCGTCACAATGTGGTAGGAGGGTACCTTCGGTTCATCCTGTTCCTGGATGACTTGTATGGACGAGTGTCTGACAAAGTATTTCCAAAGGACCACGTACGTTGATTTCTTCAAACGTATCCTAGTTGGTTAGCTCCCAGCTAGAGTATCTTTGTGGACGTCAATTAGTGATATCTGATGGATTAGACGATGTGGCATTCAAAGTGAATGGTGTTCAGATGTGATAAAAAGGAAATTAAAACCTCAAGCCTCATCAACCGGGAAATGACAAAAATCGGGCAGGCAGTATGGCTATGTGGATCGCTCCCATTAGGGTGTATAATCATCTACCTAGAGAAAATCCTTTTGCTTCTTTAATCTATCGATGCTGTCCCTTTTCGATCGGGAAACGGTGGGTAGCTCCCAACCGTTGGGGATATACATTCGATACACTCAAGCGAAATGAGTGGTCGGTCATGTGTGGGCCGGGTTGCAAGACATTCTTGTTGAACCCAGTGTATTCGTCTCTAGTGATACACGATCGGCAAGTGGTCCCATACCTTGTCATAATGGGAATCCATTCTCCAATAAGCGCCCGCGGTCTTTGTTTGTATATTATATATGTGGAGCGTGAGATGCGAGCATTCCGCTAGATTCAATTTATTTGTATTTAGACAATATTATAATATCAGAGAAGTATTAGTTTTCAAAAACTGGTTTGGGTTATCGTAAGGTAAAAACCGTCCGTGTTTATGTGTGGATTTGGTCTTACGATTATCCTTTTATTCCAGAAAGGAATTTGAACTTTAAAATCAAGTTGTGTGATACTTTAAAACTTAAGGGGTTTTCTCACTCTAGTTCACCAGACTGACCTGGTGTTTGTAATGCTCGGGTTAGCCCGGGTCTGCTGGTTGAGGTTATAGAATGCTCTGAAGTCCAAAGACATGTTAGAGAAGATCAGACGTATGATATTATCCAGTATTTTTCCGCTGTGTGATGTATATGAGGACAGGTCATTATAACTGTCCATATGTGTGATGTACTCTGATAAATGTAAGTATATTTTTAAAGCTCTCAGTAAAGATTTATTTTTGTATTATATTTTGTTCCGCTGCGATGTGAGCCTCTGTGTTATGTTGAATCTTCTTTTTCTTCTATTCTAATATTTCTTTATTTCTTATCTCACCCTCTAAATTCTTTCTAATAACTATCTGGTGGTTTTCGATACTGGAGTTTTGGTTGGTAATACAGGGTTTATGTATTATTGTCACAATTTGGGCGTCAAATTCCTACCGGGTCGTTACATGGAAACTGGTGCCGTGCTCCAAACTTGCAAGCGTGACTCATGGCCACTGAGGATTATTGGCTTCCATCTTTGGTTCTTCGCAATGAATTTCCAGTTTCAATCTCAAGTGCTTCGTTGAAGATTATTGGCTTCGATCTCAAATCCAAACCACCATACGTAGCTCAACTCCGGGTTTCTTGTACTTCGACTATAAGTATTTCGTTGAAAATTTGTTTCGACCTCTAGATTTGTGGATCTAAGGATATGAATTCAGATTCGATTTCTAATGCTTCTCTATGGATTTTTTTGGAGATCAATTTGAAATTCAGCACACTGTTCCGAATCTAGAGAAGACATTACCTACAATTAAGAACCAGTATTTTGATTTTAGGTAATGAATCTTGAGATTAGTTTAAAATCCTATTATTGATTTCATAAAAAAAGTGAGTAGGTTATTTGTTTGCTATCGTTATGCTTGAATGGATCTGGATTTCATCAATTTTTGATCGAAATTTTCATTTGAAAGTTTATTTAACTTGAAATTAATTTGTATGCGATATTTTTTTTAGTTTTCAATCATTTGTAGTTAAATCGTCAAATGTGGCTCTCTTCAAGTTAGACAAACCTGAAGTTGGATAACTACAAATGTCATAGTGAAAGGGGTAATTTCTTTGTAAATTATACATTCACTGTAGCACTTTGACTATAATGTTTTCTTATGTTTAATTATTGAGTTGATTGTTAATGGGTTGTTTAACAGGAAGATGATTCTGATGATTCCACATATTGAAAAGTTTATCACTTCATGTTGTTTGCTACTATTAATCTTCTGAGTTTTAGATAAATGTTGGAGTAGGTAAACTTGGTGATTAGGCTTTGATTAAACCTTGTTTTCTTTTGAATGCATACCTGAATATTTTTCTTCTGCTATAATAGCTATGAGCAAAATGCTTTCCATTTTTTAAGCATAGGCATCCTTTGTGCTTAAGACGCATTACATTACTTGCAACTGTGGGTTTCCATGAGTTCTTTGTAAGCATATGTTAATTTAACACTTATTTTGGGTACCGTACTCAAATTATTTTTGTTGTATTCTCTCGTCGACTAGCTTCAGGTGATGGTTTGGCCTTTTTTCCTTTTTGGTTTTCGGAAATAGTTTGGAATACTCATTACTAGATCCTCAATCATTTCTCTAAGATTTTTTTGCAGGAAAAATCCAAATCAGCTAGTAAGGGTTTATCAATTCTTATTACTACATTTCAATTTTTAAATGTACAATGTGAAAATAGAACTGTTTTTTATAAAAAAAAAAACTGTTTGTAGTAGATGGATGATGAGAAAAATTGTGTTGATGAGAGAAAAAGGCCTGAGAAATCTCAGTCAAGAGATAATTTATGTATTTCTCTTAAAATTCGTACCGATTGTAGTATAAATGGGTTAGTTTTCCAAAAGTTTGACATGCGACCTAATTTTTTTTAGATTTAACAGGTCTCGGATTGACACCCAGTCATTTCTTTTGAGATTTCTTAAAAGAAAAATTCAATTCAAGAGGTAAGAGTTTATCTTCTTTTATTATTGGATTTCAGTTTTAAGTGTGCAACATGAAAACATAACTTCTATTCATATTTTTTTCCGTAGTAGATGGATGAATGATGTAAAATATTGTGCTGATGAAAGAAAAAGACTTGAGGAATGTCCATCAAGAGGTAATCCAAGCATTTCTCTTCAAATTTGTAATGAATTTCATACCAGTTTGTAGCACAATTTTATTTTTTTTCCCCCAGGAATTTGACATTGGATCATAGGTTTTAGATTGACGCACAACCATTTCTTTTGGGATTACTTACAGATATAATGCAATTCAAGAGGTATGAGTTTGTTTCTTTTGTTACTAAATTTCAGATTTAAGTGCAACGTGAAAATAGAACTTCATGCGCTGCATGGATTGTAAAAGTCCGTTATTATTGTTTTTGTTACTTTATTTCCACACCATCATACATTCGAGCCCTTCATGTGTTAGAGATGTATTACCTTCTCCTTTTTTCAATTCATTTTTTTATACCACATGTGTTTATCTCTACTACACTATTGTACACACATATGACTTCACCTAACTACAACTGAAGACTACCGCTTGCTTAATAAATTTTACACTATTGCGTATTCTCTTGGATGTGTCTTTAGTCCAGTTTGTCTATGCATACGTCCATCGGACGTGCATCCATGCTGGTAACCATTTTTTTTTAATTTTATGACAAATTCAACTTTCATGAGGAAATCAAAATCCTTTTTCATTATTGTAGGTTTTTTACGTATTGCATCTGCATAGTTCTTATATAAAACTTCTTTTTATTGCTGCAGTTTTGTTAAAAAATACAGATATATATGTTATGGATAATTTTTCATGCTTTCTTACAAAATATAATGAATTCATTTGTATCTTAATAAAATAGACACAATATATTTCTTCTATGTTTTCGAATTTTTAGGCGCATTGGATATTTTATTTTCTTTCATTGGTTTTCCATTATATCTTCCAATCTAGGAAGACTAAATACATATTAGTGTTTTAATTTTTCACATTAAGAAGTTTAAGAATCATGCAATTTCGATTAGCTAGGAATAAGGTTTTACATCTTGGATATCGATCGCGTTTCGTCTTAGGGATTTCAGAGACTTGATCTCGTATGGGGGGAGATCCTGGAAGAGATGAGTCTAACTCGGGGGTTCATCCTGGATTTCCATCTTGAGTCTGAAAGTTCATATCGGAACAATCTCAGAGTACATGACATGTTAAAAAATGATATTCTTACAAAATGATTTTATGAATGCTATTATAAAATAGTAACCTAAACTTGAATTGCAAAATCATTTTATGATTCTTAATTTACAAAAGAGAATTCATACTCTACATCGTAATATGCTTAAAACAGAAATATAACACAATGCAAATAGATTAGCGCTTAAAACATATAATCCATGAAAATGTATTATTGTTAGACATAAAACATTAAAAAGATCCAAAACATTAAAAATACAAAATAATTAGACCATAAGATACATAATTTCATAGGTAACATAATGTTAAAAAGACGAATTTGAAAATCATAAGCATTGTAAAACATACACTATGGTCATTTAACATGCAAAATGTAAGATAACAAGAGATTATCATGGTGACATTTGAGTCTTTTACTTATTGTTCTGGTTTAGGTACAGATTTAAATCTTAAACAAAAAAACCAAGATCTCGGACGATATTTTAGTATTTCGTATCGGTCGATATATTTTTAAATATTATAATTTTTGCTGTTAATACTAAAATTAGTATTATAAAATGACTTTTTTATTTGCGAAATAAAATTCATTACTTTTTTGTCTGTCTTTTCAATTCTTTCTTAATTTGGATATAGAAATATCTCGGGCGATATATTCCAAAGAAGGTTTACAGTGATATTTGTTGTTTCATTTCGGAAGAAGCCTAAAACGGGATCTCAGAGGAGATCTTGAGCGATATTTTCGAGATTTGAAATAGTGGCTAGGAGTAAAACGCAGTGCGTGTGCATAATATTTAAATTAAAAATTTTTATGTTCTACTTTAGATATTTTCATACAACTGGAATTATTTTAGGATAAATAAATATATCAAATTAAATGTAAATCATTTCCACACATTGATATGTAGAAAATATTACAATTTTTTGATTTGTATGTCATGAGAATTCATTCCCCTTTAGCTCTTTTTGGAAATTCTTAAGGTTCAAACAAATTTATGATATCATATCTGATGCAGCACACCATAGAAAATGCTTGCATGCGAGCTATCGGTCGTCTAGTGACTTAAGACACTTGTTTAGTAACCTAGAATGAGAAGGAAAGAAGGACGGATCATCCATGGAACTAAGGCTTGAAGAAGTGGAGAACCGGTCGTTCAATGGCTCAACATGGTCGCTCTAGGAGGCGATGAAAAATGGAAAGAAACCTCATAATCCAAAAGGGTCGTTCTCCAACTTGAAGAGAAAGGGAGAGCTTAAGGAGGCAATGTTAGATTGTACGAGGACTGGACCATTCGCTCTTGGTTCATTCGCTACAGGACCGATCAAGCTTGGGCCGCTCAATTATGGGTCGTTCGCGCCTAGATCGCTCAATCTAGAATCATTTGACATCAGACCGATCACCCTTAAGCCGCTACAGGCGGAAGATAATAAGAGTCGTTAAAGATAAGATCTTACCTGGGTCGTTCGCTCCTTTGTTGTGTAAACGAGTCATTCGCTCTATTGTTATATTGTAGTTAAGTCGGCCACTTATCTTGGGTCGTACGTTTGTACTTGGGTCATCCGTTTGGACAAAGCGTGTCCTAAACCTTATAAGTATAGGTGTGGTGTGAGTTGTAAGGGTTGTTGATTTTTTTTTTATTAAACTTCTGTGCGAGATTTGTGCCACCCTTAAAATTGGAAGTTGAGTATATCTCCTTTCTCCATTTTCGGATATTCGAGTGTACTCGAATCAACGAATTTGAAGCCGATTCACGGTATCTCTTGCGAGTGGTCAATGTTCAAAGATTCGTAGATCACCAACATGTATCTTGTGAGATCAACGTTTTGAAGATATCGAGATTCCGTCATCGAAAGATCAACGAAGTTGATCACCTTTCTCATCCTCGATCGTATTTCGACGGATCCATCAACTCGTGTGGAGTTTGATCCTGGACGCTGCACCTGCTTGGTTTCAGAGCGAGATTTCCATATTTTGGTTGGATTGCAGGAGCCTTGATCGACATTTTGGTTAGATTTCCGACGTTAGATCGCCAGTCTTTGGTTGGATCGTTGGAGCCTTGATCTCCACCTTGGTTGGAATGCCAACGTTAGATTTCCATCACTTGGTTGGATCGCCAGAAACCATTCAGGTTTGTCATCATCGCCACCGACATCGTCCATTCTATTTTCGTTAACGCCAAATCATCAAACCACCATTATCCTCAAATCATCATCCATCCAGACCGTCGCCACCAGATTAAGATCATCAGAGCTATACAGATTGTCATATCTTGTTCAGTGGCATCTGTCAATCAGCGCCACCACCTGTACACAATCGCCGGAGCTAATTAGATCTCCAGATCTAATTCAGTCATGATCACCGTTTCATATATTGCCAGATCTATAACATTTCCATTCAGACCGTTATTACAATTAGACCACCAGTATCCAAGTTTGGATCATTCCAGCAATTTGGACAGTGCAAGTGTTTTGTAGTTTGGTTCAGATTTGAAGATATTTCACCTTGTTGAGAATTGAATATGCCGCCAAGATGCATTAATCGTCATCAAAATTTGGAAGAAATGTATCGAAGAGATGAAGCCAAACAACTGGAGAAAAGAATCAATGATAAATTTCATGAAGGAATTGGAAGGTTATTAAAGCTTATGATAGATTTGAATCAAACCAAAAGAAAAATATCACCCGATTCACATCATCGTAGACATTGAATTTCGCCATCGAATTCGGAAAGACAAAGAGGATCACCACCATTTGATCGAGAGAGAAGGAATCATGATGATTATTCTTGAGAACTGCACCGTAAAAGTGAAAGATATGAAGATGTTCATGACTGATATTGCCATCAGTCATTTTGTGAAGATGAAAGAAGAAGAATTAGCTACCATTCACCAAGACGAGATCGAGATCCGTTTCATCAACCAGAAGGTCATCATAATTGGGAAACAGGGATGAAGATCGAAATTCCAAAATTCAAGGGAGGAATGTCTGCTAAAGAATTTTTAGATTGGTTGTCGAATGTAGAGGGAATTATGGAATTTAAGAATGTGCCAGAAAATAGAAGAGTGAAATTAGTAGCTACTCGTTTGAGAGGAAGAGCTATTTCCCGGTGGCAACAAACTAAGCTAACTCGTGAAAGAATGGGAAAGCCGAAGGTTGTCACGTGGGAAAATATGAAAAGGATGATGCAAGCTACTTCTTACCTCACAACTACCAATCTCTTATGTATCAACATTTGCAAAACCTGAGACAAGGAACAAAAGCTATGGGTGATTAAACTGATGAGTTCTATCAACTGATCGCTCGTAATGACATCACGGAAATAGAGGAACAGTTGACTGCTAGATATGTTGGGGGATTAAGAACTCAAATTCAGGACATGGTGAATATGTTCCATCCAATGTATGTTGCTAAAGCTCACTAGAAAGCTCTAGCTTGGGAGAAGCAAGGGAGATGAGGAGGAGGAGTGTTCATGAATTCTAACGGTCAAAGCAAATGAGTTAATAGCAGTGCACATGTTACTAAGCCACCCGCAAAACCTGTTGTCAATGAAGCTGCTAAGCCAAAAGTCATGTCAACCATCAAATGCTTTAATTGTCAAGAAGTTAGTCATAAAAGAAATGACTGTCCTATGCTAAAGAAGAGAACAATGATAGTTGAAGATGTAGAAGCGGATGTATACTATTCTCTACCACCAAAATTCGATGATGATGTTGAAAAAGATGCAAAGGAAGTAGAGTCAGGAGGCAAGGGAAATAGTTTAATGATGAGAAGATCATGTTTAACTCGAAAATATGTAGATGATTCTAGTTGGTTGCGAAGCAACATCTTCCAATCTACTTGTACTATTCTCGAAAAGGTTTATCGCTTTGTTATTGATGCAGGAAGTTGTGACAATACGATTTCAGAAGAAGCTGTTAAGAAGCTGGGATTGAAGACTGAGAAACATCCAAGACCTTACAACCTTGCTTGGTTAAAGAAAGGAGGAGAAGTCATCGTGGGAAGAAGAGCGTATGTGTCATTTTCTATTGGGTTAAAGTATAAAGATGAAATTTCGTGTGATGTAGGTCACATGGATGTATGCCATTTACTCTTGGGGAGACCATGGCAGTATGATAGATCAGTTCAACACGATGGTCAAACCAACAACTATAGTTTCATGTTTGAAGGCACTAAAATCACGCTAGTTTCTAAGAAGCGTGAACAAAATGAAGTCAAAACAGAGAAGAAGATGAACTCGACTAGTCTTTTATCTTTAAAGGAATTTGTTGAATAAGTAGAAGAGAATCTGTAAGCGTTTATGTTGATTGGATTTGAATCTCATGAAGTGTCTGATATTCCTGCTGAAGCTGAGCCTGTGCTGAAAGAGTTTGAAGATGTGTTTCCTCAAGAGTTGCCGAAGGAATTACCGCCACTCAAGGAGATACAACATCAAATTGATTTGGTATCAGGTGCAGTGTTACCACATAGGCCACATTATTGAATGAGTCCGTAGGAGCATGAAGAGTTGAGGAGACAAGTTGAAGAGCTGCTTGAATAAGGGCGAATACAAGAGAGCCTTAACCCATGTGTCGTGCCTGCCTTGTTAGTTCCAAAAAAGATGGTTCATGGAGAATGTGTACGGATAGTAAAGCTCTCAATAAGATCACTGTCAGATACAGATTTCTTATGCCTAGACTTGATGATCTATTGGATCAAATCAGTGGATCTGTTATCTTTTCAAAGGCTGATTTGAAGAGTGGTTACCATCAGATTCGCATTAGACCAAGGGATGAATGGAAGACCGCATTCAAGACTCGTGAGGGGTTGTATGAATGATTAGTTATGTCGTTTGGTCTATCGAATGCACCAAGTACTTTTATGAGACTCATGAATCGGATTTTCAGACCATACATTGGGAAGTTTGTTGTGGTATATTTTAATGATATTCTGGTCTATAGTGCTAGCATAGAAGAGCATATACAACACTTGAAAGCAGTGTTGATGATTCTTCGTCAAGAACAATTTTATGCTGCAACAAAGAAGTGTGTGTTCATGACGCAAAGTGTTCTGTTCTTGGTGTACATTTTTTCCAAGGAAGGAATACAGGTGAATCAGAATAAAGTCACTGCAATCAGAGATTGGCCTCGACCAAAAATTATAACGGAAGTTAGTACCTTTCATGGATCCTCATCATTCTATCAAAGGTTTATTCCACATTTTAGTAGTGTATGGCTCCTCTTACTGGTTGCATGAAGGGAAAGCAGTTTATGGACGGGGGAAGCTCAATTTTCTTTTGAGAGGATCAAGGAACTTTTGACGACCGCACCAGTCCGTATGTAACCAGATTTCCAGTTGTTATTTGAATTGCATACGGATGCATCGAAAGTTGGAATAGGAGGGGTGTTGAGTCAGAATGGTCGTCCTATTGCATATTTCAGTGAAAAGCTATCTGGAGCAAAGATGAGATAAAATACGTATGACGTGGATTTTTATGCTATTTTACAAGCCATTAGGCATTAGAGACACTATTTATTTCATAACGAGTTTGCGCTATATACTGACCATGAAGCTTTGAAGCATTTGCAAAGTCAAGATAAGATTACTGCTAAGCACACGTCGTGGATTGCTTATTTGCAACAATTTAAATTTGTTGTAAAGCCTAAGTCTAGAGTGACTAATCGCATAGCTAATGCTTTGAGTCGAAGGAATCAATTGCTTACGACTATGCGAGTCGAAGTAGTTGGTTTTGATGTACTTCCAAAACTGCTAACAACCGATTCATATTTCTCGCAGGTCATAGACAGGATCAAAGGAGGAAATATGGAAGGTTATGTGATAATCAATGGTTTTCTATTCAAAGGAACTCAATTGTGTATTCCAAATTGTAGTTTGAGAATGAATCGTCAAAGAATTGCATGAGGAAGGACATGTGGGTCGTGACCGTACTTTGAAGTTGATTTCTGATTCTTACTATTGGCCATCTATGAGGAAAGAAGTCAAGAAGTTTGTACAAAGATGCCACGTTTGCCAAGTATCAAAGGGAATTGCCACTAATGCTGGATTGTACATGCCGTTACCTGTGCCTACTAAGCCATGGGTGGATGTTAGCATGGATTTTGTCTTGGGATTAATGAGAACGCAACGAGGCAATGGCTCCATATATGTGGTAGTAGATCAATTTTCAAAGATGGTTCATTTTATTGCTTGCAAAAAAATGGCAGATGTTGTAAATGTTGCTCAATTATACTTCAAAGAAGTTTATCGTCTTCATGGGTTACCTGAATCCATTGTTTTAGACAGAGATACCCGTTTCTGAGTCATTTCTGGATCATCTTGTGGAAGATGATTAGGACAAAGCTGAAATTTTGTATTGCTTATCATCCGCAAATAGATGGACAGATAGAAGTAGTGAACAGTTCTTTAGGGAATTTGTTGAGATGCCTTGTGAAGGATAATTTGAAAAGTGTCAAGTTGAGTTTGCGCACAATCATGCTATCAGTCGAAGTACTGTGTTCAGTCCATTTCGGATTGTCTACTCAATCGTACCAAGAGGAACCTTAGATTTGTCTATAGTTCCGAAGGAGAAAGGAGTTATTAAAAGAGCCAACGATTTTGTAATGAGTTGCAAGAATGTCACAAAGTTATGCAGGAAAGATTGCTTAAGTCAAATATGAAGTATAAGCAATTTGCAGATTCAAAACGACGAAATGTTAACTTCAAAGAAGGAGATTTTGTGTACGCAGTGTTGACGAAAGATCGTTTTCATGTTGGACCTTACAACAAGTTGAAGGCTCGAAAGATTGGTCCTATAAAAATTGTGAAGAAAATCAATAATAATGCTTATCAATTGAAGCTGCCAGAAGGTGTGTATACTTCGGATGTATTCAATGTCAAATATCTAATTCCATATTCTGAAGATGAGCTTATGAGCGAAAGGGAGTGTGTGAATTCGAGGACGAATTCTTGTCAACTAGGGGAGGATGATGTAGCGCACCATATAAGATGCTTGCATGCAAGCTATCAGTCTTCCAGTGACTTAAGACAGTCGTTCAATAACCTAGAACGAGAAGGAAAGAAGGATAGATCATCCATGAAACTAAGGCTTGAAGAAGCGGAGAACCGGTCGTTCAAAGACTCAACAGGGTCGCTCTGGGAGGCGATAAAACATGGAAAGAAACCTCACGATCCAAAAGGATCATTCTTGAACTTGAAGAGAAAGGGCGAGCTTAAGGAGGCAGTGTTAGATCATACGAGGACTGGGTCATTCGCTCTTGGATCACTCGCTACAGGACCGATCAAGCTTGGGTCGCTCGTTTGTGGGTTGTTCGCGCATAGATCGCTCACTCTGGAATCGTTTGACATTGTACCGATCACCCTTGAGCCGCTACGGGCAGAAGATAATAAGAGCCGCTAAAGATAAGATCTTACCTTGGTCGTTCGCTCCTTTGTTGCGTCAACGAGTCATGCGCTCTATTGTTATATCGTAGTTATGTCGGCCGCTTATCTTGGGTCTTACGTTTGTACTTGGGTCATCCGTATGGACAAAGCGCGTCATAAACCCTATAAGTAGGGGTGTGCTGTGAGTTGTAAGGGTTGTTGATTTTTTTTATTAAACTTGTGTGTGAGATTTGTGCCACCCTTAAAATTGTAAGTTGAGTTTATCTCCTTTCTCCATTTTCGGATATTCGAGTGTACTCGAATCAATGAATTTGAAAACGATTCACGGTATCACTTGCGGGGGATCAACGTTCAAAGAATCGTAGATCATCAACGCGGTATCTTGCGAGATCAACGTGTTAAAGATAGCGAGATTCCGACATCGAAAGATCAACGGAGTTGAGCACCTTTCTCATCCTTGATCGTATTTCCATGGATCCGTCAATTCATGTGGAATTTGATCCTGGAAGCTGCACCAATATCGATGATATATAAATATTATGTTGACATATATAGTTACTAAATGTTATAACATACATTCTGATAAGTGCATTTGAAGAAATGTTGTTTCCTTATAATAAGAAAATTGTCAGAGATCAGCACACATATGTAAACAAAATTTTATAAATTAATTTAGTTTTGTTCATTTTAAGTATTTCTCTTAAAATTCACACTAATTTGTAGCACAGAGTATGTTTGTTTTACAAAAGTTTGACATGCGACCTAAAATTTGTTTCAGATTTTACAGTTTTCGGATTGACACCGAGTCATCTCAAGATTTCTTACAGGAAAAATGCAATTCAAGAGGTAAGAGTTGTTAGCAACAACCCTCTCTCTATAACCAAGCTCTGATACCATGTTAGAATTTGATATAGAGAGGAGAGAGAGATTAAAGGTAAAACATAAAAACTACATTGTTATATTTTTGTTGATTGATTTTACAAATAATACATTCTTACATTGCCAATCCTTGCCTCTATATATACATAGTTTATCCTTATCTGAAAGAACATTCTAAATAAGAATATTTTAGAGTATATTTGGGTCTATTATAATAAATAATTCTATACAAAATATAAACCCAAATCAATGAAATTAAATAAGGGCAACATATCTTTTACCATATTCTATAACATCCACCCTTCAATCACATGACGCGAAAAATCGTGAGTTTGCCAAATAGAAGCTGCAAACTAAAGAGTAGCAAGATCGAGCAACCATTTCAATATTGTTAGAGAGTAACATCAAACACCAAGCATCAAACATTCAACTACAACTCAAAACTACTCAACAACTCCAATCTGAAACTCCAAAACAACTCAACTATCTTCAATCTGATCGATAAGCAAAAGATCTGAGTGACCAAATGATAAAACTGGTCCCGAATGTGTTTGCATGTTTGCATCCCCCAAACAGACAAAGAAAACAAAATAAATCAAAATAGGTTGAGTTTGCATATGTTTGCATCCTCCAAACATACTAAATAATACCATCCACCACCTTCAATCAACGTAAACTTCCCTCTTAATAAACAGGGTTACCGGTACAGACATCAAACAAACAACAAGAAATTTCAAACTAATGTTACTATCTAACAACTCAATCAACCCATCACCTTTACCACAACATCATCAGAACCAACTCTTCAAGCTCTTTCTAAACCTGATAACCATCCCCTATCCGAAACTGCACTTTAATCTAATCTTGCACTCATTTTGAACCAATTCAACTAAACAACTTCAATCTCCTACGATCTCCAACCACAACCATACCTTTATTTTAGCAAATAAATAACAGATCTCAAAATTACCAATGCTTGTCTACTTTAATCACCACCAAAAAATAATAGACCTCAAAACTAACAAAGAAGAAATGACATAAGTAAGAAGAAGAAAATAACAGATCCGCGACATCAGCCCGCTCTGATACCATGTTAACAGCAACCCTATCTCTATCTCTCTATATAATCAAGCTTAGATACCATGTTAGAATTTGATATAGAGAGGAGAGAACGATTAAATGGTAAAGCATAAAAGACTACATTGTTATATCTTTATTGAATTATTTTACAAAAGATAAATTCATACATTGCCAATTCTTACTCTATTTATTCATAGTTTATCTTGCTGGAATGAAACGCAGCCTCAGAACAGAATTACGCTGCTTGTTGGGCCCTGATGGTGGAACTGGCACTTTGGGAGAGGGAAGAAAGCGGACCCCTTTTGCGGCAGAGTGGTCTGCATCGCTTTCCCTCGTGTAGCTATGATGCCATTCAGAAACAAGAAAAGAAGAAGAAAAAAAATGCAATATAGTATTTTTGCTTTCTAAACAAGAATATTCTAGAGTATATTTGGGTCTGTTATAATAAATAACTCTATACCAAATATAAACCTAAATCATTGCAATTAAATAAAGGCAACAAATCTTCAACCATATTTTCTAATAAGAGTTTATCATCTTTTATTATTGAATTTCAGTTTTAAGTATGCAACATTAAAACATAACTGCTATTCATTTTTTTGTTCGCAGTAGATGGACAAATGATGGAAAAAATTATGCTGATGAAAGAAAAATACCTGAGGAATGTCAGTCAACAGGTAATCTAAGCAGTGTTCTTCAAATTTGTAATGAATTTCATACCAGTTTGTAGCACCAATTTTATTTTATTTTCCAAGTGATAGAAAGGCGGAATTGAGATGAAACAGCAGTTTATTATTGAAGAATTGTAATATAAGATAATACAAATTGTATAAAGGGGGCCTCTATTTATAATACAAGATATAAATGTAAATAGGCTTGAATAATAGGCATGTGACCGTTGCTTTGTTATAATGGGCATGTGACCATTGCTCTGTTATAATGGGCATGTGACTGTTGCTTTGCTATAGTGGGCATGTGATCGTTGATTTGTTATAATAGGCATTTGATCGTTGCTTTCCCATTATTCTTTCTTTCCTTTATTACCGCCCCTCAAATTAGGGTAGGGTTTGTGTAACGACCCAGAAAATCTGAACCAATTTAAAACTTTTAAATTGGCTAAAATAATGGATTTTAAATATTTAAAATAAATATTTTCAATAATGGCGATGAAAACTGAGTTTGAATCGACAATTGAAAACGAATATAATTAATTATAATTATAAACAAGGCCTGAAATGGCGCTGCAGTTCAAAAATTAAATTCAAACTTTGTCGGACTGTATCGGGTGCAAAACAAAAAGAATTTTAGTGAAACCAAAAATATTTAAATCTGTTAGTGAATACCTTTCCAACGAATCTGAAAAATCGAAATTTGATAGCGGGAATCAAAAGAGATGTCCAGTTGAAAATTCTGAATAGTCGCTATGGAATTCAGGCCCTTAAAAATGGATATTTTGCAAACGACCTCGGATTTCGACGAAACCACTTTTGTTGGATCTGTGATGTCAAATTATTGCTAGGTTTCAAATTTCATAATTTTTCGAATCAATATGTGAGCGTGGCAAAGGAAAACGCGTTTGACTGGTTTCAGTTGATTTTAATCGACTGGAAATTGGCCATTTTTCAAACGGTCTCAGAATTTGACGAAACTAGTTTTGTTAGGACCGTATCGTCAATACGAGGCTAGAAAATATTTTTCGGGAATTTTTCTAGTTAGTATGTGGCCCCGGTAAATTAAAATGTACGTTTAAATTTGAATATACAGATTTATATTTTAAATTTGACGGAAACTAATCGAAATGATCGAATCAGCTTACGACACATATCCCATTGTGTTCGGAATGTGGGTAATTAGCTATGGACGACAGGCGGTAGGTTCGATTTCGAGTTTGAAAATAAGAGTAGCTTTTTGAAATCAATAAATAATTAAATATATATATATATATATATATTTTATATAAACCCCCCTATTCCCTCTTCGAGCAGAAATAAAAAAAATAAAAAAAAAAGTAAAAAAAACCTAAAACCCGAATCGAGTTTGTCGCCCCCCCCCCCCCCCCCCCCCCGGTTGCCGTCGACCGCACCGACCGCCACCTCTGGCGTGGACCTTCCCCCCTCCCTCTCTCGCCCGACGCTTCCCCTCACCCCAACAACTCCCCAGTCGCCGCGCCTCTCTTCTCCTTCTCCCTCCACGCAACGACC
Organism: Allium sativum; assembly: GCA_030737875.1. Taxonomy (NCBI): domain Eukaryota; kingdom Viridiplantae; phylum Streptophyta; class Magnoliopsida; order Asparagales; family Amaryllidaceae; genus Allium; species Allium sativum. The sequence continues at coordinate 221,105,368 of CM060918.1, read as the reverse complement.
AACCCCTTCCTCTTCCACCTCCCCTCCTGCCGACCTCTCCTGACGCGAAGGCCAGAAACCGCGAACCCCTCCAGATGCCGCAACTCCGACGCACGACGACCAGATTTCAGAAGTTGCTTCTCCCCCTTTTTACAGTAAGTTTTAATACGATTTTCTTCTTTGATTTATGTTGTTTCTTTTTTTTATGATCCCTATGATTTTACTGATAATAAATATATGATTTTCAGTTTATAGAAAATAGAATTTTTATGAAAAGAAAAATACGATTTTTACTAAGTAAAAAGATAGGATTTTTTAGAGGTATAAAGCTGCGATTTTCAATATAGAAAAGATATGATTTTTGGTAAGTAAAAAAAAATCGATTTTTATATATTGAATAGCAAAGTAAAAATTCGATTTTTATATATTGAATAGCAAAGTAAAAATTCGATTTTTATATATTGAATAGCAAAGTAAAAATTCGATTTTTATATATTGAATAGTGAAGTCAAAATTCGATTTTTATATATTGAATAGTGAAGTCAAAATTCGATTTTTATATATTGAATAGCATAATAAAAATTCGATTTTTATATATTGAATAACGAAGTCAAAATTCGATTTTTATATATTGAATAGCATAATAAAAATTCGATTTTTATATATTGAATAGCGAAGTCAAAATTCGATTTTTATATATTGAATAGCATAATAAAAATTCGATTTTTATATATTGAATAGCGAAGTCAAAATTCGATTTTTATATATTGAATAGCATAATAAAAATTCGATTTTTATATATTGAATAGCGAAGTCAAAATTCGATTTTTATATATTGAATAGCGAAGTCAAAATTCGATTTTTTTATTTGTAGTGGCTACGGGCGAAAGCGACAAAAAGGCGAAGATTTCTCTAAGTGAAGTGTCGTGGAATTGAATTAGCTATTCAGTGAGAATTTCTCACTCTTCAATTTCTTTTTCTAGCCATATATATATGTGTGGAAATAAAAGTGAATTGCTATATATAAATATATATATACGCCCCTCGTCCACAAACCATGGACGATATTTATTGATTGAAATTGTTGTGAAAATTGATTGATAGCGAATGATTGTTTGGGATTGTTTGTGGTTGATATTGGTTGATTGTGGTTGAAAAATACCCGTTTGTGGTTGAGAAATAATTGGTTGAAACCACATAGGATTAGTTTGTGGAAATGAAATAAATATATACATGCCGCCTGCGTGCGAACTAGATGCATGATCCCCATTGTCAAAAACCGCGAGGTTTTAAGGTAGAGCGAGGAGCCGTACTAGGGACGGTCCCGGTTTTAACTACCCTGCCGTTATGCTGCCGAAATTTTGAATAATATTCGTGTGTTTGAATTATTTTCATCTTCTTAAACTCTATTTATTCATTGAATAGAAAACCTTCATGTGTTGAATTGATATTCATTCGTTGATTAGAAATTCATGTGTTGAATGGTATTCACGTTTTAAATATAAAAATCACATTTTTATCTATATATAGAAACTATAGAAAACCTTCATGTGTTGAATTGATATTCATTCGTTGATTAGAAATTCATGTGTTGAATGGTATTCACGTTTTAAATATAAAAATCACATTTTTTTCTATATATAGAAACTATAGAAAACCTTGATGTGTTGAATCGATATTCATTCGTTGATTAGAAATTCATGTGTTGAATGGTATTCATATTGTGAAATAAATTGTTTGATAATAAAAATCACCTTTTATCGACTATATGAACTGTGTAAAACAATCTCGTTTTGAAAGAAATTGTTTTATGATAAAAATCCTATTTTTGTCACCTATATGAACTATATAGAAAAATAGTGTTTTGAAATGAATTGTTTTACAATAAAAATCACATTTTTATTGTATGCATGAATCGTTGAAATGTGAAGTGTTAAAAATAGCCACTTGTTCAAAATAAACATATATGAGTTGAAATATTCATTAATTAGCTAATGAAATGATTTGCACCTATGTATGTAACATTAGAATGAATGGTGTTTTTAAACCAAATAGAAATCAAATATGAAGTTGAATAGAAAATGATAAACGATAAGAACTGTATATATATGTACATGCATATTCATTGAACATGTTATAGCAAAGGGGCTAGAGAAGAGGAATAAAATTGTGTGCCCGACAAATAGGTACACATTTACTGTTTTGTTTGGGTGATGATTTTATGAGCCTATTGGCTATCCGCTTGGCTTTTTCTTTTTCTTTTTGAGATTAGAAGGACCGGGAAAGCTATTTGCGATTTCCCGATGCTCCCGGTGCAGGGGAGGTTATGGCGAAATTTTCCAAAATTTTAAGGCGTTAGTGAAATATTTGAAATGAAAACGATATAGGAATTTTTGAAGAAACTATATTTATATAAATATATAAATATAAATAAAATTAAAACGAAACGAAGCCGTGCAGTTCGTATTTTGAAACCGTGATTTCAACCAACTAGTACGGGGAATCCGACCATTGGATTTTCCCGAAACCTCAACCGTCGGGTTCGCCTTGGAAATATCTTCCCAACGGCACCAACCTTGCAAAAATCCAACGGTTGGATTGCCTGGAATGTTTAATTCAAATCTGATGAAAAACAGCACCAGAAGCGATTATATATATATATATATATATAAAAATATAATTATATATTTAATCGAATAACGATGCTGCAGTTCGTATTTTGAAATCGAAATTTCAAACGATTGTACCGGGAGATCCGACCGTCGGATTTTCCCGAATCTGGAACCGTTGGATTCGTTTTGAAAAGACCTTTCTAATAATGTAAATTTTGTGAAGATCCAATGGTTAGATTTTCAGATATGTGTAAATCAAATCTGAAGAAAAACAGCGCCACGACCGCTTTATGGCCCGAAGCGTCGTTTTGAATAAATAGGCTATTTTAAAATAAATAAAAATAGCGATAAATCGTTATAAAATATTATAAACAATATGGAAGGAAAATAAACTGAATTTGCTCGATTTATGTGGCTTTTGATGGTTGAATGTATTTGGTGTGAAAATTACATTAAAGAACAAAATTGGTGTTGTCGAATAATTTAACCATTGAAATAAATTGATTTGAAATTCTAAATATACGTGAATTATTTGAAAAGGCCGAGTTAATTCTCATTTCGAATAATTGACCGACGATTGAAATTCGAAGATGAAGACAGTGGTCGAAGACCGGAGATCTTCACCTCGTTTGGATGGTAACCGAGGTCCTGATTGGGAGGCATCCCGAAATATGGATAATGAGTGGTGATCGTCCAGACGTACGTGGTGATCGAAGGGTTTGCGAGGTATTTAGTGCCTCCGGTTTCGTTCAGACCCAGAACGGACTTGTAAGTGGACTGTGTGTCTGACATTGGATTTTATTCTGTGTGGCATGCTAAGATGCAGTGATCAGGGCTTCTGTTGAAAAGCAAAGTCTTGTGGTGATGATCAAAGCACCATCTGTGTGGCGTAGCTTTGTGTATAACGTAAATTCGCGAGCCTCACACCCCGGTATGAACCAGAAACGGGAGAAAGGACCTCAGGGAGGGCCTGCGTTTCCTCCTAGCTAGGGTGGTGTCAGTGACCTACCAGCCCTGACATTTATATACTTTTCACCTATGTGGTTGTTGCTGTTACGAGGCGCCTCGGTTAGATCGGACGATCCGGGTCCGATGGAGTCACTTGTTGGCTCGCTTACGCCCCCAAAGGGCGGCGAAACGTAGTGCTCAGGCATTTTTAATCCACTCCGTGTGGACCGGCCCTGTCGCTCCAAGGGTCGATGCGTTCTGATCCTGAGACTCGGGCTAGGCAGTCTCGAATTCGGTAAGGACTATCTTTTGCCTTGGTTCATGACGGCAATCCAATTTCCAAATACGACATCGCGCGATTTTGATTGTATACCTATATATGGCGACATAGTGGTATGGGGCATTAATGCCGTCTATGATTGATAGTTATGATTTGAAATTGTTTTCAAAACATATAAACACTAGAAATAATATCAATTGCCTTTGTTTTATTCGTATCAAGCATATTTTGGCCGTTATAAGGTAAAAACTCTATCCTCCGGTTTGCGTTGCATTGTGTGATGGGAACTGAGTCTTATAATGGCTTCATTTTTATAAAATGCATTGCGTTGTTTTAAAAGAAAGATTTGTTTTAAAGCACTGGCAATCCAATGGAGTAAACCCGTTCCACGAAAGTGGCGTGGTCCTGTGATTAGCCAATTATATATGTGTTGAGTGGATTTCTCATACCAGTCCCATGACTGACTCGTAGTTTGTTTCACTTTCAAACTCGGGTGCCCCTTTTTCTACACGGGCAGCCTTGTATTCAGGTTTAGCTGGTTCTTTCTGGATAGCTGGAGCTGAAGATGGATTCTATCATTTATCTCTTTTTATGCTGTTCAACTCCTATTGTACATATTATGTTTGTTTTCCGCTGTAGACATTCGTGTATAGCTGAACTGTATTTGTACTAAGTAAGATCCTGTATACTGTGTAACTCTGATGATTACTTTTATCCAGTATATTCTATTGTTCATTATCTGGTGTAATTATTTAATTTTGTTTTGCTATTATCTGTTTCTGTGTTATATTCCAAAGATAACCCTTGTCTCCGTCGGAACGGGATTTCGGGTCGTCTCAGTTTGCAACCCTAATTTGCCATTTCTTGGACTGACGTTGGTATAGATTCAGGTATGAAAGTTCCATCTTTTACTTCGTATTTGTTTGTAACTCTTCAATTCCAAATGCATCTCTGAATCTACAAAAAAAATTGGTTGAGAGTGATTTTGTAAGCATGTCGGCCCTTTGACAGTAAGATGGAATATTATTCACTTGTAAATTTTTCTTTTGAACTTTCTCTAGAATATAATAAATATCGATTTGTATGTGTTTGGTTCGATTACGTTGAATAGGATCTGCTGTCATGTAGGTTGTGCTCAAATTGTAACACCAAATTATAGGATTTCTGTTAGATGTTAGTTTTAGCTCCATTAACAATGATTGTAGCCATAAAGTTTCAGCTGTAGCACTTGCAACACTCCTATATTCCGTTTATGTGCTTGATCTCGAGATTGTTGTTTTCTTTTTAGAGCACCAAGAAATAAGAATTTCTCCTATATAAATGCAATAACCAGAAATTGATTTTCTATCATCTATGTTTGTAACCCAGGTTGCATCTGAATAAGCTTTAATGTTTAAGTATTTGCTTCCTTTTAATGATAAGCCAAAGCTGATTGTTGCTTTCAAATATTTGAGTATTCTTTTCACGGTTGTCCAATGATCACCTCTAGATTCCTGAAAAAATTGAGGTACTTTGTTAACAGAGAAAGAAATATCAGGTCGCATTATAGTAGCATATTGTAATGCTCCTACAACACTCCGGTATTGTTTTACATTTGAGATTGCTTCCCCCTGTTCTTTGACAAATGTTGGTTTGATATCATAGCAGTTGGTTGGCCATTTGCTTCAATCATGTTTGTCTTGTTTAGAAGCTCTGTAATATACTTTATTTGGAAAAGTTGAATTTCTTTATCTGATTTTCTTGTAACTTCTATTCCAAGGAAATAAGATAATTCAACCAAATCTTTTATTGAGAACTGGTTGTTCAAATAATCTGCCAATTTTGTGAATAGGGACGTGTTAAATCTAGTTGGTGAATAGCCTAGTGTTGTCAAACTTTCTTTAAGTCTTTTAAACATACTCTGGGTGCTTGCTTCAGACCATAGATTGTTTTATTCAGTTTGGGTGTTGTGTATAACCTTGTGGTTGTTGCATGAATATCTATTCATGTAGATTCCCATTTAAGAATGCATTGTTGACATCTAACTGCTTGATTTTCTAGTTATTGCTTAATGCTATAGTCAATATAAGTCTAATAGTTGAGGGTTTTACCACTGGTGAGAAAGTTCCATTATTATCAAAACCAAATTCTTGTGTGAATCCTTTTGCAACAAGTCTTGCATTATATCTATTAATGGATCCATCCGAATTCTTTTTCAGTCCGTATACCCACTTTCATCCAATTATATTCTTGTTCTTTGATGGACTCACTAGTTCCCATGTACAATTGTTCATCAGTGCTTGATGTTCTTCATCCATTGCCTTTCTCCATTCTTTATGTTTGATTGCTTGTTGATAACTATTTGTCTCTTCTTCAGTAATGGCTGCAGTCTAAATCTTTGGTTTGAATTTGTGTCTTTTTGATCTGGTTATCATTGGATGTCCAGTTTGATGTTGTGATGGTTGAGTTGGTGAGTCATTTTGTCTGCTGCTAGAGTTTTGATTGCTATCATTACTGATTTCTTCTCTTATTTCTTTTAATTGTCTGCAATTTGATTATGTAGGTGATTGAGTGGCATGGATAGTTTTCTCTTGCAGATCATCATTAGTTTCATTATCGCTATGGTGGCCTTCAGAGTTACTAGCAGCCTTATCACCATTCTCTTGATGCCATGTGTCAGCAATGTTGTGCAGGTCAGATATATTAACCTTTGGATTATATATTTTGGCTATGGTTTGTATATCTGATCTGCTGTAAGGGAAAATATTTTCTTCAAAAATAATATATCTTCCTGTAAATATTCTACCAAACTTTTCTATACATCTAAACCCTTTTTTATTATTGCAATAATCTATGAAAGTGCAGGGTTTGGATCTATAGTCAAGTTTATGATTATTATAAGGTCGTAAGCAAGGGAAATACATGCCACCAAATGTTTTTAGATTGTTGTAATCAGATTTGACATTAAATATCTTTTCTAGAGGTGTTATGTCTTTCAGTACTTTAGTGGGCACTTGTGACACCCCACGTCCATTAATGTCATTCTTTATCAGAATACATTAAGTTTCCTGAAGCATTATAGGTAAACAGAAACATTACAAGGAGGAAATAAAATAACAGCGGAATTTAAAATTTTATTAAATAGAAAACATCATGGTCCAAAACATAGTTACATCATAAGTCTGAAATATAGAAAACCTATTATATCAACTTAAAACTTCAATCTTGTACTAAAATCATCAGAGCACAATAATAAAAGAAGCATAGTTCCCCATAAATATAGCCACATAAGAGAATACTAGAAATCAAAGCAGTACATCTAAGCAGCTCCAAGCAGAATAAAAGAGAGAATCCAAATCAGCGTATTCCTACCCTGAGAACCTAGGGGAACGGAAGAGAGAGAAGTGGAAACAAAATGGGTCAGACATAAAGTCTGGCGAGTCCACTTACCTTTAGCATATAAATAAGTAAAAGCATCATGATAGGCATATAAACTGGATGAGAGAGAAAACAGTATCATAAGACATGTATAACAGACTGAACAAGATAAACATAATAAACATGACGGAATATATTGCGCTTCTCAAGTACTTTTCTCTGCACCAATACTAGCATAACAAGAACAAGATGATCCCAACAAGAACAAGATGGTAGATTTAGGTGTACTTCTAGTGATAGTTTTTATCCCAACAAGATTAACAGGTAGCCCAACTGGAATGACAGGTGTTACCCCAAACAATAATAACAGGATCCCAACAACCAAGATTAGATGTACCCTAATTACTACCACTAATTGATCAGCTCCCGACCCCATAGATACTCGTGCCGACCTCACAGTAGGATGTATCACTTCCTAAAGTGGCAACCCCATTATTTTCAAGATGCACGGCTATATCTACTAATGTCGCAGCATCCTATCTTCCCTAGCAAGTGTACCTATGCACGCATATGACTCCGATGGAATGCACCGTCAACACCCTCACTCAAGTGACCTCTTATAATCAGCTCAGTAAGCGTGCCCCGACCCCGACCTAGTTCGAGGTACTTGTTTGATACCAAGATGGGTTACTGACTGAAACGGGTCCTATACAACAGATGATACAATCTTCCCTCCTAGGCTTGCATCCCCACTAGTAGGATTTTAACAGGTTATGCCTAACAGTTTAACAAGGTTGCATAACCCCCACATGTAAAACAGGTTAAGTTTGTCGGGTACACACACACATACATATACATACATACATACATACATGGATATATATATATATATATATATATAACCCGCCCCCATAGATTTAACTAGATTAACTTAACCCTCACTGATTCAAGCAAGTTTACTTAACCCTAATCAATTTAACAGGTGCATGTAACCCCCACAGATTTAAACAGGTTAAGTATTACAGCTTAACAAGTTATCCATTTATGGCTTATTGATGGACTAGACCTCTCACATTAAGTCTGCTACTTGTGGATGTTGGCTATGCCGGGCGGTTCCGGGGAGACTTCTACCACAAGGCGGACTTAACCTCATGTCTTAGTATCGTTACGTGTACATTTATGCACTTGTCCCCTCACATTAGGTTAACCACTTGTGGACATTGGATTTATCGGACGGTTCCGGACAAACTTCTTCCACAAGTGTAATCTAACCTCGTGTCTAAGTGCGGTTACATTTTCTAATTACTGTAAATCTAGGTATGTTCATTATTAGCCAGTTTTCATGTTTTTCCAAGACTATGCCCCAAATCCCAGTTTGATTCACAATACATGTTATGCTCCAATTAAAGTTTTAGATCAAGGTATAAATTATGCCCAAATCTCAATCTTGTTTTAATATAAGTTATGCCCCAAATTAACATTCCCCACCGTTCCCAATTTCGTTCGCTCGCATATTTCAGTGACAGGCCTAGGCTCGAAGGTAGCAAGGCTATAAAAATAAAAAGGGAAATAGGGAGAGAAGAAAACAAGAATAGGCATAATAACAACACATGCATATGATGACATATGTAAGCATACTAACAGGATAGGCATATGGTGACATGATTAGGCATACTAACAGAATGAACAAAATAAAGATAGGCATGCAAGAACTAAACAGAGGATCAGGTGTACAAGTAATGGCATATCTATTTAGTTACAATTCAGATTAGGAACATGCACAAGTTTAAATCCAACATATAAACATGTCGAGGTTACTATTAATTGTTTATATCTAAAAATAACATGAACTCATTGTGACTGGATCTACAGAATAGAGAATTGATTGTTGGTGTTGTAGCAGAGATTTTTGAATACGTATAACTCGTTATTGCAAAAGAACAGGCTATTTTAATCTGAGTTGGGCAGCACCTCATTGTCTCCATTGATTTTGGTGAATAAAATAATGAGAATGAGTTCCTATTTATAGCCTAAGGTCAATGAATCTTGTTCAAAAATGTGTCCAGGTGCAGGTGGGTTAATCTGCCCAAATCTCGGTGGGGTTGACCCCGGGGTCGAAACCCCGTTATATGGTCGACCTATAGGTCGATACCCATGGGGATGGGATCGACCCCTAACGGGTCGATTTCCCCCTCCCTTTCCTGCTTCGTAGATTTGATTAATTTTGATTATTTTGGTTAGTTTGGGTGTGCATGTGTGTGTGTGTGTGTATATATATAATTCCCTTATGAGCATACAAACTTCTAGGATTAATAACTTCTTCATACGATGTCCGTTTTAAGCAAACTCGAAGTTTATCTTAAGCAAAATTCCGAGATTAACGCAATGGAGCAATCCGTTTTACCTTATTCCCAACATTTAATTAAGTATCCTTTAGTTTATCAGTATAGTGTTCTTTAAAATTACGGGGTGTTACATTCTCCCCTACTCAAAGGATTTCATCCCCAAAATCTCTAACCTAAGAAGAGTGCGTATCCTAACATCCATCATCCATCTACTCATCCACCAATCACAGGCATCGATTGTCCTTAAAGATTTCTAATGCTTATATGAACATATGAAAAGGTGTGTGTATATGTCCCTATACAAATGCGAAAGATCGGGCGGTTTACAGATTCAGTTGACCTCCTTAATGCAATGTATGTTAATGCCATGTATCCAACATGTATGCAAATATTCCTAATATAACATGTAAGTTCTATATGTGTGCACAATCATTCATCTGAATGCAACATCCACATGATGATACACCCACTTTCATCCATTAAAAGAAGAAAAATATGCAAACGCATCCATATGCAATATGAGAGTGATTGAGTCGATTTTGTGCCTAATGTGTATGTATATGCATCCACAAGCAACCACTAGCAAACACTTGCATCCATCAAACATAACATGCTTCAAATACATGTTTACATCCATGGGTTCCCTACCTAAAGCTCGAAGATTCGATCGATAGGATATACTTAAATGATAGAAACAGGTACGAAAAAAATCTTTGGAAAAGGAAGTTAACAACATACCCTTGAAAAGAAAAGGGTACAAAGTGCAGATCTTGCCTTCAGTCCCCCAAGTTGCATTCTCGGGGTCTTCTCCCCTTTGAACTTTCATCAACTTGACCTCTCGATTGCATAGCTTCTTAACCTATGATATAAGAATACAGGTAGGTACTCATCTAAATGTCGCCTCCCGTTCGACCTCTACTTCCTCAAGCATACTCGGCTCAACTACTTCTATGGTACCATGCAAGCACTTCCGTAAATGAGAAACATGGAAAACGTCATGAACACCAGACAGTCTATCTAGTAGCTTTACTCTATAGGCCATTTGGCCAATCCTTTGTGTAATGGGAAATGGCCCTACAAATCTTGGTGCCAATTTCCCTGTAGATCCAAAACGAACCACATTCCTTAAAGGTAATACCTTGATGAAAACCATGTCTCCTACTTCAAACTCAATATCGGTCCTTCTCTTATCTGTGTAGGACTTCTGCCTGTGCTTAGCTATCTTCGTGTGCCATCGAATAAGATCAAGCTTTTCTAAAGTTTTTCTAATCATCTCAGGTCCAAGTCGAAGCCTTTCTGTAGACTCCCACCAACAAGTTTGTGATCTATAGGGTCGTCCGTACAATTCCTCGAAGGGTGCCATGCCAATACTAGCCTAATAACTGTTGTTGTAGGCGAACCCTACCAAATGAAGATGCTCTTCCCAAGTCGCTCCGAAGTCTAGGATACACAGTCTTAAAAGATCCTCAAGAACTCTATTCACCCTGTCCATTTTTCCATTGTTATGAGGGTGATAAGCAGTGATGAAACACAACTTTGTACCTAATGCCTCTTTTAAGCTCCTCCAAAACTCAATGGTGAAAATGGGGTCATAATCACTTACAATACTAGAAGGTACTCCATGTAGATGAACTATCTCACAAAGTTAAACTGTTTCCAACCATGCTGTCGTCCTCTTACTCTTAACAGGAATGAAATGAGCGCTCTTAGTAAGCCTGTCAACTATAACCCAAATATTGGTGTTTCCTTTCCTCGATCTAGGCAAACCATCAATGAAATCCATAGAGATGCTCTCTCACTTCCACTGTAGGACTTCCAAAGGATGAAGTAAACCTTCGGGCTTCCTTTTCTCTGCCTTGACTTGCTGGCAGATCAAACATCGAGAAACGAATTCCGCTACATCTTTCTTCATCCCATCCCAAAAGAAAACCCTCTTCATATCTCTATACATCTTATCACTGCTTGGATGGATAGTCATCCTAGAATGATGGGCTTCCTCAAGGACTGTCTTCAACAAATTCCCAACCCATGGAACACAAAGCCTTCCATCTCATCGTAACCATCCCCTATCATCCGTGGAATATCTACTGAGGTGGCTGGAAGTCTCCCCTCTACTGAGCCTATGCAAGATATTTGCTATCTGTAGGTCCTCTCGTTGTGAAGTTCCTATCTAATCCAACAGAGTCGGTCGCACCTTTAATGATGCCAATAAACTAGGAGTGAACTCGGTGGAGGGTCAAAAATCAAAAGTCAATATATAAACTCCAAGCTTTGCCTCTCTATAAACAGAGGACTCAAGGTCATCCTCGGCCCACTCAATGCGTCTGCCACCACATTACCCTTGTCAGGGGTATAAGCTATCTTAAAGTCATAGTATGCTAGGAACTCCATCCATCTTTGTTGCCTCAAATTGAGATCCTTCTACGAGAACAAATACTTGAGAGATTTATGATCGGTGTACAACTTGAACTTCTCTCCAAGTAGATAATAGAGCCAAATATTAAGCGCGAATACTATGGAAGCTAACTCTAAGTCATGGGTAGGGTAGTTCTTCTCGTGAACTCTTAACTGTCTACCTCCATAACATACTACCCTTCACTCTTGCATCAGAACCACACCAAGCCCTATACCATATGCATCAGTGTATACTGTGAACACCTTGTTCCGATCAGGCAAAGTCAAGACTGGGGCTATTGTCAGAGCCCTCTTCAATCGTTGGAAAGCATCCTCACAGTCTATACCCCAAGAAAATTTCAGATTCTTCTTCATCAGTCTGGTGAGTAGGGCTGATATCTTTGTGAAGTCCTTAATGAACATCCTATAATAGCCTGCTAAACCAAGAAAACTCCTTGCATTCTTTGGAATCTGCCAATATTGAACTGCAACTACTTTGGCGGGATCTATTGATATCCTATCCTTAGAGACCATATGCCCTGGAAATCTCACTTCTTTTCTCCAAAAATGACATTTGGAGAATTTCGCCTTAAGCAGGTGCGGACTGAGAATTTTCAAAACCTCCCTTAAATGTCTGGCATGCTCTTCCCCGTTCTTCAAGAAAATCAACATGTCATCAACAAAGACCACAACAAACTTAATCAGGAACTCCCGAAACACCCTACTCAGATCCACAAAATAGGTGGGTGCATTCGTCAACCCAAAAGGCATGACGAACCACTCGAAGAAACCATCTAGAGTTCTAAAAGCGGTCTTGTCTATACCATCCTCGACCACGCTCAACTGATGAAACCCAATGGCCAAGTCCAACTAGGAGAAAACATATGCACCAACAAGCTAGTCACACATATCATCTATCCTCGAAAGTGGGTGCCTATTTTCTTACTGAGTTTATTCAACTCTCTGTAATCCACACATAAGCGAAGCGAACCATCTACCTTAGTGGTGAATACTACTGGAGCACCCCATTCAGATATGCTTCGCCTAATAAACCCTTTCTCAAGTTGCTCCCCTACTTGCTTGCTAAGCTCCCTCCTTTTTCTTGGATCCATATGGCGAACAGGCAATGCAACTAGATTTGCATTTTCCACCAAGTATATACGGAAATCAATCTCGCGCCTCGGAGGTAAGACCCTAACCTCCTCAAAAACATCAGGATACTCATAGACTACTGGTACAAATCGTAGATCATTTACAGATACATCAAGCGACTCTAGAAAACTAAGCATGACAGACCCTTTAGGGTCACAAGAAATCTCGAGGGTCCTCCCATGGCATGTCAAAAGTCTAATGATCCTCCTCTCACAATCCAGAATGGCACCATACATCGCTAGCAAATCCATCCTTAGAATAAAACCATAGCCCATAAACCAAGCATATATGTATCGCATTCAAACTCGACGCCCAACACAGATATTCTCAAACCCCAACAAATCAAAGATGAATAAATTATACCTCCAATGGGGTTTGAGACAACAATGGGATTCAAACCCATACTAGTACTAAGGTGTAGAGACACAACCACAGAATCAGGTATAAAAGAAAGTGAAGCGCCAGAAAAAGAGAGATTTCTAATAGGATGATTGGAAAGAGAAATCAAACCTTCAACAGAACTTTCCTATCTCTATCTAGTACACCGGCCACTAGAGCATGCACCTGTCCTCTAGAAGATCCAGCCCTTTGGCCTTATCCTTGCTTCTTCGAGCACTCCTTAGAATTGTGTTCGACCTCTCCACAATAGAAACAAGCATTCTTCTTTCATTTGCATTCTTTGACCAAATGACCCTCGCATCCTCAATTACGGCATTTCCTCTTATCTCGTGCTTTGTCATTCTTTCCTCCCTTCTTTTGTTGTTGTTGTTGTTGTTGTTTCGTGGGCCACACTTCTTGTTTTGTGTTTCATAAATCTTAGCTTCTTTCTTTCTACCTTTATCTTCTTCGTGCATCAATGCCATATCAACGAAGTTCTCAAAAGTTGCTTCCATCGAAATATGAGACATAGCCAACACATGAAGGGGTTCATTCAATACTCAAAGCTTTCTTATGCGGGGTATTCACTAGCTCCAAACCAAACCTCGCCAATTGATTGAATTTATTAACATACTCTTTGATAGTGTTGGCCCCTTGCTTAAGTGCCAAAAACCTTTCCATTTGCATACTTTGCTCAACTTAAGAAAGAAACTTCATTTCGAATCTCTATCGAAAATCATCCAACTCTCAACTGGACGCTCTACTACCAGAATGAAGCCTCATCTTTCAGCTGCCAAACGGCTAATTGAATCTTCCTGCGGTCGTTAACCTCAAAAATCCCAAGTAAATCCTCCATCTCTTTGAGTCAATTCCTTGCTTCTAGAAAAGTCTCAGTTCCTCGGAATGGCTTCCCTCCCATAGCATAGAAGTTCTTACATATCTTGGAGAAATTATCTTCTCGTGGAGGGGGGGGAGGAACAACGGATGCAGCTAGGGGAGAGGCGTCTACTTGGCCTCCGGCAGGCGCCGTAGCGTCAAGATACCTACAGAACCAAGCCGGTGTCGTAACACCTTAAAGAAGAATCGGTTCCCCAGACATGCTGAAAAAGAAAAGAAAAAGGGATTCAAATAGAGAATCGAATGATATTCCATATGGATTTGGGAATATGCTTTTCAAAATAGAATTTTCTTTTAAAAATGCTTTCTTTTAAAACCTTTTTGAAAATAATTTTCAAAATCTTTTATCCGATCTGGTAACCTTCAGCTTTAATACCAAATGTGAAACCCCATGTCAGTTAATGTCACTCTTTATCAGAATGCATTAAGTTTCGTGAAGCATTATAAGTAAACAGAAACATAAACATTACAAGGCAGTTGTAAAATAACAATGGAATTTAAAACTTTATTGAATAGAAAACATCGTGGTCCAAAACATAGTTACATCATAAAGTCTGAAATATAGAAAACCCATTACAACAACTTAAAACTTTTGTCTTAGACTAAAATCATCAGAGTTCAGTAATAAAAGAAGCATAGTTCCCTATAAATATAGCCATATCAGAGAAGACAGGAAATCAAAGTGGTAAATCTAAGAAGCTCCAAGAAGAATGAATGAGAGAATCCAAATCAAGCATGAGTATTCCCATCCTGAGAACTTTGGGGGGACAGAAGAGAGAGAAGAGGAAACAAAATGGGTCAGACATAAAGTCTGGCGAATCTAGTTACTTTTAGCATAGAATAAGTAAAACCATCATGACAGACATATAAACTAGATGAGAGAGATAACAGTATCATAAGACAGGTGTAACAGATAGAGCAAGATAAAGAGAATAAACATGACAGAATATATTACGCTTCTCAAGTACATTTATCTGCACCAATACTAGCATAACAAGAACAAGATGAGCCCAACTAGAACAAGATGGTAGACTTAGTTGTACTTCTAGTGACAAGTTTTACCCCAATAAGAATAACAGGTAGCCCAACATGAATGATAGGTGTTACCCCCAACAATAATAATAGGCTCCCAACAAGCAAGACTAGATGTACGATCAGCTCCCTACCCCATAGATATCCTCCGACCCTATAGTAGGATGTATCACTTCCGAAAGTGGCACCCCCTTATTTTCAAGATGCACAGCTATATCTACTGATGTCACATCGTTTACCTTCCTTAGCAAGTAGACCCATGCGCGCACATGACTCCAATGGAATGCGCCGTCAACACCCTCACTCAAGTGACCTCTTATAATCATCTCAGTAACTGTGCCCTGACCCCGACCTAGTTCGTAGTACTCGTTTGATACCAAGATGGGTTACTAACTGAAATAATCCTAAACAACAGATGATACAAGCTTCCCTCCTAGGCTTGCATCCCCACTACTAGGATTTTAATAGGTTATTCCTAACAGTTTAACAAGGTTGCATAACCCCCATATGTAAAACAGGTTAAGTTTGTCAGGTATATTTATATATAACCCGCACCCATAGATTTAACAAGATTAACTTAACCCCCACTGATTCAAGCAAGTTCACTTAACCCCTAATCAATTTAACAGGTTCATGTAACCCCCTACAGATTTAAATAGGTAAAGTATTGCAGGTTAACAAGTTATCCATTTATGGCTTATTAATAAACTAGACCTCTCACATTAAGTCTACTACTTGTGGATGCTGGATATATCGGGCAGTTCCGGGCAGACTTCTACCACAGGTCGGACTTAACCTCGTGTCTTAGTACCGTTATGTGTACATTTATGCACTCGACCCCTCACATTAGATTAACCACTTGTGGACGCTGGATTTGCCGGGCAGTTCCGGGCAGACTTCTTCCACAAGTGTAATCTAACCTTGTGTCTAAATGCGGTTACAGTTTCTAATTACTGTAAATCTAGGCATGTTCATTATTAACCAAATTTCATGTTTATCCAAGATTATGCCCTAAATCCCAGTTTTATTCACAATACGAGTTATGCCCCAAATTAAAGTTTTAAATCAAGGTATAAATTATGCCCAAATCCCAATCATATTTTAATATAAGTTATGCCCCAAAATTAACATTCCCCACCATTCCCAATTTTGTGCGCTCGCATATTTCAGTGATAGACCTAGGCTTGAAGGTAGCTTGGCTAAAAAGGGAATGAGTGAGAGAAGAGAATAAGAATAGGCATAATAATAAGATAGGCATATGATGACAAAAGTAAGCATACTAACAGGATAGGCATATGGTGACATGATTAGGCATACTAACCGAATAAGCATAATAAAGATAGGCATGCAAGCACTAAACAGAGGATCAGGTGTACAAGTAATGGCAGATCTGTTTAGTTATGATTCAGGTTACTAATAGGCACAAGTTTAGATCCAACTTATAAACATGTCAAGATTACTATTAATTGTTTATATCTAGAAATAACATGAACTCACTATGACTGGATCTAAAGAACAGAGAATTGACTGTTGGTGTTGTAGTAGAGATTTTTGAATACGTATAACTCGTTCTTGCCGAAGAATAGGCTATTTTAACCTGAGTTGGGGCAACCTCGTTGCCTCCATTGATTTTGGTGGATAAAAAAATGAGAATGAGGTCCTATTTATAGCCTAAGGTCAATGAATCTTGTTTAGAAATGTGTCTAGTTGCTGGAGGGGTTAATCTGCCCCGATCTCGGTGGGGTCGACATAGGGGTCGACACCCCCGTTATGGGGTCAACCCATGGGTCGACACCCATGGGAAAGGGGTCGACCCTTAACGGGCCAATTTCCCCCTCCTTTTCTCTCTTCGTAGATTTGAATAATTTTGAATATATTGGTTAGATTGTATATATATTATTCCCTTGCACGCATACAAACTTCTAGGCTTAATAACTTCTTTGTACGATGTCCGTTCTACGCAAACTCGGAGTCTATCTTAAGCAAAATTCCGAGACGAACGCATTGGTGCAGTCAGTTTTACCTAATAGCATTTAATTAAGTGTTCTTTAGTTTATCATTATATTGTTCTTTAAAATTACGGGGTATTACAGCATTCTATTTATTAGATGCACAATAGTACTGAAAGCATCAAGCCAAAATTTAAGTGGAAAAGATGCTTGAGATAACAAAGTTAAATTTGATTTAACTACCTGTCTATGTTTCCTCTCAACTATACCATTCTGTTCAGAAGTACAGGGACATGTTACTCTCTGTGTAATACCATTACTTTTATAATAATCCTCCATGGGTGTGTATTCTAAACCTCCATCAGATTATGACTTTAATTTGATAGTTTATTTGGTTTTCAAACATATTTATAAAACTGATGAAAACACTTTTAGTACCAGATTTAGCTTTTAAAAAGTGTATCCAAGTAAATTTAGTGTAAGCTTCAACAAATGATATGTAGTATTTATATCCATAATCAGAAAATATATGAGATGGACCCCGAATATCAGTGGTAATTAATTGACTAGGTTTAGAATACACAATTAATGAATCAGAGAATGGTAATTTGTGGCTTTTTCCCATCTGACAATAAGTACATACATATGGTAATTTTACAGGAATAACTTTTACTATATTATCAGTAAGAATTTTTGTTACAATGCTAGCACTAGGATGTCCTAACTTATAATGCCATAAGACAAAAGTACTTCTAGTTTGAACTTCATCAGTTATATCAGTCGGATTACAATGTGGGTGATTATTGATAGTAGTATTGTGGTTTCTGAGATTGAAATCATAGAGTCCCTTCACATCATTACCCCGAAGAAGAATTTCCCTAGTTATTATGTCTCTAACTATATAGTATCTAGGGAATATTCTAAGCATACATTATTATCTTTAGCAAATTGAGGCACACTAATTAGTTTTTTTCTTAGTAGTGGGTACTCTTAGTAAATTTTGCAAAAATAACCACCTATTACTAATAATACTACCAGTGCCAGTATGAGAGATTTTAACACACTTACCGTTGCCCATGCTTATAGTTTGATTACCTTTGTATTCTTTGTTTCCAAGATTCAGGTTGTTTTCAGATTGTTAGTGATATGATGGCTAGCTTCTGAGTCTGAGTACTATGATTCATCTTAAATATGATCAGTGTTGTCAGAACGATTATTTGCATCTCCTTGTCCTTGTGCTAAATTGGCAGTGAAATTGGTGTTTCATTGACTGTTGTTGTAGGCTTGGCCTGCTGAGTAGTTTGAATTGTATATGAAATAGCACTTGACATTAGTATAGCCAATCATCTCACATATTTGACACTTTGGTCGATTTTTGTTGTTGTTACTCCAGCATCCTATTCCTATAACACCTCTTCCTCTGGTGGCGGGGTTGCCCTTCTGAAAGATTTTCTCATTTATGTAATTATTACTTACCTGATTTATGTTATGATTCATTACTTTTATTAATTGCATAGTAAATAGAGAAGTCACTTTCTTGAGCGTTCTTACCTTCAAGCCTAGCTTCATGTGCTAATAAAATAGAGTGAACATCATCAAGAGATGAAATTCCTTTTGTGAAGAAATTATGGCTTCTACAGCCTTCATATTCCTTACTTAAGCATTGACAATAGTTAAGATTTGTTCAAAATCTTGCACTTTATGGCCAATAGCTTCTTACATGTCACAAACAGATTTAATTTTTCTCAAGTACTCTCTCATAGTAATGTTGTCCTTCTTTATTTTATTTGCAATTATCTCTTATAAAACATGACTTTAGCAGCTGACTGGCCGTTGAAGGATTTTTCTGTTGTTGTCCATATCTTGTTAGCACTTTTGCAGCCAATCACGTGTGGTAATAAGCATTGATTAATAGAGGATAGTAGCCATGAACTGATTAAAGATTTAGCCTGTGGTATTTAATATATTCATCATTACCGACTATTTTATTCTCTTGATCAGTAACGAATTTTGGTGGAACTAATAAAGTCCCTATGATGAAGCCTTCAAGGCCATAACCATAGATTGTAGTCTCAATCTGAAGTTTCTAAAGCAAGTAATTGTTTTCTCCAATTGCACTGTAATTAGTTGTGATTGAGGACTAATTACAGTTTTGGTGAGTTTGTCAACCTCTATGAGGCTTTTAATCGTTCCCGTACCATTGTCAGAAGCTGATGAAGCAGTATCATTGGCCGTGATGACCAAACAATGAATAATCAGATAGCTGTTAAGCCTTAATGAAGCTCTAATACCATGATATAAAAGTAGAATTGAGATGAAACGGCAGTTTATTATTGAAGAATTTTAATACAAGATAATAGAAATTGTATAAAGGAGTCCTCTATTTATAATACAAGAAATAAATATGAATAGGCTTGAATAATAGGCATATGACTATTGCTTTGTTATAATGGATATGTGACCGTTGCTTTGTTATAATAGACATGTGATTGTTGCTTTGTTCTAATGGACATGTGACCGTTGCTTTGTTAATAGGCACGTGACCGTTGCTTTCCCATCATTCTTTCTTTCCTTTATTACCAGGAATTTGACATTGGATCTGAAATTCTCTACATGCCGTAAGTATTCATTCGTAGAATTTGATGTCAAATATTTCTTATTTGAATGAATTTTACAATGGTTCTACTTTCTGTTGCTCCTACCATTGTTGTTAAATTTCATTATTTCTATGAAAAAAGTAATAATTATTGCTAAGTGGAATAAGCTTTTTGTTGTACAGAAAGTTTGCTTTGCTTGGACATCTGTTAAAGGTTGTGGCATTTTAATTTATTTTGCTAAGTGAATCTACAAATACTTTTACAGAGGCGAAAGGGACAATCAATTTGTCGATAGTGCTTTCTTCTTCTTCTTTGGTGGCTTTATAACTTCACAATTCACTACAGAAACTTTGCCTTTCTAATGTACGAGTTTTCTTCCAGTCGCTTGTTTTACTTATTTCACTAGAATTCATGACTAAATTATCATTTATTCCCACATAAAATGCTTTAACTTATAGTGAGTCATTTGTTGATATTATTACTCCGTGGTTGTTGGATTTGGATAGTTTAGATGTTGGATATAAAATTATTATCCTATTTTATATTACTGCACACCAATGAAACTGTATAGTGATGCATGTGTTTAATTTTTTCGTTACTATAGTTACTGCTTTGATTAATCTATCAAAATAGAGTTTTAGGAGGTCCATACTAAAATTCGTTTCAGCTCTTCAACTTCAACTAATTGCCAAAAAAACTGAGTGAAATCCATGTTCAATCTGTCTATTTTTCTATTATGAAAACAAATTGATTGAACTTAAATACTTTGTATCATCCAAAACTATGATATTTAGCGTAATTCATATTATTGTTCATAATTACGTTTAAATTCTAATCATTTGCATATATACCTTTTCATTTTCATTTTTTCCACATGCTTTACATTAAGTCATATTTTCTTTCTTCTACCTCTTTTGATGAATTTTAATCGCGGTTGCTAAAACTTATTATTTCTTAGTTTCTTTCCCTCCTTAGGTTATTATTTCTTTTTATCCCTTTACATGTTATGAATGCAAGCATTCTCATATTTTTCAGATTTAATTTGAAGTCATCATGTGCATGTGAATTTTTTATGTTGACATCCTATACACTACATGTTACTGGAAATTTCAACTAAATGAAGAGCGATTTGATGTCACCATAGCCTTATATACTCGGATTTACTATTGCAATTAATTTATGGACAAACCCTCATAAGATGACGCATATTTTACACTATCCATGCACATGATTAAGTACTAATTGCTATGTATGCTTTATCATCTAATTGTATTATTGAACTTTTGCTATAAATCTTATATTATGACTCAGTTTTAGTCAATGGTTTAGAGAGTTGATTTTTAATGCTTTTGTTCCTATAAATATTGTACTCTCTTTGGTAAATTTATAACGAACTCTTGCTTTATACCCAAAATGTTGGATACATTGTTATACAATGATTATTATCATGAATCTTGCTTTATATAGTACCTTATTTAGACACAATCAGAATGTGTTTTCACTAGCATGATAATATACTATAACAACGTAATTTTGATATATCCTGCGCTTCTAATTTTGTAGACTGTAATCATTAAAGAATCTTTAAAATGTAAATAACGGATAATTCTTCGTACAATTATATGAACGAAAATATTTTGTTTTTCTATAAAAATTCAATAAGAAGGCACTTTATACTATGCTTCTTTACTGAATTTTTTATATTTCATCCAATTTTGGGATTCGGTTTAGAGAATGTAAAACAACACTGAATTTTTTTTAACTTATTTTGTAATATAAGCATATATTATAAAATGAGATCATACTTGGATATATAACATATGAAGAAAAAATTATTCAACATGACAAATAGTATTAAAAGTGACATAAATTACAACTATTCTTTACTTTCAAGGATTCTATAGAGCTCTGATTTAGAGAAGCTGAGATATTGTGCACTACAACAACGACATGAGGAAAATAAAAATGCAGAAACTGAAACTGTGATTCTACTAAATTGGGAGCGGAAGTAAGGGTGTTTGCCTTGGTTTTATTCAGTATTTAGAAAAGCATTAATGGCTAACGCAATAGTAAAATGGTTAAAAAAAACAGAACAATTGTGTGTGTGTAATGATTTTCAGCTTCAGTACTAGACTACAAACATATTCGTGTTTGTGTTTATATATGAGAAAAATTAAGTATAGCCGTAACAATATAGTAGATTATGAAAAACTTCGGTTACTAGTGGAGGTGATAATACAGTGGATTTTACTTTTTTGTAATTTCCGTGCAGATGCACGGCTGCCTTCAATCGAACTTCGGTTACTGATGGAGGTGATAATACATTGGATTTTATTTGGTCAATGAGTTGGTAGAAATTGAGAATTGAGGTAATATGATATCAGTGAATTTAGTATAATGTTTTCATGTCTATTTTACTTTTTTTGGCACTGATATTGTATGCTGATGCAAAAAAATGTTACATATATGCCTTACTACTAACTAAGGACTTCCAAAATGAATTATCACATGAACAACGTCAAGAGTTAATGTTAATAAATTCATTTTGATTTAATTGCATTGTTACATTGGAATTTAGATATTAATGCAACATTTTGAATCAAAAGCTAAGTTACTATAGTCTTGAATTCCCCTTAATTTTCTCTTTTTATTGACGTTTAAATTATGGTTGCAAGCACAACAACATTCACTGTTGGAAATGATTAACCCACTGTCATGCAACAATTAAGAGCAAGATGAGCTACAACTTCAACTCAAGATCAATTTCGTACACATGTCATTGGTAGTTGTTTCTAGAGCTGAACATTAAATAAAACTTATCATATGCGGTTTATTTATTTATTTTTGTATTTTAAAAAAAAGGAGAATGCAACTAGTTTGCTATCATATTTTGCACATAGCGCTGACAGACTCCTATTTAGTGAACAATGTTATTTTGTAATGAAAATTGTATTATTCCACGATACGTACTCAGTCTTATTTCAAAAGAATCCTATGTTTTACTGCTCGCAAGCTGCACTATACAACATATGATGTTGTATTCTTTTCTAAAACACATTGCAAGTCTTTCAATACTAAATAAACAAGTTCGCCAGAGTGCTTTTGTTATTATTACATTGAGTCAACACGAAATTTGTGTTTTTGCGCTTCCTTGAAAAGGAACCAAGGATAGCTCTAAATACCATCTGCTTCTTTTTCTTTTCGAATTGCTACACACTTTAAAGCTTCCCTCGTTTCTTACTTGAACATCAAATTCTTTCCAGGCGATGGAGCTGTAATTTCTATTTTTAACGGTTTGCTTATTTACCCTTGCACATTTATGTTAATGACATTTCTATATCTTAATAACATTTTTGATTAGTTTGAATTGTATTAAAGCCTGTATATGTAACATGAAAAGCATTTATTAGCAGTATCATATGAACCTTATTCTATGATTTATCCCATGTTATTGTTTATTAGGTTAATAATAATATGCAATGTACCAATTATTTGTCATGGTACTGCAAGGATGTCTGATTGAAGCCTGTCGTGCATTTGGACAGGGACTAACCTACGAGCCTCCATCTGCAAGCTTAAATTTTCGGAAACTAATTGTCGGTGCCATCAAATTAAGTGCACGAAACTACATGTATGTTCGATTGAAGGCAGTCGTGCATCTGCACGGAAATTGCACTAGTGGAGAATAAATATCTTTTGCCAAGGATTGATAATTTGTTCGATCAACTAAGCAGAGCGAAGATATTCTCTCAATTGAAATCGACTACTGGTTTTCACCAATTGAGGGCAGCAGTAGAAAGAATTCTATTGACGACGTTTCATACAGGATATGGATCATATAAATGGATAGGTACGCCATATGACGAATGCGTCAGCTTTCTTCGTAGATTTGATGAACCAAGTGTTTCATGAGCACTTGGCTAGATTTATGTTGATTTTCATTAATGATATATTAGTCTATTTCAAGGATACAAAGGACCATAAGACTCTCCTTTGGATTATGCTAGAGACTTGACGATTGCGTCAATTGAAGGATTTTTTTTTTCAAATATGACTTTTGGGAGAAGGAACTAAAGTTTCTAAGTCATGATTTTTTAGGTGAAGGACTGTCTGTAGATGCAACAAAGGTTTATCAATAGTTGGAAGAGGCCAGAAGGTGTAACTGAGATTAGAAGCGCTTTTGAATTGGAAGATACTATCGAAGATTCGTTATGGATTTTTCGCGGATAGTGGTACCACTTAGCAAACTAACCAGACATGATGCAAAGTTTATTTAGTCATATAAGTATGAGGAAGCATTCCATAATTTGAAACACTTGTTGATCAATGCTCATTTGTTGGTAATGCTAGATGAAAATCATGATTTAGTTGTTTATACTAATGCTTGCATAATAAGGTTGGGAGCTATTAGTATGCAAACGGGAAGAGCCATTGCTTATGCTTTCAGATAGAAAATACCACACAAAGTAAGATACCCAACTCATGATTTAGAGTCAGATGTCGTCTTCTTTACTCTGAAGATTTACTACCCATTGGGTGTGGGACTTGAGCGATTCACAAACCATAAGCCATTGAGATATTTGTTCTCTTAAAAGGAATGAAACATAAGGTAACATTGATGGTTGGAGTTCTTGGCAACTTATGACTTTAACATTGAGTATACACCCGGGAAAGAGAACAAGGTTGACGACATCCTTAATAGAAACATCAAGAAACAATGTTTGCTATGTTAACCAAATGGAGGGGTTTGGAAACCCTAACAACATGTGATGTAAGGATAAGTTCGACATCAATTTCAAGTAAAAGAACACCTATATTTTTGTGCTTAGAGGTTCGACTGGTTTTGATAGAGAGAATCTCTGGTTGAAAGGATCAAAGGGCTCCGAGGGGAAGTGGAATCTGAGAACTAAAAGGATTTCTCCCTTGATCGAAATAATCGGTTAAGGAAGAAAGGATGATTGTGCATCCCGAACGTTGGTGAACTCAAGAAGGAAGTTCTTATAGGGTGTCATATTTCTAACTTCACGATACACCCTGAAGGGACCAAAACGTACCAAGACATAAAGAGATGTTTCTTCTATGAAGGCATGATGAATGATGTTGGCTTATAGGTAAACAACACATGAACTGCTAGCAAGTAAAAATCTAAAATCAAATGTAACAACCCCACTGCTGTACCTACGTTATTAAAGAACATTTAAACAATATTGTCTAAGTAAAACAGAGAATATGGTTTGTTAGAGGTGACTGAATGTGAATGCAACTTTAAACCAACATTGACATGTAGTACTTACCATTTCTCTTAGTCTTAGAATAAATTTTAGATGTGAATAGTCTTGGTCTAAAGTAATTAACACAATAATTTCTCAAATTAGTGCAATATAACATATAAAATAGTTATTACATAGTACAACAGAATAATAAATATCTATACAAGTTTAAATTTTACAGTTATATACAAAACTTGTATAATGTACATCTACTATAAGTCATTAACATACATCTTATAAATATATATTCATGATCCTAAGAGAAACCGATTAGAGTGTGTAATGATATAAATCTTTGCAATCAAACTTATCCAAATCAACATATCATGTAACCTGAAAATCTAAGCCTGACCCAATTACATAAAATACACAGGTATGACTATCTGTAAATATCTAAAGGGTGAGAACAAGATCTAACCCAAAAGCATATGACATAATAAATAAATCCAGATGTCCTCGATATAATCAAGCCACATGAATAATTCAATCCATAATCCATCACATAGCCCAAGAACATATTAAGATCACAAAATAATGAATATTTTGTAAAGTATGAAATCTAAATGAATCTAACAAAAAATTCAGAAAAACTAATCAGAAGTCATAGAATAATCACAAGTTCTTAGACCTTGGATATCTTAATAACACAAATTCCAAGAGACTATACCCATACCAATCAAAATGATCGTATATACCAATCACAATAATTGTACTCATACCGTGCGAACAAACAACCAAATTAGGTATCACCCATACTGATCTGATACCAAGTATCGTGCTCAAACCTTAGAATACAAAATCATAAGATGCTCTCATGGATAGTCCAAGCCGATCAACAAGATCGTAGCATCCATGACTCAAAGTCTCCACGGTTCTAGAGTTCACTTATTTATTTGTTAGTTTTACTGGTTCTAGTTACTAAGTTCATAATGAAACTCGTCACGTATTCAGCCTTTATAGTTCACAAATCTATTGGTTCGTTTAACTTTCTTCATTTACCAAGTTTATAAAGAAATCCATGTGTGTATGTCTTACGGATCTATCGACATCTCGTCAAACACCAAAAGAGGATACACTCTAAGTGTTAAATACCATCACTTCTCTTAATTATGAGAGTTTAACTAAATGTCCCATAATGTAAGGTGAAACTGAAGTATTTATTAGAAATTGTTAAATTTCACTTATTATGGATACCACTGGAAAAGGTGAATTATGTTATCTTAAGGATTCATCGGCCTCACATCGAACACAAAAAGATAGTACAACCCTAAAGTGTCAAAATATTTCCTTATTAGCAACTACAAGAATTTAGTTTAAGTATCCCATGCTACCTAGTTAAATTCTTGTATTCCCTAATTAGTTAGTAAATACCACTCAAACATTCTAATTTATGAGTTCTACTATACTCGACGGAGCGTTAATCGAGAGCATTTAAACTAATCAGTAACAATGCATCAATTATTAGTGCTCCCCATATTAGAATTAAGTTTATCAAATATTTATTTTAAACTCAAAATCCATAAGAGCATCTCCAACGGTTTTGTAATCAAAAATTACAATTAAGCCAATTACAAAATGTAATTTGCCCTATACCCCAACTGTTTTCAGGGTAGGGCGCCTGTTAAATAGGCGCCTAATATTCAGGCACCTGATTTTTTTTCAGGTGCTTGTTCAGCAGGCGCCTGATGTGTTTCTCTGTCTCCACCCACTCCTAATTGAATTATTTTCTAGATGCACTTACCATTAAACGAGAAAGACCCATGTAAACAAGGAAATTTATACTAAAACGTCGAATAAAAAAGATGTTAACTTGAAATAGCCAACTACAACATTTGAAACAATAAATTTTAACTAGGCAAAATCTATGACAACTATGGATACAACATATTTAAATGCAACTCTACGACAACTACGGATATAACAAATCTTAACTAGGAAAATCTACGATAACCACGGATACAACATATCTCAACTACGGATGCAAGCAAACTAATTGTTACGTTCAATCTCCAGTGACTCTAAAGAAGTTCAGAGTCGCCTAATCTCTTGTTCTAACTCGTTGGAGTAAGAAATACCCCTTGGATATAAACGATCGTCAATCAATTCAGAGTAATCGCAGACGTTTGGCCATAACGAGCATAACTAGGCGACGATCAATGTTTTCTCCGTCGTCCCTCACCACTACCTCCACCGCGTACCCACAATGGTAACAAACAGGATATGAGTTAACCTCCTGATCAATTGGAGGCTCTTGAATTGAAGCAGATCTTACCACCTATTCAAATGGATGTTGTTGAACGGCGAAGAAATTATCTAACACTGGTTGAGTTGGTGGTTGAGAAACTGTTGCCGCTCGCACCTCCTGTTCAAATTGGGGTTAATCTACATGTTGACGAAAATCAGTGTCATAGTCAAAAGGTTCTAGTATCCGGGTTTGAATAAGATCTGGGTAATTATGTTCGACCTTCGTGTAGTGTCACTCTTGGTATTCTACTAGTCAGTCAATGTCCGTTCTTGGACTACCCGGTGGAGGTTGACCCGAAACCAAGGAAAGTCAGAATCCATAGACGATGGCTATGAGGGCATGTTTTTTGTATGCTCAGAGGTGATGGAAATAATTTGTTGTAGTGATTAGAGGAGAGGAAGACCTCTCAAGATATATATCCCAACAATATCAAACGAATAAGACAAAAATCTAATGTTACACTGTAGCGAATCTGCTTTTCTTCTTATCATGTTATGTTACATCTGATGTTATACTCTAATGAATCTGCTATATGCACTGCGCTTTTCTAGTTGAGTAAGCTGAACTTATAGGTAAAATAGGCTACAATTGCTAATGTAATATTACAATAAATTAGGTACTTAATACTTAATCCAATGATACAATGATAGTATTATACAACCACTAAGACTCAGTCAAATGAAAAATGTATTAGCTAGCTCCAGTGTACTTCGTACGCATCATGACTAATGAAATCTCTTCCGTATTCTGCTCAAAATCGTGCATCGAAAGTGGGACGATAATCTTGGAATATATCTTCCTCTTCTACCATCTCAATAATCTTGCGGTAATGATGACACTAAGCCCAAAGAGAGCTATGCATAGTATGAACGTCTACAGTAGTCCTCCTCATGGCGTAGCCGGGATGATTGTTGTAAATGTCTTGGATAAGAATCCAAAACAATTCATGGCTTATGCCACCACCATTTTGCAGCATAACCTTGTGTAATCTATCAAACTCGACATAAGCTTCCACTAGTATAAGTAACTCCACCACAGATCAATTTTGGATAGACATTATCTCCTATCAGTTTAACATTATATTTTGTATGAATGAAAATTGATTCATTCTGATTTTAGGTATAAGTAACGATTCATTGTCATTTACTGGGCGATTTCCAAAGTTGTTGATTGATTAATAATGATTCGATCATTCACTGTTACAAAATTGATTTAATAACGGTGCTTTTAGTAAACTAAAAATTTGCTTTAAAAATGATGTGATCGTTCACTTAGTCACTGTTTCCACTGCTACTACCAAATTAGCCTCATACCTACAATTGGTCTAATCTCTGTGCGCACTGTAGCCGCTACACATCCTGCACACACTGTAGCCACTACTTATTGGGTATTATAAATCATCCACTATTTTATAATATTGTACTATACACTGCTGATTTAGTGTGTAGAAATAAGAGTGTTACCCTTTGGACATTTTACGTACCAAAAAACACTTCAAAAACATAGCCACATAACAAAATCAAATCGTGGCAGCTGAAGATATAAATTTTTTTGATGACAGTGATGACAACTTCGATGAAATGATGGAGTGACCACATCCAACGTGAAAAAGAGTTAATAGCTCTGCATATGCTTCAACAAGGTCAATCGAGTAAAAAAAACATGGAGGTTATGTATAAGGCCGTATCTACAAAAACAGAAAACATTCTGTTTACAATTAGAGACTAATAGAAGACTATTTTTGTTCAAATCCAATATACAGTGATGTTGATTTCAGACGTAGATTTTGCATGCGATGACCCTTGTTCTTGAGGATTCTACACTCAATTCAACAACACAATAATTACTTCATATTCAAACATAATGCATCTCATATAATGGGACTTACCGGTCTCCAAAAAATAACAGTTGTAATGCAGATGCTTGCATATGCTGGACCAGCAGACTCCATAGACGAAAATCTGCGTTTGGGTGAATGCACTGTGCCGGAGTCTCTCGAGCATTTTTGTCAGTCAATCGTCGACATTTATGGTGATCAGTACCTACACAGACCAAACGAAGTTGACGTTGCTAGATTAACCGAGATGCATGGCAGTAGAGGATGGCTGGGGATGCTAGGCAGTATTGATTGTATGCACTGGGAAAGGAAGAACTGTCCAAAGGCGAACGCTGTAGCTTACCAAGGAAAGTCTCGTAGATCAACGATAATTCTAGAAGTCGTAGCTATATATGATTTATGGATTTGGCACGCATTTTTTGGAATGCATGCTTCTAACAATGACCTAAACGTAGTCGAGCGATCTACATTTGTTAGATCAAAATTTGGCTTTAACACCCAAATTGTTCTGATTCGTAGGGAATTATAACTGAAAAATGAGAAAAAAGCAGAAAACACACACGGTTTATAGTGGTTCGGCGTTAACGAGCCTACGTCCACTTTATATGCTATTGACTATACTTTGAATGCTAGTACAATCAATGATTTCTCTCAAACTCACTCTTACAATTACGATTTCTCTCCGTTATCTCGAAGTAAATTTGGTATGAAATAGAGGTATGACAGTAATGGTGGAATCAATCCTTAAAACTGCCAAAAGATCCTCAAAAATGCCAAGCTCTGGGCTATTTATAGCTGATTTCTGGTGACGGATCGCGATCATACGTGGCCCACATCCCGAAGATCTCGGGCCGGTTCATAGCTTGATGAAGAATTAGTCAAATCAGCCGTTGTGGACAGGTGTCGCGATCTCCTTTAGCATCGGATCGTGGATGACCAAGTCTGTGGCCATCATCGTGTCTTCCAGCTCGGATCGGATCGTGGATGACTTAGTCAAGGTATTGACGTGGTGGTTCGTGGGATCTAATCGGATCGTGATCGTAGCTTGATGAAGAATTGATCAATATGACAGTTGGTGACAAGTGACGCGAGATCCATACATCTCGGATCGTGGTTGAACGGGTCTTGGTCATAATTCATCAGCTTCAGGGATCAGATCGATCTGGTGTTGGGCGAGTCGGATCGCGAGGTATGGGGGCGATCACGGTCGTGGTGAGGTAGGGCGATCCGATCAAGTCTTCGACGGATAGAGGCGTGAAATTCCATATTTTCTTCGTGTGTGAACTTTGGTGGCTTGGTCAAAAAAGCTAGCCAACATTTTGCCCCCTCTAAGTATATTTTATCAGAGATGGAATATGCTTTGGAAATGCAGAAACATATTTTCATAGGGAGAAGCAAATCAATGGTTGCGTCTGTTTAAAATGTCGTGTCACTTCGGAAAGTCGCATTCCTTGATTGGTATAAATATCGGTTAAATCCTCAATCATTTCTCTATTTATCGGATAATTTCTATCTCTGGAATTTTTTGGAGACTTCATTGTCGAATTTACCAGGTAAACTCTTGAATTTTTTTGCAAACATTTCTGAATATTCACTTCGGTATGCGGTTTGTTGGTTCGGATCGCTCCAGCTCACCACGATCCGTGGGGCGTAACGTTGGACTCGGCCAAATATGGGTATTCGGGCTTCTGGATCGTGATGGGCCTCTCTGCGAAGCATGTCGGGCTTTGGCTCGCAGCCCACCCATCTCGGCGATTCGACTAAGACAAAAAGGGGAATACTAACGGTCGCGATTTCGTCTATATAAACCCGAACCCCTCTTCATTCTCCCCTTTCTTCTTCATTCATTATCACCGCCAGCTCCCTTAAGCAAAAACCCTTATTTTTTATTCTCCGATTGCTCAATTGTTCCTCGATTTTCAGAAAGGTAATCAAAAAAGAAAGTCTTCATGTAATTTACCCCTTATTTGTTTTGAATTTAGGAGAAAACGATAGAGTTTTGTGCCGTTCGAAGCTTTGGAGGCTGATGAGGTGCCATGGGTGTTAATCGCTCGAGCTCGGCGATGGAGAAGAAGAAGAGGAGAGGAAGAAGAAGGAAAGGGGGAGAAAAGGGTTGAGCAAATCGGGTTGTGAGCATGATTTGGATACGGATCGGGTCGCGGTAGCAAGGGCGGATCAGATCGAGGAGGATAAGCGGATTCTTCAAAACTTGGACGTCGGATCAGATCAGGGTGGGCGAGGCGGATCGCCATGGGTCTTTGTGATCCGTTCTGGTTTCCACGAACTAATTCTTTCGTTAGTTGGTGTTCTTGCTACAAGACTGTATTTGCTTCACGATCCGATGATGCTCCGCGGTCCGATCCGAACCCTATCTCGCGATCTGAGGAGACATGCGATCTGAGGAGATGTGCGATCCGATTTACTTGATAAATAAACAATGCAACTTGACCTTGATATACCAATGGACAGTTAGGTTAGATCCTACAAGATGATCCCTCTGGACTAAATGACAGCGTAACTTGATAGCGCATTACGACCAATACCTTGCTTATGTAGCTAATCTTTATGCTTTTCTTCCATGTATGTACAGGCACACACTTGCACTTACACACACGGGGGACGAGTAATTATATTCTTATTTCTCATGTTTACTCGCCTAAACAGTAATGTCGGATAACCATTCCCCTTCAAGATCTGATACAGAGATGGATCCCGAGACGTCTGAGCACCACAACCCCGAGGTTCTTCCAATTAATCCAGAGGGTGAGGATTCTGGATCCGAATATAAAGCAGAAACGGAATTGGATTCATCTGAGAGTACTTCGCTTGATGAGGAGCCTGAAGTAGACGACCGAGCTCCCGACGAGATTCCTGGTGCACTAGAAATAGAGAAATTCACTGACTCTTTAGCTTCCAAACTTGATGTTATAAAGCTTAAGAAAATTTGCTTGAAACACGGGATTCCCTGGGATGATGTGAGGACATCTAGTAGCGAAGATAGGCCTCATCTGGCTCCGGAGGGGTATATGACAGTTAGCCGACTCATGTGCTGGGTAGGCGCTATTCCTCCGTTTCCTCCAATCGTCATTGAAACCTTAAAACAATTGGGTATTGCTCCGATGCAGCTTCATCCCAATGCCTACGCAGCCCTATACACTCTATACATCGCATATGCGGAAATCCTGCAAACTAAGCTCACGTTTAAAGATTTGAAATTCTATTACCTTTTCAAGCATCGCGCTATGACAACCCCAAATTTTTCTTTCTTCGAATCGGTAGCAAATAGGAAGGTATTATCTGACGGTTACAACAACATAGGGGATCCCAAGGCCGATTTGTTCTATATAACGAGACACGCCGGGTGTGCAAGAAGATGGCTTAAATCAAGTAAATTTTAAACCTTTGAATGAATAACCTGTTTAAGAAATCGAAGCGCTAACATGCCTTTTTTTCTCTATGCAGATCACACCTTTCCAAAGACGAAAGGCTCGGTGTACAATAATCGGACTATCCCTTCTTCTGAAAAGCAAATCCGACTTCCTAAAGATCAAGAAATATATTACTGATGAGAATCTTCACAAGCACTGCCTTCTGGATATAAGGTTTGGACTTGGCGCGGGTGGCAAACCTTACAAATATGTGCCCCCGACCGAGAGAGAAGGAACGTCACAGGCAGCAGAGACAACTAAACTTCATAAGAGTCCTTCGCCGATAATTAACCAGGACGACAAAGACTTAAATGTATATAGAGGAGATGAGGCCCGTGCTGACGAGTCTAAGGAAATCCCAGCCTCTCCGGGGGGTTTCCCCTTAAGGGCCTCTCTAACGGTTGAACCTGCTGCTCCCGATGATTTAACAAAGGAGCAGTTATTTAAAGAATTGAGCAAGATTCCTATACCCGACGATGTATATACACAGGAAGACTTCGAAGGAGAGCCATTTCCCCTATTTCTGCGAAAACAACTGTTCCAGTTGAAGAACGAGAGACTACCCAGACGAGCCTAACTTCGGGCCCTGGTCTGTTAGGGGGAATTATATGGGATGCACAAATCATGCACTGTCTGACCCCACACTTTTATACCAACAGTATTCAAGGTTTTAATATGTACTTGTTTCTCTTGCAGGAAAGATGTCTCGCAAACGATCTTATTCCTATCGCTCTCTTCGTGAAGGCACACCTAGTCTTCATCCAAATCCTGAGCGTGCTCGTAGCAGCAGCCGAGGGGGAGACAACCATTGGTCCCAGGATTCTCACAAGCCTCCTTCTTCACGGTCCAGATTTCCGTCAAAACAAACCTCTGGAAAGCCTCACAGTCATCCAGTGCCACCTACAAGGGGAAAACAACTTCCCAAAGACTTAACTCCTCCGAAGAGCGCGCCATCTCACTGCAGATCATCCAAAAAGCACCACGAGCCTAAGGATAAAAACCAGGATCCAAACAAGGATTCTGAGAAGGAGAAAACTGACATTGTCCCTTCCAGCCAACAAAGTTTGAGTGCCCCCGGGGCACGAGACTATATCCATGGTCTTGAGACTCAGGCTAAGTTGGAAAAATTACGAGAACAATTCCCCGATATCTACTTCGAAAGGATGATGTTCGTTCCAACTCTGGAACCAGTCCCTGGGAATTGGGATACTGAAGTCATCAGACATGTCCGCCATGTAGCCAAGCAATATGAGGCGATGAAGAAACATGCTGTCAATCTTTCAGACGTCATCTGAACGTTAGAGATGGAAGCGCACAGGTCCAAAGTGAGGATAGATAACAATGAAAGGGCCAGTGTAAAAATGGAAAAGGGCTTGGAAGATGCACAATCTTTGCTTGCCTTGGCTCAACGAGATGCTAAAAATTACAAGACAAAGCTGGAGGAGGCCAGACAACGTTTTCATAATGAGCTCGATTCTAACAGCAAAGAGCGTGCGTCATTGTTGAAGGAGGTGGAAGATCTCAGGATGGTCAACACCGAACTGAAAACAGCACAGGATCATTTCGAAGCTGAAAAAGCTGCTTGGGAGAAAGAAAAGGCAAGATTGAAAGATAATTTAGCTCTGGCCGAAAAAGAGAGGGCGATTCTGAATGATCAACTCGCGCGTGCAGAGAAGCGCGCAATTCTTGCTGAAAATAATGTGGAAAGTGCCATTGAAATGGCTACTGTTTCTAATGAAAAGCTCCTCGAGAGAGAGAAAGATATTGAAGGATTTGAAGAAATGTTGTTTGACTTCCTTGGCCACGTCATCAAGACCCGTAACAACTCCTGGATCCCGGACTACCATGTCACTTTAGCCAACATATGGGAAGCAATCGTCCAGAGCAAGAAACGACGATTAGGAGTCGATGAGAATGAGTTGATGCGGACCATTCTCAGGGATAACGAACCTGAGGATTTAGAGAAAGGCAGACGCCTACTCCAAGAAGAGATTGATAAAGAGAAAACTCAGGCCAAGGGCAAAAATAAAATTGAAGAAGGCTCGAGCTCAGCTGTAGAGCTCAAGGTCTCCGAAATTGAGGAATACAATCCCGACGATCCACTGATTCCTCTAGGTCCAACTCCTCCAGATGTCGGAGGTTCTGCTGCTAGCTTGGATGGAGGATAGGCGGAAGGTATCTCTATATTTTCTCCGCAATTTGTCAAAGCAATTGTCACTTGTCGCCGTCTCGCTGGACAATCGACTGAGCAAACCGCATTCTCTCCTAAAATAACATTTGTTTCTCATGGTACAGGTGGCGGGCCAGTTGATAAGGATGCTGAGAAGAAGACAGAGGCAGAGAAGGTTGACATCCCGCCAAGTGTTAGTGCTGATGTCCCAAAGCAGTTCGAAGGTGCGACAATGGAGAAGGTCACTCTCGTACCCAGTGCTGATGTCCCCCTAGATGCTGAGCCCATCGAGGCTTTGAGAGATATGGACGGGCGCCACGACGGCAATGAAGAGGAAGTCACCATTACCAAAGAAATCAGAGGCGATGATGAGGAAACCTTGGCTGAATAACAGGCTGAAGAGGAGAGGTAGTTGCTCCTTATGAAAGGGGAACAGGATCCAGTATATGTGCCCCCTATTTCCGAGATTGATCCCAAAACTGGGTTGGTCATAAGATTTTCCTCCCGATCAATAACTTCACAACTAGCCTCTCAATCCTCTAGTTCTTCGCCAGAGCCTATTGTTGATAAGAGGAAGAGGAAAAAAAGGTGATCGTTCAGATGTTGATAAGGAGGAGTCAGGGAAGCAAAAGAAGAGCAAGAAGCCCACATAGCCCCCTCCCCCCAGCATGAGTAGGATGCAGATATTAGTTCATATTTTGTCCTTAGGATTTTTAGGCTTTCCACTGGCCATGAAATGTAATTGTGAGAATGGCCCTCACTTTTATTTAGGTTCCTCTTTATCTTGTAAGCTTGCAGTTTATGAATGAAAGTTTATTTCTTTTTCGTCATCGTGTACCTGCATTCAATAAACTCTTCACACTTAGTCACAAGTCATTTGACTATAATCAAGTTGAAATTATATTACAAATCCTTCAAGTGACAGAAAAAAATTAAAATTTTCTATGCACGTTGCCCCATATCTCTAAATACGGGGGACTTGGAATTTTTAGTGGGATTATAGTCCTTGAGGTACCAAATCTCTGGTACCTCTATACTTTCCCGATCCGTCGGCGGGTTAAAGTTCGAACTCGTATCATGATCTGCTCACCGATCCTTCAGCGGGGCAGAAATTCTGGGGACGCTGAGTCTCCAGCATCCTTCTCAGTGCTTAATCATAGACGCTTTTATATTCCCTTGGCGGTCGCCATGGTTAGAGTTCGAGCTAAGCCGTTCGGTCGCTCCCCGATCCTTCAGCGGGGTAAGAGCTCTTTCTCAGCGCTTAATCATAGACGCTTTTATACTCCCCTGGCGGTCGCCAAGGTTAGAGTTCGAGCTCAGCTGTTCAGTCGCCCCCCGATCCTTCAGCGGGGTAAGAGCTCTTTCTCAGCGCTTAATCACGGACGCTTTTATACTCTCCTTGCGGTCGCCAAGGTTAGAGTTTGGTCAAGGCGGTTCTTATCATGGTACGTCGCCTTGCCATGTGGACGTTATTTTCGCGTCCTTTACGTTTTCTCTCGGCTCTGGAGAGTTAGAGTGCAATCAATGGTGTGATTCACTTTATTGTACCTTCATCATTCTGGCTGCGGATTACTCTCCATTCTGATGGAAGGCACCTAGAATTACACGTTTCTGTGATCGCTGTATGAATTTTACAGCAAACTATATAAAGATAGAAGAGCAAATAAATAATAGTGCAAATAAAGATAAACGACACACGATATTTTTATAGTGGTTCGGTCAAATCGTGACCAATGTCCACTTTATAATCCTTTGCTCAAGACATTGGACTATTCTAGGCAAGTCATGCCTTTTACATGGTCCTATGAAACAAAAGGATAAATCTGATGACTTTACGTAAGATAAGGCCGCAAATGTTGGGCATTCCACCCTCTGGGGATTTATTCTCCATCTATGGTTGCTAGCTTGAAGGTTCCATTATCAAGCCTTCATAGAACGGAATATGGTCCTTCCCACTTCGCACCCATAAGAGTTTGGGGTAGAAAGACACGCTTCAGAACCAAGTCTCCGGGTTCAAAGGTTCGGGCTCGAACTCTTTTATTGTAGTATCTAGCAGCCTGTTGCTTGTGTCTCAGGGCACGCAGGTCTGCTTCATACCTTTTCTCCTCTATTGTATCTAGGGATTCAAGGAGCAATTCGTTATTAGTCATCGGATCGTAGTAAGTGACTCGGTGAGATGGTACTTTTAGCTCAACCGGGATGATTGCCTCTGCTCCAAAAGCAAGAGAGAAGGGAGTGTGGCCTGTCGCCGATTTATACGTTGTCCTGTAGGCCCATAATGCCAAGGGTAATTCATCGACCCACATGGCTTTGGCCCGCCTCAATCTTCTTTTTATAACGGACTTAATCACTTTATTTGCTGCTCCGACCTGTCCGTTCGACTGCGGATGTGACACAGAGGTGTACCGTTTCTCAATGTGGTACTTCTGGCAGAAATCCCTAAACTCGTTGCTATCAAACTGGGTTCCATTGTCAGTTATGACGATCTTCGGGATCCCAAACTGGCAAATAATGTTTCTAACAACAAAATTAATCACTCGCTTGGTTGTGATTGTAGTTAATGGCTCAGCCTCGACCCATTTGGTGAAGTAGTCAACAGCTACAATAACGAACTTTGCTCTGCCCTTTGCTATAGGGAGGCTTCCGATGATATCAATTCCCCACATAGCGAAAGGCCATGGACTCGCCATTGTCTTTAACTGGCCAGGAGGTGCCCTAGGAATTTTTGAAAATCTTTGGCATGCATCACAATGTCGTGCGTATTTTACCGCATCATTGTTTATGGTAGGCCAGAAGTAACCATACCGCAACACCTTTTTTGCCAATGTTTGTCCTCCAATATGGTCACCACATTCACCCTCATGTACTTCCTGCAGTACACGCTTGATGTCGTCATGGGCTATACACCGGAGAAGAGGCATCGAAAATCCCTGTCTGTACAGGACTCCGCCTTGCAGAACGTATCGGGAAGCTCTACGGATTATTTTACGCCTCTCGCTCTTCTTGGTCGAAAGCGTTCCATTCATCAAGAAATTCTTTAGAAGGGTCATCCATGAATCCCTTTCTGGCTCAGTCTCTAGTATCGGATCAATTTCCATCTGACCTATGCTAGGGAACTGAAGTACTTCAACTGGGGCTAGCTTGGCTTCTTCAGGATCATCGGAACTAGCCGTCTTCGCTAACTTGTCCGCCTGTTGGTTCTCTGACCGCGGAATATGGGATATACTGTAGTGATCAAAGCCAGTCAGCAACTCCTTCACTTTCTCCAAATACGAAATCAATCTTGGGCTCTTAGCTTGGAACTTTCTAGTGACCTGATTTACAACCAACTTGGAATCACAAAATATGCCCAGCTTCGCGATATCTAATTCCTTTGCGATCCTCAGCCCGGCAATCAGGGCTTCATATTCGGAGTCGTTGTTAGTGGCGTGAAATTCCAATCCGATAGCATAGGATATCAGTCGTTTCTCAGGAGTTTCAAGCACTACTCCTGCACCGGATCATTTATCATTCCTAGCAACATCAATATACAATTTCCATGCACTAGGGTCGAGAAGTTATTTTGGTGGGTCAGCCTCTTCGTTTACTATGTCATCCTCTGAGACAGTAAATTTTGCTATGAAATCTGCCAGCACTTGCCCTCGTATCGATCGTCGGGGCTGAAAATTCAGATCAAATTGACTCAGTTCAATGTTCCATTTGAGCAGTCTTCCAGAAGCTTCTGGTCTCTGTAGAACTTGCTTGAGCAGATGATCAGTGTACACGGTGATAGGATGAGCTTGGAAATAATGTCGAAGCTTCCTAGATGCAATCAATAAACTGTACGCCAGCTTTTCTACCCTCGGATAATTGCGCTCAGCTGCCGCCAATTTTTTACTCACGTAGTACACTGGCCTTTGAACCTTGTCTTCTTCTCTCACTAATACTGAGCTGATCGCGTGGGACGACACTACTAAGTACACGAATAAATCCTCGTGGTCCACTGGCTTAGACAGTATCGGAGGCCTCTCCAGATGATTCAACAGGTTCTGAACTACTTCTATGCAATCAGGAGTCCATTTAAAATTGCGTTTTCCTCGCTTTATCAATTCAAAGAATGGAATGCATTTGTCTGTCGCTCTAGAGATGAATCTGCTTAATGCTGCTACTTTCCCTATAAGGCTTTGCACATCTTTGATTTGTCTAGGCTCCTGAATGCCTCTGATTGCTGCAATCTGGTCTGGATTAATCTCAATCCCGCGCGAGCTGACAATGAATCCCAAGAATTTCCCGGATGCAACCCCAAATAAGCATTTTGTTGGGTTTAGTTTCATCCCATACTTTCGAAGAATACCAAACATCTCTGCCAAATCTTTAGTGTGATCGGACGATTGTCTGGACTTAACCAACATGTCATCAACGTATACCTCCATCGTTTTCCCAATCTGGTTATAGAACAATATGTTCACTAACCGTTGATATGTAGCGCCTGCGTTCTTCAGACCAAAAGGCATTACCACCTAGCAGTATAATCCCAAATCCGTAATGAAGCTAGTGTGTTCTTGATCTGGAACATGCAT
Organism: Allium sativum; assembly: GCA_030737875.1. NCBI lineage: Eukaryota > Viridiplantae > Streptophyta > Magnoliopsida > Asparagales > Amaryllidaceae > Allium > Allium sativum. Next base: position 221,065,939 of record CM060918.1, on the reverse strand, counting down.
AGGAATCTAGTTATATCCTGAATAAGCATCCATGAAAGAGACAAGCTCATGACCCGCCGTTGAATCTACCAACTGATCAATTCTGGGTAACGGAAAGCTATCTTTTGGCAGGCTTTAGTCAAATCCGAAAAATCAACACACATACGCCACTTCCCATTGGCCTTCTTTACCAAAACTGGATTTGAAATCCAATCTGGGTAGGTTGGGTCTCTGATGAATCCATTACTTCTTAACTTTTCAACTTCTTCTTTCAAGGCTGCGGACTTTTCTGGGCCCAGCATTCGCCTTTTTTTGTTTTACAGGGGGATGCTTTGGGTTAATGCTCAATGAGTGACTCATGATTGATGGAGATATCCCACACATGTCCGCGTGGGTCCAAGCAAATACATCCAAGTTATCTTTCAGGAAATCCGTCAGTTCTTTAGCTCGAACTAGATCCAACTGGGACCCAATCTTCAGGACCTTCTCTGGGTCACTATTATCGATCAGTACATCCACAGTCGTTTCGTTGGGAACCGCCATTCTGCCCCCAGTCTCTTCGTCCTCTCTGGGATCTATATCCTCGGGCAGTTATCTGGGCGACTCACCCATAGCCATTCTCTTTAATTGCTATGACGTCTCCTCCCTTGTGAGGGAAGAAGCGTCTTTAGTTTCTTTATCTCTTCCTTTATGGAGTAGCTTTAGCTCTGCAATGTAACATGCTCGTGCAGCAACCTGATCTCCTCTGACTATGCCAACACCAACTTCCGTAGGAAACTTCAATAACAAGCACCAGGGGGCTATACAAGCTCTAAACTTTGCTAGGGCCAGTCGGCCCAAAAAGGCATTATAAGGCGATTCAATACCCAAAACCACGAATGGAAGGATTCTCACTCTCTGGCGTTCTCCTTCCCCAAGCGTTACCGGTAGCTCTACATATCCCATTGGAGCAGTTGAAGCTCCATTAAATCCACGGATCCATCCTTCACACAGCTTTAAATCTTTCAATTCAAGGTTCATTTTATCGAACGTCTTTTTGAATAGAATGTTGACTGAACTCCCGTTATCCACTAAAACTTTATGGACAGTGGTCGGGCCAATAGGAATTGTGATTACAAATGGATCTTCGGTCGGAGCGTGGACTCCAATACTCTCTCGGTTGCGGAAAATGACGTCATCTAACATCATCTTTTGTTGTTTTACCGGGACATTGTCCTCACGGTTGCTACACTCTCCTGCCTCAAGATGTTGCGTTTACGTACTGATCCATCGCCTTGAAACTATGCCCGGCTAGGTGAAGCCCTCCGATTATGGTATTGATAACAAGATCCTTTCCTTTTTGCTGGAAAGTTGGCCTGACAGTAGGTTGATTCTGGTTTTGGTTCGGGGTCTGAATAGCTTGCCCCCTGTCTCTAGGAGTCACCCGGTACTCATCCAACTTCCCTTCTCGGAGCAGCCTCTCAACTACGTCTCTCAGATGACGACAATCATTTGTAGAGTGGCCGTGAGTCTGATGGAAGAAACAAAACTTCCCCGTCTCACGTTCTTTCTCCGTCGAATCTCTTGGAGGAGGCCTTTTATGTTGGAGAATGCTGTACGAGTCTACGAATATATTCTCCAAAGTATCATTTATTGGCGTATAATTTTCGAAAGACCTGGGACGGGTCCTTCTCTGGGAGTCGTTCCCCCGATTTCTCTTCCGATTATTGCCATTACTGTTGTTACCATTGTTTCTTGACTGGTGGCCGCCGCCCTGGTTTCGGTTTCCAACATTGACTTCAACCTTTCCCAAGCTGTCTCTGGTTTGCTTGATGGCCACATTACTTTGGATTTCCTCCTTATTTGCCATTTTCATCTTCCGTTTAGCATATACCTCCTCCTGACGTAAGCGTACGTTTGCTTTCTCGTAGAACAATTCTCTAGTATGAGGTGGCTTGCTGGCCAGGTATCTCCCAAATTCAGTATCTTTATCTACCCCATCAATTAGGGCTGCCACAACAGTTGGCTCATGGGGATCCTTGACTTCGGTGGCGGCTAGGTTGAAACGATCCAGATACACCCTCAAGCTCTCGCCTGGTCGTTGTTTGACGAGGAACAAGTCAATCACACTCTTTGACCTCTGTGCATAAATGCGGAACTGTTCCACGAACCTTTCACTCAACTCCCTGAAACTAGAAATTGATCTTGCTGGTAAGCGAGTAAACCATAATAACTCTACATCCTCCTGGAATATAGGGAATGTTTTGCACTTTACAACGTCAGAGGCTGCGGCAGCGGTCATTGACCAAGAATATCTCATTAGATGTTGGATTGGATCAGATCTACCCGTGTAACGGTTCATCTGAGGCATGTTGAAGCGCCTCGGGAATGTTACGTCTAGAATGTCATCAGTAAAAGGGGTGTGACTGTGGTCAATTCCCCAATCTTCATTCCTTTGTCCACGACTATCCGCCAGGATTTGATGGACCATAGCTACAACATTTGCACTGGTCATCGGAGGCTCGGGATCAGCGCTTCTCGCTCGGTGGAATTCTCCGATCTCTCTTCTAGGAACATCCACGAAGTCCGGAGCTCGGATTGGGCTTCGTTGCCCCAGTTACCATGAGTATTTGTACGGCGAAGGAGCTGAGGTGGTCTATTCTCAACAGGATTATCCACAACTCGAGCTCTAGGAGTTGCGGCACGATTATTCAAGTTGCAGTTTGAGGGTCCTACACCAAGTGTCTCTTCCTCTCGTGATGGCAAGGTTCCAAATCGGGGTTGCTCTATGTTTTCAGCCCTCTCATACAGTCGCCGCGGAGGTCTTGGCGATTTCTCTGATGAAGAAGAGTACTCTGGGGTGAGTGGGCGAACTGGGAGTGTTCTTTGTCTTGCGAGATCATTGATCCTTCTATCCATAGCAGTTAAGTTCTGCTGCAGCACAGAGCTTTGCTGCCTTTGAGCAGCTAATTCATCAAACAGCCTATCCCACATTTTAGAGAAGCGAGAGAGATCTCCTTCAGTGACCGGAGAAGAGGGGTCATATTGATCATCAACATTTTCTCTTATGCGCAGAGAACTTGAGCCAGGTCGAACAGAGGTACCAGGACGGGAAGAGTGAGCCATAACCTCCTTTCCAGGTCGAGTAGTAGTCTGGTCATCACTTCGGACCGCAATGGACCTGTATCTGTGGCTCATAGCGCCCCCCCGGGGTAGGATCGTGGTAACATTAGGGGGAGGGTTCGCGGTGTTGTCTCGGGATCGAGTGACGACTCCTTCAGATCTTCGATTCGTGCCGCCCTCAATTCGCATCGTGGCGCCCCCTTCAAACTGGTTCGTGACGCCACGTTCGGGTCGGATCGCCCCTATGTCTCCGCGATCCGTGAAGCCCTCCTCAACCTGCTCATGTACACTTTCTTCAACTGCTTCATTCGCGACTTCAATCGCCTGCGAAGCTTGTACTTCCTTAGACTTCTTTCCGGTCATGATATCAGATGCCGCTGGAATCTTCAAAAATCTGAACAGTGAAGTTTCGGGATTGTTTCCTTCGGACTTGAATATTTAAACAACGGAGCAACAATCCAATATGCTGAGAAATCAATTCTCAGTGAAAGCACCAAAATGTTAGATCAAAATTTGGCTCTAACACCCAAATTGTTCTGATTCATAGGGAATTATAACTGAAAAATGAGAGAAAAAAGAAGAAAACACACACGGTTTATAGTGGTTCGGCGTTAACGAGTCTACGTCCACTTTATATGCTATTGATTATACTTTGGATGTTAGTACAACCAACGATTTCTCTCAAACTCACTCTTACAATTACGATTTCTCTCAGTTATCTCGAAGTAAATTTGGTATGAAATAGAGGTATGACAGTAATGGTGGAATCAATCCTTAAAACTGCCAAAAGATCCCAAAAAATGCCAAGCTTTGGGTTATTTATAGCTGATTTCTGGTGATGGATCGCGGTCATACGTGGCCCACATCCCGAAGATCTTGGGCCGGTTCGTAGCTTGATGAAAAATTAGTCAAATCAGCCGTTGTGGACAGGTGTCGCGATCTCTTTTAACATCGGATCGTGGATGACCAAGTCTGTGGCCATCATCATGTCTTCCAGCTCGGATCGGATCGTGGATGACTTAGTCAAGGTCTTCACGTGGTGGTTCGTGGGATCTGATCGGATCGTGATCGTAGCTTGATGAAAAATTGGTCAATATGACAGTTGGTGATAGGTGCCGCGAGATCCATACATCTCGGATCGTGGTTGAATGGGTCTTGGTCATAATTCATCAGCTTCAGGGATCAGATCAAGCTGGTGTTGGGCGAGTCGGATCGCGAGGTATGGGGGCGATCGCGGTCGTGGTGAGGCAGGGCGATCCGATCAAGTCTTCGACGGATAGAGGCGTGAAATTCCATATTTTCTTCGTGTGTGAACTTTGGTGGCTTGGTCAAAAAAGCTAGCCAATAACGTTATTTAATGATTTAGCAAATGGTAGGTCGGCCCCGTGTTCGTTTACTTTAAGCGATAACACATACGACCATGGTTATTATCTTGGGGATGGCATATACCCTAAATGGAGTACTATTGTGAAGACAATTCCTACTCCAATTAATAATAAACAATCCAAGTTTGCAACAATGCAAGAAGGCCAAAGGAAAGACGTGAAAATAGTGTTTGGAGTACTACAATCAAGATTTGCTATAATTAGTAACCCATGCAGACATTGGGATCCATTTAAAATGTCAAAAATAATGTATACTTGTGTTATTTTGCATAATATGATCATAGAGGACGAAAGAGATATGGAAGAAGACTACATCTACAAGGGTGCTTCAGAGGTTCTAGATATATGGCGCGCTGATATGATTGGTAGTGCAATTGAACTCGAGTTTCATGTTTCTAGTTAGATGGCGTATCGAAGTGTTCAGTTCCACAAAAGACTGCAAGTCGATCTGACCAATCATATCTGGAACTTTTGTGGCAATCAATAACTTCGCTAGTTATCGTGTTTTTCTCAATGCTAGTGTATTTTGTTTAATGATGTTATTTGTATTTCTATGCTACTGCACTTTCAAGTTGTTTAATGATGTTGTTTGTATTTCTATGCTACTGTATTTTGTTTAATGGTGTTATTTGTATTTGTTTAACGTCTCATCGTTCAGTATACATAACTAACATATTTATCAAGTCAAACAAGTCGAATGTGAACGTAATAGGGCGGGACAGCTGTTGAACAGGCGCCCTGTGATGGGGCGCCTGTTCAAACGGCACCCAAAACCAGGCACTTATTCAACAGGCGCTCGGTTTTGTGCACGGTTTGAACAAGCGCCCCATCACATGGCGTATGCTCAACAGTTTCCCCACCTGGTTGCGTTTTTGTAATGAAAAACACTGAATTCTGGATCAATTCAAGATGTTGCACTCTGTTGGTGGCTTGTTTGAGTGTAATTGTTAAATATATGTAATTATAAATCTTTGTTGGAGATGCTCTAAGATCATTTGTTAAGAAAAAGACATACACTTGTATATATAAGTACCTTTCACATAAGTTTATATATTGCGACACTGGATTAAAATGTGAAGCATGAACCCCTATACCAACCTTACCAATACACTTGTATTAACACCTGTGCGTTATACATAGATAACCAATTTCAATTATATTTCCTAACCTCACTAGCTCCAATCTTTTACCAGTTATGATAGTACATTATTATATACAAGGTCTACTTTTGACAGTCCTTCCTTTGTCATAAGGCATGCACATGACCTAATTTTGTACAACACGGTGGATAAACAATGTGTATTTATCTATTCACTTAGTTTTTAACTTACTTTAATTTAAGTAGAAAGATGGGTTTTAGTCTATTCACGCTTATAAATTGGCTGATACATGAAATGTCCTAGGCTCAAGAAATAGCTTTCTAAGATATTATGCCTATATCAAAGCTGATAATTAGTTGACTTAGAATAACCACTGGCGTATGGAAATATAGGTTTATATATTACTGAACTCAATCGATAGACCAAGTTGAAGCAAAATGTAATTCTATTTTTATTGGCAGCTATTCATAACATAGGCTTTAGATTCACAAAGATACGCACTAATCACACATAGCATAATTTATTTACTAAACTATAAATATACAACACATACCTTAATCAGTTAATAAGTCAGTGCTGAGAATTAGAGTTAAACTGGATATACAAGTACATATTTTCAGATATATGTTTGCACGAAAACAATTAACATCAGTAGGTCTACAAGATTGTTTTGCTAACTATTTATATTCGTTGTTTAATAATTTAATCACTGAGAATACTCTATGGGTGTAATGCAACCATTTCCAACAATCATCACAACATATACCAAGAATGCAGGCAAAATCAGGGTTTTAGGTAGGGTCCCTTCCTATGTAATATCTTGGGATCGTTCTTTACTACGGTCGCAAACTCAATGAGATTTTCGATCCCCTAATTGATAAAGCTAGAGGTAAAATCTTGGAGTGGAATTCCTCTCTCATTTCTAAAGAAGGCCGCCTAGTTCTTATCAAATCTGTTCTAGATTCGACTGGCTCTCATGCATGGCTTCGCCGCAGTGACGCCCACTTCGTCCTTTTTTCGTTCTTTCGTTCTTTGGCGTCCTACTTCTTTTGGGGTAAGTCGGAGGAGGGGCCTAGACATAACTTGATTTTTTGGGACATGATTTGTTGTCCCAAGCGAAGCGAGAGGGTGATCTTGGCCCTCGTAATCTGCAAGATGTGTGTATAGACTATGCTTTAAGCTCTAGGTTAGGTTCACAGCTGAAAACTCTCTATGGGCTTCTTTTCTTCTTGATCGTCTTTCTGTGGCAGACTACTATGGTTCCCGATCTTATTCTATTGAGACATGAAAGTTCATGTAGTCGGTCAAAGAATTTTCCGACTCGCACGGAAGGGGTTTGAGTTGGAACGGGAATCCCTTCTTTCTCTGGGCGTCTTAAAAGTCGGCGAGAGCCCCGATTCCAAGAATACTTTTTCTCGATCGTCCGGGACTCCCGCATCTACCTTAAAATCTACGTCCTAATATGGAAATTTTTCCGTATTGGTCTTCCCTTGGTTGCAAATCTCAAGCAGATTAGAATACCAATTGTGTCTTATTGTAGTTGTTGCTTTTCTGGTTGTGAGGAGACGGTAGACGATTTGTTCTTAGAAGGAAAATGTGCTAGTTGTTGTTTTGAGTAAATCAGAACTAGCAAAGCAGAAGCAAGGCAAACAGCAATTACTATTCGAGTAATTGCAAATCGGTACAGTGTACAATACTATATTATAGGAGAAGAAGAAGGTAGGCAGTGCCGTTTGATTACAGTCCGCCTGCGTGTAGTTTGTCCGAGTCCAGTAGTTGATACCATTCCCTAAAAGCAATATTGCTCTCCCACTGACGCAGAGGAGATGATCAGCAATTCGCCTCCCAAGGTTAAACGGACCTTACTCTGTGATGTTGTGCTACAATCGCAGAGCGACGACGAAAGCAAGGTAGGTATTTACCGCAGAACAGAGCAATGGAGGATGGAGAACAAGAGGAGAGAAGAGCAGAAAATCAATAGTTTTGATTTGATTTTCGCAAGCCTTTATATAAGCGGCGAAGGGGCATCTTTTCAGGAACAGACGCTCCTGTTTGAATTGCAATTGCTGTGACTGTTGGAAAGGTTGCGACCCTTTACCAACAGATACTTCCGTTGGTGTTTGCATGGCCGAATTCAAAAAAACAACCGTTTTACTGTGCAGCGAGCCCATCCGCATCCGGAGGCCCAATCGCTCACGAGACCCCAAGAGCCCCAAGGCCCAACGCCCTTATCTTTGACCCTTTTAATTCAATATGAAATATATGCATGATTTGCTCATGCCATTGCCTCTCTCTTCCATCTTCTCTTTCTTTTGTAATAACATATCATGCCTTAATTTAAGTAGTGGCATAGATGCTAGTTTTCCCCGATGTGGGACTAAATGATTTTGCCAAAATTTGCCTTAACCATTTATTCATTCTTCCAATAATCCCCTACATGAATGAGTGGTTACATGATCTGTTCTTAAAATAGAGAAACATTTATCATATCGGTAAAAGTAGCATAAAGACCTTGAACTTTTCCTAGTGTTTTATCGCTATAACTAACTGGCGAATCAATGGACTAGACTGTCTTTGAACTGTAAGCCGTTTGTGTAAGTCTATAAAGATAACACATGATAAATGCTTTTTAACTCCTTGGTTCTCTGTTTGTGCTCGTTTTTGCCATGAACACCACCTTGGTTTTATGAGTGCTTGAAGAATTCGACTTTACAATTCTTCTTGAAGCGGCCCCTTCGCACTCACATAGGTGATTCTATAAAAAGTATCCCGTAATACCCCCCTTGGTTATTTATAACACCACAATATAGACATCATTAAAAGCCAAGCTTATCCTATTCCCCGTGTAACGACACGAGTTTCTCCCGACCTTAATCGATCGCAAAATCGACCAAGACCGTTCAAAATCCGCATACGTTAACTCTGGGAATACAACACATCAGAATAAAAACATCAGAATTTTATAAACAGTACATAATGTTTACATCAGAGTACATAATATCAGAGTACATTGGAATAAAATCACAGCGGAAGATAAACTACAAGATTTTAATACATTGCAGCGGAAATAAAATCACTAAGGCAGCGGAAGACAACTATGCTCTGGACACAGCTTTAGGCTTCAATCCAGAATCCTGCTCGAGATAAGAACCTGTAGACAAACTACTCGACTGCCCATGTGGAAAGAGGGCACCCGAGTTTGTAAAGGTGGAAACAAACAACAGGTCAGTCATGGGACTGGTGTGAGAATTCTTAAATAATTTAACTAATAATAATAAAGCAAATCCAAGGACCACGCCGCTAACGCGGAACGGGTTTACTCCAATGGATTGCCGTGCATAACTTAAAGTAAAACGTTAAACAACGCAATGCTTTTGGAAAAATGAAATCACCATAAGACTCAGGTCCCATCACACAATGCAATGCACACCAGAGGATAGAGTTTTACCTTATGGTGATTAAACATGCTTGGTACGATAAAAACGGATTTGATACTATTATTAGTGTGTATATGTTTTAAAAACAATTTCAATCATAATGTATCAATCCTAGGAAGAATAGTATCCCATACTACTATGCCTCCATACTAGTAATACAATCAAAACCGCATGAGGTCGTATTGGAAATTGGGTTTCCATCATGAGCCAAGGCTAGGGAGGAGCTCCTTACCGAATCGAGACACTCTAGCTAATGTCTCAGGATTCCCCGCAGTTAACCCTTGGATCCTGCAGGGCCGTCCACACATACAGCTTCGTGGATTGGCAATTCCTGAATACACATTTCCCAGTCCTATAGGAACTATCCGAGGCGCCTCATTCTATCATCCACATAAGTAAATATCAGCCAGTTTAAGCATCGACACTACTTCTAGCTAGAAAGAAACGTGCTGCTCTCCCTGCGTTCCCTTCTCCCGTTTTAGACTCCGCCGGTGTGTGAGGCTCGCGAAGTCACGCTATACACAAAGCTATGCCTAAACAGGCTATGCTTTGATCATCCCACAAGGTTCTGCTTTTCAACAAGAAACCTTGATCATTGCATCTTAGTATGCCACACTGTCACTCCATACCGTACCATTGATCATCCGTCAATATATAAACGGGTGTTAAGCAAAGAATAAATTCTTCACCACCAATCATTTATATATTAACAGAGAATCAATAACATGATATTTAACGGAGTACGATGTCGGACACACAATCCATTTATAAACTTATGCTCTGGGTCTGAGCGAAAGTCAAATCCGTACAAATCAACACTACGTCCGGACGGCCACCACTGTAGCCCCTTCAAGGTAGCTACTCCCATCACGGGCATCAGCAGTCGTCGTCCATTCGATGTGAAGATCGTCGGTCTTCGATCGCCGTCTTCAACTCTTGAATTTTAAACGTCGTTCAAATTAGTTGGAATGAGATAGACTTGGACTTTCCAAATAATTCTCGTATATATATATATAAGTTGGAAATCATTTCATATCATTATTAGTAATTTGTAACGATCAATCTTTGTTTTTATTTATATAAAAACAATAATTAAATTCCATTTCATTAACGAAATTAACACAACAAACAATGAATATTTTGTTTCACAACCTATCGATATGTTTATAATGTGTAACGAAATGTATTTTATTACACTTCATCATGTTGACGACAAATATCCTAATTTATATCAAATATTGATATATATCATGACACCCAACAATGTTTTTCTTTTAATTTTTTTCGATTTTCCATACATATCATATACACAAAATGTATATTTTGTGTGTCATTCCAATTACAACAAAAATGAATATTTTTGTACGTCACTTATAATTTAACAAAAATGAGTATTTTTGTGTCATTCAACTCCTAACCAAAAATGCAATATATTTTGGTGTCAACTTCATTTCTATACAATTGAAAATATTTTTGTTTGTTTAATTTCAATGTAACAAAAATAATAATTTTGCTATTCTTTTAATGCCAAACAAAAACAATAATTCTTATCTCTTTCAATGCAAAACCAAAATGATCTTTTTAATTTAATCTTTATTTATCCATATTAAACCAAATTATGGTTTATCCAATCTAATCGGAATTTACGCCTTATCGAAATAATTATAAATTAATTAATCCCCATCCCGATCTTTTATCCCAATTGGTTCAGGTAAACTTAATTTCCATTACCCATTTAAATCTAATTAAAGATTTTATTAACGCATGGAGTTAAACAGGTGGAACTCCATTTTCGATCCTTAATTCAGTAATTTTATTTACTTAATTCCTCTCCAATCTAATTAAAGTTTTAATTAAAAACTTATTTCGTTTTAACCTTCCAAAGTCATTATTAAATAATTAATCAAAAATTAGGAAATTAATCCCCTCATTAATCCGGGTTAAAGAATAAATGTTATTTAAAACATAATTCACGATAAACCCAAATTCAAATTTCATTGTAAATCCGTGGTTATAATAAAACCATTTTTAATTCCTTTTATTTATTTTAAAATAAATAAACCATTTATTCTGATCAAAATATCATTTCTCATATTAAAATATTATTTTCAAAATATTAATTTTGAAATTAACTCTTTTAATATTCATTATAAAATGGATAATATAAGTTATTAAACTTATTCAGGTTAAAATGATGTTTCTATTTAAAATGGATTAAATAATCCAATTCGTTATATTATCCATTTATGTTTTATAATGGGCCAGACTTCTCACATTAGGCCTACAACTTGTGGATGCTGGATATGCCGGTTGATTCCGGGCAGACTTCCGCCATAAACGTGACCTAACCTCGTGTCCAAGAACAATTATAATTATAATTATTTTCTAAAAATATTATTTTAAAGTATTTCATATTTTAAAAATATCTAACTTCTAAAATATCATATGTTCCAAAGTATAACTTTACATTGAAATATACTTTATATTGCCTTTCCAATTTTCAATAAATATCGACCTTTCCATATTATTATAATATTATAATAATAATTACTTCAAAAATGGTTTTAATTACGATAACAAAACCTACCATTCCAACATTAAACGTAATCTTTTCCAATCAATCCATTTATGTTAAATTTTGAAATCACATCTTTTAAATTTAGTGTTAACATAAAAACGAAAGCTTTTCAATTCAAATCTTCTTGTTATATTTGGAATGTAATTTTACTAATTTAATATTTCATTAAAAATTTCTAAATAATAGAAATTTAGTTTCCTTAATTCAAGCGTCAATTAATTCCATTAATTGAATAATAAATGAAAATTATTTCTTTCATTCAAAATTGGAATGAGACCCCCACCATTACCATATAATTCAATTATACGGATTTTATTCATTTACCTCATAACAATTATCAAACATCCATTAACAGCCAAAGTGCATTTCTAATTAACCACAAGGGTGACGTGTATTCAAATGTCAACCGCTGACCCGTGTGGGGTTTCAACCAACACAAGTTCGAATAAAATAAACTGTGCTTCTGAACGATGTGTGAAAATTGGTCGTCCAATCACATAAACAAGTCAGGTCACTTGTAAATGGCAGTGTATACATGTGCTTAAATAGAAACATACATGACATACACAATTTGGCATGTTCACATATTTCAAGTTTCAACTATTCGATGTCAAGTTTTCATGTTGAACAAGATGATAATAACATGACACTTATGTTGCAACACATTTCTTTTAACTAATTTAAAATAAAAATAAAATCTTTTATTTCAAAAACAAAAATCAAAACTTTAATTATTCAAAAATAAAGATCGAAACTTATTTTAATCCTTTCAAAATAAAGAACAAAACTTTATTTATTTTGATCGTTTCAAAATAAAGATGTAATCTTTATTCGTTTTAATCGTTTCAAAACAAAGATGTAATCTTTATAATCAAAACAAAGATTTAGCCTCTTATACACAAAAACAAAGTTTTAATTTTTGTAACCGAAATCAAAGTTGTAATCCTTGCAAACAAAATCAAAGTTGTAGTTTTTTGTTAACAAAACCAAAGGTTCAATTTTTATAAATAAAAATAAAGTTTTAATCTTAATAAATAAAAATAAAGATTGGTTCTTTATAAACAAAATCAAAGATTTGTTCTTTTGTAACCAAAACAAAATCTCATCCTTTATAATTAAAAACAAAGAATTGGTCTTTATGAATTAACAAAAAAAGGGTTTCATCTTTATAAATAAACAAAAAGATTTCATGTTTTATAAATAACACAAAGATGCATTTTAATAAATCAAAAATAAAGATCGAATCTTTATTGATGCTATTCATTTCAAAATGAAAATCAAAACTTTGATTTGTAAATCATGATAAAAGATTAAACTTTATTTATAAATCAAAACAAAAGATTAAACTTTTTATTATAATCTTTCTACTTGACATCGAATAATAATTCCCATAATCAATTCCAACACCAATCATACAACACGTCAATAACAATACAGGCCACAAACATCAATTCCCACCATACAACAATTTAATCCATACAACATTCATTTTATATAATTAAATAAAATTAATTATATAAAAAAAATAGAATCTCACTTTGGTTTGATTCTGAAACCCCGTTCGCATTCAAAAATTGCTGAAATTTCAACAGTCCCCGTTTCAGGTCTGGTCTGCGCCATCGCGAAGATCTCATTTTTCTAATTCCAGCGCAACTTACGGTTCGTGAAACGGACCTCGTATGAGAGAGATACGAATTTTTAAAGTTTGAACTTTTAAATAATAAATTAAATAATTAACTAATTAAGTAAGTACCCCTTAATCCTCCTTCCTCTTCGTTCATTACATGGAACCCAACGTCGCTCCCTCTTCCACCAAAACGCACCACCACCCGAGCCACCGTACCTCGATCGGAGACCCTCACCTCGAAGCCCGCGCCACCTCCTCCCAACGCCACCAACCCCATGGAGCTCGGCCCCCTCTACCACCCGCGAGACCCATCAAAACGCAGCGCCTTATAGTTCATTATTCGCAAAATCCGTGAATCAAAACCCGATCTTAACCGTATGGATTCAAAGCCCTGTGAATTCTCTTCGATTTTGTATATGATTTGCTGAATTTCGTTGAACGGATTGAAAGTTATTTGAAAATTGGACAATTCTGGCCATCAAATAGAGGGCGGCGGCTGGCCATTGAAATTAGGGTTAGGTTTTTTTTTATTATTTAATAATATTTCAATCTCGAAATTCGTGCTTAAAAGGTGGATTTTCGGACTGTCTCCGATTTGGGCCTGCTTACTGTCGATCTTAATGTTTCGAGGCCTTCTGAACGCAATAAGCTATGTCTCGGGCCCCAATTCTGATGTCTGTAGCGTTTTTTATTTAAAATCCCATTAAAAATTAATTAATTAAATATTGACCGTACATTTAAATATGCCGGGGCCACATATGACCTCAGAAAATTCTAAAAAAAAATTTTAGCTTTCTTATGACGATACGAATCCAACAAAATTATTTTCGTCGAATTCTGAGACTGTTTGAAAAATGGCTATTTTTAAGGCATTTAAATTTAACTTAAATAGTCAAAACACATTTTCTTTCGCCACGCTCACATATTAATTCGAAAAATTCTGAAAATTGAAACCTAGTATTAATTTGACATTCCGATTCCAACAAAAGTGGTTTCATTGAAAACAGAGGTCGTTTGAAAAATGACTATTTTTAAGGCCAATATATTTAATATTAAAAATACATTTGTAAACAAATAAATCCCGAAACTCAAAATATATAAGTGTTTACTGTTTTTCAATGCAGAAACGTCATTCTGAACTCAATGGAAGTGGTTTCGAGTCCAAGTTCCTTCATATGCAAAAAGTGGCATTTTTGACCTTTATAAATTTCATAGCGACCTTTCTAGATTTTAAATTTGGACATAACTTTTGATTCCCGTTATGAAATTTCGATTTTTCAGATTCGTTAGAAAGATATTCTTAAAGAGATTCTAATATTTTTTGTTTCACTAAAATCCGTTAAATTTTGCATCCTGTACGGTCAGTCAATAGTTCAAGTTTGACTTTTCAAACTACCGCGTTGTCTCTAACTCTTTTTATAATTAAAATTAAATTATTCATTCTGACTTCGATTTAAATCAATCCTTAATCATTATTATTTTAAATAAATTATTTTAAATATCAAAACCTCATTAAAATTACTAAATTTAAATTTTAAATTTAGCCCTAAAATTCAGGGTTGTTACAGTCTCCCCCACTTAAAAACTTTTCGTCTTCGAAAAGGAACGAAGCTAAAAGTGTTTAATTATCCTACCCCATTTTTCCACTCTTATTGGTTTAAATAATTTTATAGTTGATTAACTTTCAAATATATAATTCTTTATCCATTCAAAATCATATTTTCTAAAAATAGATTATAATTACAAATACGTATATTATAGTCTTGTTACTCTCAACTCATTCTAGGGCATTACTAACCCCATCTCTAATGAGTTTTCTCATTCTAGGATACTGTTAATCCTATCTCTAATGAGTATTCTTATTGGATATTACTAATCCAATCTCTGATGAGTCTTTTGTTTAGTTCTAACGAGTTGTACCCCAAAGATTTGAGCTAACCAAAGCTCTGATACCAACTGTAACGACACGAGTTTCGCCCAACCTTAATCAATCGCAAAATCGACCAAAATCGTTCAAAATCCGCATACGTTATTTCTGGGAATACAACACATCAGAATAAAAACATCAGACTTTTATAAACAGTACATAATGTTTACATCAGAGTACAGAATATCAGAGTACATTGGAATAAAATTACAGCGGAAGATAAACTACAAGATTTTAATACATTGCAGTGGAAATAAAATCACTAAGGCAGCGGAAGACAACTATGCTCTGGAAACAGCTTTAGGCTTCAATCCAGTATCCTGCTCGAGATAAGAACCTGTAGACAAACTACTCGACTGTCCGTGTGGAAAGAGCGCACCCGAGTTTGTAAAGGTGGAAACAAACAACGGGTCAGTCATGGGACTGGTGTGAGAATTCTTAACTAATTTAACTAATAGTAATAAAGCAAATCCAAGGACCACGCCGCTAACGCGGAACGGGTTTACTCCAATGGATTGTCGTGCATAACTTAAAGTAAATCGTTAAACAACGCAATGCTTTTGGAAAAATGAAATCACCATAAGACTCAGATCCCATCACACAATGCAACGCACACCAGAGGATAGAGTTTTACCTTATGGTGATTAAGCATGCTTGGTACGATAAAAATGGATTTGATACTATTATTAGTGTGTATATGTTTTAAAAACAATTTCAATCATAATGTATCAATCCTAGGAAGAATAGTATCCCATACTACTATGCCTCCATACTAGTAATACAATCAAAACCGCATGAGGTCGTATTGGAAATTGGGTTTCCATCATGAGTCAAGGCTAGGAAGGAGCTCCTTACCAATTCGAGACACTCTAGCTAATGTCTCAGGATTCCCCGCAGTTAACCCTTGGATCCTGCAGGGCCGGTCCACACATGCAGCTTCGTGGATTGGCAATTCCTGAACACACATTTCCCAGTCCTATAGGACCTATCCGAGGCGCCTCATTCCATCATCCACATAAGTAAATATCAGCCAGTTTAAGCACCGGCACTACTTCTAGCTAGAAAGAAACGTGCTGCTCTCCCTGCGTTCCCTTCTCCCGTTTTAGACTCCGTCGGTGTGTGAGGCTCGCGAAGTCACGCTATACACAAAGCTATGCCTAAACAGGCTATGATTTGATCATCCCACAAGGTTCTGCTTTTCAACAAGAAACCTTGATCATTGCATCTTAGTATGCCACACTGTCACTCCATACCGTACCATTGATCATCCGTCAATATATAAACGGGTGTCAAGCAAAGAATAAATTCTTCACCACCAATCATTTATATATTAACAGAGAATCAATAACATGATATTTAACGGAGTACGATGTCGGACACACAATCCATTTATAAACTTATGCTCTGGGTCTGAGCGAAAGTCAAATCCGTACAAATCAACACTACGTCCGGACGGCCACCACTGTAGCCCCTTCAAGGTAGCTACTCCCATCACGGGCATCAGCAGTCGTCGTCCATTCGATGTGAAGATCGTCGGTCTTCGATCGCCGCCTTCAACTCTTGAATTTTAAACGTCGTTCAAATTAGTTGGAATGAGATAGACTCGGACTTTCCAAATAATTCTCGTATATATATATAAGTTGGAAATCATTTCATATCGTTATTAGTAATTTGTAACGATCAATATTTGTTTTTATTTATATAAAAACAATAATTAAATTCCATTTCATTAACGAAATTAACACAACAAACAATGAATGTTTTGTTTCACAACCTATCGATATGTTTATAATGTGTAACGAAATGTATTTTATTACACTTCATCTTGCTGACGACAAATATCCTCATTTATATCAAATATTGATATATATCATGACACCCAACATTGTTTTTTTTTTCGATTTTCCATACATATCATATACACAAAATGTATATTTTGTGTGTCATTCCAATTACAACAAAAATGAATATTTTTGTACGTCACTTATAATTTAACAAAAATGAGTATTTTTGTGTCATTCAACTCCTAACCAAAAATGCAATATATTTTGGGGTCAACTTCATTTCTATACAATTGAAAATATTTTTGTTTGTTTAATTTCAATGTAACAACAATAATAATTTTGCTATTCTTTTAATGCCAAACAAAAATAATAATTCTTATCTCTTTCAATGCAAAACCAAAATGATCTTTTTAATTTAATCTTTATTTATCCATAATAAACCAAATTATGGTTTATCCAATCTAATCGGAATTTACGCCTTATCGAAATAATTATAAATTAATTAATCCCCATCCCGATCTTTTATCCCAATTGGTTCAGGTAAACTTAATTTCCATTACCCATTTAAATCTAATTAAAGATTTAATTAACGCATGGAGTTAAACTGGTGGAACTCCATTTTCGATCCTTAATTCAGTAATTTTATTTACTTAATTCCTCTCCAATCTAATTAAAGTTTTAACTAAAACCTTATTTCGTTTTAACCTTCCAAAGTCATTATTAAATAATTAATCAAAAATTAGGAAATTAATCCCCTCATTAATCCGGGTTAAAGAATAAATGTTATTTAAAATATAATTCACGATAAACCCAAATTCAAATTTCATTGTAAATCCGTGGTTATAATAAAACCATTTTTAATTCCTTTTATTTATTTTAAAATAAATAAACCATTTATTCTGATCAAAATATCATTTCTCATATTAAAATATTATTTTCAAAATATTAATTTTGAAATTAACTCTTTTAATATTCATTATAAAATGGATAATATAAGTTATTAAACTTATTCAGGTTAAAATGATGTTTCTATTTAAAATGGATTAAATAATCCAATTCGTTATATTATCCATTTATGTTTTATAATGAGCCAGACTTCTCACATTAGGCCTACAACTTGTGGATGCTGGATATGCCGGTTGGTTCCGGGCAGATTTATTCCACAGTTGGGCTTAACCTCGAGTCAAAACCCAATTTGTATTCGTGTACTTGGACCTCTCACATTAGGCTCAACATTTATGGCTGCTGGATATGCCAGTTGGTTCCGGGCAGACTTCCGCCATAAACGTGACCTAACCTCGTGTCCAAGAACAATTATAATTATAATTATAATTATTTTCTAAAAATATTATTTTAAAGTATTTCATATTTTAAAAATATCTAACTTATAAAATATCATATGTTCCAAAGTATAACTTTACATTGAAATATACTTTATATTGCCTTTCCAATTTTCAATAAATATCGACCTTTCCATATTATTATAATATTATAATAATAATTACTTCAAAAATGGTTTTAATTACGATATCAAAACCTACCATTCCAACATTAAATGTAATCTTTTCCAATCAATCCATTTAGGTTAAATTTTGATATCACATCTTTTAAATTTAGTGTTAACATAAAAACGAAAGCTTTTCAATTCAAATCTTCTTGTTATATTTGGAATGTAATTTTACTAATTTAATATTTCATTAAAACTTTCTAAATAATAGAAATTTAGTTTCCTTAATTCAAGCGTCAATTAATTCCATTAATTGAATAATAAATGAAAATTATTTCTTTCATTCAAAATTGGAATGAGACCCCCACCATTTCCATATAATTCAATTATACGGATTTTATTTATTTACCTCATAACAATTATTAAACATCCATTAACAGCCAAAGTGCATTTCTAATTAACCACAAGGGTGACGTGTATTCAAATGTCAATCGCTGACCCGTGTGGGGTTTCAACCAACACAAGTTCGAATAAAATAAACTGTGCTTCTGGACGATGTGTGAAAATTGGTCGTCCAATCACATAAACAAGTCAGGTCACTTGTAAATGGCAGTGTATACATGTGCTTAAATAGAAACATACATGACATACACAATTTGGCATGTTCACATATTTCAAGTTTCAACTATTCGATGTCAAGTTTTCATGTTGAACAAGATGATAATAACATGACACTTATGTTGCAACACATTTCTTTTAACTAATTTAAAATAAAAATAATATCTTTTATTTCCAAAACAAAAATCAAAACTTTAATTATTCAAAAATAAAGATCGAAACTTATTTTAATCCTTTCAAAATAAAGAACAAAACTTTATTTATTTTGATCGTTTCAAAATAAAGATGTAATCTTTATTCGTTTTAATCGTTTCAAAACAAAGATGTAATCTTTATAATCAAAACAAAGATTTAGCCTCTTATACACAAAAACAAAGTTTTCATTTTTGTAACCGAAATCAAAGTTGTAATCCTTGCAAACAAAATCAAAGTTGTAGTTTTTTGTTAACAAAACCAAAGGTTCAATTTTTATAAATAAAAATAAAGTTTTAATCTTTATAAATAAAAATAAAGATTGGTTCTTTATAAACAAAATCAAAGATTTGTTCTTTTGTAGCCAAAACAAAATCTCATCCTATATAATTAAAAACAAAGAATTGGTCTTTATGAATAAACAAAAAAAAGGGTTTCACCTTTATAAATAAACAAAAAGATTTCATGTTTTATAAATAACACAAAGATGCATTTTAATAAATCAAAAACAAAGATCGAATCTTTATTGATGTTATTCATTTCAAAATGAAAATCAAAACTTTGATTTGTAAATCATGATAAAAAATTAAACTTTATTTATAAATTAAAACAAAAGATTAAACTTTTTATTATAATCTTTCTACTTGACATCGAATAATAATTCCCATAATCAATTCCAACACCAATCATACAACACGTCAATAACAATACAGGCCACAAACATCAATTCCCACCATACAACAATTTAATCCATACAACATTCATTTTATATAATTAAATAAAATTAATTATATAAAAAAAATAGAATCTCACTTTGGTTTGATTCTGAAACCCCGTTCGCATTCAAAAATTGCTGAAATTTCAACAGTCCCCGTTTCAGGTCTGGTCTGCGCCATCGCGAAGATCTCATTTTTCTAATTCCAGCGCAACTTACGGTTCGTGAAACGGACCTCATATGAGAGAGATACGAATTTTCAAAGTTTGAACTTTTAAATAATAAATTAAATAATTAACTAATTAAGTAAGTACCCCATAATCCTCCTTCCTCTTCGTTCGTTACATGGAACCCAACGTCGCTCCCTCTTTCACCAAAACGCACCACCACCCGAGCCACCGTACCTCGATCGGAGACCCTCACCTCGAAGCCCGCGCCACCTCCTCCCTGCGCCACCAACCCCATGGAGCTCGGGCCCCTCTACCACCCGCGAGACCCATCAAAACGCAGCGCCTGATAGCTCATTATTCGCAAAATCCGTGAATCAAAACCCGATCTTAACCGTATGGATTCGAAGCCCTGTGAATTCTCTTCGATTTCGTATATGATATGCTGAATTTCGTTGAATGGATTGAAAGTTATTTGAAAATCGGACAATTCTGGCCATCAAATAGAGGGCGGCGGCTGGCCATTGAAATTAGGGTTAGTTTTTTTTTTATTATTTAATAATATTTTAATCTCGAAATTCGTGCTTAAAAGGTGGATTTTCGGACTGTCTCCGATTTGGGCCTGCTTACTGTCGATCCTAACGTTTTGAGGCCTTCTGAACGCAATGGGCTATGTCTCAGGCCCCATTTCTGATGTTTGTAGCGTTTTTTATTTAAAATCCCATTAAAAATTAACTAATTAAATATTGACCGTACATTTAAATATGCCGGGGCCACATATTACCTCAGAAAATTCTAAAAAAATATTTTTAGCTTTCTTATGACGATACGAATCCAACAAAATTATTTTCGTTGAATTCTGAGACTATTTGAAAAATGGATATTTTTAAGGCGTTTAAATTTAACTGGAATAGTCAAAACACATTTACTTTCGCCACGCTCACATATTAATTCGAAAAATTCTGAAAATTGAAACCTAGCAATAATTTGACATTCCGGTTCCAACAAAAGTGGTTTCGTCGAAAACAGAGGTCGTTTGAAAAATGACTATTTTTAAGGCCAATATATTTAATATTAAAAATACATTTGTAAACAAATAAATCCCGAAACTCAAAATATATAAGTGTTTACTGTTTTTCAATGCAGAAACGTCATTCTGAACTCAATGGAAGTGGTTTCGAGTCCAAGTTCCTTCATATGCAAAAAGTGGCATTTTTGACCTTTATAAATTTCATAGCGACCTTTCTAGATTTTAAATTTGGACATAACTTTTGATTCCCGTTATGAAATTTTGATTTTTCAGATTCGTTAGAAAGATATTTTTAAAGAGATTCTAATATTTTTGGTTTCACTAAAATCCGTTAAATTTTGCATCCTGTACGGTCAGTCAATAGTTCAAGTTTGACTTTTCAAACTACCGCGTTGTTTCTAACTCTTTTTATAATTAAAATTAAATTATTCATTCTGACTTCGATTTAAATCAATCATTAATCATTATTATTTTAAATAAATTATTTTAAATATCAAAACCTCATTAAAATTACTAAATTTAAATTTTAAATTTAGCCCTAAAATTCAGGGTTGTTACACCCCGGCGGGTTGTGCACTGACTTATCATAGGAATGGTTTTTAATTTACAGTGCCATCAAGTTTATCTTAAACATAGTTGTCCCTTTGAACCTAAATCTTGGGATCTCCAGTCAACTAGATGGGGTTTCCGTTTTAGAAAACTTTCAGTTAGCAGGTCTTAAGCCCATTCCCATCGATAAGATTTGAACTTTCTCTCTTGGCAAGCCTTTTGTTAGTGGATCCGCTATGTTATCCTTTGACCTTACATAGTCTGTAGTGATGACTCCATTAGAGAGAAGTTGTCTTATGGTTTTATGTCTACGACGAATATGTCGAGATTTACCATTATACAATGTACTGTTAGCCCTTCCTATAGCAGATTGACTATCACAATGTATACATATTAGAGATACTGGTTTTTCCCAATTTGGAATGTCTTCCAAAAAACTCCTAATCCAATCTGCTTCTTCTGCGGCTTTATCTAGAGCAATGAACTCAAACTCCATTGTTGACCTTGCTATGCAAGTCTGCTTGGATGACTTCCACAAAATAGCTCCATTTCCTAATGTGAATACGTATCCACTTGTGGATTTAGTATCATGTGGTCTAGTTATCCAATTTGCGTCGCTGTAACCTTCCACTACTGAAGGATAATTTGTATAATGTAAACAAACGTTCTGTGTATATTTTAGATATCCAAGAACTCTTATTATCGCTTTCCAATGATGTTTACCAGGATTGCTGGTAAATCTACTAAGCTTACTTACAACATATGCGATATCTGGTCTTGTGTAGTTCATTACATACATGATACTTCCTAATACACGAGAGTATTCAAGTTGATATATACTATCACCAGTGTTCTTAACCCAATTTTGGTTCATATCTACTAGTGATTTTGCAATAGTTATATTGTATTGCTTGAATTTTTCAAGTATCTTGGCTATGTAATGTGATTGAGATAATGCATATCCTCGTAGTGTTCTCATAATTTTTACACCCAATATTACATCAGCCAGCCCTAGGTCTTTCATATCGAATCTAGAGGATAACATATCTTTTGTTGATGTTATTATGGCCTTATTATTGCCTAGGATCAATAAGTCATCAACATAGAGACATACAATGACATATCCAATATGTGTGTATTTTACATAAACACCTTTATCTGATTCGTTTATAGGGAATCCATTTGATAACATAGTTTCATCAAATTTCTCATGTCATTGTTTTGGTGCTTGTTTAAGACCATAAAGTGATTTCACCAACTTACACACTTTGTTTTCATTTCCTAGGCTTACAAACCCTTCAGGTTGCAGCATATATATTTCTTCCTCTAACTCACCATTCAAAAATGCTGTTTTTACATCCATTTTGATGTATTTCCAAATTTAGTATAGAGGCAATTGCAATAAGCATCCTGATGGATGTTATTCTAGTTACTGGAGAGTAAGTGTCAAAATAATCCAGATCTTCTTTCTGTCTGAATCCTTTGACTACTATACGAGCATTATACTTATCTATTGAGCCGTCAGCCTTGAGTTTTTTCTTAAATATCCATTTATATCCTAGTGGTTTTTATCCTTTAGGTAGATCCACTAGTTCCTATGTATGGTTCTGCAAAATGGATTCTATTTCATTGTTGACAGCTTCCTTCCAGTAAGGAGCATCTGGAGATGACATTGCTTGTTGATAGGTTAGAGGTTCATTTTCTATCATGTATGCATAGAAATCGGGTCCAAAGGTTTTAGAAGTCCTTTGGCGTTTGCTCTTTCTAGGTTTATTTACCTCTGTTTCAACATCCCTTTCATTTGAACTTTGATTAACATTATCCTCAGGAGTATCTGTATCCCTTGATCACTTTTGAACTATAGTTTCAATAGATGTTTTAAGAGGATAAATGTGTTCAAAGAATCTAGCATTTCGAGATTCGATAATGATGTTTTCATGAATGTCATCGATTTCAGATTTGTACACCAAAAATCGATAAGCAGCACTATTATGAGCATATCCTATAAATATGCAATCTATAGTCTTTGGTCCAATTTTGACCTTCTTTGGTTTTGGTATTTCTACTTTGGCAAGACACCCCCACACTCTCAAGTATTTGTAGGATGGTGGTCTCCCTTTCCACAGTTCATGCGGTGATTTAGAAGTCTTCTTTCGAGGCACTTTATTAAGAATATGATTAGCAGAAAGTATAGCTTCTCCCCAAAGGTTATCTGGTAAACCAGAGCTTATGAGTAGAGCGTTCATCATTTCTTTTAGTGTCCGGTTTTTACGTTCTGCTATCCCATTTGATTGAGGGGAATATGGTACCGTTGTCTGGTGTATAATTCCATGTTCGGCGCAGAACTCCTCCAAAGGAAATTCGTATTCTCCTCCTCTATCACTTCTTATTGATTTTATCTTTTTATTAAGTTGATTTTCAACTTCTGCTTTGTATTGTTTAAATACGTCTAATGCCTCGTCGTTGCTTCTTAGGAGATATACATAACAATATCTTGTACAGTCATCAATAAAGGTAATGAAATACCGTTTTCCACCTCTAGTTTGACACGTTTTTAAGTCGCACACATCTATGTGAATTAAGTCTAGAGGTTCCGTATTCCTTTCAACTTGATGAAAAGAAGTTCTAGTTAGTTTTGATTCGGCACATGTTTCACATTTGTAATTGGAATCTATTTTAAACTTAGGTATAAATTCTAAGTTCATCATTTTTCACAATGTATCAAAGTTAACATGGCCTAATCTAGCATGCCATAAATTAAATGACTCAGCGATATAAATAGAAGGTTCCACTTTATTCATATCTTTTGGTATAATAGTCATTACATTCATTTTGAACAGACCATCACTCACATACCCTTTACCCACATACACTCCGTTTTTAGACAATACAAAATTATCAGAAACAAAGACCAACTTGAATCCATTCCTGCTTAGTAGTGATCCCGAGACCAAGTTCTTCCGAATGTGAGTTCTTTTCCAGAAGTCATTTTGAGAACCACTTTTCCCTTGTCTTCAACCTTTGACGTAGAGGAGTTCCCCATAAAGAGTTGCTCTTCCTGTGTCGCAGGTTTATAGTCGAAAAACATCCACTTGTTGGCGCAGATGTGTTTCGTGGCGCCAGTGTCCACAAACCATTCTTTAGTGTTGCCAACTAAGTTGCATTCTAAGATCACCGCTGACAAATTCATTTCAGGGACATTTTCTGAAAGCCCTTCGAATTGTGTAACATTAACTTGGTCTTTCTTTTTGTTCTGATTCTTTGGACCTCGACACTCGCTTGCTTTATGTCCTTTCTTCCTGCAATTATGCCAGTTTCCCTTGAATTTCTTTGCCTTTTTAGCGGTTGGGTTGTTTTCCCTCTTTCGTTTGTTATTCTTTTAGTTTCGACCACATTCACCTTTGCCACAATGGTATTAGTTGCCTTCTTTTCAGATTTTCGATTGTCCTCTTCAATTCTGAGTCGAACTATCAAATCTTCCATTGTCATTTCTTTTCGTTTGTGCTTCAGATAATTCTTGAAGTCTTTCCATAATGGTGGCAATTTCTCTATCGTGGCAGCTACTTGAAATAACTCGCTTAAAGACATTCCTTCATCATGTATCTCATGTATAATAACCTGCAACTCTTGAATTTGGCTGATCACTGTCTTAGAGTATATCATTTTAAAGTCCAGAAATTTACCGACGATGAATTTCTTCATGCCAGCATATTCGGTCTTGTACTTTTTATCAAGAGACATCCATAGTTCCTTCGATGTCTTCATTGTACAATACACATTGTACAGACTGTTATCCAGCCCATTCAATACGTTATTTTTACATATGAAGTCGGAACTTTTCCAAGCAGTGAGTGCCTCGACCTTTGTAGGGTCAGGCTCCAATTCATCTACTTTAGGAGGATCCTCTGTAAGGAAATTTTCCAATCCTAAAGTGGTCAGGTAGAACAACATTTTTTTTGCTGCCATCTTTTGAAGTCAACACCAGTGAATTTTTCTGGTCGTTCTCCATGCGAGAATGTGAAAGTAGGAGGAACCAAAGGTCCAATTGGTGGTGCGGTCACAGTAGTTTTACTTGCCGAAACTTTGCTTTCGTTCGCCATTTTCTGAAAGCAAAAGAAGTTGCTTAGAAAAACCAAAAATATTGCTTTAAGACTGTTGTTTTGAGTAAATCAGAACTAGCAAAGCAGAAGCAAGGCAAACAGCAATTACTATTCGAGTAGTTGCAAATCAGTACAATGTACAGTACTATATTATAGGAGAAGAAGAAGGTAGGCAGTACTGTTTGATTACAGTCCGCCTGCGTGTAGTTTGTCTGAGTCCAGTAGTCGATACTGTTCCTTTAAAGCAATATTGCTCTCCCACTGACGCAGAGGAGATGATCAGCAATTCGCCTCCCAAGATTAAACGGACCTTACTCTGCGATGTTGCGCTACAATCGCAGAGCGACGACGAATGCAAGGTAGGTGTTTATCCGCAGAACAGAGCAATGGAGGATGGAGAACAAGAGGAGAGAAGAGAAGAAAATCAGTAATTTTGATTTGATTTTCGCAGGCCTTTATATAAGCGGTGAAGAGGCATCTTTTCAGGAACAGGTGCTCCTGTTTGAATTGCAACGGCTGTGACTGTTGCAAAGGTTGCGACCCTTTACCAACAGATACTTCCGTTGGCGTTTGCATGGCCGAATTCAAAAAAACAATCGTTTTGCTATGCAGCGAGCCTATCCGCATCTGGAGGCCCAATCGCTCACGAGACCCCAAGAGCCCCAAGGCCCAAGCCCTTATCTTTGACCCGTTTAATTCAATATAAAATATATGCATGATTTGCTCATGCCATTGCCTCTCTCTTCCATCTTCTCTTTCTTTTGTAACAACATATCATGCCTTAATATAAGTAGTGGCATAGGTGCTAGTTTTTCCCCGATGTGGGACTAAATGATTTTGCCAAAATTTGCCTTAACCATTTATTCATTCTTCCAACAATCCCCCACATGAATGAGTGGTTACATGATATGTTCTTAAAATGGCGAAACATTTATCATATCGGTAAAAGTAGCATAAAGGCCTTGAACTTTACCTAGTGTTTTATTGCTATAACTAACTGGCAAATCAGTGGACTAGACTGTCTTTGAACTGTAAGCCGTTTGTGTAAGTCTATAAAGATAACACATGATAAATGCTTTTTAACTCCTTGGTTCTCTGTTTGTGTTCGTTTTTGCCATGAACACCACCTTGGTTTCATGAGTGCTTGAAGAATTCGACCTTAAAATTCTTCTTGAAGCGGCGCCTTCGCACTCACATAGGTGATTCTATCAAGAGTATCCCATAATACCCCACTTGGTTCTTTATAACACCAAAGTATAAACATCATTAAAAGCCAAGCTTATCCTATTCTCCGACAGGTTGTGCGCTGACTTATCATAGGAATGGTTTTTAATTTACAGTGCTTTCAAGTTTATCTTAAACTTAGTTGTCCCTTTGAACCTAGATCTTGGGATCTCCAGTAATCTAAATGGGGTTTCCGTTTTAAAAAACTTTCAGTTAACAGGTCTTAAACCCATTCCCATCGATAAGATTTGAACTTTCTCTCTTGGCAAGCCTTTTGTTAGTGGATACGCTATGTTATCCATTGACCTTACATAGTCTGTAGTGATAACTCCATTACAGAGAAGTTGTCTTATGGTTTTATGTCTACGACGAATATGTCGAGATTTACCATTATACAATGTACTGTTAGCCCTTCCTATAGCAGATTGACTATCACAATGTATACATATTGGAGGTAATAGTTTTTCCCAATTTGGAATGTCTTCCAAAAAACTCCTAATCCAATCGGCTTCTTTTGCGGCTTTATCTAGAGCAATGAACTCAGACTACATTGTTGACCTTGCTATGCAAGTCTGCTTGGATGACTTCCACGAAATTGCTCCATTTCCTAATGTGAATACGTATCCACTTGCGGATTTAGTATCATGTGATCTAGTTATACAATTTGCGTCGCTGTAACCTTCCACTACTGAAGGATAATTTGTATAATGTAAACCAACGTTCTGTGTATATTTTAGATATCCAAGAACTCTTATTATCGCTTTCCAATGATGTTTACCAGGATTGCTGGTAAATCTACTAAGCTTACTTACAGCATATGCGATATCTAGTCTTGTGCAGTTCATTACATACATGATACTTCCTAATACACGAGAGTATTCAAGTTGATATATACTATCACTAGTGTTCTTAACCCAATTTTGGTTCATATCTACTGGTGGTTTTGCAATAGTTATATTGTATTGCTTGAATTTTTCAAGTATCTTGGCTATGTAATGTGATTGAGATAATGCATATCCTTGGGGTGTTCTCATAATTTTTACACCCAATATTACATCAGCCAGCCCTAGGTCTTTCATATCGAATCTAGAGGATAACATATCTTTTGTTGATGTTATTATGGCCTTATTATTGCCTAGGATCAATAAGTCATCAACATAGAGACATACAATGACATATCCAATATGTATGTATTTTACATAAACACATTTATCTAATTCATTAATAGCGAATCCATTTGATAACATAGTTTCAATAAATTTCTCATGCCATTGTTTTTGTGCTTGTTTAAGACCATAAAGTGATTTCACCAACTTACACACTTTGTTTTCATTTCCTGGGCTTACAAACCCTTCAAGTTGCAGCATATATATTTCTTCCTCTAACTCACCATTCAAAAATGCTTTTTTTCATCCATTTGATGTATTTCCAAATTTAGTATAGAGGCGATTGCAATAAGCATCCTGATGGATGTTATTCTAGTTACTGGAGAGTAAGTGTCAAAATAATCCAGATCTTCTTTCTGTCCGAATCCTTTGACTACTATACGAGCTTTGTACTTATCTATTGAGCCATCAGCCTTGAGTTTTTTCTTAAATATCCATTTATATCCTAGTGGTTTTGATCCTTTAGGTAGATCCACTAGTTCCTATGTATGGTTCTACAAAATGGATTCTATTTCATTGTTGACAGCTTCCTTCCAGTAAGGAGCATCTGGAGATGACATTGCTTGTTGATAGGTTAAAGGTTCATTTTCTATCATGTATGCATAGAAATCGGGTCCAAAGGTTTTGGAAGTCCTTTGATGTTTGCTCCTTCTAGGTTCCTCTACCTCTGTTTCAACATCCCTTTCATTTGAACTTTGATTAACATTATCCTCAGGAGTATCTGTATCCCTTGATCTCTTTTGAACTATAGTTTCAATAGATGTTTTAAGAGGATAAATGTGTTCAAAGAATCTAGCATTTCGAGATTCGATAATGGTGTTTTCATGAATGTCATCGATTTCAGATTTGTACACCAAAAATCGATAAGCAGCACTACTATGAGCATATCCTATAAATATGCAATCTATAATCTTTGGTCCAATTTTGACCTTCTTTGATTTTGGTATTTCTACTTTGGCAAGACACCCCCACACTCTCAAGTATTTGTAGGATGGTGGTCTCCTTTTCCACAGTTCATGCAGTGATTTAGAAGTCTTCTTTCGAGACACTTTATTAAGAATATGATTAGCAGAAAGTATAGCTTCTCCCCAAAGGTTATCTGGTAAACCAGAGCTTATGAGTAGAGCGTTCATCATTTCTTTTAGTGTCCGTTTTTACGTTCTGCTATCCCATTTGATTGAGGGGAATATAGTGTGGTTGTCTGGTGTATAATTCCACATTCGGCACAGAACTCCTCAAAAGGAAATTCGTATTCTCCTCCTTTATCACTTCTTATTGATTTTATCTTTTTATTAAGTTGATTTTCAACTTCTGCTTTGTATTGTTTAAATACGTCGAATGCCTCGTCCTTGCTTTTAAGGAGATATACATAACAATATCTTGTCCAGTCATTAATAAAGTCAATGAAATACCGTTTTCCACCTCTAGTTTGACACATTTTTAAGTCACACACATCTGTATGAATTAAGTCTAGAGGTTCCGTATTCCTTTCAACTTGATGAAAAGAAGTTCTAGTTAGTTTTGATTCGGCACATGTTTCACATTTGTAATTGGAATCTATTGTAAACTTAGGTTTAAATTCTGCGTTTATCATTTTTCGCAATGTATCAAAGCTAACATGGCATAATCTAACATGCCATAAATTAAATGACTCAGCGTTATAAATAGAAGGATCCACTTTATTCATATCTTTTGGTACAATAGTCATTACATTCATTTTGAACAGACCATTACTCACATACCCTTTACCCACATACACTCCGTTTTTAGACAATACAAAATTATCAGAAACAAAGACCAACTCGAATCCATTCTTGCTTAGTAGTGATCCCGAGACCAAGTTCTTCCGAATGTCTGGAACGTGGAGCACGTCATTCAAAGTGGGTTCTTTTCCAGAAGTCATTTTGAGAACCACTTTTCCCTTGCCTTCAACCTTTGACGTAGAGGAGTTTCCCATAAAGAGTTGCTCTTCCTGTGTCGCGGGTTTATAGTCGGAAAACATCCACTTGTTGGCGCAGATGTGTTTCGTGGCACCAGTGTCCACAAACCATTCTTTAGTGTTGCCAAATAAGTTGCATTCTAAGATCACCGCTGACAAATTCATTTCAGAGACATTTTCTGAAAGCTCTTTGAATTGTGTAACATTAACTTGGTCTTTCTTTTTGTTATGATTCTTTGGGCCTCGACACTCGCTTGCCTTATGTCCTTTCTTCCCGCAATTATGCCAGTTTCCCTTGAATTTCTTTGCCTTTTTTGCGGTTGGGTTGTTTTCCCTCTTTCGTTTGTTATTCTTTTCAGTTTCGACCACATTCGCCTTTGCCACAATGGTATTAGTTGCCTTCTTTTCAGATTTTTCGATGTCCTCTTCAATTCTGAGTCGAACTATCAAATCTTCCATTGTCTGAAAGCAAAAGAAGTTGCTTAGAAAAAACAAAAATGTTGCTTTAAGACTATTGTTTTGAGTAAATCAGAACTAGCAAAGCAGAAGCAAGGCAAACAGCAATTACTATTTGAGTAGTTGCAAATCAGTACAGCGTACAGTACTATATTATAGGAGAATAAGAAGGTAGGCAGTACCATTTGATTACAATCTGCCTGCATGTAGTTTGTCCGAGTCCAGTAGTCGATACAGTTCCCTTAAAGCAATATTGCTCTCCCACTGACGTAGAGGAGATGATCAGGAATTCGGCTCCCAAGGTTAAACGGACCTTACTCTGCGATGTTGCGCTACAATCGCAGAGCGATGACGAACACAAGGTAGGTATTTATCCGTAGAACAGAGCAATGGAGGATGGAGAACAAGAGGAGAGAAGAGCAGAAAATGAGTAGTTTTGATTTGATTTTCGCAAGCCTTTATATAAGCGGTGAAGAGGCATCTTTTCAGGAACAGGCGCTCCTGTTTGAATTGCAACGGCTGTGACTGTTGGAAAGGTTGCGACCCTTCACCAATAGATACTTCCGTTGGCGTTTGCATGGCCGAATTTAAAAAAACAACCGTTTTGCTGTGCAGCGAGCCCATCCGCATCCGGAGGCCCAATCTCTCACGAGAACCCAAGAGCCCCAAGGCCCAAGGCCCTTATCTTTGACATGTTTAATTCAATATGAAATATATGCATGATTTGCTTATGTCATTGCCTCTCTCTTGCACCTTCTCTTTCTTTTGTAACAACATATCATGCCTTAATATAAGTAGTGGCATAGGTGCTAGTTTTTCCCCGATGTGGGACTAAATGATTTTGCCAAAATTTGCCTTAACCATTTATTCATTCTTCCAATAATCCCCCACATGAATGAGTGGTTACATGATCTGTTCTTAAAATGGCAAAACATTTATCATATCGGTAAAAGTAGCATAAAGGCCTTGAAATTTCGTCCCTGAAATTCCTTAACCCAAAACATACAAAGGATCCCGCATGCCTACGAATCATTAACAAAACAATAAAGCATACAAAACAACACAACAAGCCTATCCTACCATGCGGTTTACTAACAAGGGAATACTATACCGGTATAAAAACCTTACTAGGCAAAGAGTTCTGGATACTTCCACCTTATGTTCTCTTCTGTTTCCCAAGTACAGTCTTCCTCATCATCACCCCACTAAACTTTGACTAGTCTCACCACCTTCCTTCGAAGCTGCTTTGTATCGTTCCCAACAATATGCATAGGACTGCGGTTCCCAACGGCCTCGGGTTCAACCTCGATTTCGTCCAACTGATCTGGTGAAATAGTCACACTAGGGTCGTGCACGAATTTCCTTAACTGGGAAACATGAAATACTTTATGAACTCCTGCCATCTTCTCTAGTAATTCAACTTTATATGCCAAATTCTCAATTTGCTCGAGAATTGGGAATGGTCTAACAAATCTTGGTGTTAACTTGCCTCTCCTGCCAAATCGTATCACGCTCTTTAATGGAGAAATCTTGACAAACACCAAGTCGCCAATGGAGAACTTTAAATCTCTTCTCCTCTTATCAACATAACTCTTCTGTCTATCTTGGGCAGCCTTCATTTGTTGTTGGATAATCCTAATCTTATCTGAAGTTTCTCTTATCACATCTGTCCAAGCACAAACTTTTCACCAGTTTCTAACCAACATGACGGTGAGTTGCATTGTCTTCCGTACAAAGCTTCAAATGGAGCAATGCCAATACTGGATTGATAACTATTATTATATGCAAACTCTACTAGATGTAAATGGTCATCCCA
Source organism: Allium sativum (assembly GCA_030737875.1). NCBI lineage: Eukaryota > Viridiplantae > Streptophyta > Magnoliopsida > Asparagales > Amaryllidaceae > Allium > Allium sativum. The sequence goes on along the minus strand of CM060918.1, from coordinate 221,033,601 downwards.
TGAACCACCAAAATCTAATATGCAAGCTCTCAAGAGATCTTCTAATATACGATTCACCCTCTCTGTTTGACCGTCGGTTTGAGGATGATACACGGTACTGAGATGTAATTCTGATCATAACGCCTCTTGTAAGCTCTTCCAAAACCCACTAGTAAACAACAGATCTCGGTCACTCACAATGCTTTTAGGTACTCCATGAAATCTCACTACCCATTTCACATATAGCTCAGCAAACTTAGTTGTTGTTCTATTCGACTTGACGGGTATAAATCTTACACTCTTGGTCAATCGGTCCACAATCACCCAAATGCTATCATAGCCCGATCTAGTTCTTGGTAACCCATCAATGAAATCCTTTGAGACTTGTTCCCATTTCCATTCTGTAACTTCTAATGGCTACAACAAACCACTGGGCTTCTTTTGCTCAGCTTTAACTAGCTGGCAATTCATGCATTTGGATATAAACTTCCCAACGTCTCTTTTCATCCCTTCCCAGTAGTAGGTCTGCTTCATGTCTCGAAACATCTTGTTACCACCGGGGTGTATAGTCAGTTTTGAGTGATGACATTCTCTAAGCACTTCATCTCTCAATCCATTGACATTGGGTACAATTAGTCTTCCATTCTTTCTAAGCCATCCATCTCGATCAAGCCTATACTTGTTCATCTCTTCGTCGATTCCCATCTCTAACTTTGAGATGATTTCCAATAGGTTAGGATCATCTCTCTGGCTGGAACCAATTCGCTCAATCAAAGTGGGTCTGATCGTTAAACTTGCTAATACCTCTGGATCCAATTCGCACTTTGGTCTAAAATCATACCCAGCGATGTACTCCAGTTGCTTCCACTCAAGAAACATAGCCCCTAAAATGGCATGTCTTCTACTCAATGCATCAGCTACCGCATTGCCCTTTCCGGGTCTATATGCGATATCGAAATCGTAGGAAGCCAAGAATTCTAACCATCTTTGCTGTCGGAGATTTAGATCCTTCTGAGAGAAAAGATACTTTAACGATTTATGATTAGTGAACAACTCGAATCTTTCTCCTAAGAGATAATGTCTCCACATCTTCAATGTAAACACGAACGCTGCCAATTCCAAATCATGGGTAGGATATCTTTTCTCATGTGGTTTTAGTTGCCTACTAGCATAAGCTACAACCCTACCTCCTTGCATCAATACATCACCTAGCCCGGTACCACATGCATCTGTATATACTGTCATCTCTTTATTCCCCTTAGGAATGACTAACATTGGTGCACATGTCAACTTTTCCTTTAGACTCTTAAATGCATTCTCGCACTTTTCGTCCTAGACGAAAGCTTGATTCTTCTTGGTCAACTGAGTCAACGGTGCTGCTATCTTGGAGAAGTCTTGGATAAAATTACGATAATATCCAGCTAACCCCAAGAAACTTCTTACATCTGTTACCTTCTTGGGCGTAGACCAATCCTGTACCGTAGCCACCTTCGCAGGATCAACGGCAATACCATTCTCTGAAACAACATGGCCTAAGAATCTCACTTCCCTCCTCCAGAAGTGACACTTAGAAAACTTTGCTTTCAATTGGTGTTTTCTTAACACCTCCATCACTATCCTCAAGTGTTCCTTGTGTTCTTCCTCTGTCCTCGAATAAACTAAGATATCATCCACGAACACAAGAACAAACTTATTCAGCTGATCTTTGAATACCCTATCCATAAGATCCACAAAATATGCTGGTGCATTGGTCAACCCAAATGGCATGACCAACCACTCATAAAATCCAGACGGGGTCCGAAATGCCATTTTAGCTATACTCTCAGCTTCCACTCTAAGCTGATGAAAACTGGTCGTGAGATCCAACTAGGAGAACACTCTCGCGCCACTCAACTGATCAAACAAATCATCTACCCGCGGTAGAGGATACTTATTCTTCCTCGTCACCTTATTCAACTCGCGGTAGTCCACACACAAACGAAGGGAACCATCTGCCTTGGTAGCAAACACAACTGGTGCTCCCCACTCAGAAACACTTCTTCTGATAAATCCCTTCTTTAAAAGATCACTTACTTGCACCCCGAGCTCTCGCTGCTCCCTTGGCGCCATACGATGAAGTGGCATCACTATAGGTCTGGCATCTTTCACTAAATCAATACGGAACTCAATCTCTCGGTGTGGTAGAAGTCCGGACACTTCCTCGAAGACACACGGATACTGGCCAGCCACATGCACATCTGACAACTCATCATACGGGATGTAGAGGGAATTTAGAAAACTAGTCATTACTCCCATCACTAAGTAGACCACCAAACACTACCTTCCACCCATCATCCGCTCTAACTGTCACCAAAAAGCCCTCACAGTCTACCACCACCCCGTATCTTTGGAGCCAATCGACTCCCGAAATAATGCCAAACCCAATAAAGCCCAAAACAAAGCAATCACAAACAAACATGCATCCATGACTCGATAAGACCACATTACGACAAATCATACAAAGGCTAGTAGAACCATCAATCGGGTTCGTCACTGCTAAAGGTCTATCAACTATCTCGGGTTCCAATCCCAACCTATCTACTAGGTCACTAGATATGAAGGAACGGGAAGCTCCGGTACCAAACAATACTCGAACAAGAACATCATAAACAGAAAGCATACCTTGAATGATGACATTCTTTCCTTTCTCCGCTGCAGTTGGGGCATTCGACGAAGAAGGAACAACATTGATAGTGCTTTTCTTTAGGGGGTTGCGGACACTTATCCTTGTGATGTCCCACTTGGCCACAGTTGAAGCACTTCCTATCCGCCGGCTTGGCCCGATATTCTTTGGCATAGTGGCCCTTCTTACCACAGCTAAAGCACTCAGCATCTTTCTTATTCTTTTTCTTCTGGCCATCCTTGGTCTGATTCTGCTTTCTCTTATTCTAAGAACCATTCTTGCCTCCACCGCTTTCTTGCGGCTTTGGCTCCTCTGCAAATGCAACCTCAGTCTTCGACTTAGGGTATAGACTCTCTGATCTCAAAGCTTTCCCCATAGTCGATTCAAATGTCTCATCGATGTGGTTAATAAGCCTTTCCCCCAAGTATCCATCCAAACCAGTTATGAACTTCTCATTTTTCTTCTCGGGAGTATCAATAAGGGATAATCCATACTTCGATAAAGTATCGAACTCTGCAATGTACTCTGAGACTGCCCTACCATTCTGCTTAAGCTCCAGAAATTTCCTAAACAACTCTGACTTCTGGGTAGCTGGAATGAACTTATCACTGAATCGAGTCTTAAACTGATCCCATGTAACTTGATCCTCTGGAGTAGCTACCTTAATGGCATTCCACCAATTCATTGCCCGTAGATACCCAAGTCTTCGAAGATACGCTCGCAGCTATCCAACCAATCTTGAACTCCGTGGAACGAATTTCCACCAAGACTAGTGTAATCCTTGCATAGCTTGGTGAAATCGGCCCTAGGCGCCTGCACCGCTGCACCACCACCATTTGCAGCATTAGGAAATGCCCTCTGAACATCCCTAAGCATCTCTCTCATGAGGTCAGTGAACATAGTCCTCATATCAGGAGCATTCCCATTGTTAGATCCTCTACCAGTACCCCTCGTATATCGGTTCATCGTTCGATCAGTAAAGAGAAACGATTAACCATCTCTTCAGTGGTGCCAGTGCAATGCGACTTCATCCCTAAATATACTAATAGTATATATACGTATATATGTAGCTTTTGAAAACCAAAATATAACAAATACGCGCTCTCATATACGTACTATCTCTCCCTCGTGTCTTTCCCTAGGTTAACTACGCAATCTAGAGCTCTAATACCAAATGTGACGGCTCGCCCCGCACCAATGTCTAACCAATGTCTAACCAGCACAGGACGGTCAGCAAAGAAAGGAAAGGAAGGGTATTTGAACTAACAAGGAACCTATATAATGTCTCAAAGTGCAAGGAATAAAATATAATAATAACATACTTGACATAAAATAGGTGAGACAGTGCATAAGATGAAAACTAAACATCATAGCAGTGGAAAATCCAAATACAGCTTATGTTCCACATCATTATTATTACAACTTTTGAAAACTGTCTCTAAAACAAATAAGGAAGGTACACTACTAATGCCCAAAGTAGTGACCAGCAGTGACACAGGGAGAATATATAGCAAATAGTACGTGTAAGCCTCCTGCTCGTCTCCGGGCAGCTACTTGTGCACAACCAGCTAACCTGTCTCTAGTCTGCCCATTTAAGAGCACCCAGAGTAATAAGAAGAGACATAAAACTCTGGGTCAGACAAAAGTCTAGTATGAGTGATAAGCAGCAGAACAGAACAATAACAGGTATACTAAACCATACATGAACCTAGACCTGCAACCAAAGAGTTAGCACTACATACTGTACAATACTCTAAGATGCCACTAACATATAGTGTGAAGAATACGGGGGTGGGGTGTGCATGACATAGTGATGGCAAACAATCAATCATAGCAACCACCCTCACATCTCTCAATCAGTGCGTAAAGCATATGATATCCACCACTTTGATCACCTTATTCCTTGCTATGATCACTCTGCCCCATGGAGTCATGGCGACTCCATTGCACCGATCCATAGCCACTAATCCTTGCTATGTCCACTCTGCCCCCATGAAGTCATGAAGATTCCACTGCACTGGCTCATAGCCATGCTACGATCACTCTGCCCCATGGAGTAGTAACTACCCCATTGCACTGATCCGCAGCCTAACACTTGTCTTACCATGGTGAATCATAGCTTTGGACGTCGATAGCCCCTTAGCACATGTCCCGCAGCAAAACCCAATTCATGAAGTTAACCCGTTGATCTCATTTGGATCCTGAGTAATAACCTCCTATTTGGACTTCCTTTGCATCTCCAGTTTTGGTCGAATTGGAGTTGGTCTTCAGAAGAGTCGTCGCGTAGAAGTAGCTTAAGTTTGGTTCGGTTCAGCTATACATCATTTTCAGATTTCTCGTTCGGATCGGGTCCACTGGTTCGGCTCGGGTCTCCCCATCCGGTACGGTTCGGATTCTCCATCGTGGTTTGGCTCAGCTCCTTCATTTCCATCTCCACTTACGTTGATCCGATCCCACTCCCTAGCTTCATTCCGATCCGATCTCCATGCCCTTGTTTCCGATCCGATCTCCACACCCTTACTTCCGATCTAAACCCAACTCCAACTCTGATGAAAATGGCCTTCCTTCTTGCCAAGACTCTTGTGCCAAGTTCCGATCCAAATCGAATCCCCTTGCTTAGTTCCCTTATCCGATCCAAGCCCTATACCTGATTCGATCCGGTCTGAAACTCTGAACATTTCCTACAACTTTTCCAACGACTGTTTTACGCCATACGATGGCGTTTTCGACCATTCTAACTCTTCCAATCAATCACAAAGCATACCATACAGTCATAGAAACATAGAGAACTAACCATAAACATCAAAACAACAATATGATGTATTAAAATGGGTCAAACATAGCCAAAAATCCATATTTTCCCTTAATCATGTTTGAGCATAACTAATGATATGATTAGCAAAACTTAACCAAATTAACCAAATTTTCTAACAGAGGCCAAAAACAAAATTTGAAATTTATAAACTAAATATTTCCCAGATTTTAATCATGTTTAAATTTGCTTATTAACACTAATCAATCCTAATTAGCCATAATTAGTGTAAAAAGGTGTTAATCACTCAACTTAGTCACAAACAAAATACCAAATCTGAAATTATTCTCTGTTTGGCGCTGTTCCCAAGGCTATACAGCAGTTCTAACCTTGCTTTGGTGCTATTTCTCCTTAATTTGATGTAATTTAGCCAAATCTTCAATTAGAAAGTGGTTTTAGAGGTGTTTTAGATGTTGGAGGCAATTACTAAGTTGAGAAGGATGATAAGTGGCGGCTGAAAATGAGAAAAGGGTGTTCTCTAAACCCTAACAGCCCTTAAATACTCCAAATCCCGAAATCCCCCTCTGAGCCTAGCTGTTAATTACCCAATTAAGCCCGGTTAAGCTGTTTTTCACCTTCTAAACCTTAATTCAGCCATATCTCCCGAACGATAAGTCTGTTTTTGACATATGATCACCTTAAAGGTAAACCATCATCCGGACCTAATGGAAGTGGTTTCAGGTCAAAACTCCTTTCCAATCAAAAGTTATGGCAAAACAAGATCAGCTAGGGGCAAAACGGTCATTTAAAAATCGGCAAAAATCATGGACATGGGAAATGACCCCAATAGTCGTCTCCCAAAGTTACATGGTTATATGACTTCGTACGAGAAAGAAACAAATATTCTACGATCCTATGATGCGTAGAATGTGGGTCGTTACAACGTGTGTACTCCGATTTAGCCAATCAAAAAACCTAAAGAAAGCAGAAAAACATATCTTAAATCCTAAGAAATGCAGAAAATCCTGACTGATCTCATCTAGATCAGTTGACGATGAGCCCACAAAAGCTCGTTCAAGGGTCATTCCCTCTCTGGGGAGCAGGAGGTGGTAGCGTTGTTGCAGGCGATGTTGGTTGTTTTACATACTTGGGTAGCTCTCCACGTCCATCCTGTTCCTTAATCAGATCTCGCAGGTGCCTGCAGTCATTTTTGTCATGACCATCTATGTCATGGAATATGCAATGTTTTCCACAATCGCGTTCTCTTTGCTATGGCTCACTCCTGGGAGGCTTTGGATAGGAGATGACACCGTTTGTGTCCATGTAAATGTCAATGACCGAAGCACTAAGTTCGGTGTACTTTTCATATCTGGGCCCTCTCCAGGGCTGAACATTGTGGTCATTCTTGACAGCAGCTTTTCCCTTGCCTTTTCCAGAATTACACAGTCCTCCGTCTTTAAGCATGTTGACTTCAAGAACGCTCTTCTCGGAAGTCGCGTCCTCTTCCTACAGAAATCTGTCTTCTTCATAGTAGAATTCGCAGAGGTTTCGCGGTGGATCTCGGTGCAACGATTTCTTGAACTCCAAGTTATTTAGAATGCCAGATATTGCTGCCATCAGTACCATCGATGGTTTAAGCCAATCAACTGATGTTGCTGCAATGAATCTTTCGAAGAATGAGCGCAGAGTTTCTCTAGGCCTCTGCTTGATTGTAGTGAGCAACATTATGTTCTTAGGTCAAGCGATGTGGACTCGAAATTGCTCGATAAAGCGGGCGACCAACATGTTCCAGTTGTTGATCGATTCAGATTCCAGCTTTCGAATCCATATAGCAGCTATATCAGTCAAGAAGATAGGGAAGCACTTTGTCATGACGTTTTTCGACGCCGATTGAACTTCCATATGATGCTTGTAGCGCATCAAATGCACGGTAGGATCCGTCCCGCCGTTGTAAGGCTCCATAACTGGAAGTTTGAAATCTGGAGGATTGCAAGAATTACTGATTTCCTGTGTGAACAGTGTGATTGATGTCATCCACATCACTCTGGTAAGTGTAACACCCCGTGTATTCTATAACTGTGAAATTAACAAATTAAAGTATAATTAATTTGAAATCAAGGAACTAAGGGAAACGGGATACGCCATTGCGTTCGTCTCGGAAAAATACGCGAAATAGAGTCCGAGTTTTCGAAAAACGAAGTCCGTATGAAGAAGATATAGCCTCCGGAAGTTTCTGAATTAAGTTTAAAATTCGAACAGCTCAGAAAAACAAGTTTAAAATTAAAAATCGGGCCCAATTGGCCAGGGCGGGAAAATTCTCGCCTAAGACACCCAGGTCGACTAGGCTGTCGACCTGGTCTAGCCAGGTCGACAGGGCTGTCGACAGGGCTGTCGACCTGGTCCAGACCCAGGTCGAACCCAGTCCACCCTGGCTGGCCTAGTCTATGTTGGTCGATTTTCAGAAGCATGCTTAGTCATTAGGGCTAGGTGGCAGGCTCTAATTGGTCTCTCTTTCGAATGAATGGCTACGATCAATCCAAGCAACATCGATGGTCCTAATCAGTTCATAAAATCTATAAAAATGACCCTAGACTCAACCTAATCTATTCATTCAAAAATAAGAACAAAGCCATCATGCTGCTGAGGAACGACTAGGAGTAGCCACCAATTTGGGAGAAGACTAGGAGGAAAATTCTAAAGCATAAAGCAACTTAAACAAATCAAATCAACAAGGAATCGCATCTCCAAATCCCTAAATTGGAGAATTCGCCACACAATTGTAAGTAGAGTATTATTTTGGTATGAACAAATAATTGTGTTGGTTTGTATACTTGATTTGTGGTGATAAAGCAATTCATATTTGTGCGTTACTATGATTCTTATCGATTTGGAATATGGTATACGTTTGGATATTCTCAAATTATGTTATTCATTATAAAAACTACATGTTTGCGGTAGTTTTATGCAAGTATACGTTTGGATATTCGCAAAGCATGTTATTCATTATAAAAGCTACATGTTTGCGGTAGTTTTATGCAAGTATACGTTTGGAATATTCGCAAATTATGTAATTCATGTTGAAGCTACATGTATGTAGTTGTTTAATTGAAATTCATGCAAGTTTGGGGTTTTGCTACTATGTCATCATAATGTGTATTTTTGTACAAAAATCATTTTTGTGAGTAATTGGAACAAATTTGGGTTATTATAATTCATATGAAATTATGTTGAAAATTTGGCATCATGGTCTATGTATTAAGCCATACTTTTGTACTAGAAAACCTCTTTGCGAACTTATGAATATGACTAGGCTATGATTAATATTTTGCATAATTGAAAACCATGTTAGGTCTATATTGTTGACAAGAATTATATGATGACATATGTGGTTCATAGCTAGGTTAGATTCAAAATCCCATTTGCAAGTTTGCATGACTAAAGTAAAAATCATGATTTCATGTTTAGAAATATTTATTCCATAAGTATATGTGCGCCATGGTTATGTGAATAGATTTAAAATCATGATTAAGTTGGAATAATTCAAGTTGAACTATGCTTTTGTATTAGTAACAAAAGTAAACCCCTTTGTAAACATGTAGGAATCTTATGAACATGATTTGCCTATGTTTGACATTATGCCTAAATAAAAACATAGGTTTATGTTGTAGTTAAGACTATGTGTCAATAATGATATCCAATTTAGATTCTTATCTCAACTACAAGTTTACATGCTTTGATTCATGTCACTTATGCTTTATGACCAAAGTATACATTACTACTATGCAAGTACACCAGTTTCTATTTTGTAGTTCCAACGTTATGTTGCAAGTTCATGCGTTCACATTCCCCTTCTTGTGTATGTAATCATGCTTTAAGCCTCCCCTTTTCACGTGGCTAAGTTGGGCTTAAAAAGGCTAAGCCCAACATATATATAATAAACGAGCGAATTAAACGGGGTAAATAGCGTTGGGCCAAATTAATTAATAAAGGAAAATATAAAGTAAAGGGGCCCAAATTCAAGTATGGGTTGGGCCCATGATTGGTGTAACCTTCACACCATTGATTTTTAATAATGGGCCGCAAATATTTACATATAAGAAAATAAAGAAGAAAGACAAAATATGTAAATGTAGAACATACGATGTGTTTAACCCGAGGTTGGATTGAGTTGTGATGTAAACCTGCCCGGAACCGCCCGGCTGTCTAGTAGTCACAACAATACCTATCCAATGTGGGTGGTTAAACATGGAGCCCAATAAGGACCCGAGGTTAGACTGAGTTATGGCGTAAGACTGCCCGGAACCAACCGGCAACAGGCAGCCACAACAATACCTGTCTAATGTGAGAGGTCAAGGCTTTAATAAGACAGTTAAGGCTGAGTCAGGATTGTTAGGATTAAGTGAACTAAAGACTTAATCAAAAATGGGACATGCTAAACTAAACAGACTGATTGGGGGTTAGGTTCATAAAACACTTAACCAACTTAGCATGTTGGCTAGAAGTAGAAAACCTAGTAGCGGGGGACCCTTTTCAGCAGTAACCCTATAAGGTGTATCATGATACCCTGAAACTAGGCAGGGTGGGGCACGATTACTGGGCTGATTGTAAGAGGTCAAATCGACGGCGGAGGTGTAGCAGTGTAGGTTCTAACGGGGTGCGGGCGTGCACACACTCCGGTGCAGAAAAATAAAGCACTGGGCACCAGTAGCATACCTGTGCATTCTAAGGTTGTGTCGGGACGCTGCCATGGGACTTGATACACCCCATGGTGGGACCAGCATAGGTAACTACAACATCGGGGGCCGTAAGACACATGTAACTATGCGAGTAGGAGCCGATCATCATAAAATGGATCACTTCACCCTGATTATGGGGTGCCAGTTGGGAACTAGTTTATATGGGTTCAGAGATTAACATGGGGTACGATAGTATATTCGACCCTAGACAACTTAACTAAGTTTATAGTGCTTTCCCACTTCTTGTTTATACTTATCATACCCAGTTCTTTATTCATAGACAGAATAGTCCTAGACTTACTCAGGCTTTATGTCTGACTCTACTTTTCTTTCGTCTTCTTTTCTTCCGTTTCCCCCCCCCCCAAGTCCACAGGGAGGGAACACTGCAGCTTGACCAGCCTTCATATCCAGCTTGAAGAGAAAGAATGTATTGCTTGGACCTTTTCGTTTTGAACTATGGCTTTGGACAACCACTATGGGGCTTTTGCAGTTTATCTATGTTTTCTTTATGCTTCTTTAAATAATGTAATCAAGACAGATTATGAAAGTGTTATGTTATGTTTTTGGAAAAGATGTAAGACAATCATGGTGATGTTGTTGTAACACGTATTTGCTTTTATAAAATAAAAGTTGTTGTTTTTCCGCTGTTTACAAATATGTGTTTTATATCTGTCTTGTATATCTGTGACTAATACTTATAAACCTCCACCAAAATTAGGGCATTCCCTTTGAGATTGACCCTAACGGGGGTGGGGTGTTTCACTTGGTATCAGAGCATAGGTTTACCAGATAAGATAAAAAGTTTTGAAAATTTATTTTCAAAAAGGAAATTTAAAGAAGCAATTTTAGAAGAAAAATATTATTTTATTTTAAAAAGGCAAAGTCCACTCCCCGAAGCCATAGGTACTATCTCTTATCCTTCGTTTTGAATCTATCCTTTTTGTTTCAGCATGTCCGAAGAACTTAACTTGCCGGAAGGGGTACCAATACCTGGTTGGTTTAGACGGTCCTTAGAAGCAAGGGCCACTCAGCCAGGTCCTACCGTTCCTCCTCCCCCAGCTGCAGGAAATCATCCAGCTGCAGCGGCACCTTTTCCTCCACCTCCTCCACGGGGAAACACGTTTGCTAAGATATGTAAAGATTTTAAAGCTATGGGAGGAAAGGATTTCCATGGAACTGAGTCCTTCGTGGCAGCTAGAAATTGGCTGAAAGAAACTGAGGACCTATTCATCATCTTTGAGGTAGAAGACAGACAAAAAGTACAACTGGCAGTATGGCTATTAAAGGGCGAGGCTTCCTACTGGTGGGAAGTCACTAATGCAGAAAGACCAGTGGAGACATGGGAGGACTTTAGGGCAAGATTTGAGACTAAATTTCTCTCGGATGCGGAAAGGAGCTTGCAGTTGGAAAAATTCTTATTTCTTAAGCAAGGGAACAAGACAGTCAGAGAGTATGTGAATCAGTTCGATGAGCTGGCTAGGTTTGGGCTGGACCTAGTCAACACCCCGCACAAGAAGGCTCTCCGTTTCGTCAAAGGGTTGAATGAGCCATTACACAGTTTGGCCATGACCCATATACCTATGGGAGCCACGTATGAAAGACTGGTGCAAATGGCATTGCTGAACGAAGAGGATAAGGGCAAGAAGGAGACAAAGGCAGAAAGCTCTCAAGGGAAGAAAGAGGGTTTGCAGCCTAAGAAGACAGACTTTAAGAAGGGCGGGAAAGGCAACAAAGAGAAGAGGAAGTGCAATTTCTGTGGCAAAGTGGGGCACTTAGTAAAGGACTGCCGGAAAAAGAAGGCCAAGGAGAATGGTGGGTGCTTTTCTTGTAGTGAGACAGGCCATAGGGCTAAGGATTGCCCAAAGAAACGAGGACAGGGGCAGAGGGCTGGATCCACCTCAGGGGCACAGGTTCATGTGCTAGAAGCGCCACCTTTGCAACAGCGAGGTATAAATACTTCTGTAGAAAGCGTAGTTTATCTTTATGATCGCCCCGTTCGCACTTTATTTGATTCTGGCGCATCACACTCCTTTATCTCGTCTGCTTTAGTAGAATCTCTGCACCTAAAAACTAGTATGGTAGAGGACCCCTTAATTGTTTCGAACCCAATTGGGGGCCCAGCTCATTTGTCTATGATCTGTTTGGGATTGAAAATTTCTATTCTAAGCGTAGAATTTCAATGTAGTGCCTTTGTTTTGGGCTTTTTGGGGGTATGGTTTGATTTTGGGTATGGATTGGCTATCCAGTAATGGGGCCATCCTTGATTGTGAGAAAAGGGTTGTTAGGCTCCTAACCCAGCTCGGTAATACTTTGGAAATTTCTTGTAATCCCTCGTATGCGGTTATGCTTAGTTATCTTGAATCGCTGGATGCCTCTGTTGAAAATTTGCAATCAGTTAGAGTGGTCCGGGAATATCCGGATGTCTTCGAAGAGGTGAAGGGCTTGCCTCCGAAGCGGGAAATAGACTTCCGCATATATCTTGTAGATAATGCAAAGCCCGTTGCGTTGCCCGTTAGACACATGGCTCCACGAGAAAGGAAAGAGCTCAGTAAACAGATTAAAGAGCTTCTAGAAAAGGGGTTCATTAGGAGGAGCATTTCAGAATGGGGCGCTCCAGTGGTGTTCGCTACAAAGGCGGATGGTTCACTCCGTCTATGTGTTGACTATAGGGAGCTCAACAAGCTAACGAAAAAGAATAGGCACCCTCTCCCTAGAATTGACGATTTATTTGACCAGCTTGTAGGAGCGTCTGTTTTCTCCCAACTCGATTTAGCAACCGGTTTTCATCAGCTAAGGGTGGCTGAAGATAGTATCGATAAAACGACATTCAGAACCCCAGACGGCTTCTTTGAATGGCTTGTCATGCCTTTCGGCTTGACAAATGCACCTGCTTACTTCGTGGACCTGACTAGTAGGGTATTTAGAGATTTCCTCAACAAGTTCGTAGTCGTCTTCGTAGATGATATCCTTATTTTCTCAAAGAGTGAAGAGGAACATGCTCAACACTTAAGGGCAATCATGGAAACTTTGCGAGTCCATCAACTAAAAGCCAAATTCTCCAAATGCCACTTTTGGAGAGAAGAGGTGAGGTTCCTTGGGCACATAGTATCCAAACAAGGGTTAGCAGTGGACCCTGCTAAGGTAGTGGCGGTACAGGATTGGAAGACACCAAGGAATGCGACTGAGGTCCGAAGTTTTCTAGGACTAGCGGGTTTCTATCGAAAGTTCATAAGGGATTTTGCGAAAATCTCAGCTCCGCTCATGAAATTGATCAAGAAGAATCTAGTGTTCAATTGGGACTTGGATTGCGAGTTTGCTTTCCAACGACTGAAAAGGGCTCTCACAACAGCCCCAGTTTTGACGTTACCAGATGGGAGCAAGATGTTCACTGTTTATACAGATGCATGTGGGACAGGGCTAGGCGCCGTCTTAATGCAAGAAGGAAGGGTAGTAGCTTATGGCGGGAGGCAGTTGAAAGTGCACGAAAAGAACTACCCAACCCACGATCTTGAGTTAGCCGCCATCGTCTTTGCACTCAAGTCTTGGCGACACTATCTCCTAGGTGAGAAGTTCGAGCTTTACACTGACCATAAATCGTTGAAATATCTTTTCTCGCAGAAGGATCTTAACTTGAGGCAACAAAGATGGATGGAGTTTCTTGCCTCGTACGATTTCGAAATCTCCTATACTCCGGGCAAAGGCAACGTAGTGGCAGACGCGTTGAGCCGAAAGAAATTGACCCTAAGCCCGTTGTTTGTTGAAAGACAAAGCCTAGAGTTTATAGCCAGCTTCGACTTTAGGCCCTCCTCCGATTTTGTACCAGGCTTGCTAGCATTTCTCGAAGTGCGCCCAACTTTAGTGGATTTAGTAGGGACAGCACAACACGAAGACCCTCAGCTTATGGAAATGATTGATAGGCTAATTAGGGGTGAGACTTCAAGTCACCTCAACAGATACTCCATCGACGATAAGGGTTTGCTAAGGCGAGACGGAAGACTATGCGTCCCACAAACAAAAGATTTAGTAAAGAAGGTTCTCGAGGAAGCACATCACTCCAAGATGACGATACACCCAGGCGGAGATAAAATGTACAAAGACATAAAAAGGACTTTCTTCTGGAACGGCATGAAAAAGGACATGGCAGAATTCGTTTCTAAGTGTATGGTGTGCCAACAGGTTAAAGCGGAACAGAAAAAGCCTGGCAGACTACTACATCCTCTAGAGGTCCCGCAGTGGAAGTGGGATAGCATATCAATGGACTTCATCGATGGGCTGCCTAGGTCTAGGAGAGGCAACACTAGCATTTGGGTAATAGTGGATAGGCTTACTAAAAGCGCCCACTTTTTACCTGTCAAAAGTAAAAGAACTGCCTCATCCCTGGCATCACTTTACCTCAAAGAAATCGTTCGACTCCATGAAATACCATCTAGCATTGTTAGTGACCGAGACCCCATCTTCACCAGCGAGTTTTGGCGGAGTCTGCAAGAAGCAGTAGGAACGCAGTTATGCTTGAACACAGCCTATCATCCCCAAACTGACGGCCAAACAGAGAGAGTGAACAGAGTTTTGGAGGACCTTTTAAGACTATGCGTCCTTGACTTCGGAGGGACATGGGAAGACCACCTTCCTTTGGTGGAATTTGCCTACAACAACAGCTATCAAGCAACCATCGGAATGGCGCCCTTCGAAGCTTTATATGGAAGACCGTGCCGATCGCCCACTTGTTGGTGGGAGTCTACTGATAAGCTCATACTTGGACCAGATATGATCCGAGAGACTTCAGAGAAAGTAGACTTAATACGAAGAAGGATGAAGACGGCCCAAGACAGACAAAAGTCCTATGCCGACAAGAGAAGGACCGACCTTGAATTTGAGGTTGGAGACAGAGTTTTTCTCAAGGTATCTCCGCTAAGAAACGTTATTCGTTTTGGAACCACAGGAAAACTGGCACCAAGGTTCGTAGGGCCATTCCCTATCATCGAGAAAATTGGGAAAATGGCCTATAGATTAGAGCTACCCGAGAAGTTGGCCGGAGTCCACAACGTTTTTCACGTTTCACATCTCCGAAAATGTCTACATGAGTCCGCTGAAGTGGTAGAGCCAAATATCCTCGAAGAGGCCGAAGTGGAACGCGAAGCAACCATAAGAAAAATTCCAACCCGCATCTTAGGAACGGAAGTGAAGAAGCTACGCAACCGCGAAGTCAGGCTCGTCAAAGTTCAGTGGAGCGACGCCGAGGGAGACGCGACTTGGGAAACTGAAGCTAGAATACGCACTGCTTACCCTTTTCTTTTCGAGGGTACATCCTTGATCTTTCTTTTTCTTTAAGTCGCGCTTTTATCTATCTTTTTAGGTATATTTCCTTGACCTTATCTTTTAGCTAGAAACCCCTTTGGATGGAAACATGTAATTGAAACATGTTATGGATGATGATTGCAAGTGGTTGCAAGTGATTGCTAGTGGTTGCTCATGGTTGCATATACACACACAATCTAGGTTTTAGATCGGCTCAGTCACTTCATATTGCATATGCATATATGTTTGCATTCGTATGTGGTTGAACTTTAATGTGTTGTCATATGGATGTTGCATTTGTATTGAATGATTGTGCACCCATATAGAATCATGAATAGGAAAATTTGCATACATGATGGATTCATGGCACTTACATAATTCGCATTAAGGAGGTCAACTGAATCAGTAGACCGCCTGATTTTGCATTAGATAAGTTCATGTACACACACACTTCGCATATGATCATGAAGCATTAGAAGTCTTTTAAGGACAATGGATGCTCGTGTTTGATGGATGAGTAGATGGATGATT
Source organism: Allium sativum (assembly GCA_030737875.1). NCBI lineage: Eukaryota > Viridiplantae > Streptophyta > Magnoliopsida > Asparagales > Amaryllidaceae > Allium > Allium sativum. Next base: position 221,017,646 of record CM060918.1, on the reverse strand, counting down.
GGATGTTAGGATATACATTTTCCTAAACTTGAAGATTTCGGGGACGAAATCCTTTTAAGTGGGAGAGAATGTAACACCCCGTGTATTCTATAACTGTGAAATTAACAAATTAAAGTATAATTAATTTGAAATCAAAGAACTAAGGGAAACGGGATACGCCATTGCGTTCGTCTCGGAAAAATACGCGAAATAGAGTCCGAGTTTTCGAAAAACGAAGTCCGTATGAAGAAGATATAGCCTCCGGAAGTTTCTGAATTAAGTTTAAAATTCGAACAGCTCAGAAAAACAAGTTTAAAATTAAAAATCGGGCCCAATTGGCCAGGGCGGGAAAATTCCCGCCTAAGACACCCAGGTCGACTGGGCTGTCGACCTGGTCTAGCCAGGTCGACAGGGCTGTCGACAGGGCTGTCGACCTGGTCCAGACCCAGGTCGAACCCAGTCCACCCTGGCTGGCCTAGTCTATGTTGGTCGATTTTCAGAAGCATGCTTTGTCATTAGGGCTAGGTGGCAGGCTCTAATTGGTCTCTCTTTCGAATGAATGGCTACGATCAATCCAAGCAACATCGATGGTCCTAATCAGTTCATAAACTCTATAAAAATGACCCTAGACTCAACCTAATCTATTCATTCAAAAATAAGAACAAAGCCATCATGCTGCTGAGGAACGACTAGGAGTAGCCACCAATTTGGGAGAAGACTAGGAGGAAAATTCTAAAGCAAAAAGCAACTTAAACAAATCAAATCAATAAGGAATCGCATCTCCAAATCCCTAAATTGGAGAATTCGCCACACAATTGTAAGTAGAGTATTATTTTGGTATGAACAAATAATTGTGTTGGTTTGTATACTTGATTTGTGGTGATAAAGCAATTCATATTTGTGCGTTACTATGATTCTTATCGATTTGGAATATGGTATACGTTTGGATATTCTCAAATTATGTAATTCATTATAAAAACTACATGTTTGCGGTAGTTTTATGCAAGTATACGTTTGGATATTCGCAAAGCATGTTATTCATTATAAAAGCTACATGTTTGCGGTAGTTTTATGCAAGTATACGTTTGGAATATTCGCAAATTATGTAATTCATGTTGAAGCTACATGTATGTAGTTGTTTAATTGAAATTCATGCAAGTTTGGGGTTTTGCTACTATGTCATCATAATGTTTATTTTTGTACAAAAATCATTTTTGTGAGTAATTGGAACAAATTTGGGTTATTATAATTCATATGAAATTATGTTGAAAATTTGGCATTATGGTCTATGTATTAAGCCATACTTTTGTACTAGAAAACCTCTTTGCGAACTTATGAATATGATTAGGCTATGATTAATATTTTGCATAATTGAAAACCATGTTAGGTCTATATTGTTGACAAGAATTATATGATGACATATGTGGTTCATAGCTAGGTTAGATTCAAAATCCCATTTGCAAGTTTGCATGACTAAAGTAAAAATCATGATTTCATGTTTAGAAATATTTATGCCATAAGTATATGTGCGCCATGGTTATGTGAATAGATTTAAAATCATGATTAAGTTGGAATAATTCAAGTTGAACTATGCTTTTGTATTAGTAACAAAAGTAAACCCCTTTGTAAACATGTAGGAATCTTATGAACATGATTTGCCTATGTTTGACATTATGCCTAAATAAAAACATAGGTTTATGTTGTAGTTAAGACTATGTGTCAATAATGATATCCAATTTAGATTCTTATCTCAACTACAAGTTTACATGCTTTGATTCATGTCACTTATGCTTTATGACCAAAGTATACATTACTACTATGCAAGTACACCAGTTTCTATTTTGTAGTTCCAACGTTATGTTGCAAGTTCATGCGTTCACATTCCCCTTCTTGTGTATGTAATCATGCTTTAAGCCTCCCCTTTTCACGTGGCAAAGTTGGGCTTAAAAAGGCTAAGCCCAACATATATATAATAAACGAGCGAATTAAACGGGGGTAAATAGCGTTGGGCCAAATTAATTAATAAAGGAAAATATAAAGTAAAGGGGCCCAAATTCAAGTATGGGTTGGGCCCATGATTGGTGTAACCTTCACACCATTGATTTTTAATAATGGGCCGCAAATATTTACATATAAGAAAATAAAGAAGAAAGACAAAATATGTAAATGTAGAACATACGATGTGTTTAACCCGAGGTTGGATTGAGTTGTGATGTAAACCTGCCCGGAACCGCCCGGCTGTCCAGTAGTCACAACAATACCTATCCAATGTGGGTGGTTAAACATGGAGCCCAATAAGGACCCGAGGTTAGACTGAGTTGTGGCGTAAGACTGCCCGGAACCAACCGGCAACAGGCAGCCACAACAATACCTGTCTAATGTGAGAGGTCAAGGCTTTAATAAGACAGTTAAGGCTGAGTCAGGATTGTTAGGATTAAGTGAACTAAAGACTTAATCAAAAATGGGACATGCTAAACTAAACAGACTGATTGGGGGTTAGGTTCATAAAACACTTAACCAACTTAGCATGTTGGCTAGAAGTAGAAAACCTAGTAGTGGGGGACCCTTTTCAGCAGTAACCCTATAAGGTGTATCATGATACCCTGAAACTAGGCAGGGTGGGGCACGATTACTGGGCTGATTGTAAGAGGTCAAATCGACGGCGGAGGTGTAGCAGTGTAGGTTCTAACGGGGTGCGGGCGTGCACACACTCCGGCGCAGAAAAATAAAGCACTGGGCACCAGTAGCATACCTGTGCATTCTAAGGTTGTGTCGGGCCGCTGCCATGGGACTTGATACACCCCATGGTGGGACCAGCATAGGTAACTACAACATCGGGGGCCGTAAGACACATGTAACTATGCGAGTAGGAGCCGATCATCATAAAATGGATCATTTCACCCTGATTATGGGGTGCCAGTTGGGAACTAGTTTATATGGGTTCAGAGATTAACATGGGGTACGATAGTATATTCGACCCTAGACAACTTAACTAAGTTTATAGTGCTTTCCCACTTCTTGTTTATACTTATCATACCCAGTTCTTTATTCATAGACAGAATAGTCCTAGACTTACTCAGGCTTTATGTCTGACTCTACTTTTCTTTCGTCTTCTTTTCTTCCGTTTCCACCCCCCAGGTCCACAGGGAGGGAACACTGCAGCTTGACCAGCCTTCATATCCAGCTTGAAGAGAAAGAATGTATTACTTGGACCTTTTCGTTTTGAACTATGGCTTTGGACAACCACTATGGGGCTTTTGCAGTTTATCTATGTTTTCTTTATGCTTCTTTAAATAATGTAATCAAGACAGATTATGAAAGTGTTATGTTATGTTTTTGGAAAAGATGTAAGACAATCATGGTGATGTTGTTGTAACACGTATTTGCTTTTATAAAATAAAAGTTGTTGTTTTTCCGCTGTTTACAAATATGTGTTTTATATCTGTCTTGTATATCTGTGACTTATACTTATAAACCTCCACCAAAATTAGGGCATTCCCTTTGAGAGTGACCCTAACGGAGGTGGGGTGTTTCAGTAAGTGCGACCTCCCGAGAGGCGTTCAATCAAATTAGCGAGCCGATCGCCTTCAAAAAGCTATTGAAATTTTGCCAAGATCGGAACTGGTGCCCCCAGCGTTAAGTCCAAAAGAGTTAAGAAAAGTATGGAGTGCTTCGAAAGCGATCCGGTTCAGATCGGATGCTTATGGGTCGGAGGGACCGAACCAAACCGGTTCACTATGTTTGATCCGATCTGATTATTGGATGCCAGTCCCACTTCCTTTTTGATGTTGCTGCCTTTGTATAGGTTCTATCCGAACGGGAGATGATGTTGGTCATGCTCGACCTGTGTTTCGAACAACATTTCCATCCGAAACGTTAAGTAATGGAGCTACATACTGCTGAGGGGGGCTGCCCCTTGTTTCATTCGGATTTTGGCCTTTAGTTCGGATCAGGTCCGAACCGATCCGTACATTATTCCTGCTGGAACCATTTTTGCGCCATTTCCAGCGAGTTGTGCATTATTGCTCGGCCTTCCATTCATCCGAGCAAAGAATTCAACCATAATTTCTTGTTGTTTCCAGAGGAGATCATCTTGCCTTGCCATTTGAGCTCTCAATTCAGTGAGAACGCCATCCATCTTTTCTTTGGTTAAGTATGATGATGGATTTTCATGAGAGGAAGCCTCCTGGCTCGCCTCATTTCTCGTGTCTTGAGCCCCAACATCATCTGCTCGAGATATCTTTCATTTGACCATCGATCCAATAGCTAAGTAATTTGCTTCCCTTTAAGCTGGAAGAAGAATTTGCTGTGTGCCCCCTTCCTGGCACGCCAAAATGTTAGACCGAAATTTGGTATTAACACCCAAATGTAGTGTGAAGTCCTCCAATCACAGATCACAGAATGCCGAAAATAGTAAATAACAGGAGACACATGAGGTTTTTATAGTGGTTCGGCTGTAGATGTAGCCTACGTCCACTTTGTAATCTTATTGTTATACTAATAGATTACAAGAATCAGTTACAAGAAAACACACAATTCATGTGTTGAATGAGAATACAAGAGTTTATACACATTATCTATGTGTTCATTTGGTTTTTGAATGAAGCACAATGTCTTGCGTTGTTGTAATGGAGGATGAGAGTGATAGTGGCCAAAAAGAACCCCTCATTTGCCTTCAAGTGGTGTATTTATAGCTGCAGGCGGGTTCCGGTTCGGATGCCATGTGGCACATATCCCAAGGATCTCGAAATGTAGTGGAAAACGTGGAGAAAGTCTCTCTAAGTCATTCTATGCCATGTGGAGTTGGATCCGGATTGACAGGAGGAAGTTGTGCCATGAGAATCGGTCAAAGCAGTTGTGCAGGAACAGATCCAGGAAGGTCGGTTCGGCCTCCTCCGATCCGAACAAGTGCAGAGCCTTTGAACCGAGAGGAGAAGCACTTCGGTGCAGAATACTCCAGGCGGGTCGGGTCCTCCTACCCCGATCCGGGCCACCCGATCCGATCCAGAGTCTAATCAAAGCTAAAATCCAAGTTATTCCGGTTCTGTGGCGTTCACGGAAACGGGCATAACTTCTAAACTGTAAGTTCGTTTTGACCAAACGAAAGTTGCACCTAAAGCTAGTTCAGAGGGCTACAAGAGTTACAGGGAAAAGACCCATAATTAATGTTTTTGGGCCCAAAAGAGGTGGTATATTAGGAGTTACGGACCACTTTATGTTTTTGATGCGACTTCAACCAAATCGCTTCCTATGTTCTGATGACGTTCCCAATAGTTGAGCGTACTGTTAACCAGAGATTTCACGTGTGATAGCTTTGACTGAAAATCATGTTAACATTTTACCCCCAGAACATATCTTGCCGACTGAAGGAGGATATGTTTTGGATAATCCAAGAACACCAAGGCCACACCGGGTATACCAGTTGCAAGTACAAGCCATACCCGCAAAGAAAAGGTGGCGAAGAGATATGTCAAATCCTGACAAAACTGGATACACTTTCGATCATAAACCATGCTTGGACCTCCGATTGAGCATAAACCATACTCGAGGGATGTTCAAATCAACCTGCCAAAACTTGGCAAGGGACCTAACCTTCCCGGTATAAGCCATACCGAGAAGTTCAAACTGAGCATAAGCCATACTCGAGTTTTGTTGAGTTCCTTTACCAGATCCTGATGAAACCATTCATCGTTTCCGAGTATGATCTATACTTGGAAATCCAGCAGAGTACAATCCATACTCATACTGAGATAGAGCTATACTTGCTACAGCACAGCAATATAGTCCGTCCATAAGCATAATCCATACCTAGGGATTCGAGATAAATATAAGCCATACTTTAGTTAATATTGAGAATCATGTCACAACCTGATAAGATACTTAAATTTTCTAAACATAATCCATGCTCGGAAAGTCCTTCCTTATTCATTCTAAATACAAAACCAAAGCAAATCCCGATTGGTTCGTCATCGAGTCCAGAGTACGCTTTGGGGCTAAATCCTAACCCCGTACGTGTGTACTCAAATTTAGCCAATTGGAAAATCTAAAGAAAGCAGGAAAAACATATCTTAAATCCTAAGAAATGCAGAAAATCATGGCTAATCTCATCCAGATCAGTTGATGATGAACCCACGAGAGCTTGATCCAGGGTCATTCCCTCTCTAGGAAGCAGGAGCTGGTAGCGCGGATGCGAGCGTTGTTGGTCATTTCACATACTCAGGTAGCTCTCCACGTCTAACCCGTTCCTCAATCAGATCTCGCAGGTGCCTGCAGTCATTAGTGTCATGACCATCCATGTCATGGAATATGCAATGTTTTCCAGAATCGCGTTCTCTTTGCGATGGCTCCCTTCTGGAAGGCTTTCGCTAGGAGATGGCACCGTTTGTGTCCATGTAAATGTCGATGAACGAAGCACTAAGTTCGGTAACATCCTTAGATTAGTTGTTTTTATCACAATTACATGTTAGATCGCTCCAAATCATGATCATATATGTTAATTTCCGTTTTTATGTTAGGGATAATTAAACCAGTGAAAAATGGATTAAAATGATAAGTATAGTGCATTTACATGTAGATATACACTTAGTCTATGCATATGAATTATTATTTCAAGTTTTATACGAATTTGGATGGTTAAATATGCTTGTAAATTCATATGATTGTTGTTTGAATTGTTGAAATCGTTGCTTGAATGTTATGCTTTATTTTGTGTGTCAGTATCGATGAAATTAGGCTTGGAATGAGGATTGGAGTGCGATGGAATCAAGTTTCATTGAAATCACATGAAATTTGTGGTTGATCTTTGGAAGACGATGGGAAGATGCCTTAAATATTGGGGGTCGAAATTCGCTATGTATATGGATCGGTATTGGCCTATGGGGAAGCGTTATTTCGCATCTAAACTTTTTACACGGACTCCTAGGGGGATTTGCAAGTCAAAGGAAAAATTGGTGTCAAATGGAGTTGGCATGCAACATAAAGAAAATCTTCAAAGTCATGGACTGGTAGAGAGTCATGATGGACCGGTATCAAAATGGATCCCAGGGGAGGTGTACCTCGAGGATCCAAAGTAAATTGGCTAAGTACATGGATCGGTGTTTGTCTATAGACTATGGATTGGTATCGATCCAACAAAGTGGCAGTTTATGGTGTGTGATCCATATAGGAGGAAGTTGATGTCTCAGGGATCATGCAGGCTGTCTTGGTTTCACAGTTAATTCTCTGGGTTGAGAGTTATGGCATAATCAAGTAATGGACTCTTTGATGAAGACTCGAATGAGGAGTGATTCGAAGGTAGACTTTGGTAGTGCATAGTGAATGCAGTAATAAGACAGTAAGGGAGTTCATAGCAAACAACACTGTAGAATTGACATATAGATGACGAAATTATGGACACAACTTGTAGTGGACGGTGCTATGCGAATCGAAGGAGCTCGCAGTTTAAACGAGGCTTCAAGGTAATGAAATGGATAAGGAGGACTCAAGCTTTAGAACAAAGTAGAGTAATTGTGATAATGATTATCCAAGGAATCATTGATAACTTGGAGTATTCTAGGACGACTCAAGGTAGGGGTATCGTGGGGACACCCATTTGCATTGGCAGGATCGCGTACCCTAGGAGGGACATAGCCTTGGCTAGTATGGCACATGTTGAACAAACATGAAGTTGACTAGAACTAGGATTTCCCTTGGTCCCTAGCTGAACAAGGTTGTCATATGAGTATCAGCCCATTCACGGCTTTAGAAGGTGGTAGTCAGAATTTGTATGATGGTTGCTATGGTTGTTTTGTCACTTACACCTTCACTTCTTAGGTAGATTATCACCTTTAGGGCTTATAAGAGATAGGGAATGAGGAACCGGGAAGACTAGATAGATTCTCTTATATTATGACTTCGCCCAGTTCTTTTATTAATATTACTTTGTGTAGCACTATTTCTTTGAGTAACATATATTATCATGTTATTATGTGCTGACTCTTTGGTTGCAAGGATAGGTCAGATATAAGACTTAATCTGTCTATTTACATATGTTGTAGTACAACTTTTGATAGATCTTATCGCTCACATCAGACTGTTTTCTGATCCAAGGTTTTATGTTTCCTCTTAATATATTGGGTACTCATCGAGATTGTTGACGAGTAAACTAGATAGCAGTTCAAGTTATATGGGATGCCGAACCGAAGACGAGCTTGGAGGAGCTATAGCGTATAGTTATTTGTATATATTTGCTTTACACTTATGAGTGTACTCTGAAGAATGTAGTGAGTATGACATGCATTCAAATATTAATGGATACCATGTACATGACTCTGTGATTTTAATGGTATATTTGCTGCTTTGCATACGTTTCACTAAATTATTGTCTATATTTCTAATTATATATTGTCCACGCGCTATGAGATATAGATAGGTCTGGTTTTGTGATGAACCTGGATTTTCGTAATGTTCAAATGTATTGATTAGAGAATAATCATTTAGAAATATATATATATGGTGGTACTTGATCGTGCACGATATAGAGTACGCTAATTTTTTGAATTAAAGCCTATGTGTATGTTTATGATAAAATATAGGCATCCAGATTTATAAAAAATATAAATAAGAAAATGTGTTCATGTAAATGATATAGTAGAAAAAATATTATGTTTATAAGGATATCTAGATATGCGCATGTGCATTGTGTAGAGATTAAATAAGCAGGAAGGTTTATAAATAAATTATTTGAAAGAAAAATTTATATACAGCTAATTTCGTATCGAAGAAAAGGAGATATAGCACTAGGAATATATTATGTGTACACCATTATAAATTCATTGGCACGTGGACAATATAAGGATCAATGAAAATAACATGACCAAGAGATAAAAATGGTAACATAAAAAAGAAGCTTTTCCTGAATAAAAACAACCAGCTTAATTTTATAAACATACCTTTCTTCAACAAATTAAAAGGAGAAATGGATAAGTGCGTGGTTGTTATGTGGGTACTTTGAAACTAATATTGCTTAGGGTAAAATTGACGTTGTTTAACCTTTAAAACCCTAGCTAAATTATGAGTAAATTAGTAGCGCATAGGCCATTCCAGACTAGTATTTTCTCTTCACATAAATAAGAAAAAAAAATAGGAAGCAGCCGTAACTTCTATAGGTGCTGGAGGCTGGATTAAAAGATTAAGAAGAACAAAAAGGAAGAAGAGTATTGGTGACTAAATCTCACTTAAAATATGGCATTAAGTCCTAATGAAGGCAACCTTAATCCTTTAAGAATAATTTTGCATGTTTATGAAATAGGCTGTGATGGATGAGATAATTAGTATTTTTGATGATTTATATGTAATCGTTGAGAATATTGCGGTGTTATCCCCTTAATAACATTGATGATGATGGTGAATGGTGAATATACATGAAAACACAACTTAAAACCCATTTATAACCGATCTCTGTTAGGTTTAATATAATCCATGAATGTAAATACTGTAGAGAAAACTTCTGAATAAATAAAGTTATGCAAATTGTTTTACAATATTGCTAAGAAGTGTGGTCTGAGCTATGTGGAACATAAGGCCACAGGGTAGTTCACACTGCTTATGTTCTATATTTAAATAAAATAAGGAACTAGGGGTGTAATGGATCTATTATGTGTTGAACTTCTAATTATTTAGAATTCCTAAAGATATGCATCCCGTAATTTCGCTAGTCTCATAAAATATTATTATTTCTCCTAAAACATTATAATAAACCATTACAAAAATATGACAGTGTAAACTGTGAGGTATTATAAGTACAAACTACCTATAAGTCACTAATTTTATATTTTCTTGAGTGACATTCGCATGTCATGTCAGTTGGATAAAATTTCTTGTTGCAAGTACTTTGAGGTTAGAGATAAAAGTTATGAATATTTATAATTACATGTATTTTATTTGCAAGTTGGAGCAAAAATATAAATGATTGTAATCTACCTATAGTTTGAAATAGTTATTATGAGTCTTTACACTTATCTCACATTTGGAATATTTAATGGAATGTTGTTTGTTCATTACAAGAAAAATTATGATATTTCAAACAGGATCCATATATCACATATTTTAGTAGAAATTTATCTTTGCTAATACATACACATACACATGTGCATGCATGCATAAGCAAGCATACACTCTCAACGTTTTTATACATATTTATTTTCGATTGTATGTTGGTTCAATCATCAGAGCTTACAACTTTTGGCAAGATTAATCTAATTGCCATAAATGGCATATAAGTAAAAAAAATTATGTTCTTTTTTGGCTAATTTTCATTAAGTAGTTGTAATAAATTTTTTGAATATGCGATTGGTGGGTAAAAAGTACCTAGATAAGATAATTACTTGCGCATGCTGGTTCATGGGTCATATATAGAAAAACTATCAAATTTTGATGAATATAGCAAATCAAGATTGTAAATACAACTCTCCATCTTATATTTTATGTGCGGTATATTTATGTAGGATGTCGCTAAAAGCACCCAAATTTCTTCTTCGTAATACCATGCATGGTATTAGGAAGCATAAATCTGGGTGCTTTTAGCATCACATGGTGGTGCAGTGCTAAAAGCACCTAGTTTTACACTTCCTAATACCACTCATGGTATTAGAAAGAAATAATTTGGGTGCTTTTAGCAAAACTATGTATTTATATACGATAATATGTTCATACATGGTTTGTTTTGTATCCCCGAATCGTAAGTGTGTTTGTTGTATCTACGATTGTCGTAATTTTAACCGTTTTATGTAAATGTGATATATTATTGCCATCATTATTAGTTATGTGGAAAAAATTGAGATATTTTAACATTTAAGAAATTAATTACATATTACATTATTTATTTGATATACATTTTATATATAATTGGTTTGGAAACGCAATATTTTAATTCGATCATGAAATTTTCAAAATGCCCTTTCATATAAGCAAAAGGTCATGAGCTCAAATCTTGCCAAAAACAATTTTTTCTATACAATTGACTTAGCAGCATTTGGTCCGACCTCGAAGTTTCCAAAAAAATTATATTCAAGTAGAGTATTTCAAATATAAACATGGTTACTAGTTCGAACATTATTTTAACAAAGACAAACAATTTTTTCTCTATGTGCTTTTAGTTATTCTTACTGAATTACATATAAACTAAATCTTATATATAGTTGGTTTAGTAACACAATTTTTTAGTCCAATTAGGAAACACTCAAGATACCATTCCATATAAACAAAAGCTCAGGAATTCGAATGTTAACGTGAACAATTGTTTACATATAACTGACTTAGAAGCGTAATTTTTTGCTCCGACCATGAAGTTCCAAGAATATATATATTCTGTAACGGGTGATCAGTCCCTTTTAGCACAAAAACCTCAATAGAATCTTGCAATTATGTGATAGAACATACAGATTGAAATGATTATCAATCATAGATCACAAAATAAATAAATAAAGGCAACATAGGACATACAATATTTATAGTGGTTCCACTATCGCAAGATAGTGTACGTCTACTTCAATGAGGAAGAGATTTTATTAATATTCAAGAGATTACGGAGTTTTACGGTAGAGAAAAGAAATAAAGAAATACAGATGATTTGATGATAATAACATTCTCTGTGCCTCTCTTTATATAGAGGAAAAAATTACTTGTGGATGAAGTAATTGATTTATGTAAATAAACCAATTCATGGAAGATTAATATTTCCATTAATTTTATTGTTATATAATTGATAGATAACTTTCTCTTTTCTCCATCAATCAATTCTTTCCCAATTTAATTTCTTTTCGTTTCTTCTTTCATGAAATATGGCAACCGAATAAATGGTGAATATCTTCAATATCTCTATCTCCTTAGTGTTACTTTCCATTTCTTTCTTGCACAAATGGGTAACCAAATTACCAAGAATATATCAAAATCTGATTAATTTTGGAAATATTGTTTCACAAAAAATTCCAATAATCTCCACCTTGATACAATATCTCTTGCAACCAAGAAACTCCAATGTGAATGCTTCCCAATGAGTTCCTGCAAAAGCCACCCCTCATTGCACTTTGTTAATGAACTCCGGCAAGGCCCCCGCCCACCAACAAAGTGTTGGAAACATTCAAAAAATAAGGTAGACATCATGCAACCAACTCCTATCTCTTCATACAAGAAGAATACCATGTCTTCTCTTGACTTCAACCAAATCTCTTTCTTCCCCATAGTGCCCCCATGTGGCATCTAACACTTCATCAAGTGAATCAAGTTCGAGCAATGCTCGAACTTAGTAGCAAGTAATGCCTTCGTAAACATGTTTGTTGCACTGTCATTTGTGTGAATCTTCTGAAGATGAATTAACTTCTCCTCATTCGGAGAGATAAGGAAAGACTCTCTTACCTCTATATGCTTTGTTCTAGAACTGAAAGCCAGATATCCAGCTAAACGAATTGCACTCTAACCGTCACAACTGACCAAACAAGTATCTTGCATAAAGCCCAAATCACACAACAACTTCTTCAAATAAAGTGTCTGCTTAGTTTCCACAACTGTAGCTATCAACTCTGCCTCTGTAGTAGACAAAGCAACTATAGTCTACAACCTCGCGCTCCAACTAATAGTCGTTCCTCCAAGAGTGAACACATAGCCTGAGGTTGACTTCCTTCTATCTCTAGCATAGTCTGGAAAAATACGACCAAGTTGAAATCTTTATTTGAGACGAAAAAAACAATCCCATAATCTTATGTTCCTCTAAGATATCTAAAAATATACTCCACTGCCTCCCAATGTGATTTTCCCAAATTTGTCATTATATCTACTAACTAATCCAATAGTCTGAGCAATGTCAGGTCTAGTGCACACCATAACATACCTCAAGCTACCTATTGCACTCGCATAAGGCACCTTTTTCATATAGGCCTTGTCGTTTACTGAGATCGGAGAGCCCTAGTTAGAAAGCTATATATGCAAAAGGCATGGGTAAACTGATAGCCTTTGCTCCATCCATGCTAAACCATCACACACCTTTTGAATATATTCCTTTTGATTAAGTCTCAAAATTCCAAGCTTTCTATCACTTTGGATTTTCATCCCCAAAATTTTCTTTGCTTCTCCAAGATTTTTAATATCGAATTCCTCTTTTAATTTCATATTCAACTCATCAATTTCAGCTTTATCCTTGAAAGCAATCAACATATCACCCACATAAAAAAGAAAATATACCCAATTATTATTCTTTAAATGCTTGAAATAAACACATGCATCTTTAGTACTACGATTAAAACCATGTGACTTGTTCAACCTGCATACCCAACGACTTTCCATCTACAAAAAATCCTTCTGGTTGCTTCATGTAAATGGTTTCCTCTAAATTACCATGCAAGAAATCGGTCTTCACATCAAGTTGTTCTAACTCCAAATTGTGAGCAACAACTATTGCAATTCGAATTGAAGTTTGTCTAACAACTGGAGCAAATATTTCATCATACTCTAGCCCCTTTCTTTGTGAAAACCTTTTGGCTACTAATCTTGCCTTGTTTCTACCATCATCTTTCATCTTGAACACCCACTTGCAACATATGGCTCGGCTTTCTTGAGATAGTGATACCAAATCCCAAGTCTTGTTCTTCTGCAAAGACCGTATCTCCTCTTCCATAGCGCAATTCCACTTCGAGTTATCAGTCGACTTCATTGCTTCTTCAGGGCTCAATGGTTCATCTTGAATTGCATGTAAAACATACTCAAACTGATCATGAAGGCTCAAATTTGCATATTGCCAATCTCCATATCTAATTGGAGCTCTCTTTGGTCTCTTACTAGCCCGAATGACTATATCGCCCAACTCTCCTTCAGATCCACCTTGAGCTGAATCCTCTCTAGCTTCATGACCATCACCGTCACTGCTATAGGAAATATGTAGACTATCATGTGATGTATCATCAACTGCTCTGTCCACTGTTATCAATAGTAACAGCTCTACTTTGGGTTTGAAAACTGGGAATCTCGGTCTTTTCAAGCTTCTCATCAACTGAATCTAAACCCTCCGATAAACCTTCCAAAGGTTTAAACATTGCTTACTCATCAAAAGTCACATGTCTGGAATGTATAACTTTCTTCGTAATTGGATTCCAAATTTTATATCCTTTTATACCATTTGTATAACCAAGAAAAATACATTTGGAGGCCCTAGGCTTCAACTTATCATGTCCTGTATTATGAATATAAGTTGAACATCCAAGTATATGAAAATAACTTAATAAAGTGTTTTTACCTCTCGTAACTCCTCTGGAATCTTTCCACCAATGGCTAAGCACAGAATTCGATTAATAACATGTGTTGTAGTTGAAATAGCTTCAGGCCAAAAACCCTTAGACATACCCGCAGTCAATATCAAGCAACGGCCTTTCTCAAGTAGAGTCTTATTCATCCTCTCAGCAACCTCATTGCATTGCGGATCACCAGGTGTAGTAAAACTTCTTCTAATACCATGTTGTCTACAGTAGTTGAGGAACTCTTTGGAGACATATTTACCACCATTGTCGGATCAAAAAATCTTCAGTTTCTTTCCTGTTTGGTTTTCAGCAAGAGTTAACCAAACCTTAAACTTATCAAATACTTCTGAATTAGCTTTCATTGCATACACCCAAACCTTGCGCAAGTAGTCATCAATAAATAAAACAAAATAATAAGCTCCACCAATAGAAGCTGTAGGATATGGCCCCCAAACATCTGAATGCACGTAACCAAGTACCCTCTTAGAAGTATGCATGCCATCACCAAAAGAAACTCGGGTTTGCTTTTCCAATACGCACTCCTTGCAAAAGTCCAACTCGTTGAAGATTTCTCCCTTGTTCTTTTTCTTCTTACGAAGCAACTTTAAGTTTTTCTCCGAAGTATGACCTAATCTCATTTGTCAAAGCTTGGTAACATCCAAATTTTTAGAATTATCGACTCCAACACATAAATCTCTATGGACAATACCCATTAGCCAATACATATTTTGCACCATAACACCCTTCAAAAATACAAGTGCCTCTCTAGAAACTCTCAAACAATCTCTGACAATGGTTATCTTGCATTCCAGTGATGCCAACTAGCCCAATGATATCAATGACTTCCGAAGACCTGGGACATAGCGAACATCTGAAAGTGTGCCAACAATCTCATCATACATGCGAATGTGAACTGAACCAACTCCCATAGACTTACATGTAGCATCATTCCTCGTAAAGATGGAACTTCCTTCTTTGGCATCGAAGAAAGAAAAATAATCCTTATTAGAAGTCATGTGAAATGATGCTTCAGAATCTAAAATCCAGTGGTCTGCAACATATGATACAACTGCTGTCAAAAAATCGCTACCATCTTTCTCCATCGCAATAGATGAAGAACCATTAGCCTTCTTCTGCAAATCTGGACAGTCTCTTCTCCAATGGCCCAATTTCTTACAATTATAACACTTTCCATCTTTAGACTTACTCCGCGAACGAGGCTTATTAGAATTGGAATGCCCCTAATTATTCTTCAATTTCTTCTCTGCTCTTCCTTTCTCAACAAATAAACCTAAACTACTACTTCCTCCACTACTACCACCAACACCAAACTCTTTCATCTGTTCTCTCAACTCTTCACCGAGCAAACTTGTCTTCACATCATCTAATTTCAATGTTTCTCTACCATATATAAAGCTATTAGCTAAACCAGTGTATCGCTCTGGGAGCGAACACAAAAAAACCATTGCTTTATGTTCTTCATCAATTTTCAACTCAACGGAGTTCATCTTCATCAACATGTCATCAAACACACTTATGTGCGTCTTAATTGAAGAACCTTCCTTTATCTAAGTGAAGAAGGACTTCAATAGGATCAGACGGTTAGTTAGGGATTTCTTTATGTAAAGGTCCTTCAACTTCTTCCAAATGCCCTTAGTTGTTGTTTCCTGATTGATTTCAAAAATTACATTCTTTCCCATAGCAAGTTGAAGAGTAGTAAAGACCCATTTTTCCATCTCTTCTAATTTCACTGATGAAACATCAGTAGGCAGTGCCTCTGTATCAAATACTACTCGATGAGTGTGATTTCTTCTCAAAACTGCTATCATCATCCACTGCCACTTTTAAAATTCTCCTTCACCATTCCACTTCTCTATCGTCAATTGTGATCCTGACGCCACATAGGAGCTCTGATGTAGTACTTGTATTATTTTCATCTCCTTCTGCCATTCTACTAAACACCTTATTTGTGAATCTAGCTCTGATACCAGTTGTAAAGGGTGATCAATCCCTTTCAGCGGAAAACCTCAATAGAATCTTGCAATGATGTGATAGAATAAATAGATTGAAATGATTATCAATCACTAATCACAAAAAAAAAGGCAACGGAGAATACACAATATTTATAGTGGTTCCACTATCGCGAGATAGTGTACGTTCACTTCAATGAAGAAGAGCTTTTATTAATATTAAATAGACTACATAGTTTTACAGTAGAGCAAAGAAATGAAGAAATACAAATGATCTGATGATAATAACATTCTCTATGCCTCTTTTTATGTAAAAGAAAAAATTACTTGGGGATGGAGTAACTGATTTATGTAAATAAATCAATTCATGGAAGATTAATATTCCCATTAATTTTATTGTCATATAATTGATTGATAACTTTCTCTTTTCTCCATCAATCAATTCTTTCCCAATATATTTTCTTTCTGTTTCTTCTTTCATGAAATATGGCAACAAAATAAATGGCGAATATCTCCAATATCCCTATCTTCTTAATATTCCTTTCCATTTCTTTTTTGCACAAAATGAGCAACCAAATTACCAAGAATATCTCCAAAATCTAATTAATTTTGGAAATATTGTATCACCAAAAATTCCAATATATTCAAGTATTAATTTTAAACATAAACATAATTATAACTTCAAACATTATTTTAGCAAAAAATTACATTTTTTATTTGTGTTTTTAGTTAGGGAACTGTTATTGAGACATAAAATTAAATACAAAGTAGAGACACAGACTATTGGCGTTGGATTTGTTTGTCCTTACGTAGAAGATGAAATTCAGAGGGAATACTAATGGCTGAGATTTCATGTGTTCAACTTTGTGTTAGAGTTTTTCTTTTAGTTATTCTCATCGGATTACACAGAAATCTAATTTTTGATAATTTAATAAAGGATGCTACATACCCGTGCATCGTTTTGGTCCAAGATGTTCCAAAAAATTGTATCTTCAAGTAGAATTTTCCAAACATAAACATGGTTACAATTTCAAACATTATTTCAATAAAGAAAATTACATTTTTTTCGTGTGTTTTCACTTATTCCTATCGAAGCACATAGAAAATAAAATTTTGATACTTTAATAACTAATTTTATACACATCTCCATGGCTTTGGTCTAACTGCAAAGTTTCCAAAAATTATATTTTCAAGTATAACTTTTCAAACATAAACATAGTTACAAGCTCAAATAATATTTTAACAAGAAATTACATAAGTGATTTATGGAGGAGTACGCAAGTTCCAACATGATCGATTGAAGGAATACACAAGTAATATTTGGAGGAATGAACTATGTGTGGGTCCATGTAAATAATCGATTGAACACGATAGGCCCATGAGCAATGGAAATACAACGGGCAAGTGACGAAATTATAGCTGCGTCGGTGCATCCATTAACCAAGAAAAAGGGGCCGAAGGGTAGAAGTGTAAAAACACCATTTCCCAACTTACATAAGCTGTACCGCTCAAAACCCTAGTGGTCCTCGCGTTTCTGTTCAGGGCACTCGTTTCAATGGCGCCGATCAAGAAAACGGTTTGTCATTTTCATTTCTTTTAAATAATTTGATCTGTCTACTTTTGATCTCTACAAATTCCCTAATTTACAGTTTTCGTCGTTATTTTGTAGAAGAAGACGACAGAGAGCATTAATAATAGGTTGGCTCTTGTTATGAAGAGCGGAAAATATACCCTAGGATTCAAGACCGTGCTCAGATCACTTAGAAATTCTAAAGGTGAATCATAGTTGCAACCTTGGTATCTGAAAGTATTGGACTAACTCTTTTTTCTATGTTTATGGTATTAATTCTTTTCTCGTTTATTATTACAGTCCTACATGCTTTCGAATGTGCTATTAAGGCATGCCAATGAACTGCATGGCTTAATTCAATTTTCCTCAGTTATTACGTAGTTTAGCATAGGAATTATTTTTATGCTAGGGAATTTGTGGGATCTTATGTTTTCCCCTCATTTAGTGCAGGTAAATAGGAGTGCAATTTGTCAGTAGTATATGCTACGTTAGAATGTTACAGTGATATCAAGCTTTGTTAAAGATATTTTTGTAATAACATTTGTTTTCAGTGACAGACTCACCATGCCATATGTCACATGCTGTTAGCTTTTGCACTTTTTTTAAATGTTGAATTTAAATTGAAGTGCAAACCATTCATTAATATTATACTTAGCAGTTGGAATAACTTTTTTAATTCAATTTTATATATTAGCTTGTTAAAATTTGACATAACCTTCAAACCTTGGCAAGTAGTGATATTAAAAAAGCTTGATAGATTAGAAGATTATGCCTTTCCATT
Source organism: Allium sativum (assembly GCA_030737875.1). NCBI lineage: Eukaryota > Viridiplantae > Streptophyta > Magnoliopsida > Asparagales > Amaryllidaceae > Allium > Allium sativum. The sequence continues at coordinate 220,999,082 of CM060918.1, read as the reverse complement.
GAGTGAGTTATAAGTTGCACTAAAGGTACATAAATACATAATATTTAGCGTTCTTATGTCTAATTTAATGTATACTTCTTTCTTTCCCCCTTTAATTGTGTTTTGGTCGCACTCATGAAAATATTTGGGTGTTAATCTGCCTAAATTCACATGATTTTTTAACAATATCCTTTATTATTATAACTAAATGGATTAGTTGTAATTGTAACATTACAGTAGTAATGTACAAATTCTCAGATGCTTATTTTCTTTATTTAATTCAAACTGTAGAGAGAGATATAAGCAACGGTTCCCAACTTTCCATGCTTCCTAATCTCTTTTATTCATATACTTGTATGCGTTTATAGTGGTCGTGAATTGAGATGCTTCTTGACATATAATTTGTTTTCATTTTATTTCAGTGTATATGTCAAAGTTATTGAGTAATTATTCAAGCAGCCTATTTGCTTAAAAATTAGTGGCATATAAGGTGTTGATTTACTCAAAAAATGAAGTGCTGTGCTCTTCAGACTTGTGGAGGAGAAATCGTTTATTCATTTCTTCTTTGATACTGGTCTAGTAGGCTCATCTACATTTTTTCTCTATGTTACATAGGCAATATTATTTTTTCAAAAAACATAATTGGTGATTTATTCACTTAGGAAATAAAAGTTACATTACTTCAGTATTGTAAAGTGCACATCTATGATATTGATTTCAGTATTATCAAAGCTCACGCTATAGCGACAAATAGCGCATAGTGCAGTGCTTGCGCTATTGTACTTACAATAGTGCAGGAGTTTCCTATAGTGCAAAAATAGCGCGTTATTTTAGCATAGCGTGAAATAGCACATAGCTCTAAATAGCACGCTATTTTGTTTTTGTCTTTTTTTAAAATATTTGGAGAGTGAAAAGTTTAAAATAGCATGCTATTGTACTTGTAAATCCAAGAGGAGAACGCCGTAAAATATGACTTGAAAGAAGAAGAAACTGATGATTGTTTAAACAATGATTAATAGTTTTGATTTTGATTAAATTAGTGATTAGGTTTTAAAAATTTAGAGGCATAATTTAGTTTCTATGTTTTGTTATTGTACACTTGAATCACTTTTGACTTTTGTTTATTAAAATTTTGTTATTGGAGACTTTATATCTTATCTTCACTTTACAGCTTTTCTTTAATTATATTTTGTTTTTCTTAGTACTTGTCATTAGACTTTTTTTTTCTACATTTATTGCAAAAATGTATTTTGATGTATTTTTTCTATTATATCACCATAGCTGATAAATAAGAATAAATTTCATTATAACTCACAATTGTAAAAATAAATCTCAAATTTGTATGACACAAATATATTATATTATAAATTATTTGGAATGCACAATATGAGTTTATCAAATTTTCTGTAATATAATCACATTTTGCGTCAAAAAATATTTGATGCATGCATAAAGTATGGTATTGTTTGTATTTAGAGTCTTGAACTGTTTGGATATGATGCCAAAAAATAAAAATAAAATTCAGTTGGGTAGAATATACTTGATTACTTTTTTTTAAATGAACTCAACAGCATGTGCTATAGCGCAAGCCTTGCGCTGTTTTGCACTATTTGCTATTGACCACACTGACTGATTTCCACTCAGAGTACTCTACCTAAATCTGCATTTATGTTTGTTCTAATACATGTAATTATAACATTTTTGTAAAACAGCTAGAAAAGGTTACAGTCTTATATTCCTTCGTTGTATTTGTGTTACTTTGATACATGGTGGACTCCGCTGATTGATGTTTAACCGGCTTATCTGTTCAGGATGTGTATTATTGGCATATAATGTGCCAATTTACTTGAATATTAAACTCTTGCGTTCCTTCAAATTTAGGGAGTGTAAATTGATTTTCATTTCTTGATGCTGGTCTAGTAGGCATAGTAGTATAGGCTGTTTTTTTCTCTTGTACTGCTATAAATTTTTTGCTTTTCATATCATAAATTCAATAATTATGATATAAGATTTGGGGTTTTAACTATTTCACTGCAAAATGGACATCTTAGTTTTTTTCTCTGTACTAGCGTGCATATTGAATGCATGCACCCTAACTAGAGTATGGCATGACTCATTTCCATTATTTAAATTTCACCGGAAGGCTTTATGATTGAAATTAATTTCTCTTAATTGATGTGGATCCTTAGCGTTATTCACATTGATACGAGCGAGTAAAATATTAGTATTAATTGCAATACATGTGATGCATCTATTTTTCTGATGTGCTGAATATCCTCTGAACTTAATAGTCTCTTTTTGACTTTTTTTTTTTTGGGTTGTTTCATCCTATTTTGTTTTTTCATCTAATTTTAGACTAGTTGGTTGCATAGCATTATCAGAGATGAATCCACCTCCCTAAATTTAGATGTTGTCTTCTACATTGTTTTAGATTTGGTTTTTAATATGATAGTTTTCTTTTTTTTTAATTTGCGGGAAAACATTTGGATTTAAATTACTTAGCAGTTAGTTGTCTTTGTTAGGATATCTTTTGATATGGAAATACATAAAGCGTACGCAAGTCTTGGCCATTATCAAAATAAAAACCATTTGCATTTCACTTGTTGTGTGTTTAATCATTTGAAATTATTTTTTACCTGGTTGGGGTGGTTTGTTAGCAATATCAACATTTTGGTACTTACTGTTAAAAACATAAGATGCATTGTTATATTTACAAGTGTCTAAAATACGCTCTGAAGCAGTAAGTAAATTTAGCAGACGTAATGTTCATGAACAATTTTTTGGGACTTTGTTGATATTTTGTTCTAAATACTCCTTAATTTTGTTATTTGGGACTAAAGTTTGGCTCTTTGGTTTTACATACATCCTTAGAGATGAATATAGTTCCCTAGATTAACATGCTTCCCATAATGTAACAGTTGGTCTACATCTTTTCTAGACTGTTTCTGTGGGGAGAAACATTTAGATGCGCTCAGTTTTTCATTTTTAATTTTGGATTTTCGTTCATACAATAATACATATTGCACATGTACATAATGAAAAATGATCATTGTAGATAGCGAAGTTGTTGGCTAGCTTTTTTGATCAAGCCACCCAGGTTCACTCACAAGAGGAAGGTATGAAACTATATTCCCCAAGTGCATGAAGGAACGGATCGCACACTATCGACTCGCCCGTCACCGGATCGCACACTATCGACTCGCCCACCATTGGATCGCATCTCGTCGGATCGCCCCCTGTTACATCAGCGAAACGAAACCCCTATGCGACTCGATCCGAACTTGTATTGCTGCCCAGCGTAGACCGATCCGATCCCCTGATTCATGGTGAACCCTCTGACCTGTTCAAGCGTGAGCTAGTCTTCAGCGATCCGAGTCGCACGGATCTAGCGACACGTGTCCCTAACCGTCATTTTGACCGATTCTCCCTATCTGCACGATCCGATTTTCAAGAAGATCGCGACACCTGTCCACAACGACTAATTTGACTATTTCTTCAACGGAGGCGATGCGATCCGATGTTCTCGGGATTCGTGCCACGTGTTACCACGACCTGCCTGACAAAATCAGCTATAAATAGCCCGGAGCTTGGCATTTTTTGGGATCCTTTTGACAATACTGAGTACTGAATCCGCCATTATTGTCAAACTACTTGATTACTGAGAGAAATAAGAATTGTAAAAGTGAGCTTGAGAGAAATCGTTGATTGTACCGACATTCAACGTATAATCAATAATATATAAAGTGGACGTAGGCTCGTGGACGCCGAACCACTATAAATTCTGCGTGTTATTTTCTTTTTCCTCATTCTTCAGTTGAAACTCTATAAGATTCAGAACAATTTGGGTGTTAGGTCCAAATTTTGATCTAACATTTTGGTGCTTTCACTGAGAAAAATCCTAAAGTTTCACTATTCGGTTCTTTGAAGATTCCAGCGATTCGGATATCATGGCTGAAAAAAGATCTAAAGCTTCTCAAACCAATGAAACAATTGAAGAAAGTGTGCACGAGCTAGGCAATGAGGAGACTCTGGATCGCGGAGCGCAGGGGGCGAACCGATCCGATGAAGACGCCACGCTCCGAGTCGACGAGAACGAGGCGATCCGGACTGCTGAAGGGGTTGTTACTCGATCCCGAGGCAACGTCTCGAATCCTCCACGCACCGCGACCGCGAATCGATCTCAGGGGGGCGTTGCGAGTCGCCATCCTCGATCCACAGCGATTCGAATTGATGATCAGACTACAACTCGACCTGGAAAGGAGCCTATGGCTCGCTTCTACCGTCCTGGCCCCTCCGCTCGACCTGGCTCAAGCTCTTTGCGCATAAGAGAAAGTGATGATGATCAATATGACCCTGCTGCTCCCGTTACTGAGGGGGATCTCTCTCGCTTTTCCGAAATGTGGGAGAGATTGTTTGATGAATTGGCTGCCCAAAGGCAGGAAAGCTCCGTCCTACGACAAAATTTGACTGCTATGGATAAAAGGCTTGATGAACTCGCAGGACAAAGGACGCCACCAGCTCGTCCACTCACTCCAGGATATTCTTCTTCGTCAGAGGAATCGCCGAGACCTCCGCTGCGACCATATGAGAGAGCCGAAAACATAGAGCAGCTTCGGTTCGGAACCCTGCCATCACGGGAAGAAGAAGCACTGGAGGCGGGGCCCTCAAACCATAATGTGAACGATCACGCCGCAACTCCCAGAGCTCGAGGTGCGGACAGTCCTGTACATGACAGGCTACCTCAGCCCCGTCGCCGCGCACATGATCATGGTAACAGGGGGCAACGAAGTCCTATCCGAGCCCCGGATTTTGTGACTGCTCCCGGAAGAGAGACTAGAGAGTCCCGCCGAGCCAGAGGCACTGACCCTGAACCTCCGCTGACCAGTGCAAATGTTGCAGCCATGATCCATCAGATTCTAGCAGATAGCCGTGGCCAACGGAACGAAGATTGGGGAATCGACCGCAGTCACACCCCTTTCACTGATGATATTTTGGATGCGACTTTCCCAAGGCGTTTCAACATGCCACAGATGAACCGATACGCGGGTAGGTCTGATCCCGTCCAGCATCTGATGAGATACTCTTGGTCAATGACCGCTGCCGCAGCTTCTGACGCTGTCAAGTGCAAAGCATTTCCCATATTCCTGGAGGATGTAGCATTGTTATGGTTTACTCGCTTGCCAGCAAGATCGATTTCTAGCTTCAGGGAGCTGAGTGAGAAGTTCGTAGAACAATTCCGTATCTATGCACAGAAAACAAAAAGTGTGATTGATTTGTTCCTTGTCAAGCAGCGACCAGGCGAGAGTTTGAGGGTGTACCTAGACCGTTTCAATTTGGCCGCTACTGAAGTTAAAGATCCCCATGAACCAACCATTGTTGCAGCACTGATTGACGGAGTAGATAAAGACACTGAATTCGGGAGATACCTGGCAGGCAAGCCACCCCATACTCGAGAATTATTCTACGAAAAAGCCAACGTACACTTGCGTCGGGAAGAAGTATATGCTAACCGAAAGGCAAAAACGGCCGATAAGGAGGAAATCCAGAGCAATGTCGCCATTAAGCAGACAGGAGACAGCTCAGGGAAGGTCGAAGTTAATGTCGGAAATCGGAATCAGGGTGGTCGTCAGCCAGGTAACAACAATAATAATGGTAACGGCAACAACCGAAAGAGGAACCGAGGGAGCGACTCCCAGAGAAGGATTCGTCCTAGGGCCTTTGAAAGTTATACACCAATAAATGATACTCTGGAAAATATCTTCATGGATGCATATGAAGTCCTCCAGAATAAGAGGCCACCTCCCAGAGAGTCGACAGAGAAAGAACGTGAAACGGGGAAGTTCTGTCTCTTTCATCAGATTCACGGCCATTCAACAAATGAATGCCGTCACCTAAGAGATGTAGTCGAGAGGCTTCTTCGAGAAGGAAAATTAGGTGAATACAGAGTAACGCCCAGAGACAGGAGGCAAGTCGTACAGGCCCCAAATCAGAACCAGAATCAACTTGCTGCTAGGCCAACTGCCCAGCAAAAGGGAAAGAACATTGTTATCAATACCGTAATCGGAGGACTTTATCTTGCTGGGCATAGCTCCAAGGTATTAGATCAATATGTCAATGCAGCCAAGCAATACCTCGAGGTAGGGGAGTGTAGCAACCCTGAGGACAATATCCCGGTAAAGCAACAGAAGATGATGACCGATGATGTCGTTTTCCGAGAACGAGAAAGCATTGGAGTCCATGCTCCGACAGAAGATCCATTTGTAATTACAGTACCTATTGGACCAGCCACTGTTCATAAGGTTTTAGTGGAAAACGGAAGTTCCGTCAACATTCTTTTCAAAAGGACATTTGACCAGATGAACCTCGAAATAAAAGACTTGAAGCCCTGTCAAGGATGGATCCGTGGATTCAACGGAGCATCTACCGCTCCAATGGGTTATGTAGAATTACCGGTTACGCTTGGGGAAGGAGAACGCCAGAGAGTGAGAATCCTTCCCTTCGTGGTTTTGGATGTTGAATCGCCCTACAATGCCTTCTTGGGCCGACCGGCCCTCGCAAAGTTTAGAGCCTGTATAGCCCCCTGGTGCTTGTTATTGAAATTCCCCACAGAAGCTGGCATTGGTATCGTCAGAGGGGATCAGGTTGCTGCGAGAGCATGTTATGTTGCCGAACTAAAGTTACTTCGCAATAGAGGGGATATTGAAACAAAAGGCGCTTCTCCACCTACAAGGGCGGAGACCTTATAGCAACTAAAGTGGATAACCGTTGGAGAGTCGCCCAGAGAGTTGCCCGAGGATATAGATCCCAGAGAGGATCAAGAACCTGGGGGCAGAATGGCGACTCCCAACGAGACAACTGTGGATGTACCGGTCGATGATAGTGACCCAGAGAAGGTCCTTAAGATTGGATCCCAGTTAAATCCGAATCTCGCTAAAGAACTGACGGATTTCTTGAAAAATAACTTGGATGTATTTGCTTGGACTCATGCAGACATGTGCGGGACATCCCCATCAATCATGAGCCATTCATTAAGCATTGACCCTAAGCATCCTCCGGTAAAGCAAAAAAGGCGAATGTTGGGCCCAGAGAGGTCCGATGCCTTGAAAGAAGAAGTTGGAAAGCTAAAGAGTAATGGATTTATCAGAGACTCGACCTACCCAGACTGGATTTCGAATCCAGTCCTGGTAAGGAAGGCCAACGGGAAGTGGCGAACGTGTATCGACTTCTCGGATTTGAACAAAGCCTGTCCAAAAGATAGTTTCCCGTTACCCCGGATTGACCAGTTGGTAGACTCGACGGCGGGTCATGAGCTTCTCTCATTTATGGATGCTTATTCAGGATATAACCAGATTCCGATGCATGTTTCAGATTAAGAACACACTAGTTTTATCACGGATCTGGGATTATATTGTTATGTGGTGATGCCCTTTGGCTTGAAGAATGCGGGCGCTACATATCAACGTTTAGTCAACAGAATGTTTTATAACCAGATCGGGAAAACAATGGAAGTATACGTCGACGATATGTTGGTTAAGTCCAAGCAATCTTCTCAACGCACTACTGACTTGGCAGAGATGTTCGGCATTCTTCGAAAGTACGAAATGAAACTCAACCCAACCAAATGTTCATTCGGTGTTGCCTCCGGAAAATTCTTGGGATTAATCGTCAGTTCCCGTGGGATTGAGATTAATCCAGACCAGATCGCGGCAAATAGAGACATTCAGGAACCTAGACAAATTAGGGATGTGCAAAGCCTTGCAGGAAAAGTGGTCGCACTAAGAAGATTTATCTCCAGGGCTACGGATAAGTGCACCCCATTCTTCGAGTTAATAAAGCGGGGGAAACGTCACTTCAAATGGACGCCCGACTGCGTAGAAGCGTTTCAGAATTTGCTCAGGCACCTGGAGAAACCCCCGATATTATCTAAGCCAATGGATCACGAGGACTTATTCGTGTATCTGGCAGTGTCATTCCATGCGATCAGCTCGGCGTTGGTAAGAGAAGAGGATAAGGTCCAAAGACCTGTGTATTACGTGAGCAAAAAATTAACAGCAGCAGAGCGTAATTATCCAAGGATAGAAAAGTTGGCGTATAGTTTACTGATCGCCTCTAGAAAGCTTCGACATTATTTTCAGGCGCATCCCATTACCGTATACACCGATCACCCACTCAAGCAAGTCCTACAGAGACCAGAGGCATCTGGAAGGTTACTCAAATGGAATATTGAGTTAAGTCAATTTGATTTGAACTTTCAGCCCAGAAGGTCAATTCGGGGGCAAGTGATAGCCGACTTCATAGCAGAGTTCACTGTCCCTGAGGAAGATATAGCAAACGAAGAAGTTGATCCTTCAAAGTTACTTCTCGATCCCAATACATGGGGATTGTATACTGATGGCGCTAGGAATGACGAAAGATCCGGCGCTGGAATAGTGCTTGAAACTCCAGAGAAACGATTGATATCCTATGCTATCCGGATGGAGTTTCACGCCACTAACAACGATGCCGAATACGAAGCCCTGATAGCCGGATTAAGGTTCGCAAAGGAATTAGAGATCACAAAGCTGAACATCTTCTGCGACTCCAAGTTAGTTGTGAACCAAGTTACTGGAAAATTCCAGGCTAAAAGTGCGAGATTGATTTTATACTTAAAGAAAGTAAAAGAGTTGCTGAACGATTTTGATCACTACAGCATATCTCACATTCCGCGATCAGAAAATTAGCAGGCGGATAAGTTGGCAAAGATGGCTTGTTCCGACGATCCTGAAAAGACCGGGCTAGCCCCCGTTGAAGTACTTCGGTTCCCTAGTATAGATCAAATGGAAATCGATCTAACACTAGAGACAGAACCAGAAAGGGAGTCCTGGATGACCCCTCTAAAGAATTTCCTGATGAATGGAACGCTTCCGACCAAGAAAAGCGAGAGGCGTAAAAGTAATTCGTAAAGCCGCCCGATACGTCCTGCAAGGCGGAGTTCTTTACAGACAAGGGTTTTCGATGCCCCTCCTTCGGTGTATAGCCCACGATGACATCAAACGTGTGCTACAAGAGGTCCACGAAGGCGAATGTGGCGACCACACTGGAGGGCAAACTTTAGCAAAAAAGGTGTTGCAGCATGGTTATTTCTGGCCTACCATAAACAAGGATGGAGCAAGATATGCACGACGGTGTGATGCGTGCCAGAGATTTTCAAAGATACCAAGAGCACCTCCTAACCAGTTAAAAACAATGATGAGCCCATGGCCTTTCGCTATGTGGGGAATTGATATCATTGGAAGTCTCCCCATAGCAAGGGGCGGAGCAAAGTTCGCTATTGTAGCTGTGGATTATTTCACTAAGTGGGTCGAGGCTGAACCACTAACTACAATCACAACCAAACGGGTGATCAATTTTATCGTTCGAAACATCATTTGCTGATTTGGGATTCCAAAGATTGTGATAACGGATAACGGAACTCAGTTCGATAGCGCTGAATTCAGAAATTTCTGCCAAAAATACCACATTGAGAATCAGTACACCTCTGTGGCGCACCCGCAATCGAACGGACAAGTCGAAGCGGCAAATAAAGTGATTAAGTCCATTCTGAAAAGAAGAATGAAGCGGGCTAGAGCCATGTGGGCTGATGAATTGCCCTTGGCACTATGGGCCTACATGACAACATATAAATCGGCAACAGGACATACCCCGTTCTCCCTTGCTTTTGGAACGGAAGCAGTCATCCCGGTTGAGATAAAGGTACCTTCTCACCGGGTGACTTATTATGATCCGATGACCAATAATGAACTGCTCCTTGAGTCCCTAGATATGATCGAAGAAAAGAGGGATGAAGCAGACCTGCGTGCCTTGAGGTGCAAACAACAGATCGCTCGATATTACAACAACAAGGTTCGAGCCCGAACCTGGGAACCCGGAGACTTGGTTCTGAAACCTGTCTTTCCACCCCCAACTCATATGGGAGCGAAGGACCGTACTCCATTCTGAGCAAGCTTGATAATGGAACCTTCAAGCTGGCAACCGTAGATGGAAAGGAAGTCCCCAGAGTGTGGAATGCCCAATATTTACGGCCATACTTAACATAAAAGTTTCAAACCTGTTCTTTTGCTTTGTTGAAAACCATGTATAAGGCACGACTTGCCTAGAATAATTTGATTTCTTGAAGCAAAGAATTATAAAGTGGTCGTAGGTCATGATTCGACCGAACCACTATAAAAATATTGTGTGTCATTTACCCTTATTGCATCTTTATTTATTTGCCTGTTTATTTTTGTGGAAATCGTCGTGAATAATGCAGGTACCCGAAGTCTGGTGCTGATTGTTCCTCCCGTAGACTGTTCGGAGGAACTCAAAGCCTTGGCAAAAGCTCCAACTGCTTGTCCGACTGGTTTTAATCCTCGGAGCTTGGATTAAAATGTAAAACTAAGACGAGTTTGATGAGCGTGCATGATTGCAGACTGCTTGATACGTGACTCTAACTCTCCAGAGTAGAGAGAGAGAGTATAAAGGACGCGAAGATGACATCCACAAGGCATAGCGGTGTACCATGATCGGAGCCGCCTGAGCAAAAGTCTAACCTCGGCAACCGCCGAGAGAGTATAAAAGCGTCTCCGACTGAGCGCTGAGAAAGAGCTCCTTCCCCGCTGAAGGATCGGGGAGCAAATGAATTGCTGAGCTCGAACTCTAACTCTTCAGAGAGAGAGAGAGAGTATAAAAGCGTCTCCGACTGAGCGCTGAGAAAGAGCTCCTTCCCCGCTGAAGGATCGGGGAGCAAATGAATCGCTGAGCTCGAACTCTAACTCTCCAGAGAGAGAGAGAGAGAGAGTATAAAAGCGTCTCCGATTGAGCGTTGAGAAAAAATTTTCTTCCCTGCTAAAGGATCGGGGACCGACTGAACTACTGAATTCAAATTCTAACCTTGGCAACCGTCAGGAGAGTATAAAGAAGTCTGTGATTAAGCACTGAGAAAGGTGCCAGAAATTCGGTACCACAAGAACGATTATTCTATGAAATCTTCTAAGTCCCCCATATTCAGAAATAGGGGGTAACCTGCCGACAATACTAGCCAATCCTTAGTAAACCCTAGTCAGGCGCTATGATAACAACTGATTGGGGGCACATATACTCATATACATATACTGAATTTAATACAGCAACGCAGCACGAAAATTTTTCTTTCTGTTGTTTGATTGATCTGTAATTATTATTAGATGGCCTGTGATTAAACATGGAAAGTTTATTTGAATACATGTACACAATTATGCAAAAAGAGATAAACTTTCATTTATAAACTACGAATCGACAAAGTGAAAAACAACCTAGAAAGGAAAGTGAGGGCCAGTCTCACAATTACACTTCCTGGCCAGCGGAAAACCTAAAGATAAAATATCAACAAGCAACAATATCCTATTTACGCTTTGGCCTCTTCTCCTGCTTCTGACTCTCCAGCTTCGCCTTGTCGGCATCGGTCTGACCCCCTTTCTTCCTCTTCCTTTTGTCTATAAGAGGAACATCCGACTCCTCTGAAGATTCCTCTTCCACCTCTTTTCTCTTCCTTCTATCAGAAAGAGAAGCCGGGAAGTCATCGGGGTTTGCAAAGTGAAGCTGTCGGGTGATGGATTTGGGCTGTATTTTCACAATCATCCCAGTTTTGGGATCGAATTTTGCAAGAGGGACTACGTCCAAAGCCTCATCTCCCCCCTTTATCGAAGCCATCTCTTTCTCCTGCCTAGCCTTTCGGCTGGCCAAGGTTTCGTCGTCGTCATCGTCGGCTTTTTTGGCGCCGATAATGTCTTCTTCATCATCTACATGGCGCCCATCCATGTCTTTCAAGGCTTCGATGGTCTCAGCATCTTTGGGGACGTCAGTACTAGGTACCGGGATGCTTCTTTCTGCTGTTGTGACCTCAGCTTGCTTTGGTATATCAATACCGGCACCTGGCGAGGCAGCCTCCTTCTCCGTCTCTTTTTCTTTTTCAACACCCTTGTCGACGGGCTCGCCACCTGTATTATGAGGAACACACATTACTAATTCAATTGGTTGTTCTACCAGACGACGGCAATTCACAATTGCTTTGACAAATTGTGGGGAAAAGAGAGAGATACCTTCCGCAGATGCTCCCTCTTGAGTAGTTGCAGAGGCTGCAATGACCACGGGAGTTAGACCCAAAGGGATTAATGGATCATCGGGATGGTATTCCTCAACCCCAGAGGTCTTGGGCTCCACGGCTGAACTCGAACCCTCGTCAGCTTTGCCTTTACCCTTAGCCAAGGCCCTCTCCTTTTCCATCTCCGCTAAAATCAGACGATGACCCTATGCCAGGTCCTCAGGCTCATTATCCCTTAAGATGCTCTTCATCAACTCATGCTCATCAATTTCTTCAACCCCCAATCTCTGCTTTTCACCCTCAACAATGGCATCCCATAAATTGGCTAAAGTAACGTGGTAATCCGGGATCCACGAAATGTTGCGAGTTTTGAGAACTTGGCCAAGGAAGTCGAAAATCATCTCTTCAAACCCCTCGATATCCTTCTCTCTTTCGAGGAGCTTGTTGTTAGAAGCAGTGGCCAGTTCGATGGCACTTTCAACATTCTTTTCGGCGAGAGCTGCCCGTCTCTCCGCGTCCGCGACCTGATCATTTAAAATCACCTTTTCTGCTTTAGCCAAAGCCAAACTTTCTTTTAAACTCGCTTTTTCTGCCTCCCAAGCAGCCTTCTCAGCTTCAAAATGGCCTTGTGCTATTTTCAATTCGATATTAGCCATTTTGAGATCTTCAACCTCTTTCTTTAAGGCCATTTTTTCTTGGCTGTTGGAGTCAAGTTCCGAATGAAAGCGCTGCTTAGCATTCTATAATTCAATCTTATAATTTTCGGCATCCCTCCGCGCTAAGGCGAGTTGGGATTGAGCATCTTCCAGGTCCTGCTCCATCTTTGTCCTGGCCCTCTCGTTGTTTTCAAGTTTCGCCTTAGATCTATGTGCTTCTATTTCGAGCGTTCGGATGACTTCCGAAAGGTTAACTGCGTGTTTTTTCATCATCTCATATTGCCTGGCTACATGGCGGATGTGCCCGACAACTTCGCTATCCCAGTTCTTGGGGACCGGTTCTAAGGCTGGAACAAATGTCATCCGGTCAAAGAATATGTCTGGGAATTGTTCCTGCAGCTTTTCCAGCCTACCTTGAATCTCGGGACCATGCATGTAATCCCGTGACCCGGGGGCAGCCAACTCTGGCTGGCTGGAAGAGACGATGTCACTTCTCTCCTTTTCAGACTCTTTGGATGGATCCTTGCCCTTATCTTTAGATTCGTGATGCCTTTTTGACGACCGGCTGTGGGAAGGTGCACTCTTTGGAGGAGTTAACTCTTTAGGAAGTTTCTTTCCCCCTACAGGAACTGCCGGATAGCTGGAAGGCTTGGTAGAGGTCGATTTTGGTGGAGACCGAGGTTGCAAGGAAGTCGGCTTGTGAGAAGGGCCACGAGAGCGCTCAGTACCCGGATGAAGGCTGGGTGTGCCCTCACGAAGGGAACGATAAGAGTAAGATTTCCTGCGGGACATCGTTCCTACAAAAAGAGAAGAGCATATTAAAAACTTTGAATACTCACGATATAAGAGTGCAAGGCCAGATAGTGTGTATGGTTTGTGCATCCCATGTAATCCCCCCTAACGGACCCGGGCCTGAAGACAGGCTCATCTGACCAGTTTCTTGTTCTCTAGTTGGAGCGATGGTCTCTTCAGAAACAGGGAAGAATGGCCCCCCTTCAAAGTCCTTCTCTGTATATACATCATCGGGTAGAGGAATTTTGTTCAGCTCGTCAAATAACTGCTCTTCTGTCAAGTCATCGGGAGCAGCGGTTTCGATTGGAGTAGAAATTGGGATTTCCTTGGACATGTCACCGCGGGCCTCATCCCCTTTGTATATGTTCATGTCCTCATCGTCTTGGATAACTATCGGGGAAGGACTTTTGCGAAACTTGGATGTTTCTACTGCTTGTGATGTTCCTTCTCCCTCCGTTGGGGGCACATATCTATAGGGTTTGCCGCCAGCGCCAAGTCCAAATCTTATATCTAGAAGATGATGCGTATGAAGATTCTCATCAGTAATGCATTTTTTGATCCTTAGAAAGTCGGATCTGCTTTGTAAAAGAATAGACAATCGATGGTTGTATAACGGACCCTCTGTTTTTGGGAAGACGTGATCTGTTTAGGACAAAGAAAAAGGGGGAAAAAATGTTAATGCTTCGACTTCTTGAACAAGATATTCAGTTAAAAGCTTGAAGTTTACTTGATTTAAGCCATCTTCTTGAGCATCCGGCCTGTTTCTTTATGTAGAACCAATCAGACTTAGGGTCCCCTATATTGCTAGATCCATCGTACAGAACCTTCCTATTCGCCACCGATTCAAAGAAAGAGAAATTTGGGGTAGCCGAGGAGCGATGCTTGAAAAGAAAGAAGAATGTCAAATCTTTGAATGTAAGTTCGGTGTGTAGGATCTCCGCGTATGCAACATATAGGGTGTATAGAGATGCGTAAGCATTAGGATGGAGCTGCATCGGAGCAATACCCAGTCGCTTTAAAGTTTCGATGGCGATCGGAGGAAACGGAGGAATAGCTCCTACTAAGCACATGGTTTGACTGATTGCCATATATCCTTCCGGAGCTAAGTGAGGTCTATCTTCGCTACCGGGTGTCAAGACATCATCCCAAGAAATCCCGTGTCTCAAGCAGATTCTTTTAAGCTTTATATCGTCGAGCTTAGATGCTAAAGAATCAGAAAATTTATCTATTCCGAGCGCCCCGGGAATCTCGTCGGGAGCTCGCCCGTCTATCTCAGACTCTTCGCTAGATGAAGTACTTTCGGACGGATCTGATTCCGTTGCCTCGTATTCAGATTCAGAATCTTCACCTCCTGGATTAATTGGAGGAATCTCGGGGTTGTGTTGCTCAGGAACCTCGGATTCCGTTTCTGTAGCAGATCTTGAAGAAGATTGATTATCCGACATTACTGCTAGGCGAGAAAACATGAAAAGTGAGATTAAAGCTACCCGTCCCCCGTGTGTGCAAGTGCCAGTGTGTGTGCTTGTGCATGCATTAAAGATAAAGCGTAAAAGCTATCAAGATCATCAAAGTATTAGTCGTCATATGCAGTTAAAATCATGTGGTCATTCAGTCCAGAAAGTCCAAATCAAGGCCCTAGCCTAACTGTTCAGAGTTTTAAGGTGACAAGGCATTGTCTAAGGTCCAAAAATTGGGTTGGATCGTGAACTACAAGTCGGACCGCAATGTGTATGACGATTGGCCCTCCTTCGGATCGCAGAGTAGAGGGATCGCCCTCCTTCGGATCGCAGGGTAGAGGGATCGCCCTCCTTCGGATCGCAGGGTAGAAGGATCACCCTCCTTTGGATCACAGGGCAGAGGGATCGCCCCCCTCACGAATCGTGAAATCAGGAAATTGGGGTCTTCACTGGATCGCTGCCGCCACCACGATCCTCCGACTCGCCACTTGCCTTCATCTTCTTCCTTTTCTCTCCTTGCCCGCGATCCGAACCGACCTTCTCTCTTCTCCTTCCTCCTTCGTCTTCCTCCTCTCCTTCTCATTTCCGAACTCCAACCCTTGAACCCATCAGCCATGGCGCCTCGAGGGTTCCCTCAAAAAATCACGATATTCCATCGCTTCTTCCCTCAAGCCAGTCGAAAAAATTCATAAACAACAGCGATTACGAGTAAGGGTGCTTTCAGTGGAGTTACCTTTATAAAAATTGGGAAAGTACTCGGATTATTGAAGGTTTGAGAAACTAGGGTTCTTTCCTCAACGATGCAGGCGAAACGATACGACATGAAAAAGAAGGAAGAAAGTGGAGAGGGGGGGGGGGGTCGACTTATATAGGCGAAATGGCGACCGTTTGTCTCCCCCTCTTTGTCCTATTCGATCCACGAAAATAGGCGGGCCGCGAACCAAAAGCCCACCACGTCTCGAAGAGGAGCCCGTCTCGTTCCGTTCCATGAAGAGGCCCAAGTACACACCAAAGAACAAAACGAATGGCTTGATAACGGACCGCGACTCGAGCACACGATCCGAGTCGATGAATTTGGTAATGAATATTCTGAAGAATCCCAGAAAAGGAATTGTTCGCTGTTTCGCGACTCGCTGTGAAAAGACGATTCTACAGCTTCGAAGCATGTTCCATCATCGATAAAACTTACTTCGAGGGGGCAAAATGTTGGCTAGCTTTTTTGACCAAGCCACCCAGGTTCACTCACAAGAGGAAGGTATGAAACTATATTCCCCAAGTGCATGAAGGAACGGATCGCACACTATCGACTCGCCCATCACCGGATCGCACACTATCGACTCGCCCACCATTGGATCGCATCTCGTCGGATCGCCCCCTATTACATCAGCGAAACGAAACCCCTATGCGACTCGATCCGAACTTGTATTGTTGCCCAGCGTAGACCGATCCAATCCCCTGATGCATGGCGAACCCTCTGACCCGTTCAAGCGTGAGCTAGTCTTCAGCGATCCGAGTCGCACGGATCTAGCGACACGTGTCCCTAACCGTCATTTTGACCGATTCTCCCCATCTGCACGATCCGATTTTCAAGCAGATCGCGACACCTGTCCACAACGGCTAATTCGACTATTTCTTCAACGGAGGCGATGCGATCCGATGTTCTCGGGATTCGTGCCACGTGTTACCACGAACCGCCTGACAAAATCAGCTATAAATAGCCCGGAGCTTGGCATTTTTTGGGATCCTTTTGACAATACTGAGTACCGAATCCGCCATTATTGTCAAACTACTTGATTACTGAGAGAAATAAGAATTGTAAAAGTGAGCTTGAGAGAAATCCTTGATTGTACCGACATTCAAAGTATAATCAATAATATATAAAGTGGACGTAGGCTCGTGGACGCCGAACCACTATAAATTCTGCGTGTTATTTTCTTTTTCCTCATTCTTCAGTTGAAACTCTATAAGATTCAGAACAATTTGGGTGTTAGGTCCAAATTTTGATCTAACAGAAGTAAAACAGAAAGCGGAGAATAATTTTATTTTTATTTTTCGTGTTTTGGAAAATAACGGAAAGACGAGACATAATTCATCATTCCGTCGTTCCTCTAACATTTCTGTTGTCCCTCCGCGTTCCTTTCATCATCTTTTTTGGCTCTCCTCTTATCTTATTTTTTTAAATTAATGTTGGCAACTCAAAATAAAAGGCATAAAAATGATCCAAACACCACCTTAGCATTTTACATTTTCAAATCTGATTTATAGATCGTTCAGTTTCAGCATTAAGCACTCTTGATTGATGTGCTAACATATCTGATCAATTATAGTAATTGCCAGAGCAGATATACATTCCTTTGCCTGGATGATTCTCACCATGTGCGCAGGTGCATTTCAAGTCTTTGTATTTTTGGTGAGTCATATAGAGGCTGGTATTCCTGTTCTGGTAAACTACCAGAGCGTAGGCGAAGGAGCTGCAGTGCTCTTTGAAATTATATTTCATATGCCACGCTTGTACATGCATGCTTGTTGTACTTTGAATTTAATTTTGTGTTGGAAGATTACTCAAATTCGATAATGTTACTAGATTATGATTTTTTTTGTAACTTGTTTATACGTAAATTGATTATCATAGCAAACAACTGCCCCCCTCTTCGAAGGTCGTTGATAGAGTATTATGCTATGCTGGCCAAGGTTGGAGTCCACCATTTCAATGGAAGTAAGTTTTCACATAAGGTTGGAGTCCACCATTATGCTATGTTGGTCTATGCTTATTCTGCTGCTTGTTTTGCTCTATACAGTTTGACTAATAGGTTATTTAACATGTTTTTTTGTTAGATAATGTTGATCTAGGAACTGCTTGTGGAAAGTACTATCGGGTCTGTTGCCTTAGCATTATCGATCCAGGTTAATTTTCCTTGTTTTTGTTTTTTTGTTTTTTGAATTGTGCTTTTGGGTCTGTTGCCTTTGGAAAAGTACTTTCGGGTCTGTGAGATCATTGCACCCATTATTAAGTTTTGTGTGGTGATGATATTTCAGGTGATTCTGACATTATCAAGACTCTACCTGGCGATCAGTGAAAAGCGAGATGCATCGTTAGTTCTTATTATTTGGAAATATTTTGCAGTTGGATTCCTACACTATTTTGAGTATTTTCTATGATACTATACCTTAAAAAAAATTCAGAGGAATATATTGTTTGGTTGATCGTTTTCAAGTTTTTTCGATGTTGAACTTCAGCTGGCATAGAAATATTGGAGCCTCGCGAAAAGTAATACCTTTTTAACAACAGTTAAGCTAGTATTACCGTACAACGGTGGGAAAACCGACCGTTAAGATGTAAGGCAACAGACCCAAAAGCACTTTTCCAAAGGCAATGATCTCACAGTTGGCAATGATGTATTTGAATTTTGGGTCTGTTAAAAGGCAACAGACCCAAGAGCATTGCCAAAATGCTTGTTAAAAGGCAACAGACCCAAGAGCATAAATCCATATCTCATATTTAGAAGGCGACTACTCATTTGTTTGCCAATGCTCTTAGCAATAAACTATAAGAGGTAAGATACTAAAATTGAAAATGAACGCAATAATATGCAGATAACTTTCACATGTGCTCTCTATGGATTTATGCTAAATGAATTCCTTTGCCCTAAAATGAATACAATGGACCAACGCCTATAATGGAAAATTTTCCATTTGTTACCCAGGTTTTCCAGTTGCAATATAAAAATCACATCATACCACGGCACGTTGATATTCGAATCGAGCAGGGTCTATCTTGAGTTTAATTCTACATTTTCTAAAGGTATATCTACTACACATGCAGGTTTTTATCCCAACAATGTCACTCGAGTTTAATTTCAGATGGAAGTATCAGCGCAGTTGTACCTCTGTCCTATGTTTTGACATCAAATAGACTTACGTTTTGCCATCAACTTGATATTCACTAAGTGGATATGTTACCAGAAAAAATCAATGACCTCATTTGATGCAATATATGAACTCAAACAAAAAAGTCCATACCAACATGTAGTTTGTCCAGAATCGTCAAACGAAGAGAGGAAAACATCCGAAGACAGCTAACACTAAAAATGTTCAGTAGTAGTTTTCAGAAATTAATAAAGTTACATCTCATGTATCTGGCCAATTTATCTATTTATTTATGTATAGATCATCGTTGAGAAGGAACAAACTCCTTCATGCACTGTTAATCAATCAGAATCTCCACCCACTGTTTTAGCTCTTCAATTTTAGCCAAAAAAACATATATCTCATTTTCGCTTCAGAACTACCAATAAAATTAATTTCTCCCTAAACATAGTTTCTCTTAAAATCTACCAAATCATTCTCGATAACAAAAGACCAACCTGGATTTATATCTGAAAAGTTTCAACGGATGACTTATAAGAGAACAGAAGAGAAAATAAGGCACACTGCTTCAGCAATAACTAACTATGGATTTAAAATCAAAGACGTATACAAATTATTGAAGGATAATTCAAAATTGGAACCCTATTGGCATTCGCTGAGATTTAAAAGCATATAGAATCTACCTCAATCAAAAAATGCAAAGTACAGAATCTGCAGTATCATGAATACTAAAATGAGGTATTCTGAATCTCATCAGCGCACTTAACAAAAACATTAATAGTCAAACGTATTTTCTATGGATCTGTGAAAGTTTACCTGATAAAAAAGAGGGTGGCGGGTTGCTGCAGCAGTTTATTGATTAAGGCGGCGAAGTAGTTGTATTTAGAGGGAGATTGGATTTGAGAAGAAATATGGGGAAACGGAAATACGGAGACGAAATAGCAAGGAAAATTGATTTCGAGAAGAAATAATCAAACGAAAAGGAAACGGTGTCACGGAGAGAAGACATCAGCGAAGAATGGGCATTACTTTTTGGCTTCAGAGAATTCTATTTTGGCCAAGTGACAGTAAACAAACCTCCCTAACGGTCGGTTTGATTAACATACCTACTTAAAAAACAATAGACAAATATGTGTCATCCAATATACAACGTAAATTAAGTCCATCTTTTCACGCAGAATGCGCGCATACATGTTGATGTCTAACAGAAAATGAAACGGGCACGTAGTGATATACCGTATCGATGTATATTCATATCTCTGTCCACTTCTCTAATGTGGATGTCAAACCCCCTAATATTCCTCAGGCCGAGCTAAGAATCAGCAAGCTTTGTCAAGTTCAGCAAAGGCATGGCTATTTACATGTTTTGTAATTAATTTTTATCAAAACTGTCTTTCTTTGAAATTAAATTTAGTATTCATAGAAATTCTCTAATAAAAAAATAATGGTTTTGTGCCAAAGTGGAGTTTAAATATAAGATTGTAGTTTGTTATTTTTTAAGTGCGATCATTAGTTACGATGGAGCATTTTAGTGTTCGTTCGCAAGACTAAGTACTTGAGTGGTCCATACTGCTTATAATTTAGGCGTGAGGTCATCAATTGAAACCGTAATTTTTTTCGTTGCACTATGGAGAAGTTACAGTAGTTTAAACAAGAAACTAGTGGCTTCTTGTTTAGACAGTGTTCAAATATTAAAGTGTAGCTTATCATTTTTTAAGTATAATCGCTAGCTATTATAGAGAACTACAATATTCGTTCATAAAATGATAAAGTTTTGTAGTATCTGTAATTTAAGTGAAAGTTCATTGATCGTCATTTGATTCCAAGGAGCTATGTAAAAGTGGCTACCGTCTGAATAAAAAGATAAAGGCTTTATGTCAAGGTAGAGTTCAAATATTGAAATGTAGCAATTACTTTTTAACATCGTTAGTTGTCTTGGTGAACTACAATGTTCGTTTACAGGATAAAATATTCAAATGTTTTATATTTTCCATAATTCAGGGTAGGAGTTCATCAATCGTAGTCGTGCCTAGTTCTGAGACCGTATGAGAAAGCTACCGCAATCTGAGTTAAAAAAAAACAACTTCGTGTCTATGCAGAATTTAAATATGGAAATATAACATATTATTTCTGTTGGATCTAGATTAACCCTAGAGGGGGAGGGAGGGGTGAATAAGGTTTATTGAAATTTATCGCAGAGCTCAAATATTATGGGATATTAAAACTATTCACATATCACTTGTACATGTGTATATGTTGCTGATCCAAAAAAAAAAAAATGCCACATCACTTCGCCTGGCTATATATGTTGCTGTATGAACAATATATGAATACTGTATTTGAACGCCTGGCCATATATGTTGCTGTATGAACAATATATGAATACTGCTGCCTTGTTTACATTTCACTTGTACATGTGTATATGTTGCTGATCCAAAAAAAAAATGCCACATCACTTCGCTTGACTGTATAAACTTGTGCACCTACTTGTTTATGTGCATACACACAGCTGAACTATACTGGAACATGCTTCACACCCCTGTATGCTTGCTGTTGTGATCATATACATGTATCATCTGTTTTTGGAGTTGATGCTTGTTGCACTCTAGTTTGTGACTGCTATCATTATCCTGCTTGAACCCATGACCATGCTATGTTATTGCTGAATCACTTAGCTGCATGGCTATTCTTGTACATGCATCTGTATACAAACTTTGTTTAAACACCATTCATGCTGCTGTGACTTCCTGTTATATTGTACCATTTAGTTGTGTTGAAACTTGTTGTGTGTACTTGATTCACTACTTCATGTTGGCTTGAACACTCCACTGTCTTGATCTTGTAATTTTCACTAAGTTCCACGCTGATCTGGCCACTTGTGCCATACATGTGTACACATTAGTATGTGAAGTTGTTCCCTTCACCATGATATGAGTTGATGCTGCTCTGTTGATCTGCCACATCCCATTCACCACTGTTGTGTTGCTATGTATCACCATGATATCTTGTACTGCTTGTATGTTTAAATGTTGAATGAAGAACCTGACCAATAGTTGTACCACTTGATGCTGAAACATTCACGGGCTCGACCACTTGACCATGTATACGACACTTGAAACTATAATTGATGTGTTGCTGAAACTTGAAACCATGTCGTTGTGTTCACTGTCTTGAAATGTTGTGCTCGACCATTTTTTTTTTAAAAAAAAACAAATGCTATGCTTGTCATTACTCGACCAAATTCCTTGCTGGTTGGATTTCGAGTTGTACACTTTGTTTTGAGCCGTCCCTTGTACTTAATTGTCCCATTGTTGATTGTGCACTGAGTCGATATGGTCCACGTGGATACTCCTCAGTTGCTCACTGATTCGCGAGGCAGTGCACACGTGTATATTTGTACATGTGTGTATATGTAGCCATCAGACAATATTTTCTGTCCCTGTACTATACAATCTGACTAGACACAGATGAATCAGATCAAGTCATTAAAAATGATGAGAAACACACCAGAAATCTGAGGCAAATAAAATTTTAAAAAATAAAATTTATATACACATGTATTCAGTTTTATTTCTATTGTAGTGTACTGTGTGTTTCTGTTTCATGTGACAGGTAAGAGGATGAGACTGGACTGAAAGCTGTGAAGACAGAAGACAGAAGGCAAAAAACAAGAACAGTGTGTGTAGCAGTGAAAGTGCCTGTATTTGAGTATGTGAATGTATAACTGAAAATGTATAATCGAATGAGTGTTGTAGGAGCTATGAATGAAAAAGAATATTGTACTGATATTTGTAATAAACAAATTTGTTTGAAATAAAACATTATTTTATTGTGTTTAAACTTGTGTTCAAACAAAATTGTTTATTGTATTCAGTTTATATATAAGTACAATTTAAACTGAAGTGTTTAAATAGTGGAGTTATAAATAGTTGTACTGTTTGAGTGTTTTAAATATAATATTATATTTAAATACAATACTGTATGAATATATAAATATCTGTACAGTCGTATTCTATTTAAATATAAATATTATATTCATGTCTGTGATGTATATATAGAACAGTATAGTAACAAACACATTTATAATGAAAATATATTCGGTTTTTATCATCAAACAAACATCATATAATTGTGTATACAACACAGTTATATACAACAATTTCTAGTTAAAAACGTATCTTCATTTAGAAGATGAATTATTCGAGTGTCTAGGCTATTTGTAACTTAGGTGGATGTTTACCAGTCAAAGGCTCGTCTGGTTTTTAGGTAACGTGATTTTTTATTTTTTTTTGTTTTTATGTTTTTTTCCATCAAAAATAGTGTGGTGTCTGTGTAGAGTTCAAATATGAAAATATAGACTATTATTTTATAAGTACAAAAATCAGTCAATATGGGGAGCTATAACATTCATTCACAAGATGAAATATCTGAGTGTTCAATATTGTCTATAATTTAAGTGAGAGCTTATCGGTTGAAGTTTCATTTAATTTGGAGTTAACATGAAGAGGTTATTGGAGTGAACCGAAAAATAGTTGATTTTTGTTTAGTAAAATTTAGTGTGTAAATTTGTTACCCATTTGAAAGCCTCTTTAAAATGGATCAACCGATTTAAGATCCACTTAATAATAATCTGTAAATGTGTTGACCTAATTCATTTATAGGTATGGTAAATGGGTTGGATCAATGAGTTGAGTCATATTTGGCAGGTTCACAGTGCTAAGATTGTTAATGTATATTCTATTGACTTAAACTTGTGTCATTCGTATTCAAAAACTGATAAGTATACTATATTTGAAAAAGGAATGTAGAAGGCAAGACATTTGAAAACCATTCTTTATTTTCTTTTTTCAAGTTTATTATTTATATTATTTATGTTTTATTATATTTATTAATTGTTTTATTGAGATACAGTTTATATTATATGCGTTTAGTGCATGCTAACCGCTCAACACCATATGTTTCAACCATATTTGTTTAGTTTTTATATATCTACAGTTAATGAAATTGAATGGTATTAACTAAATCAAAATTTTCTATGTTTGTTTTTTGTTTTATCAACTATCAAGGGATTAGATAAATATCTAATATACATCCATAGAATATTTGATACGAAAGAATGATTTTGGAATGTTCGTGGAAGCTTATTCGATCCTCCTGCAGTAAAAGAAAAAGCGAGTGCACGAAGGTATAATAGAAAAGTTCAAGCAAATTGTTTAAGATCCAGATATTGCTTCGATAGATGAATCAGTAAGTCAAAGCAAACACGGTAGTCCAAGAAGAGACCAGATCAAGTGGGACAGCGCTTGTGCAACAAAATTGAGGCTTGTTAGGATCCAACTAAACAAACGGTTGCAAGTAGCTTGTTTTGTGGTGGAGCGATCGTGTGAAGATCCTTTTCTACATAGTTAATTTTCCAACGTATCCTGCAAAAATGTTTTTTTTTTTCAATTTTCTATAACATATGTTCTTTTTTTTTTTTTGTATGCAGATGTCTGTCTCTTCCACCTCTGCTACTTCCCAGCCATTTGCAAATTGGATGGACGAACGGAGGTTCCCGTTTATAGATATTTGCATTGAGATTATAGCCGAGCGCGATACTGGCGTCAGCCACTTCTACTCAACAGTGGCGACAGCAATGAACGACCGTTTTAATTTGGGATTCACAGAAACCCAAATTAAAAATAAATGGGATAACATGAAGCGCTCTTTTCGCGATTGGGACAGACTGCTACGAACACCCGGCGGTATACGGAATGCAGAGTTCGATTATCTGGACGGTTCTGATGATTTTTGGGGTACCGGTGGTGATAGACCATACAAACGATTTAGGAAGAACTCGCCGTTGAAGTTCTGAGAGCATGACATTATGTTCGAGGGTTGTTTGCACAAAGATACTTGTGCGTATCCGATTCCTGATGTTGCGCCTCCTGCTGCACCTGCACCTCCATCTCCACCAGCGCTTGTGCTAGCTGCTTCTTTCTTCCCTATCGATGCGGGTTTCTATACTGGTTGGATGACTTCGAGCGATCCACCTTTTGGTCAACCCTCTAGGCGCAGACAGGTAGAGCGTGTCAGCCCGTTTACGACCGATCATGTGAGATAGCTTGCTGCTCGTTGCTTGGAGCTTGTTCAGGGATCGACGCTTGCGGAGCTTTGGGAGATTCTGAAAATTTTCCGCAATAATGCATGGATTGTGGATATTGTTCAAGAGCTTACCGATGAGGGCATACATGGGTTTATTTTAGCGAAGTTAAGCTTATTACCACATCGTCGTTTATTTTATATTTTCATGTATTTGTTTTAATTTCAGTCTTGTTGTGTTTTTTATGTTTGTATTTCTAATCGTGTAATGAAAAATGTAGTCGTTTTGTTTTATGCAATTAGTATTTAATTAATTCAAAACAATTAATTTGACAATTAAATACCACGCTTAAATACCTCGTTCAAATATCCCGTTCGTACCTAAAAATACATTACACACTGGCTACAGTACCACGCTCATATTCCTCGCTCAAATGTCACGCTCAAGTACTCCGTTTCCATTCGTTAAGAACCCACTCATGTATCCTTCTACAGGACAACTAGCACAAGGTACTCATCCTTTTATACATGTTGAATCTGACACATGATAAGCATTTAAGCGGTTTTCCAACCAAGTAGATGAAACAAAAAATGAAACTGACATTTCGAATTTGAATTCTCCGACCGATCTGTTATTATATCAATTTCCAGTGCAACAAATTTTTAGGCAACAGGACAACACACAAAATCCATACTGGTCGCTTGCATTAAAAGGTGATTTTACTTTTGGTGAAGCGATGTTGATTCTTACATAGCCATCACAAATTAATTGGTTCAATAATCTTCCCCAAAGAATTAGCTACCAGCTGGTTGAATGAAGTGGCTGTTGAAAAACGACAAGTACTGAGATTAGATGATAACCAAAGGAAGTGGGAACATGTAGGATTTCTAATATAATTGTTTTTTTTAGATGAGTTTTATCGTTGTATTTGAGAGCTAGATAATTTGCAAGTATTTTAATTTATGTACACTTTTTTTATTTTAGTTATTCACATATTACTCAAAAAAATCAATAACTAATTAACTACAAAACGATTAAATTATAAAACATAAATTACATATCCCACTCAATACTCGGTTGAAACGTCATAAGTACGTATTCCATTCACTAGTGTACCACGCCCAATACACTGTTCAATGCAAGGTCTTACTTGATGGGCATAAATTAGTCGTATTCTTTCAGTTGTGAACTTTGAACTAAATGTTGGCTTCTCATAGAGTAACTAGTGCGAACCCGTGCTACGCACACGGGTTGCAGCTATTTGTTGTTTGGCTTATATTGTTGAATCTTTGTTTTATTTTTCATTGTAATTACAATAATTAACTTAAACCAATGTTCTATTTTTTTTTCTTTCTAAGAAGGGCTATATAAATGTATAATTCTATTATGGTTCATGCTAACGTATGTTTTAGTCTTTTGGATTGTTAAACAAAAATAAGAGGAAGATGTATAAGAACACCGAAACAAACTCTAATTCAATAAGTAACAACCAGTTGGTGTAATAAACTGGTGCAAACAAATTAAAATCCATATTGAACACACACCAGTGTATAGGTTTTGAAAGTGCGGGTCTGTATATATATATTTGGCAACTACTTCTGAGGATAAAGCCAAATATTTGTGGGGTAAGTAAGAAAAGAAACGGTGGGAATATAAAGTAGTGGATAATTAAATGTAGGCTTGGTACAAATAATCATAAACTAAGTTGTTAGAGAAAGCTAGCATCCATAAATTTCATGTTCGATGCATTGCTAGGGAAAAGGGAAAAGTTGCCAATAGTTGATGCATATGGGTACAATTGAACAGAGCACAGCAAGAGCGATGGGAAACATTGGCCAACCAAAAAAATAGTGCTTTTCAATATATATATTCCAACCACTATGTACTTGTGATATCTGGAAACATAAAATTTATGAAAAATAATAATTCACCATCATATAAAAATATGCATATAGCACAACATATATAAGATATTGTAGTGATAACATAGTAGGAATATGATGCTAACTTAACAACATAAAATAGAAGAAATCTGAGAAGAATAAAGAAGAAGATGTGTAAAAAATCTATTCATTACATGCCTTATCGAACACAAGCAAGATAAGCAAGATGCATACATACACAACTATTATTCACAAAAAACAATGTTGTAACATCCTCATCTTTTGCCACCTCATTAGCACAAAAGACAAATTTTGTAACTAATCCATTAACCTGTTTCCACCTCGAAAGAAAAAGATAGTGGTCATAACTAATTATTTTCTAAGCATTTTGTAGATTATCAATTAAGACTTGAAACTTGCACCTTCTTTTAGGCCTAGCAAGGTGCATGGATGCCTTCTTGTGCATGGTGGTCATGCATGCAGCAAAATATGTTTACCTGAATGATTGTAAATCTGAATTTAACAGAAACATTAATACTAAAAAACATAGGACTAAATAAAAGAGTTAACGAAATATCGTAATACAAAGTATCAGTAGTAGCAAAAAATCAGTGTAATGGCTCCAAGCATTATGTTTTCCTGACGTTTAACTCAAACTGGGACTTCAAAGGGATGCCCTTGCAAACTTCAATATTTATTTTAAAAACTAAAATATTAATCACTATATGAGTACAAAATAACTCATTTAAACTTTCTAGTTTTTATAGCAACTTTTTCGATATCACAACAGAACCGATCTAGAAATGAGTATGAGTGGATCATCAATATAAACGAAAGGATTGCACCTAGCACATCAAAACGGAGCATGAATACATGCTTGAATTCTGCAGATTTTCGCAAGATCGAAACACATGGTGTTAATTTTCGATCTACCAAGATTGAACCTCAAACGAATAGAAATCTTCATATATCATATGCCGAAGTACAAATCTCCATATGTTCTTCTTGAAAGGTAGAAATTTGTTTTCTGAAGCATTCCCTCTACAAAATTGGTACCGTGACACTTAGTTTACTACCTAAACCAAATATATAAAAGTATCCAGGATGAGGGACCTATGTATAAGAAAAAGTAAATAAACATGCTCGGTTTGATAAATATGTGTGAATGCAAATGAAATAAACTCAATAGTGAAATCAAAGCAACCTCATAAAATTACACAGCTTAACGGTGTAGTCATTTTTTCTAATAACAACATTTTCCAAACCAAATATACCACACTTTACACTAAAATGTGCTAAAATAACCAATAATATTTTCTCCATTGCCTAATGTTATAAGGATTCTTTTTTGTCCAAAAGCTAGCAACTTTTCTTCAACAGGAATTTCAGTTTCAATTTTGAATTTCATTATTTATTTTTCGTATATTCCACTTTTTATTAATTTATTGAAATCAAATGTACAAATTTTCTAGAATCGAAAATAAATTATCAGTGAACAATGCAGTTAGTTATAAATATTCAAAAAAACCATATATTTATTCATTTCTTAGTTTACATCTTTTGACTATTTTGTAAGTTTATACAGTTTTAAAGTCAAATTTTCAGATTTTTAATGTTCTGTAATTTGAAAATTAAAATAATTTGTATTTAGTTTCTATACAATTTGAAATTCAATGGTCTCTTTCCTATCTCTGCAGAAAATGAAATAGAATGTTTAGAATCTCAGTATTCCAACGGTACTATACATGTTGGACAAACTGTAATAGAACGAAGGAAACATGCTCTGAGTAGATTGTGACGGTCCGCCCCGCACCAACCGACATTTACTCCAAAAGTGCGCTGTACACATGTCCAGTTAGCACGGAACAGATCGTGAGAAGGAAAAGGAAGAAGGAAATGAACATACAAAGAACCTGTAGAATGTCTCACAGTGCATAAGACAAAATATAATAATAACATACTTGACATAAAACAGGAGAGACAGTGCATAAGCTGAAAATCAGAACTAAACATCATAGCAGCGGAAATACAAAAATACAGCTTATTACAACTTTCAAACTGTCTCAAAGCAAAAGCAAGATAAATGAGGTACACTACTAATGCCCAAGTAGCGACCACCAACGACACAGGGAGAATGTGTATATATATATAATACGTGGAAGCCTCCTGTCCGCCTCCGAACCAGCTACTCGCGCATCACCAGCTAACCTGTCTCTAGTCTGCTCGTGTGAGCACCCAGAGTAATAAGAGGAGACATAAAACTTTGGGTCAGACATAAAGTCTGGTATGAGCGATAAGCATCTAAAGTGAACAATAACAGGTAGGGTAAAACATACCTGAACCTGGACCTGCAACCAAAGAGTTAGCTCTACATACTGTACAACACTCTAAGGTATCATATCAATCAATATAAAGATACGGAGGTGGGGGAGGTGTGCATGTCATAGGGATGGCAAACAATCAAACATAGCATCCATCCTCACATCTCTCACTCAGTGCGTAAAGCATACGATATTCACCACTTCGATCACCCAACATACCTTGCTATGATCACTCTGCCCCCATGAAGTCATAAATGGCTTCACTGCACTGATAACGTAGCCACTAATCCTTTGCTATGTCCACTTTGCCCCATGGAGTCACAAGAACCCCACTGCACTGGCTCATAGCCTTACCAATCCTTACTATGTCCACTTTGCCCCCATGGAGTTATTCACCCCATCTGCGCTGGCTCAAAGTCTTACTACGCATCACCTTGCCCCTCAAGTCATAATGACCCTACTGCACAGATAAGTAGCCCATCATTCATTCTTAGTGGTGAATCGAAGTTATGAACGTCGACAACTCCTTAGCACACGTCCCGCAGCAAAGTCCAACCATGAAGTGAACTCATTGGTTCCCAACTGGTTCCGGGATCCTGAGCTCTAACTTCCATTTGGACTACCTTTGCATCTCGGGTTATTGGTCATCACGATCGAATCGGATCGGATCGGCCTTCATCATTCGGGTCGGGTCGCCATCACCCCTGGCGGATCGGGTTGCGCTACTCCAGCTCGTGGCTCCCTCCTGGTTCGGATCGTGATATGGAGCACGAGTGGATCGGTTTCCTTCATTCCTGGTCGGTCGCATTCCGCTCCTCCCCTGGTCGGTCTGAAACCTCCTCTGGTCGGTCGCATTTCACCCATCCTGGTCGGTCTGAAGTTCCTATGGGGTCGGTCGGTCAGAAACCCCCCTGGTCGGTCCAAACTCGGTCGTTCGAAACTCCCTTGGTCGTTCGAAACTCCCTTGGTCGTTCCAGACTTGGTCGGTCGAAACTCCCTTGGTCGTTCCAGGCTTGGTCGGTCGAAACTCCCTTGGTTGTTCTAGGCTTGGTCGGTCGAAACCTGGTCGGTCAGAAGCCTGGTCGGTTTTTCCTGGTCCTAAAACCTGCACCATTCCAGCAAGCTATTTTCGCCTCTCGACGGCGTTTTCGACCAATCTAACACTTCTAATCAACCACAAAGCATATCATACAATCATAGGAACATAGGGAATCAACCACAAACACCAAAACAACAATATGACATATCAAAATGGATCAAACATGACCAAAACCCCATATTTCCCTTTAAGCATGTTTTAAGCAAAACTAATGATATGATTAGCAAAACTTAACCAAATGGAACCAAATTTCTAACAGAGGTCTAAAACATCATTCCGAATTTTATAAACATTTTTCCAGAATTTTATCATGTTTAAATTCGCTAATTAACACTAATCAACCCTAATTAGCCATAATTAGTGCAAAACTATGCAAATCACTCACCTTAGCCACAAAATAAACTAAGATCTGAAATAATTCTCTGATTTGATGTGAATCTTAATGCCAAACAGCAGCTCCTTAGTTGCTTTGGTGAAGATCTTCCTTGATTAGGGGTTGCTAAGCCAAATCCTTGACCAAAAGATGATTTGGAGGTGATTTAGAGGTTGAAGGCCATTTTTAGGGATCCTTGGTGATAAGTGGAGGCTAGAAAACTGAAATGGAATGATTCTCCATCTCATTTCAGCCCTCCCATAACCCTAATCCCGAAATGGGTTATGGGCCTACTCACTAATCACCCGATTTGGCCCGGTTAAGCAGTTTTTCACTCTCCAAACCTTGTTTCAGCCATATCTCCCAAACGGTAAGTCCGTTTGACTATTATGACCACTCTACGGAAAGAGAAACCATCAAACGAATCAAATGGAAGTGGTTTCAGGTCAAAATTCCTTTCCAATCAAAAGTTATGGCCAAAACAGTACCAACTAGGGGCAAAATGGTCATTTAAAAATCGACAAAAATCATGAACATGGGAAATGACTCTAATGGATGTTTCCCAAAGTTACATGACCATACAACTTCATACGAGAATGAAATAAATATTCTACAATCCTATGGTGTGTAGAATACGGGTCATTACATAGATTGTGTATGTGCTCAATTTTGAGCTTTCGTTTGTAAATTCTTCTAGGATGTATTATAAATGTTGGAGACTTATTTTATTAAACATTTGATCATTATAACTTGTAATAGTAATTGCCGACAAACGTTACATCGATGATGAACAAACATGAATTTTCTTGGTTTCTTTGTTGCTGAAATCAGTTAAAATATGTCAACTAAGTTTGTAAAGTAAAACCCGAGAAACCTTAATAGTTCACATAATAATGTTGAACTAAAAACTCAGCAAATATGGATTCCTAATTACTTGTAATCTGTTTGATTCTAGTGCAAATTCCTTTCCCAACATAGGTCATATGTACATAATCGTACTGTAATAACCCGAAAAATCAGAACCAATTTAATTTTTTTATTTTGGCAATTTTAATGAATTTTGAATATTTAAAATGATCTATTTTAAATAATAATGACTAGAAATTTATTTGAATAGAATTAGAACGTAAATATTTATATGAATCGAAGTTAGAATATAAATATTTATTTTAATTATTAAAGGAATAAAAAATGGCGCGGTAGTTTGAAAATTCAATTTCAAATTTCAAATGAATGTACAGGATTCAAAATAAATCGGATTTTAGCGAAACCAAAAATATTAGAATCAAATTGAAAATATCTTTCCAAAGAATCCAAAAAATTGAAATTTCATAGCAGGAAAAAAAAGTTATGCCCAGTTGAAAATTCAGAATAGTCGCTATGGAATTTTAGCCCTTAAAAATGGAAATTTTGCAAACGACCTCCGTTTTTGACGAAACTACTTTTGTTGGATCTGGGATGTCAAATTATTGCTAGATTCCAAAATTCATAATTTTTGAAATCAATATGTGAGCGTGGCACAAGAAAACGTGTTTTGGCAGTTTTAGTCAATTTGGATCGACCAGAAAATGGCTATTTTTCAAACGGTCTCCAAATTCGACAAAATTAGTTTTGTTAGGACCGTATCGTAAAAACATAGTTAGTTTTATTTTTTTGGAATTTTTAGATTCAGTATGTGGCCCTAGTAAATTAAAATGTGCGTTAGAATTTAAAATATAATAATTTATATTTTAAATTTAGCGGAAACTAATCGTAATAGCCGAATTGGGTTACGAAACATATCCCATTGTGTTTGAAATGAGGGTAATTAGCTAGGGGCAACAGTCGTTGGGTTCAGTTTGAAGTCCGAACGAAAAAGTGACTTTGGGGATTTAAAATAATTAAATAATTATATATATATATATATATATATATATATATTATATTACTCCCTCCCTCACATTCTCTCTGCCACCCCTGTCACTTTTCAGATCGAAAAAGATAAAAAACCGCGCAACCCTGGACGCCGCTCCTCCTCCCCAGGCGCGGCCGCCGTGCGCGCGAGCATCCCCCTGGCCATCTTCCTCACCTCCCACGCCCCCTCCTCATTCTCTCCCTCCTCTTCTTACCACGTTTTCCCCTAAAAGAAACCCCCACGCCCTAGCCGTCGGATCCCCTAGCCTCCGCAACCAACAACCATGACCCCCACCTCTGACCTCCACCGGCATCGCCGCCTCCCACCCGGTCCCCGTCGAGCGCCATTTCTTCATAAAATCAGCCACCACCTACTGTAAGTTTTATGTAAATCCACCTTGAATTTATTTATTTATTTTACAGATTTTTATATATGATTAACATGATAAAGATTCGTTCTTTATACAGAAAATAACATGATAAATATTAGATTTTTATGTAGATGATAGCAATATAATTTTTAGCTATCGAAAACTAAATAATAAAAATGTGATTTTATTATAGATAGCATGGTATATGAAAAAAAATTGATTCTTGTTCATTTGAGAAATATGATTTTTAATTCATATGAAATGTTATGATTTTTATCTAACATAAAGTTTTGATTTTTTTATTTAACATAAAGTTTTGATTTTTATTTAATATGGAAAGGTTTGATTTTTATCATGTATGTAGCGTCATAAAAATGCGATTTTTATGTATAAGATTTCAAAACAAAAACACGTTTTTTATATATATCATAGCGTATTTAAAGATTGGATTTCTAAAACTAAAAAGATTAGATTTTTAAAATACACGAAGCTATGATTTTTAATTAAAAAAAAAGATTTGATTGTTAAGTATAAAAAGATTTGAATTTTAGTTAGAAGGAAAGAAGTGATTTTTATGTAGACAACATAAAATAAAAATGAGCTTTTATATATAGAGTAGCATTATAAAAAAAATATGATTTTTATGATATGTATAACAAAGTAAAAATATGATTTTTTTTATTGTGAAGATAACGATTTTTAAATATATAAACATCATATTAAAAATGTGATTTTTTATTATATACAACGTGGAAAAGATTGCGTTGGAATTGACTGAAATCAAAACGGAATCCAATCCATTAAAATAATGAATTGCAGAGTGGAAACCCAAGGTGAGAACTCCTCACTATAATTTTCTTATACAGTTATTTATTTTATAACTGCATATATGAACTGTTCCCCATCGTCCACAGACCATGGACGACTCGTTTGTTTGTTTGATTGTGTTGTGAAAATTGATTGTATGATGTGGAATGGAATAAATATTTTATCGTTAAAAATATAATTTTTAACCTGTATATGAATAAAATAAATATTTATTTACAAATCAGACGATTTTTTTATATACACACATTTGACTGATAATGATTGAGATGATAAATTTTACATATCGCCCAACTACACAAATAAAATTCTTTATTTGTTGGTTGAAACCCCACACGGGTATTGGGATGATATATGACATACACTAATCCCAATAATTAGCTGTATGTCGATCGAATAATTGACAGGCTGTGTAAGCATTGAATATTTAAATTTAATTCTTATGCAGTGTAGAATGCACTTTGAATGATGGTTGACTGTGTTTGATCGTTGTTGTGTATATGTGTAATAACCCGGAAATCGAGCCAATTTAAAAATTTTATTTTGGCAATTTTAGCGAATTTTGAATATTTAAAATGAATTATTTTAAATAACAACGACGAGGAATTTATTTTGAATAGAATTCGAACGTATATATTCGTTTGAATCGATTATAGAATATAAATATTTATTTTATGTATAAAAGGAATTGAAAATGGCGCAGTAGTTCGAAATTTCGATTTCAAAGTTCAAATGAATGTACAGGAGTCAAAATAAATTGGATTTTGGCGAAACTAAAAATATTTGAATCTAATTGAGAATAACTTTCCAACGAATCCGAGAAATTGAAATTTCATAGCAGGAATCAAAAGTTACGGGTCCTTACAATATGAAATCCATATAATCGCATTATATGGTGATTGACTGTGTCTGATTCCAGTTCAGAAAGAAGGAATATTTTAAAATGACAAATATTTTAAAATAATGAATCTTTAAAACAATATTCAGTAAAAGAATCAAAATATGATTTTGACGTCCGATTTGAGATGGACACGAATATATATATATATAAATATATGAAGCCATGTTGATTAGATTAACGCCATTTTGACGTGAACAATATTTATATCGATTTTATTCATTTTATAATGAATATCGAAAAGGAATTGATTTCAAAATCTAATGTTTCGAAAATATTATCATTTATATATTAATGATATGAAATATTCAATTTTGATTTGAAATTGAATATTAAGTAGAAATCGTTTTGAAAACGAATTTAAAACGATTTATAAAATACGTTATAAACGGAAATCGATGAAATGTTTATTATATATATTATATATATAATATACTGTCCTGAATAGAACGCGCCGCGCTGTGGCAGTTCGCGAATTTTGACCATTGACTTCGAAAGGACATTACAGGAGATCCGACCGTCGGATTCTCCTAAAACCGGAACCGTTGGGTTCGTATCGAAAAGAGCTTTCAAAGAATATTAAAGATTTGAAATCTAACGGTTGGATTTGGAAATATGTCCAAATCAAATTTGGAAAAGGTCGTTGTAAGTGCAGCTCGATGGCCATTTATGGAAATCGACCGTACGGGCCTTGATAAAATTATTAAAAATATCGATAATTTGTGTAAAATCATAAGAAATGATTTGGAAAGAATTGGGATGAAAAATTCCATATTTGAAAAGATAAAAATAGATTTTTATCGAAATGAACTAGTTATTAACTAGAATTATAATCCAATATTTTTAAATAAATAAATTGGGTTTGAAAGGGTTTTAAAAATAACCAGGATTTCCAGTATACAAATTGGAATGGATTTAAATCGAAATTGTCTTCGGAATATTTCGATGTTGGATTTCGTGGTTATACAGATATTGTTATGGAAATTTGAAAGATATATTTATATCGTTATTTCCAATATGATATTTGTTGGTTATAGTATTTGATATCGATATATTTTCTATTCAGAGCCTTATATTTATTATCAAATGGAATTTTGGGTTTGTCGTGAATGGTGTCTTTAGTAACACTGTTCTTGAACCCCATGTGAAGAGAATAAATCTTTTAATTAAGGTTGTTAGAGTTTCCAATTATATTTAATTACTGGAATAAAATGGAATGTGAATTGGGTTTATCGTGAACTGTGTTTTTAACGACATTCGTTCTTTAACCCGATTTATAGTGAAATGTGATTTGGAATTTATAAATCTTTTGTTAAGATTTAAAGGAAATTTTCCAAAGTGAAGTTTTCCAATTTAATAAAATAAATTGGAATGGAATGGAATTCGATTTGGTAATAATCGAAGCATACTTCTATAAAGGAAGACAGTTACTCTATATGGAATTTAAGAGGCTTTGCCGTTATTCCATTTATAGTATCGGTTGGATATGGAAGTTCATATCAATTATATATATTGATCTATTTTCCGTGAAGATTCCATTGTTAATGGAATGTGATTTTGGGTTTATTGTGAGTTGTGTTTTAAATGACATTAGTTCTCTAACCCAGTTAAAGATAAGATTTATTTCTTAACTTTAAATAATCATTAAGTAATGATTTTTGGAAATTAAAACTAAATTAGAGTTTTAATGAATCTTTAATAGATTGAAAGGTGAATTTGATGACTAAAATTAACAAATTTAAGAAATGATCGAGAATGAAGTTTCACCAGTTTTGCTCCAGGCGATAGTTAAATCTTTAATTAGATTTGACCGTGAAAAGGTAATTGAATTTACCTATAACACCGTGGTGTTAGATATGAAGTATTACTAGTTTTGCTTCATGGAATGAATAGGTTGGGATTGTGAAATTAAACAAATGATTACTTCGGTAAGGTGCTCTAATCCCGACTAGTTTGGATAAACCATAATTTGGTTTGAATTGATCTCCAAAGGAAGATTAAAGAATAAATTTAAAGAATTTATCTTTGATAAAATTAATGGGAACCTTTTTCCAAAAAATGTGAATATTTGAATAAAGAATATTCTGGATTGGAATGAGGCGTATGTTGTGTTTTTACAACACTTGTTTATTATATACGCGAGTTATTCAAAAAGACTGGGTTTATCCCATTCTGAATAACTGATTCGACGATATGTCGAGGATGAAGACGGTGGTTGAAGACCAGAGGTCTTCACATCGTTTGGATGATTACTGATGTCTTGATTGGGCTGTACACCCAAGATAAGGTAATACGTAGTGATCGTTCAGACGTATTTGGAGATCGACCGGATATGCGAGGGCCTCTCTCCTGTATTGGACATATGGGACGAGGAGTAAGGTGCCTCCGGTTTCATTCAGACCCCGAACGAACTTGTAAATGGATGTATGTCTGACATCGGATTTCATTCTGTGTGATTGATGGACATCGGTTGCTTAGCGTGAATTGCTTGTGTGGCATGCTGAGATGCAAATAATCAAGGCTTCTGTTGAAAAACAGAGTCTTGTGATTGATGATCAAAGTACAACTTTAATATAGCATATGTAATGACCCGCATTTTTTGGCGATAGAATAATTAATTTATTTAATTATTTAAATAGAGTTTAGAGGATTTAATGGTCGTAGAATTAAATAAGAGTGAATATTTAATTAAAATAATAATTAAATAATATATTAATTTTGAAATAATCAGAATTTGCTGAAATGACAATAGTATGTGGATTGGGAAATTCAAATATATTTAACTCAGTTTAGAGTTGAATTATAATAACAAATATATTCAAATAACAACAGTTTGAACGTATAATAATATTATAATTATAATCTAGCTCGAAATGGCGCAGCAGTTCGCTATTTGGCGATTTGAACTTCAACTGAATATACAGGATCCGTTTTAAATTGGATTTTTATGAAATAAGAAACGTTAGGAGCTGGTAAAGTATATTTTTCTAGTGGAAGAGAAAAATTGGGATTTCGTCGTGTAGATTTTGATTTATGTCCAAATCAAATTTTAGAAAAGTCGCCGTGGAATTCCTTTATAATTTATAAAGGGATTATTTATATTTTAGAAAGGAATTTCAATATAAATCGAATATCGGGTTTGAATTTAGACAAGGTTCTTTGGGGACATAACAATTTAATTTTTAGAATTTTGCTGTAATTTTTAATTAATTAAATAAGCAACTTTTTATTTGGGGTATTTTGCACCCTGTAATCAACATTTTGGGGTTTCACAATATGAGTTAATCTACCTATATTATTATACTTTTGGGATCGGGGCACCGAGCTGGATACAACGGTATCTTTATTTCTGTCCGTACATGGATGGAATTTAGGTAACATGGTATGTTAAAAACCAACTTTAAAACCATGAAATTTAACGTGCGTTTCCCATTTTCAAATAAATATCTCGTCCTATTTTCTGATCAAACTAGAGTCCATGTACCACCTAGTCCCTACACACTTCATGGCCAAGCAAAGTGATGGGTTTCAACGCCTACCACGTATACATGTAACATGTTTCTTTAAGGACCAAGTATCTATATTATAAATACACACACTGTTTTGCTGCTTTTCATTTTCCCAAGTCTTTCCTGTAACCGAGATTCAAAGCTTGAGGTCGCGACAAATGAAACGAGAGCCGAGATCGAAGGAGATGGGTTCTGTGGATAGAAGTGGCGAAGGGAAGAAGAAGCACTGTAACAACCCTGAATTTTGGGGGGTAAATTTAAAATTTTATTTTAAGTTATTTTAATGAGTTTTGGTTGTTTAAAATAATTTATTGATTGAAAATAATGTAGGTTATAAATGAAAATATGCTAACGTGAAAATTCACAGTATTGTTGTTTATATAAATAGAAAGATTAAACTTTGATTGGGATATGTTTACATTAAACATTATGTTTTTAAGGTATAAAAAGATTAAAGTTTGATTAGATATGTTTACATAATATATATATATATATTTAATGTAAAAGAGATTCATTGTTTGAAAATGTGTTTAATGTAAATAAATCATTAAAAGAGATTCATTGTGTAATAAAATGTTATAGGTAGAAAATGTACATTTATTAAATACTAACATGTACATGCAAACGAAGTTATAAACTTTCTAACAATTGGCATTAAACAATAGATAAAGCATTAGTTACATTCCCGTTTTCTCTCTCCTATGTTTTTCTTTTGAATTTCTGAATAAGTTCATTAAATACTGAAACGTTAATATTATATATTTGAAAATTGAAAAGTAATATATATTAAGAAAGAAAATTTTATCGTTGTTCTAAACTGAGGTTCATAGTGTGGAGAAAGTTTTCTTCCTCACACCTCATTAATAATTCTAATTTTGAATTTCAAAAGTGTTTGGAAGAAATAAATGATAATGTTGAGAAAACAATTAAGGGAGAAATGGATGCCAATGGATTTGGCATAAATTCATGTGCATGCCTTTTCAAGATCAGGAAAGACAAATATATTTAACATAAATATGCATGCATTGTTGCCTCTCTTTACTTTTTCATTTTACACCTTTTTTAAGTCAAATTATCAAAACGCATGCTACATTTTAATATATGCACTTACAAGTCTCTCTCTCCCCTTCCTTACTTACTTATATATATATATATATATTTATATATATATATATAAATGTTGCCTTCTCTTTATGTTTCATAATTTCCAATTTATTTTCACATAACACATGCACCTTCAATTTCTTTCTATGCATTAGGTTATAAGTAATTCACTGCTAGAAATAAATATATATAGTAATTCATTTCGTTTGAAAATTAGAATTCAATGTTGGTAAGTTAATTTTTATAAGACTAAACTAAATACAATTGTTGACATTAATTAATTAAATGTTATATTGTATATTGGAATTTGCATTCCAATATAAGTACAAAAAATACTTGGTTAGAACATTAATAAAAACTGTATAAATGACATTTATTAGTGGTTCACAATATTTATTCAAACGGAGTCTAAGCGTTGCATATTGGGAAATTAATTGATTTGCAATATCCAAGGAGCACAATTGCACTTTACATTTTCATATGTCACAATGTATAATTGATCTTTCCCCTTTAATATATCAAAACGTAAGCATATGATAACAATTCTATTGAAATTAAAAGGGGAATTAAATAATTAAAAAATATTAATATATATATATATATATACCCTTATGTTGCAAAACCTTAATCAGAATAGTAACTACCGCCCTGTTCTTTTCTATGGCTGAAAACATCCCATTCTCATCTCTAAAATTCTCCTAACCTATTTCGATTTAAAAAAAACCTCAACATCCTCTACCAACCACGAAAACCCAGGATCATATTTACTTTCATGGATTGGTGGTGTGGCGTGCAACGGTGAACAAATGGGTTCCAAGAAACGTATTTCTAATGGAAGAAGATAATAGATATGGCAACGATTAAGTAAGCGTGGTTAATTAAATTTAATTATAATTTAATTAGTATGATTCTATAATTAACATAGAAAATTGTCTATCTATTACATACGAGGTCCAAGGCGAACGATTCAAGTTGAGTTAGATTCGCAGCGTAGAATACTACCTTCCAGAGCTGACTAGAATCAAAACGGAGCGATCTACAATTTTGAAGGATTCAACAACCGATGTGAGATTTCTCTTTTTAAAAATAAAATAAAAATTATATATACTTATAATGATTTTGATTGTAATATATTATGCGCCATTCGAAATTTGGATTGGGCATTTGGCCTTTGTTGATTCTTGTTATGGTAAATTGTGGTGATGATTATTTGTTGAATGATATGTTCTTTTTCGAATAAAGATCCAATCTTGAATTCGTTAGATCAAAAAATTATTTCATGTTAGAATAAAAATACTTTTTATGTTAGAATCGTAATACCTTTTATGTTAAAATGTTGCCTTAGAACATTTTGATTAAAGATGATCATTTAGATTTAAAAGACCATTTTTTTAATTAGAAATGTTTACGTTAGAATAAAGAGATCCTTTTTATTTAGAAGCGGTAAAATAGAAAGACCAGATATGTAAGAAGCGTTAAATTCGAAAAAAAATCATCTTTTGTTAGAAAACATGAATTGCCTTCTTTTGTTAGAAAATATAAGATGTTATCTTTTTGTTAGATTAAAATGACCTTTTTGCTAGAATATGTCATGTTAGATTAAATGATTCATTTTAGCTAAAATTGCCTTTTGGTGAGAAAAAGAAATGTTAACATAAAAAGATTCCCTTTTTTATTTCATGTTTGATTCAATACAAGGAATCATGTTAAAAAGAAAATGTTAACATAGAAAGATTTCACTTTTATTGCATGTTGATTTAATAAAAGGAATCGTGTTAAAAGAAAATATGTTAATAATAAAAAGTATGGTAAACTTGTGTGTATATTAAAATTTACATTTTTATGTAACGAATGAATCATATTAAAAGATTCGAGTGATAAAGTTGGGTTTACACTAAAAATTACATTTTTGATATAATAGTGAAAGACTAAAAAGAATACCTTTTAACATGATAAATGCGCTAACATTAAACATTGAATTTGTAAACAATAAAGTTATTCATTCTTTATTCGTCAAGTTAAACAATGAAATTTGTGTACGAGTAAGGAGAGTCACTTTTATTTGGTTATTAGAATTATAAATATGTACGTAGACAATATAGAATTGTCCTTTTGTTTGAAATTAGAATGGACACATTAGAAGTGAATATTATTTTAAATCACATATTAAATGGTCATTTTAGTCAAATATTAGGAATTGGCAAATAAGAAATGTTCTTTTTATACGTATTAGAATTTGGCAAAATTAGAAATGTCTTTTTATTTGTATTAGAATTGATATGATAAAAAGATGTCATTTTTATTGTATTAAGATTGTCAAAAATAAGTATCAATTATGTTAATATCAATTTGTCATTTATGATATAAATTGGTCAATTATGTTAATATCAATATGTCAATTATGTTAATATAAAAGTTGTCATTTATGAAAGTAAAAATAAAGAAAAAAAACGTTGTCTTTAAAATTTGTCTTTATGCTAATATAAGAAAGGTTCTCAATATGTTAATATAAAAATATGTCATTTATATGAGTATAAAAAATTGGATTAATTTCATTTATTATAAATTTACATGTTAGTAAACAAAAGTTGGATTAATTTTAAGAAAAAGGGAAGTAAAGTTAGCATCATTTAATTTTGTGAAAAATGGAAGTAAAGTTAGCGTCATTTAATTTACGGGTATTATTTATTTTTATAAATGTATATAAATGTCTATGGTGAATGTTTGTGAATTATTTCTGTGGCATGCATGATATGTTGTGAATTGACATCTGGATGTGATACAATGTTTGAATTTTGAATATAGGTAGCATGATAATTAATGTTAATTTATTATTATTTATGATAATTCAAATATGTTACACTGCCATATACAAGTTGCCTGACTTGTATATGTTGATTGGGCTGATATTTTCACACATCGCCCAAGTGCACAAATTATATATTATTATTTGGATTTTGTTGAATGTCATTTGAATGTTGTTTGAATGTTATCTGAATGTTATTGGAATGTTATTTTGGTGATAAAGGAATGTCTGTCATTAGTTCACAGATGCGTTGTATGAATTCATTAATTAATGGTATTTGATTTAAGTCTCATTCCAATGCAGAATTTCCAAAAGTTATCAAAAATGGTTAATGTAGTAATAAATAATTAATTAATATTGGAAGTTTGAAATTAAAAAATTATACATTTTGAAAATATTATTATAATATTATTTTAATATGGAAAGTTACAATTTATATTAAGATACTTGAAATCAAGATATTTAGAAATAAAGAATATCTTAAAATTAAGATTCCTTAATGGAAAGGATAATTTCAAATTATATGTTTTGGGAAAATTAATTATAATTATAAATTATAATTGTGCTTGGACACGAGGTTAGGTTACATATGTGGTGGAAGTCTGCCCGGACCCGACCGACATATCCAGCAGCCACAAGTGTTGAACCTAATGTGAGAGGTCCAAGTGCACAAATTCGAAACGGGCCATGACACGAGGTTAAGCCCAACTGGTGGAATAAGTCGGCCCGGAACCGACCGGCACATCCAGCATCCACAAGTCATAGACTTAATGTGAGAGGTCTAGCCCATTATAAAATACAAATGGATAAGAAAATGAGTTGGGCTATTTAATCCGTTTTTTTAAAAAATAGCAACGCATTTTAAAAACCCGAACGAGTTTATCGATTTATTTTATCCATTTTACAATGCATATTAAAAGAGAAATTTCAAAATTTATATTTTGGAAAATAATATTATTATAAGAGGAGAACATATAGAATAATCAATTTTTAGATTATAGTTGGAAAAAAAGTTGGAATCATCTTGGAAACGAATTTATAAACGTTTTAAAATACGTAAAAATAAGGAAAATCTTTTTATTTAGATTTAAATGAGATTCTCAATTATTAATTATAATTGAAATAAAAAGGAAATTGATTATGGGTTGTTTGTAAACAATGTTTTGAAGGACATTAGTTCTTGAAACTCAAATCAATAGTGAAATTTTGATTTGTTACTAATTAGTCTTTTAATTAAGATTAAATGAAATTTTCTAAAAGAAGAGGTGCCTAATATTATATATTAAATTGGGAATTAATGAAACATGAAATGGGGTCTCTCGTGAACTATGTTTTAAATAACATCAGTTCTTAAACCCGGATTAGAGATAAGATTATTCCAGAAAAGTGATTAGTCATTTAACAATGATTTTAGAAGACTAAAACTTAATAAAGTTTTAAATAAATCTTTAATTAGATTGAACGTGAATAAAGGAAGATTAAAGAATAAGTTGAAAGATTTATCTTTGATAAAATTTATGGGAAATTTCCCTAATAATGTGAATACTTTATTAAAAGGATATTCTGAATTGGAATGAGGCATTGATGTGGTTTATGTATAGCACCTAATTTTAAATCACGCGAGTTATTTGGAAAGTCTGAGTTTACTCTTATTACAAATAATGATACGACGTTCGAAGAATTGAAGACGGCGATTGAAGACCAACGATCTTCACATCGAATGGGTAGCTAGTGTTGAGGCCCTTGATTGATTTGCTCCCAAGACAGGGCTAAGATGGTAGTTATCCGGACGTAGTGTTGATTTGTACGGATTTGGCTTTCGCTCAGACCCAGAGCATAAGCTTATAAATGGATGTGTCTGATGTTGAATTTTGTTCTATGTAAATTGATTTCTATTAATATATGACCGTTGGTGGCGGAGAATTTATTCTCTTGCTTAACGCCCTTAGAGGTTGTGTATTAATAGTTATCAATCGCATGGCGTGAATTGTCAACGTGGCACGCCAAGATGAAGGTGATCAAGGCTTTATTGAAAAACATGCCTTCTGGTTATAACGTTACTTCGCGAGCCTCACAACCCGTTTGAGTCTAAAACGGGAGAAGGGAACGCAGGGAGAGCAGCACGTTTCTTTCTAGCTAGAAGTGGTGTCGGTGCTTAAACTGATTGATATTTTACTTATGTGGATGATGGAATGAGGCTCCTCGGATGTTAGGTCCTATAGGACCGGGAAACGTGTGTTCAGGAATAACTAATCCACAAAATGCAAGTGTGGACCGACCCTGCAGCTATCCAAGGGTTCTCTGCGGGGAATCCTGAGACATTAGCTAGAGTGTCTCGAATCGGTAAGGAGCTCCTCCCTAGCCGTGACTCATGATAGAAACCCAATTTCCAATACGACCTCATGCGGTTTTAATTGTAGAACTAGTATGGCGATATAGTTGGATGGGGTACTATGCCGTCTATGATTGATATTTTATGATTGAAATGTTTATATCAAAAGATACACACACTAATATCAAATCCGTTT
The DNA here is from genome assembly GCA_030737875.1 of Allium sativum. Taxonomy (NCBI): domain Eukaryota; kingdom Viridiplantae; phylum Streptophyta; class Magnoliopsida; order Asparagales; family Amaryllidaceae; genus Allium; species Allium sativum. The sequence goes on along the minus strand of CM060918.1, from coordinate 220,954,542 downwards.
TTATCGTATCAAGCATCTTTTGACCATTATAAGGTAAAACCCTACCCTCCGGTTTGCGTTGCATTGTGTGATGGGACTTGGTCTTATAATGGTTTCATTTTTCCAAAAAAGCATTGCGTTGTTTAACGATTTACTTTAATTTATGCACGACAATCCATTGGAATAAACCCGTTCCGCGTTAGCGGCGTTGTCTTTGGATTTGCCTTATTACTATTAGTTAAATTAGTTAAGAATTCTCACACCAGTCCCATGACTGACTCGTAGTTTGTTTCACTTTGCAAACTCGGGTGCCCTCTTTCCACACGGGCAGTCGAGTAGTTTGTATATAGGTCCGTATCTCGAGCAGGATTCTGGATTGAAGCTTAAAGCTGTGTCCATAGCATAGTTGTCTTCCGCTGCCTTAGTTATTTTGTTTCCGCTGCACTGTATTGTATTAAAATATTGTAATTTATCTTCCGCTGTAACTTTTATTCGATGTACTCTGATATTTTGTACTCTGATGTAACATTACTGTAATGTTTATAAAAAGTCTGCTGTTATTGTTCTGATGTTGTTGTATTCCCAAAGTTAACGTATTCGGGTTTGGAACGATCTTGGTCGATTTTGCGATCGACCGGGTCGGGAGAAATCCGGGCCGTTACAGTTGGTATCAGTGCTTTGGTTAGCTCAAATCTTTGGGGTACAACTCGTTAGAACTAAACAAAAGACTCATCAGAGATTGGATTAGTAACGTCAATAAGAATACTAATTAGAGATAGGATCAGTAGTATCCTAGAATGAGAAAACTCATTAGAGATAGGGTTAGTAATGCCCTAGAATGAGTTGAGAGTAACAAGCTTATAATATACTTATTTGTAATTATAATCTATTTTAGAAAATATGATTTTTGAATATATAAAAAATTATAAATATTTAAAAAGTTAATCAACCAATTGATTGATGATTGTGTAGTGTAATTATTAGTTAACCTATAAAATTATTTAAACCAATGAATGGATATAAAGAATAAAAAAAATTGATTGAGTAGGATAATTAAACATTTTTAGCTTCGTTCCTTTTCGAGGATGAAATTTTTTTAAGTGGAGGAGACTGTAACAACCCTGAATTTTGGGGGGTAAATTTAAAAATTTATTTTAATGAGTTTTGGTTGTTTAAAATAATTTATTGATTGAAAATAATGTAGGTTATAAATGAAAATATGCTAACGTGAAAATTCACAGTATTGTTGTTTATAAAAAAATAGAATAAAAAGATTAAACTTTGATTGGGATATGTTTACATTAAACATTATGTTTTTAAGGTATAAAAAGATTAAAGTTTGATTAGATATGTTTACATAAAATATATATATATATATATATATATATAATGTAAAAGAGATTCGTTGTTTGAAAATGTGTTTAATGTAAATAAACATTAAAAGAGATTCATTGTGTAATAAAATGTTATAGGTAGAAAATGTACATTTATTAAATACTAAAATGTACATGTAAACGAAGTTATAAACTTTTTAACAATTGGCATTAAACAATAGATCAAGCATTAATTACATTCAGGTTTTCTCTCTCCTATGTTTTTCTTTTTAATTTCTGAAAAATTCACTAAATACTGAAACGTTAATATTATATATTTGAAAATTGAAAAGTAATATATATTAAGAAAGAAAATTTTATCGTTGCTCAAAACTGAGGTTCATAGTGTAGGGAAAGTTTTCTACCTCACACCGAGAAATCTCACATCGGTTGTTGAATCCTTCAAAATTGTAGATCGCCCCGTTTTGATTCTAGTCAGCTCTGGAAGGTTGTGTTCTACGCTGCAAATCCAACTCAACTTGAATCGTTCGCCTTGGACCTCGTATGTAATAGATAGACAAGTTTCTATGTTAATTATAGAATCATACTAATTAAATTATAATTAAATTTAATTAACCACGCTTACTTAATCGTTGCCATATCTATTATCTTCTTCCATCAGAAATACGTTTCTTGGAACCCATTTGTTCACCGTTGCACGCCATACCACCAATCCGTGAAAGTAAATATGATCTTGGGTTTTCGTGGTAGGTAGAGGATGTTGAGGTTTTTATTTTTTAATCGAAGTAGGTTGGGAGAATTTTAGAGAAGAGAATGGGATGTTTTCAGCCAAGAAAAGAAGAGGGCAGCAGTTACTATTCTGATTAAGGTTTTGCAACATAAGGGTATATATATATATATATATTAATACTTTTTAATTATTTAATACCCCTTTTAATTTCAATAGAATTGTTATCATACTCTTACGTTTTGATATATTAAAGGGGAAAGATCAATTATACATTATGACATATGAAAACGTAAAGTGCAATTATGCTCCTTGGATATTGCAAATCAATTAATTTCCCTATATGCAATGCTTAGACTCCGTTTGAATAAATATTGTGAACCACTAATAAATGTCATTTATACAGTTTCTATTATTGTTCTAACTAAGTTTTATTTTATTTACTTATATTGGAATGCAAATTCCAATATACAATATAACATTTAATTAATTAATGTCAACAATTGTATTTAGTTTAGTCTTATAAAAATTAACTTACCAACATTGAATTCTAATTTTCAAACAAAATGAATTACTATATATATTTATTTCTAGCAGTAAATTACTTATAACCTAATGCATAGAAAGAAATTGAAGGTGCATGTGTTATGTGAAATTAAATTGGAAATTATGAAACATAATGAGAAGGCAACATTTATATATATGTTTATAAGTAAGGAAGGGGGAGAGAGAGACTTGTAAGTGCATATATCAAAATGTAGCATGCGTTTTGAGAATTTGACTTAAAAAGGGTGTAAAATGAAAAAGTAAAGAGAGGCAACAATGTTTAAAATATGAGGGAGATGAATGAATGCATGCATATTTAAGTTAAATATATTTGTCTTTCCTGATCTTGAAAAGGCATGCACATGAATTTATGCCAAATCCATTGGCATTCATTTCTCCCTTATTTGTTTTTTCAACATTATCATTCATTTCTTCCAAACACTTTTGAAATTCAAAAATAGAATTATTAATGTTTTTAAATTTAAAATAAAATTTATATATACTTATAATGATTTTGATTGTAATATATTATGCGTCGTTCGAAATTTGGATTGGGCATTTGGGCTTTGTTGATTCTTGTTTGTGGTAAATTGTGGTGATGATTATTTGTTGAATGATATGTTCTTTTTTGAATGAAGATCCAATCTTGAAATCGTTAGATCAAAACATTATTTCATGTTAGAATAAAAATAATTTTTATGTTAGAATCGTAATACCTTTTATGTTAAAATGTTGCCTTAGAAAATTTTGATTAAAGATGATCATTTAGATTTAAAAGACCATTTTTTTATTATTAGAAACGTTTACGTTAGAATAAAGAGATCCTTTTTATTTAGAAGTGGTAAATTAGAAAGACCATATATGTTAGAAGCGTTAAATTCGAAGAAAAAAAACATCTTTTGTTAGAAAACATGAATTGCCTTCTTTTGTTAGAAAATATAAGATGTTATCTTTTTGTTAGATTAAAATGACCTTTTTGCTAGAATATGTCATGTTAGATTAAATGATTCATTTTAGCTAAAAATGTCTTTTGGTGAGAAAAAGAAACGTTAACGTAAAAAGATTCCCTTTTTTATTTCATGTTTGATTCAACACAAGGAATCATGTTAAAAAGAAAATGTTAACATAGAAAGATTTCACTTTTATTGCATGTTGATTTAATAAAAGGAATCGTGTTAAAAGAAAATATGTTAATAATAAAAAGTATGGTAAACTTGTGTGTATATTAAAATTTACATTTTTATGTAACGAATGAATCATATTAAAAGATTCGAGTGATAAAGTTGGGTTTACACTAAAAATTACATTTTTGATATAATAGTGAAAGACTAAAAAGAATACCTTTTAACATGATAAATGCGCTAACATTAAACATTGAATTTGTAAATAATAAAGTTATTCATTCTTTATTCGTCAAGTTAAACAATGGAATTTGTGTACGAGTAAGGAGAGTCACTTTTATTTGGTTATTAGAATTATAAATATGTACGTAGACAATATAGAATTGTCCTTTTGTTTGAAATTAGAGTGAACACATTAGAAGTGAATGCTATTTTAAGTCACATATGAAATGGTCATTTTAGTCAAATATTAGGAATTGGCAAATAAGAAATGTTCTTTTTATACGTATTAGAATTTGGCAAAATAAGAAATGTCCTTTTATTTGTATTAGAGTTGATATGATAAAAAGATGTCATTTTTATTGTATTAAGATTGTCAAAAATAAGTATCAATTATGTTAATATCAATTTGTCATTTATGATATAAATTGGTCAATTATGTTAATATCAATATGTCAATTATGTTAATATAAAAGTTGTCATTTATGAAAGTAAAAAGAAAAAAGAAAAAAAAAACATTGTCTTTAAAATTTGTCTTTATGCTAATATAAGAAAGGTTGTCAATATGTTAATATAAAAATATGTCATTTATATGAGTATAAAAAATTGGATTAATTTCATTTATTATAAATTTACATGCTAGTAAACAAAAGTTGGATTAATTTTAAGAAAAAGGGAAGTAAAGTTAGCGTCATTTAATTTTGTGAAAAATGGAAGTAAAGTTAGTGTCATTTAATTTACGGTTATTATTTATTTTCATAAATGTATATAAATGTCTGTGGTGAATGTTTGTGAATTATTTCTGTGGCATGCATGATATGTTGTGAATTGACGTCTGGATGTGATACAATGTTTGAATTTTGAAAATAGGTAGCATGCTAATTAATGTTAATTTATTATTATTTATGATAATTCAAATATGTTACACTGCCAAATACAAGTTGCCTGACTTGTATATGTTGATTAGGCTGATATTTTCACACATCGCCCAAGTGCACAAATAATATATTATTATTTGGATTTTGTTGAATGTCATTTGAATGTTATCTGAATGTTATTGGAATGTTATTTTGGTGATAAAGGATTGTCTATCATTATTTTACAGATGTAATGGTATTTGATTTGAGTCTAATTCCAATGCAGAATTTCCTAAAGTTATCAAGAATGGTTAATGCAGTAATAAATAATTAATTAATATTGGAAGTTTGAAATTCAAAAATTATACATTTGAAAATATTATTATAATATTATTTTAATATGGAAAGTTACAATTTATATTAAGATACTTGAAATCAAGATATTTAGAAATAAAGAATATCTTAAAATTAAGATTCCTTAATGGAAAGGATAATTGCAAATAATATGTTTTGGGAAAATTAATTATAATTATAAATTATAATTGTGCTTGGACACGAGGTTAGGTTACATTTGTGGTGGAAGTCTGCCCGGACCCGACCGGCATATCCAGCAGCCACGAATGTTGAACCTAATGTGAGAGGTCCAAGTGCGCAAATAGGAAACGGGCCATGACACGAGGTTAAGCCCAACTGGTGGAATAATTCTGCCCGGAACCGACCGGCACATCCAGCATCCACAAGTCATAGGCTTAATGTGAGAGGTCTAGCCCATTATAAAATACAAATGGATAAGAAAATGAGTTGGGCTATTTGATCCATTTAAAAAAATAGCAACGCATTTTGAAAACCCAAACGAGTTTATCGATTTATTTTATCCATTTTATAATGCATATTAAAAGAGAAATTTCAAAATTTATATTTTGGAAAATAATATTATTATAAGAGGAGAACATGTAGAATAATCAATTTTTAGATTATAGTTGGAATAAAAGTTGGAATCGTCTTGGAAACGAATTTATAAACATTTTAATATACGTAAAAATAAGGAAAATCTTTTTATTTAGATTTAAAAGAGATTCTCAATTATTAATTGTAATTGAAATAAAAAGAAAATTGATTATGGGTTGTTTGTGAACAATGTTTTGAAGGACATTAGTTCTTGAAACTCAAATCAATAGTGAAATTTTGATTTGTTATTAATTAATCTTTTAATTTAGATTAAATGAAATTTTCTAAAAGAAGAGGTGCCTAATATTATATATTAAATCGGGAATTAATAAAACATGAAATGGGGTCTCTCGTGAACTATGTTTTAAATAACATCAGTTCTTAAACCCGGATTAAAGATAAGATTATTCCACAAAAGTGATTAGTCATTTAACAATGATTTTAGAAGACTAAAACTTAATAAAGTTTTAAATAAATCTTTAATTAGATTGAAGGTGAATAAAGGAAGATTAAAGAATAAGTTGAAAAGATTTATCTTTGATAAAATTTATGGGAAATTTCCCTAATAATGTGAATACTTTATTAAAAGGATATTATGAATTGGAATGAGGCATTGATGTGGTTTATGTATAGCACCTAATTTTAAATCACACGAGTTATTAGGAAAGTCTGAGTTTACTCTCATTCCAAATAATGATACGACGTTCGAAGAATTGAAGACGGCGATTGAAGACCGACGATCTTCACATCGAATGGGTAGCTAGTGTTGAGGCCCTTATTGATTTGCTCCCAAGACGGGGCTAAGATGGTAGTTATCCGGACGTAGTGTTGATTTGTACGGATTTGGCTTTCGCTCAGACCCAGAGCATAAGCTTATAAATGGATGTGTGTCTGACGTTGAATTTTGTTCTGTGTAAATTGATTTCTATTAATATATGACCGTTGGGGCGGAGAATTTATTCTTTTGCTTAACGCCCTTAGAGGTTGTGTATTAATAGTTGTCAATCGCATGACGTGAATTGTCAACGTGGCACGCCAAGATGAAGGTGATCAAGGCTTTGTTGAAAAGCAGGCCTTGTGGTTATAACGTTACTTCGCGAGCCTCACAACCTGGTTGAGTCTAAAAAGGCAGAAGGGAACGCCGGGAGAGAAACACGTTTCTTTCTAGCTAGAAGTGGTGTCGGTGCTTAAACTGGCTGATATTTTACTTATGTGGATGATGGAATGAGGCACCTCGGATGTTAGGTCCTATAGGACCGGGAAACGTGTGTTCAGGAATAACTAATCCACAAAATGCAAGTGTGGACCGGCCCTGCAGCTATCCAAGGGTTCTCTGCGAGGAATCCTGAGACAATAGCTAGGGTGTCTTGAATCGGTAAGGAGCTCCTCCCTAGCCGTGACTCATGATGGAAACCCAATTTCCAATACGACCTCATGCGGTTTTAATTGTAGAACTAGTATGGCGACATAGTATGATGGGGTACTATGTCGTCTATGATTGATACATTATGATTGAAATGTTTTTATCAAAACATATACACACTAATATCAAATCCGTTTTTATCGTATCAAGCATCTTTTGACCATTATAAGGTAAAATCCTATCCTCCGGTTTGCGTTGCATTGTGTGATGGGACTTCGTCTTATAATGGTTTCATTTTTCCAAAAAAGCATTGCGTTGTTTAACGATTTACTTTAATTTATGCACGGCAATCCATTGGAATAAACCCGTTCCGCGTTAGCGGCATGGTCTTTGGATTTGCCTTATTACTATTAGTTAAATTAGTTAAGAATTATCACACCGGTCTCATGACTGACTCGTAGTTTGTTTCACTTTCCAAACTCGGGTGCCCTCTTTCCACACATGCAGTCGAGTAGTTTGTCTACAGGTCCTTATCTCGAGCAGGATTCTGGATTGAAGCTTAAAGTTGTGTCCAGAGCATAGTTATCTTCCGCTGCCTTAGTTATTTTGTTTCCGCTGCACTGTATTGTATTAAAATATTGTAATTTATCTTCCGCTGTAACTTTTATTCGATGTACTCTAATATTCTGTACTCTGATGTAACATTACTGTAATGTTTATAAAAAGTCTGATGTTATTGTTCTGATGTTGTTGTATTCCCAAAGTTAACGTATTCGGGTTTTGAACGGTCTTGGTCGATTTTGCGATCGACCGGGTCGGGAGAAATCCGGGCTACAACCGCTCCCATTTTAATGTAAAAAGAAGGAGACAGTGGGTACTTGCGTTAGGGTATACTGGAGAGGTTACTTTTGAGGAAGAAGTGGAGTATAAAGGGTTGCGTTCAAAAGAATCAAAAACACAAATGGTGAATGAGTGTACTCAAGTGTAGTTTTTTCGGTGGTCTCAGGGAGGGGATTACGTGAGGGAAAGGGGGAGAATAAGGTGAAGTGAGAGACTGTAATGTGCTGTTGAAGTTTCATGGTGTGAAGAGTAGAAGGGGAAAAACACGGTGAGGCTGAGAAGAGTGAATATGTGAGTTGCTGAAAGTGGGTACACAAGTGCATGCATGGCCATTGGAAAGGAGAGAGCATGGGGCACATATTTGTGAAGAGAAGATGGACGTCTGTAGCATGGGATTGGTTTCATGAAAATAATGATGTGGGTACTGTGTTATTTAGTGAAGATAAATAAATGGTGCGCAGAAGGTGAAATATTGGAATGAAGGAAGGAGGATGGATCGAAGAATGGGAAATGGCTGTGGTAAAATACTGGAGCACGACAGTGGGAGTTTTGGGGAAGGAAGAGTTCAAAACAGGTCGGGTTTAAATATGAGTGGAAGGGCTGGAATTTAAAGGTGAAGGCCCAATTAAGTAATAAAATCCAAGTTTTAGTTATTTTAAATTGTATTAACTTGTAACGTAAATATCTTCTCCATAGGTATTGAAATCGAACAAAACAGGATCCGTTGGGATCGTATGGACGAGGGCAACACCTTGAAACTGACTGGAAGTCCATCGGAGCTCGTTACAATTTATAGAAAAATAAATTGTTCGTCTGAATCAAATCGAGCGATGGTTATCGTTATTAACGATGATCGTCCAATGTGAGTAAATCTCACCAACTCTGAACAGTTCTATTTTTTTAACGTATATTTAGAACTGATAATGATGACTGATTGATGTGTGTTAACTGCTTGGTTGAGTTGCTTATGTATCGATTGAAACTATAAATAATGATATATTTATAAATCGTTAATCGAATATTGATTCTGTTTATCAGAATATTTTATATTCGTATTGGTCAACATCTGTGATGCAGGGAAACAGGTTGGAGGAATCCGACTGGATTCCTCAACATTTATTTTACTGTTTTTCATATATTGTGATATATGATGTGATATAATCGGTTATCGATTTTGTATGTTAGAATGATATTGATCATTGTTATTCGATATCATAAATATCATAAGTAACCCTGGGATGTAAAAAGGAATATTTCAATGTACATTGAAATAAAGGAAATTTATAAAATCAATCGATTTTATAAAAGGAAATATTTTGAAAATAAAGTATTTATAAAATCATAGGATTTTATAAAGGAGAACATTTATTTAGAAAATAAATAGAAGTATAAGAGGATTATTTAATTAGAAAATAAACAAACAAATACAGGAAGAGAAATGTTTGTAAAACATTTACAAATAAAGGTTATAAAAGGAATTATTTATTTACGAAATAAATAGAGTTATAAAAAGGGAATTTTAAATAAGTCTTAAGTATTAGAAACGTAATGGATTATATAAAGGAATTAATCGAGTTAGAATTAGTCGATTAGAGTTAATTGAATATAAGTTATTCGAAATAGAATTTATCGAATATTAGTTATTCGAAATAGAGTAAATCAAATAAAGTTAAGCAAAATTAGAAACTGACTAGAGATTGGTAAATTGAATGGTTTTACTAAGTGTCTATCTGATGTTTGATTCGGACTTCGGGATTTATACTTAGGGAATTGTTCTCATACTAGTTTACAGCCAGGGACTGATAGTTGTGGAAGAATAGTGATATGTAATTAAGCCATGGAAATGTTTTCCAGTTTAAGAAATATGTTATATATATGTTCGATGATTGGATCGATAATTCCATTTGGAAATAAGATCGTTGTGCGTACACCGACATGTTTTCATTTGATAGTTAAATCACCGACTATCAAAGTTTTGACCATTTTAACGTTGTTAATATGGAGAGACCGGTTGGATTATTATCCAAAGAACCACTCTACATTGGCATAAGCATTGCGAATCATATGTGCCAAAGATAATTGAAGACGGAGCAAAGTGCAAGGGCTATTGTATAAGTCTTAGATAACAGTGCCTAAGATGGATGTACTGAATAGTGCCTTCGGTTTGTCCAGTCCCAAGACAACTTATATGGAAGAAGGTCTGATAGAGTATATCTAATAGGTCGCGTAAGTTGATCTCTTCAAACGTATTCACGTTTGGTGGCAGAGGAATTCGTTTCTCTTAGCTATATACCCGTGTTATTTTTGGGTAAATCAATTTGTGATTTGGCGGGTATGATGATGTGACATTCTAAGTGAATGAAGACGTGGCATGTAAAAGATAAGCGTAACTTCTAGCCTCACATCCGGTAAATGACAGAAATCGGGTAGGCAGCATGGCTATGTAGGTCGCACCTATTAGGGTGTATAATCACCTGATCTAGAGTTTCATTTACTTCTAAAAATCTATTGTTGATGCTGTCCCATTCGAAAAACGGTTGCTGATCCCAACTGTTAGTGATATACATTCGATACACTCAAGCGAAATGGGTGGTCGGTCATGTGTGGTCGGGTTGCAAGATGTTCTTGTTGAACCCAGTGTATTCCTCTCTAGAGGCACACTAGCGAAAGGTGGTTCTATACCTTGTCATAGTTGGAAATCCATTACCCAATATGTGCTTGCGATTTTGATTGTATACTATATATGTAGAACGTGAGATGGAAGCGTTTCTACTAGACGTTTATTATATTTTGATTGATAGACATTATGGTAATATCAAAAGGTTTTTGATATAAAGATATTTTGTATTCTCATAAGGGAAACACCTATTCCGTTATGCGGCGTGGTCTTTTGAGATATCGTTTACTTATTCGAACTATTTAAACTGTTTTACTCATACCAGTCCCATGACTGACCCGGAGTTTATTTTGTTTTGTTTTCCCTAAACTCTTGGGTGCCCAATTTGGTACGGGCAGTCAAGTAGTCGGGATATACAGATACTTGAAGAGCTGGAGCAGGAGGTTTCAGGATTATATAGCTATTACTATTCCGCTGTGTTGTAAGCGCAGTACTTTGATAATGATGTGTATACATATACTGATTTTATTTCAAGGATATATTATCTATTATATGTTGTTCGTTCCGCTGTAAGATTCGTGTTACTCTGATGTTGTGTTCTTCTTCTTCTTCTTCTTCTTCTTCTTCTATTCTAAGTTTCTATCTTATCTTTCCTCACCCTTTATTTTCTTTCATTAACCATTCGGTGATTTTCGATCCTTGGATGTTCGATATGTGTTGTATATCAGATAATCAAGATCGTCAAAATCCGGGTCGTTATAGTTGGTATCAGAGCTTAAGGTTAAGTAATCACCTTGGCTCTGTGGCGTGACTCAGTAGAGATGGGGTTAGTAATACCCTAGATTGAGTTGAGTGTATATATACGAGTGAACGTATTTGTTATTCAATATAAAATTGTTTTATATTGTGGAGATTTATTGGTTGAGTTGTTTGTGAATTCTGGTCAATCAGTTTGATCCACTGTATCGGTAGGAGTTTCTAAACACTCGAATATGACGGGTCGACACGATATGTTTTGAAAAGAGGGTAAATTAAAATAAATTTACCCAAAGTATATCTTGATATATAGAAGATAAATATATTGGAATTATAATATATTGGATATATTGGTTGTTATTATAATCGAGTAAAATTATAATTTAAATGTTTATGTAAATTACCGATCAGAATTCATATAAGTGAAATATATGAAATGGAAATGAATTAAATCTGAATTTAAATCAGAATTGGAAATAAAATCCCAGAATTGGGAAAAGTGTTTGTAAATGAATCTCGATTAAGTATAAGGAAATTTTAAAATCCTGGGAGATTTTAAATTGTTTACAGACATTGAAAGGATGTTTTGAGCTGATTCCAAAATGGAAATATTCAGAAATGGTTTTGAAAGCTGATATAGTATTGAACTTACTTCGATTACTGGGAAATAACTCTGATGATGCTGGCCACATCATCAGTGTTCATTTTCAAGTTCTAAGTGACGGATTACCACCAAAAGTATTCATTTTGAATTGTTTTGAGAAAAACAAGTTGTTTGAATCCTGAAAAGGAAAGTTTGATTTTTGAGAAAAAGTAAAGCTGTTTAAAACTCCCAAGAGAAGATTGTTTGAAATAAAAACAAATTAAATAGAAATTGTGGAAGTAATTTGGAATTAAACTAAAGTCAGTTAAGTGGTAACTGAAATTGATTTTGAATGACATCGAGACAAGTTGGATTTGGGAGATTCGAATTTGAAGTGTAATTTGATAACCAAGTTAAGAGTTGGGAATCGAGAATGAAACTCGAGTTTGAAATGATTTTTGGCTTGGATATAAGCGAATGGTTGTTTTGGAGATAAAAGTGATTGCAGAATTTGATTGGGGTAACATTGGTATATGCTGAGTTGATAGCATATGGAAGTGATAGAGTTGATATGCCCGACAAAAAGGTACAAGTTTATATTTCATATGGTATAAGGTTTTTGATGAGCCGAATTGGCAAGCCGCTTGGCTGTTCGATTTTCTTTTGGGTTGGAGATGGCCCAGAGTGGCGAGTTGGAGTTTGTCCTGTTGACCAGTACAAAGGAGGTGCTGGCAAAATTTTTCAGAAATTTCGGGTGTTAGAAAATTTTTAGGATTTTTGAAAATATTCTTTAAAAGAATTAAATTAATAATTTAATTGAAATTAAATTAATAATTTAATTGAAATTAAATTAGCCAAGGCAAACTGAAGTCGAGAAGTGAACAATATAGTCTAGCCAGTCGATAGGGTTTGTTTTCTACCTTAGGAATTTCGAGGACGAAATTATTTTAAGTGGGGAATAATGTAATGACCCACATTTTTCGGTGATAGAATAATTAATTTATTTAATTATTTAAATAGAGTTTAGAGGATTTAATGGTCGTTGAATTAAATAAGTGTGAATATTTGATTGAAATAATAATTAAATAATATATTTAATTCTGAAATAATCAGAATTTGCTGAAATGACAATAGTATGTGGATTGGGCAATTCAAATATATTTAACTCAGTTTAGAGTTGAATTATAATAACAAATATATTCAAATAACGACAGTTTGAACGTATAATAATATTATAATTATAATCGAGCTCAAATTGGCGCGGCAGTTTGCTATTTGGCGATTTGAACTTCAACTGAATGTACAGGGTCCGTTTTAAATCGGATTTTTGTGAAACAAGAAACGTTAGGAGCTGGTAAAGTATATATTTCTAGTGGAAGAGAAAAATCGGGATTTCGTCGTGTAGATTTTGATTTATGTCCAAATCAAGTTTTAGAAAAGTCATTGTGGAATTCCTTTATAATTTATAAAGGGATTATTTATATTTTAAAAAGGAATTTCAATATAAATCGAATATCGGGTTTGAATTTAGACAATGTTCTTTGGGGACATAGCGATAATTTAATTTTTAGAATTTTACTATAATTTTTAATTAATTAAATAAGCAACTTGTTATTTGGGGTATTTTGCACCCTGTAATCAACATTTTGGGGTTTCACAATATGAGTTAATCTACCAATATTATTATACTTTTGGGATCGGGGCCGAGCTGGATACAACAGTATCTTTATTTCTATTCGTACGTGGATGGAATTTAGGTAACATGGTAAGTTAAAAACCAACTTTAAAACCATGAAACTTAACGTGCATTTCCCATTTTCAAATAAATATCTCGTCCTATTTTCTGATCAAACTAGAGTCCACGCACCACCTAGTCCCTACACACTTCGCGGCCAAGCAAAGTGATGGGTTTCAACGCCTACCACGTCTACGTGTAACGTGTTTCTTTAAGGACCAAGTATCTATATTTACGCACTGTTTTGCTGCTTTTCATTTTCGCAAGTCTTTCCTGTAACCGAGATTCAAAGCTTGAGGTCGCGACAAATGAAATGAGAGCCGAGATTGAAGGAGATGTGTTCTGTGGATAGAAGTGGCGAAGGGAAGAAGAAGCACTTTGGTAAGGAAGGTGACGGCATGGACTTTATGGGCTACAGCAGCTCCCATTTTAATGTATAAAGAAGGAGACGGTGGGTACTTGCGTTAGGGTATACAAGAGAGGTTACTTTTGAGAAAGAAGTGGAGTATAAAGGGTTGCGTTCAAAAGAATCAAAAATACAAATGGTGAAGGAGTGTACTGAGGGGTAGTTTTTTCGGTGATCTCATGGAGGGGATTACGTGAAGGAAAAGGGGAGAATAAGGTGAAGTGAGAGATTGTAATGTGCTGTTGAAGTTTCATGGTGTGTGGAGTAGAAGGGGAAAAACACGGTGAGGCTGAGAAGGGTGAATATGTGAGGTGTTGAAAGTGGGTAAACAAGTGCGTGCATGGCCATTGGAAAGGGGAGAGCATGGGGCACATATTTGTGAAGAGAAGATGGACGTCTGTAGCACGGGCTTTGTTTCATGAAAATAATGATGTGGGTACTGTGTTATTTAGTGAAGATAAATAAATGGTGCACAGAAGGTAAAATATTGGAATGAAGGAAGGAGGAGGATGGATCGAAGAATGGGAAATGGCTGTGGTAAAATACTGGAGCACGACAGTGGGAGATTTGGGGAAGGAAGAGTTCAAAATGGGTCGGGTTTAGAAATGAGCGGATGGGCTGGAATTTAAAGGTGAAGGCCCATTTAAATAATTAAATCCAAGTCTTAGTTATTTTAAATTGTATTAACTTGTAACGTAAATATCTGCTCCATACGGTATCGAAATCAAACAAAACAGGATCCGTTGGGATCGTATGGACGAGGACAACACCATGAAACTGACTGGAAGTCCATCGGAGCTTGTTACCATTTATGGCAAAATAAATTGTCCATCTGAATCAAATCGAGCGATGGTTATCGTTATTAACGATGATCGTCCAATGTGAGTAAATCTCACCAACTTTGAACAGTTCTATTTTTATAACGTATATTTAGAACTGATAATGATGACTGATTGATGTGTGTTAACTGCTTGGTTGAGTTGCTTATGTATTGATTGAAACTATAAATAACGATATATTTATAAATCGTTAATCGAATATTGATTCTGTTTATTAGAATATTTTATATTCGTATTGTTTAATATCTGTGATGCAGGGAAATAGGTTGGAGGAATCCGACTGGATTCCTCAACATTTATTTTACTGTTTTTCATATATTGTGATATATGATGTGATATAATCAGTTATGGATTTTGTATGTTAGAATGATATTGATCATCGTTATTCGATATTATAAATATAATAAGTAACCCTGAGATGTAAAAAGGAATATTTCAATGTACATTGAAATAAAGGAATTTTATAAAATTAATTGATTTTATAAAAGGAAATATTTTGAAAATAAAGTATTTATAAAATCATAGGATTTTATAAAGGAGAACATTTATTTAGAAAATAAATAGAAGTATAAGAGGACTATTTAATTAGAAAATAAACAGACAAATATAGGAAGAGAAATATTTGTAAAACATTTACAAATAAAGGTTATAAAAGGAATTATTTATTTACGAAATAAATAGAGTTATAAAAAGGGAATTTTAAATAAGTCTTAAGTATTAGAAACGTAATGGATTATATAAAGGAATTAATCGAGTTAGAATTAGTCGATTAGAGTTAACTGAATATAAGTTATTCGAAATAGAATTTATCGAATATTAGTTATTCGAAATAGAGTAAATCAAATAAAGTTAAGCAAAATTAGAAATTGACTAGATATTTGTAAATTGAATGGTTTTTCTAAGTGTCTATCTGATGTTGGTTTCGGCCTTCGGGATTTATACTTAGGGAATTGTTCTCATACTAGTTTACAGTCAGGGATTGATAGTTGTGGAAGAATAGTGATATGTAATTAAGCCATGGAAATGTTTTCCAGTGTAATAACGTACATTTTCTAAACATAGAAAATGAGGAAATATGTGTATATATATGTTCGATGATTGGATCGAAAATTCCATTTGGAAATAATATCGCCGTGTGTACACCGACATGTTTTCATTTGATAGTTAAATCACCGACTATCAAAGTTTTGACCATTTTAACGTTGTTAATATGGAGAGACCGGTTGGATTATTATCCAAAGAACCACTCTGTATTGGCATAAGCGTTGCGAATCATATATGCCAAAGATAATTGAAGATGGAGCAAAGTGCAAGGGTTATTGTATAAGTATTAGATAACAGTGCCTAAGATGGATTTACTGAATAGTGCCTTCGGTTTGTCCAGTCCCAGGACAACTTATATGGAAGAAGGTCTGACAGAGTATATCTATTAGGTCGCGTAAGTTGATCTCTTCAAACGTATTCACGTTTGGTGGTGGAGGAATTCGTTTCTCTTAGCTGTATACCCGTGTTATTTTTGGGAAAATCAATTTATGATTTGGCAGGTATGACGATGTGAAGTTCTAAGTGAATGAAGATGTGGCATGTAAAAGATAAGCGTAGCTTCTAGCCTCACATCCGGTAAATGACAGAAATCGGGCAGGCAGCATGGCTATGTAGGTCGCACCTATTAGGATGTATAATCACCTGATCTAGAGTTTCATTTACTTCTAAAAATCTATTGTTGATGCTGTCCCATTCGGGAAACGGTTGCTGATCCCAACTGTTGGTGATATACATTCGATACACTCAAGCGAAATGGGTGGTCGATCATGTATGGCTGGGTTGCAAGATGTTCTTGTTGAACTCAGTGTATTCCTCTCTAGAGGTACACTAGCGAAAGGTGGTTCCATACCTTGTCATAGTTGGAAATCCATTACCCAATACGTGCTTGCGACTTTGATTGTATACTATATATGTAGAACGTGAGATGGAAGTGTTTCTGCTAGATGATTATTATATTGTGATTGATAGACATTATGATAATATCAAAAGGTTTTTAATATAAAGATATTTTGGATTCTCATGAGGGAAAAACCCATTCCGCTATGCGGCGTGGTCTTATGAGATATCGTTTACTTGTTCGAACTGTTTAAACTGTTTTACTCATACCAGTCCCATGACTGACCCGGAGTTTATTTTGTTTTGTTTTCCCTAAACTCTTGGGTGCCCAATTTTGTACGGGCAGTCAAGTAGTTGGGATTTACAGATACTTGAAGAGCTGGAGCAGGAGGCTTCAGGATTATATAGCTATTATTATTCCACTGTGTTGTAAGTGATGTACTTTGATATACTGATTTTATTTCAAGGATATTATCTATTATATGTTGTTCGTTCCGTTGTGAGATTAGTGTTACTCTGATGTTGTGTTCTTCTTCTTCTATTCTAAGTTTCTATCTTATCTTTCCTCACCCTCTAATTTCTTTCATTAACCATTCGGTGATTTTCGATCCTTGGAAGTTCGATATGTGTTGTATATCAGATAATCAAGATCGTCAAAATCCGGGTCGTTACAGTTGGTATCAGAGCTTAAGGTTAAGTAATCACCTTGGCTCTGTGGCGTGACTCAGTAGAGATGGGGTTAGTAATACCCTAGATTGAGTTGAGTGTATATATACGAGTGAACGTATTTGTTATTCAATATAAAATTGTTTTATATTGTGGAGATTTATTGGTTGAGTTGTTTGTGAATTCTGGTCAATCAGTTTGATCCACTGTATCGGTAGGAGTTTCTAAACACTCGAATATGATGGGTCGACACGATATGTTTTGAAAAGAGGGTAAATTAAAATAAATTTACCCAAAGTATATCTTGATATATAGAAGATATATATATTGGAATTATAATATATTGGATATATTGGTTGTTATTATAATCGAGTAAAATTATAATTTAAATGTTTATACAGACCAGATTTATGCCCCGTAGGGCGGGAAAATGCAGGATTCAGGCATTTTAATCCACTCCGTGTGGACTGGGCCTGACGATCCAAGGGTCGATGCGCTCTGACCCTGAGGCTCGGGCTAGAGAGTCTTGAAGTGGTAAGTACGATCCCTTGCCTTGGTTCACATATGGAAATCCAACTTCCAATACGTGACATTTCTGTTTTATTTGTAGAGCCTAGTATGGCGACATAGTGGGATGGGGCACTCATGCAGTCTATGATTGATACATTTATATTTGAAGTTGTTTTCATAAACTTTACATTATAATAGTATCAAAATGATTTGTTTTAAACGTACCAAGCATTTTTGGCATTATAAGGTAAGACTCTATCTTCCGGCTTGCGTTGCATTGTGTGTTAGGACCTGAGTCTTATAATAGCTTCATTTTTCTAAAAAGCATTGCGATGTTATTCTATGCACTGGTATTCTTGGAAGGAAACCCGTTCCGTGTTGTACGGTGTGGTCCCTTGATATATCTAATTTAAAGTAAAGTTTTAAATAACTGTTTTAGTTCTCACACCAGTCACATGACTGACTTGGAGTTTATTGTTTTAACCTAAACTATGGGTGCCCCTATTTTCCACACAGGCAGCAAGTAGTTTTGGTTTTGCAGATTTATATTCACAGGATCCTGGTTTACAGCTGGAATGATATTCAGAAAGCTCTGTATCTGTATATTCCTTTCATTTGTGTTTGTATTAGTTTTCCGCTGCTATGTATTTAAATATAATTTAAATCTCTAATATTTGTCGAATGTATATTATTTATTCATACTCTATTAAATTCTTGTATTCTGATGGAATTGTTGTAATAAGCAATGAAATGTTCTTCTGTTTGTGTTCTGATTCGTCTTATCCTCAAAGCAATCCGTTGTTTCCTTCACGGGGAAGTTCGGGTCTATTATAGTTTGGTATCAGAGCTTTGGTTTACAGTGCTCGGAGAACAAGACATGTTAGAACCAAACGAAAGAATTCATCAGAGATTGGAACAGTAATATACAATGAGAATGACTCGTTAGAGATGGGATCAGTAGTATCCCAGAATGAGTCGGAAGAGAGTTGTTTTCAAATAAAGATGAAAACAATTTTTGTTTTGAAAATTTAAAATCTATTATATGTATTTGTATATTATTTTTATATTGATTTGGACAATCAAGTATATAAATATTTTGCGTATACGTCTGATCCACGTGTATTAGAAGTTTTGATATACTGGATAGATATAGAATCACACTCTAGTCGCCCGGAGATGATTCCGATGATAGCGATCGCATAATCAGTATTTATGTTCGAGTTTCGGAAGCAGGATATCTCTATATTTCTATTAGACTGGTGTGAGAACCAAAACTAGATAGGGTTATTGTTGTGAATTGGCATCAAAAACATGATTTTCTGTATATATGTCAAAATTATGAATTTGAAACGTTAATTCACTAACTGATTGATGTTTGTGTTGTTTGATTATTAGTTGGACTAATCAAATTGTTAAACAAACATGTGAATGAAAGGTAAATTTAGGCCAAATTGAACCAAATATTGAACTGTATTGAAAATTATTTGGAATTGCATGCATATACACGTGCATACATTAAACAGGTCACTGCAAGGAGGCTAGAGAAGAGGAATAAAATTGTATGCCCGAAAAATAGGTACTTGTTTACTAATTTCTTGGGTGATGATGATTGTATGAGCCAATTGGCTAGTCGCTTGGCTTTTTCTTTTTGATATGAGAGAGCCTGTGTGGCAGTTTGGGGATTTTCCCGGTGCTCCCCGTATAAAGGAGGTTATGGTGAAATTTTTCGAAAATTTAGGGTGTTTGCCAAATTTTTGAAAAACTAGAAATTCTTAAAAACTTAAAAGTTGAAGAACGAAAGCCAGACTGAAAGTTGAGTTGATTAGTAAAACAACTTTCAGCTCCGTTCCTTTTCGAGGACAAAAAGATTTTAAGTGGGGGAGATTGCAACAACCCAGAAAATCAGAACCAATTTAAAAAATTTATTTTGGCAATTTTAATGAATTTTAAATATTTAAAATGATTTATTTTAAATAATAACGACTAGAAATTTATTTTGAATAGAATTAGAATGGAAATATTTATATGAATCGAAGTTAGAATATAAATATTTATTTTAATTATAAAAGGAATTGAAAATGCCGCGATAGTTTGAAAATTTAATTTCAAATTTCAAATGAATGTACAAGATTCAAAATAAACCGGATTTTAGCGAAACCAAAAATATTAGAATCTAATTGAAAATATCTTTGCAACGAATTCGAAAAATTGAAATTACATAGCGGGAATAAAAAGTTATGTCTAGTTGAAAATTCAGAATATGGATTTTAGCCCTTAAAAATGAAAATTTTGCAAACGATCTCCGTTTTCGACGAAACCACTTTTGTTGGATCCGGGATGTCAAATTATTGCTAGATTCCAAAATTCATAATTTTGAAATCAATATGTGAGTGTGGCACAAGAAAACGTGTTTTGCCAGTTTCAATCAATTTGGATTGACCAGAAAATGACCATTTTTCAAACGGTCTACAAATTCGAGGAAATTAATTTTTTAGGACCGTATCGTCAAAACATAGCTAGATTTATTTTATTTTTTTGGAATTTTTAGAGTCAGTATGTGGCCCCGGTAAATTAAAATGTGCATTAGAATTTAAAATATAATGATTTATATTTTAAATTTAGTGGAAACTGATCGTAGCAGCCGTATTGGGTTACGAAACATATCCCATTGTGTTCGAAATAGGGGTAATTTGCTAGGGGCGACATTCGTTTGGTTCGGTTTGGAGTCCGAACGGAAAAGTGACTTTGGGAATTTAAAATAATTATATATATATATATATATATATATATTATATTACTCCCACCCTAACATTCTCTCTCCCATCATTTTTCAGATCGAAGAAGACAAAATAATAAAAAAAACTGCGCAACCCTGGACGCCGCTATTCCTACCCTTGCGCCGCCGCCATGCACGCTAGCCTCCCTACGGCCATCTTCCTTACCTCCGACGCCCCCTCCTCGTTCTCTCCCTCCTCTTCTTACCGCGATTTCCCCCTAAAAGAAACCCGCACGCCCTAGCCGTCGGATCCCCTAGCCGTCGCAACCAATAGCCATGACCCCCACCTCCGACCCCCACTGGCATCGCCGCCTCCCACCCGGTCCCCGTCGAGCGCTATTTCTTCATAAAATCAGCCACCACCTACTGTAAGTTTTATGTAAATCCACCTTGAATTTATTTATTTATTTTACATATTTTTATATATGATTAACATGATAAAGATTCGTTCCTTATACAGAAAATAACATGATAAATATTAGATTTTTATGTAGATGATAGCAATATAATTTTTAGCAATGGAAAACTGGATAATAAAAATGTGATTTTATCATACATAGCATGGTATATGAAAAAAAATTGATTCTTGTTCATATGAGAAGTATGATTTTTAATTCATATGAAATGTTATGATTTTTATCTAACATAAAGTTTCGATTTTATTTATTTGATTTTTATTTAATATGGAATTTTTATCATGTATGTAGCGTCATAAAAATGTGATTTTTATGTATATGATTTCAAAATAAAATATGTTTTTTATATATATCATAACGTATTTAAAGATTAGATTTTTAAAACTAAAAAGATTAGATTTTTAAAATACATGAAGATATGATTTTTAATTAAAAAAAAAGATTTGATTTTTAAGTATAAAAAGATTTGAATTTTAGTTAGAAGGAAAGAAGTAATTTTTATGTAGACAACATAAAATAAAAATGAGGTTTTTATATATAGAGTAGCATTATAAAAAATATGATTTATATGATATGTATAGCAAAGTAAAAAATATGATTTTTTTTATTGTGAAGATAACGATTTTTAAATATATAAACATCATATTAAAAATGTGATTTTTATTATATACAGCGTGGAAAAGATTGCTTTGGAATTGACTGAAATCAAAACGGAATCCAAACCATTAAAATAAAGAATAGCGGAGTGAAAACCCAAGGTGAGAACTCCTCACTATAATTTTCTTATACTGTTATTTATTTTATAACTGCATATATGAACTGTTCCCCGTCGTCCACAGACCATGGACGACTTGTTTGTTTGTTTGATTGTGTTGTGAAAATTGATTGTGTGATGTGGAATGGAATAAATACTTTATCATTAAAAACATAATTTTTAACGTGCATATGAATAAAACAAATATTCATTTATAAATCAGATGATTTGTTTATGTACACACATTTGACTGATATTGATTGGGACGATAAATTTTGTAACACCTCGTATTTCTGTTAACACTAAAGTTACTAATTTAAGAATAACCAATGCTTAATATAATAAATGTGTAAAGGGGAGATGTATCTAATGTGCATACAAATTTAATAATAAATATGTAAAGGGGAGATGTATCTAATGTGCATACAAATTTAATAATAAATGTGTAAGGGGGGGATGTATCTAATGTGCATACAAATTTAATAATAAATGTTAATAATGTACATTAAGAAAGTAATTGTGAACATAATTGGCTTCTCTTTAGAACGGATGGCTTTGATTAACCTTGGCTTCATCGACGACTCAAATTAACTTGCAATCCTATATAAACAGCCCCCTAGTCTCCTTCTCTTTGCACCATTCTTCTCTAACCTTATGCTGCACAAATTCTTGATGGACATGGCTTCTTATTCTTCCTCTAAATCTAAATAAATAGATTAAAATAAAATATAAATCAAGATGAGGATATGCTGCTCAAGTATTTCAAGAGAAGATTCAAAACAAGTTAGGATTCAAGTAAAGATTCAACGGCTTCAAGCAACGCTATCTTTCTATTCTTTTCTAGATCCAATCAATGTAAGTCGGTTACTTTTTAGATTTGAAAGCCTTTTCTATTTGTGACATGAAATTAAAAGAATATAAGAAATATGCCTTATCATTTCATTGAATCTGTGCTTGTTTATGACTTTGGATCTGATTCTTGATTATGGCCTAGAACACATTGTGACTAAATTGCCAATGCTTAAGATTATGACTATGGAACTGTGGCCTTTGAAACCATAAGCCATTGACTATGAACATAAGCCTTTGACTATGAACATAAGCCTTTGCCTATGACTATGACAAGGACAATAATGGATAATTACCTATGATTCATGAACATGATATTATTGCCTAGGATTATAACTGTGAGATTGGATCTAAACTTGATTATCTATTCAGTTTATTCTTAATTATCCTTGGATCTTGATTATGGGAATTTATCTATTAAATTAGATCTACCCATATACTTGAACCTATGTTATTTGTTCAACCCTTTTTATGTCATAATATTATCAGATCTATAGGTCTTCGATGCTTTAATCAATTTATTCAGTGTAATTTGTTAGATCTGTGATTAGTGAATTATCATCTTCTTCCAGTCATTATGTCTATCTTTTCATGGCATTTTGGTTCATTCCTTTTTTATCCATGAATCTAGATTTATCTATAATCTAGGATGAAATCACGATTGCACGAACGATGGGAATACGATTTGGGCAAATCATAAATTTGACTTAAACATGGTTGTAAACTTGGAAATTGGCATAATGTGGAACATGAACATAATTATGATTGACATAATTTAGAACATGTGTTATGGCATGTTTATTAGAACGCAAATTTGAAAATTTGACATGAATCATGGAATATGTAATTTGAAATATTAAATTTAGTATTGGCA
This sequence comes from Allium sativum, assembly GCA_030737875.1. Classification (NCBI taxonomy): domain Eukaryota; kingdom Viridiplantae; phylum Streptophyta; class Magnoliopsida; order Asparagales; family Amaryllidaceae; genus Allium; species Allium sativum. The sequence goes on along the minus strand of CM060918.1, from coordinate 220,930,946 downwards.
AGTAAGCTAAGTTTTAGGCATAAACGTTAAACTAGAATAATAATTCTAGTCTTGCCATAAACTGTAAATTAGGATGTTAAATCAGAATTGGGTCAATTAAAGTTAATTTGGCATAATAAGTATAATAGCACAAATTTTGAATTTAGTCATAATTGTGAGTAATTGTCATGTTTAGAATAATCATGGTTAGTGACACTTAATTTGGTATAATTTACATACCAAAAACTATAAATATGATATATAGGGAAAATGGGCCATAATAATAAATGTTGACAATGTACATTAAAAGAGTAATAATGGAATAAGTAAATTAGGGAAAATTTACTTATAGAATTTATCCTAAATGAGAAAAGTAAATTTAGACAATACGAACATGCTTAACCCGAGGTTGGATTGAGTTGTGATGTAAACCTGCCCGGACCCGCCCGGCTGTCCAGTGATCACAACAATATCTATCCAATGTGGGAGGTTAAGGCATTGAGCCCGATAAAGGCCCGGGGTTAGACTGAGTTATGGCGTAAGACTGCCCGGAACCAACCGGCATACCGGCAGCCACAACAATACCTGTCTAATTTGAGTGGCTGGTGCTTTAATAAGACAATTAAAGTTAAGCTAGAATGGGAGGATTAAGTCCATAAGAACACTTAACCAACTTAACACAGTTAAGTTAGAACGATAGGGTTAAGTTAACTAGAACACTTAACCAACTTAACATGGTACCAAGACTAGATTTGTAGGGGTTAAGTAACTAAGAAAAACACTTAGCCAATTTAATTTGTTAACCAGACTAGAAAGTAGGGGTTAAGTAAATTCAATACACTTAGCCAATTCAACATGTTAACTAGACTAGAGGTTGGAGATAAGTAAAGTTAATACACTTAGCCAATTTAACATGCTAACTAGACTAGAGGTTGGGGTTAAGTAAATTTAATACACTTAGCCAATTTAATATGTTAGCTGGACTAGACCGTAGGGTTAAGTAAGCTTGAACACTTAACCATCAGAGTGTGATAAATGAATAGGGTTAAGTTAAAAACATGAAGGGTCAATACTTAACCATTAGAACATGTTAATCAAACCAATGTTAGGGTTAAGTTAACTAAGGGAACACTTAACCGTTATAACATGTTAGTTAAAACAGATAGGCGAGGTTAAGTTAAAAAGGAACACTTAACCAATACAAGATGAATGGGTAGGGTTAAGTAAATACTTAACCAATATAACTTGATGCTGGTAGGGTTAAGTCAACGTGAATTACTGGTAACACTTAACCAATTTAACATGACAAATGGATAGGTTAAGTTAACTTGTATCGACTAATGACACTTAACCAATCCAACTTGACGAGAAAGATAACTAAGTAGTAAACCTTAGTTAAAAGGACTAATTGGTAAACCTTAGTTAAGAAAACGACGATTCAGGAAACCAAGTGGTAAACCTTAGTTAGGAAAACTAAGTAGTAATCCTTAGTATAACACGAGGAGGAGCGAACGATCTTAAAGAAGGCTCCAACGAATTGGGTTACGAAGCCCGAGGCTTCGAGGGGACGTGAGGGTACTCTTGGTATCCCTCTGTGAGGTGGCAGATGATCCTCCTGGGCTCACATAGGTTAAGGTCTGCGTTAGGAGAACCAAGGGTATGCCTTGGTTGCAATATAAGGCAACCTAAAGACTAGGATGGACCAGCGTAATTCGGCGGGACAAATGGCCCTGTGATAGTGACCCGTCGTCTACCTACCATCTTGAGTCAATCGAGATACGGAAAGGCGGAGAACTCCAAAAGACCATATACTTGCTATCTAGTTATGGTTGCGGATGGCCATAGGTTAGTGGGGGCATAGGGGGGCCTGCGTATAGTTCTCATTTTTCAAGGTGTGCCTTTCAATAGTTGAGGGAGGGGTCAAGTGGGACCATAGCCACTGGAAAAAAAACAGACCTTAGAATCTGCATCGGCAGATAACTTAAAGCTCCCAACCGAGTTCCGTGTGTAACACCCCGTAATTCTACAACACTAAGATTCACGAATCAAGGTAGAATTAAAAGTTAAAATCAAAATCAAGGGAAACGGGCTGTGCCATTGAGTTTGTCTCGGAATTATGCATGGAAACGAGTCCGAGTTTGCGTAAATCGGAGTCCGTATGAAGAAGATATGGCCTCCGGAAGATTCAGCGAAGTTCAAATTTCAAAACAGGTCAGAAAACAAGTTCGAAATTCAAAAATCGGACCCAGATTGGGCTGGGCGGGAATTTTCCCGGCCAAGGCACCCAGGTCGACTGGGTAGTCGACCTGGGGGTCAACCCCCCCCCGGCTTTTTCCAGCTTTCTGAACCTGATTCGTTTCTCTGTATCCGGACGCCATTCTGACCAGATTCGTTGACATCTACACTATATAAACAGCCCTGGTCTTCTTCTCTATTCACAATTCTTTTCTATCCTTATGCTGCCTCTAAGAAAATATATAAATAAATAAAAATAAGAAAGTAATACGAAAATCCAAGACAAGGTTATGCCGCTCAAGTTGTCAAGAGGAGGTTCAAATCAAGATTAAGGCTTCAGAATGAGAATCAAAGGCTACCTCAAACGATTTCGAGCAACGTCGCACGAATCATAGCATCGCCATCTTTCTATTCTAATTTAATCTCTGTAAGTCAGTTATTTTTAGATTTGAACATTTTTCTCTGTTCGTGACATGAAATTAAAGGAATAAAAGAATATGCCAAATCTCTCTCTCTCTCTCTCTCTCTCTCTCTCTCTATTCGAATCAGTGCTTATATCTTTGGACCTAATTAAGAACTGTTGTGATTCGATGACCAATTAGGCATTGCCTATGACTATGAACATTGCATATGACTATGAACATTGCCTATGACTACGAACATTGCCTATGACTATGAACATTGCCTATGACCTATGAACATTGCCTATGACTTTGACTATGAGAATTATTTCCTTGACTATGAACACAAGCCTATGCCTTTGATTAGGAAACATAAACTATTGCCTATGACATAACAAGGACAACTGTGACTAAACACCTATGATTCATGACTAGGAAAGTGTTGCTTAAGTTTTGTGACTATGAAATTGGGTGTAAACCCGATTATCTATTCTGTCTGTTCTTGGTTTTCTTTGGTTTTAGACCTTGGGAATTTACCTATTAAGTTAGGTCTACCCATGTTCTTGAACCTGCGTCTCTATTATGTCTATTCTTGGTTTTCATTGGTTTTAGACCTTGGGAATTTACCTATTAATTAGGTCTACCCATGTTCTTGAACCTACGTCGTTATTCAACACTTTTCATGTCAATAGATTTTCAGACCTATAGGCCTTCGACGTTTTAGATCAATTTCAGTGTAATTCGTTAGGTCTGTAATTAGTAAATTATCATTTTATGCCAGTTATTATGTCTATCTTTTTCATAGCATCTTTGGTTCATTCCCTATTTTCTACGGATCTAGATTTATCTATAATCTAGATTGAATCGCGATTATACGAACGGTGGGAATACGATTTGGGCAAAATATGAAATTTACTAAGAACGTAGTTTTTAAATTTGGAAATTGGCACAAATTGGGAACATGTATTATGGCATGTTCATAGAAACGCAAATTGGATAAATTTGACATAGGATGTGTAATTTGAATATACTATTGGCTTGTAAATCTAGCATTTACATGAACTGTGAACTAGAATAGTAAGTCTAATTTGACATGAACTGTAATTTGAATGTTAAAGCAGTATTGGGTTAGCTAATTTGGCATATTGGCATAAATTTGAAATTGGCCTAAATTGGGAGTACCTGTCAGGTTTAGCAAAATCATGGTTAGTGACATTTAATTTGGTATGGTTTACATACCAAAAAGGCATAAATATGATATAGAGGGGAAAATGGGCCATAATAATAAATGTTGACAATTTACATTAAAAGAGGAATTAGGAAATAAGTAAACTAGGAATGATTTACTTATAGAATTTGTCCTAAATAAGAAATGTAAATTTAGACAAATTAAAGGTTTATTAACGACATCTCTTTTAATGAAACACCAGAAAGTTCTAGGGTGACAGAGAGGATAGTGTCTAGGCTTGGGTTTGGAAAATACAAGTTTCCTGCTCTCCCTGGTTATCCCTAACTGATCCGACGGACAGGATGGTTACTTTCAAAACCTAATTTGAAAATTAATCAAAACCCTTTTGAACTTAGAAAACACGAATATGCCTAACCCGAGGTTAGACCGAGTTGCGATGTAAACCTGCCCGGAACCAACCGGCACATCCAATATTCGCAACAATATCTGTCTAATGTGAGTGGTCGCAGCTTTAATCTATTTAATTAAAGCTAGAACAAGAATGGTAGGGTTAAGTTAACTAAGACACTTAACCAATTCAACAAGATAACCAAACCGATGGGTGGGGTTAGGTTCATGCAGACACTTAACACAGTTAAGCTAGAATGGGAGGGTTAAGTCCATAGGAACACTTAACCAACTTAACACAGTCAAGCTAGAATGGGAGGGCTAAGTCCATAGGGACACTTAACCAAACTTATGGTAACAAGACCAGATTTGTAGGGGTTAAGTAACTAAGAAAACACTTAGCCAAATTAACATGTTAACTAGACTAGAAGGTGGGGTTAAATAAAGTTAATACACTTAGCCAAATTAACATGTTAACTAGACTAGAGGTTGGGGTTAAGTAAATACACTTAGCCAATTTGATATGTTAGCTGGGCCAGACCGTAGGGTTGAGTAAGCTTGAACACTTAACCATCAGATTGTGATAAAGGAATAGGGTTAAGTCTAAAACATGAAGGGATAATACTTAACCATTAATAATAACATGTCAGTTAAAACAGACGGGCAAGGAACACTTAACCAATACAGGATGAATAGGTAGGGTTAAGTAATAAGAAAGACTTAACCAATATAACTTGGTTTGTAGTAGGGTTAAGTCATCATGAATTACTGCTAACACTTAACTAGTTTAACAGGATGAATGAAGAGGGTTAAGTTGGCTTGAATTGACTAATGACACTTAATCAATCCAAATTGACGGGAAAGAGAACTAAGTAGTAAACCTTAGTTAAGAAAACAATGATTCTGGAAACTAAGTGGTAAATCTTAGTTAGTAAAACTAAGTAGTAATTCTTAGTATAACACGGGAAGGAGCGAATGTCCGTCTAAGTAAAAAGGAGGCTCCAACGAATTGGGTTACGAAGCCCGAGGCTTCGAGGGGACGTGAGGGTACTCTTGGTATCCCTCTGTGAGGCTGCAGATGATCCTCCTGGGCTCACAGAGGTTAAGGTCTGCGTAGAAGAACCAAGGGTATGCCTTGGTTGCAAAAGGTGGCAACCTAAAGACTAGGATGAACCAGCGTGATTCGGCAAGAAAACGGTAGCCCTGTGATAGCAACTCGTCGTCTACCATCCATCTTGAGTCAGTCGAGATACGTGAAGCGGAAAGGCGGAGAACTCCAAAAGACCATATACTTGCTATCTAGTTATGGGTGAGGATGGCCATAGGCTAGTGGGGGCATCGGGGGCCTGCGTATAGTTCTCATTTTTCAAGGTGTGCCTTTCATTAGTTGAGGGAGGGGTCAAGTGAGACCATAGCCACTGGAATAAAAACAGACCTTAGCATCTGCATCGGCAGATATCTGAAAGCTCCCAACCGAGTTCTGTATTCCTTGATTTGCCCTGTCATAGGACTCGGACTGCACATTACAGGACTTGTGCATCTAGACAAGCGATTACGGTTCGCGATACATGCGTGGGGAAGTATAGGAACATATACCACTCTAGGTAGTGTGTCGTAGACCTGGGGGCATCGATTGGACTAGAGGGCATAAACCCTGAATCCGAGAAGCGTTCAGCAGATAGCATAAACTCTAGTTGAAACTAGAAAGCACTTGATAAAAAACCCTAGATTAGATCCAGGTAACAAATAATAAATGTATGCCTGAAGGCAATGGAAACTACAGGGATTGGGATCACGTTATCGTTACTAGTTGGGACACTAGTTAGGCGGTGCAGAGATATAGAAACTAGTATAACAAGGAAATAGCGAAGCGGCGAAAGTATTAGTGCATATCCAGTTAATCTTATCTTAGCATATCTTATGTTAATCTTGTCTAATCTTGCCAACCCTATCATCATGGTGTTAACTTGTATTCAGTTAATTCATGTCGTTTTGTTGTTCCATGTTCATATGCTAGAAGTTACTGAACTTCCTCAGGCTTTATGTCTGACTCTGTTTTTCTTTCGTCTTCTTTTCTTCCGTCCCCCCCCCCCAGGTAGTAAAGGAGGGAATAGTATAGCTCAGGTTAAGTTGGACTGTCACTCTTTCCCAACTTGAAGATTTGTCGAAGTTTGCTTGGAATCTCTTTTCAAATGCTATGGCTGGCTCTTGCTAAAATTGGGGAATATAAATGTTGTTTTATGCTTCTTTATTTGGTAAGACAGATGATACTCTGATATTGTAAAGAAATCATTGTACAAACTATTTTATCAATAGAGCAAAGTTTTATTTTCCGCTGTTTAATTTCTGTCTGTCTTGTAATTTATCTGCATCTTTTACCCTAAATGCTCCACAGAACTTTGTGCATTCCCTTTGTGAGTGACACTAACGGATGTGGGGTGTTACACGTGGTATCAGAGCTGAAGATTACCAGATCATATAAAGGATTTGAAAATTATTTTTAAAATGGTTTTAAAAGAAGCATTTTCAAAAGAAAAGATTTGTTTTAAAGGCATATTACCCAAAAGCCATACGCACTATCTTCTCTTCCTCTGTTTGAATTCTTGTCTCCTTCTTTCTTGAGTCTCTGGGGCTCCTGGCTTTCTGGGAGGTAACCTCATCGATGGGTGAAGTAGTACCCGACTTCCATTTATAACCGTAGTAGTTTCACCTACGGCTGGTTTTGTTTCAAGCTTAGTAGGGTTTTCTGTACGATGGAAGCAGCTTTCGAGAGATTTGTCAACATGACTACACACGGAAGGAGATGAGGAGTTTGGTAAAGGAGCACAACCCTAGGATGAGGAATTCATTGATGTAGATTTAGTTCACAAAGGAGGAAGGAATTATAAAACCTAAGACAAGATGAAGTATCTTTACGAGGTATGATAGGGCGTATAATTAAGGGCAAAGGGCAAGAACGAGGAACAAGATTTTCAGAAGGGCAAGTATATACTTTCACCACCAAGCGTACCTAGGAGAAAGGTAGTAAAGTCCTGTTGGAAGAGTCTAGTTTTGCTGTTCATACTATTTCCTTTGGTTTTAGCGCTTCTCTTTGTTCATATCCACTTCCATAGTTGAGTCTCTGCACCATATTACTTGTATAGTAGAAAGATCCCACTAGAGTCTCAAATCCAATTGGTGGTCCGACCAGTTTATTTTTGGTTAGTAGGGATTTGAGAATAACTATCGAGTTTGCTTATATCATCTCACATAGATCGTCTAAATTCGGAGGAGATATTCCTTGGGTGCTTGTCTGATATTGGTTTAGGCCTTTGGGGCTTGTACTTAAGGAATGTCGAGTTCAACTAGGATGGTTTGCGTGAGAGATGAATAGTTGTGGCAGGCACTCTAAAATGCACGTAGTAACCTTTCAACCCTTATAGTTATGGCACGACGGATAAGAGGGAGACCTCTAATCATCTTAGTACATATACTTGGTACCGTGATTGACATCTGTTTATTTTGGAAATGGAGATCAGGAACTTCACAATCGTGAAGTTAAATTAGTTAAGATACAGTGGAGTAAAGCTCAAGAAGGCTAGATACTAGCATCATACCCTTTTTCCTTAAGGGTGCATCCTTGATTTCTTTGTTTAGGAGCTTTACGCATAATTGTTTCCCTCTTTCCAAAGTATATCCTCTAGGTCGTATCTTTGATCCTTGGATAGAAACTCTTTTGGATGTAAACATGTATTTGAAACATGTTATGGTTGGTGGTTGCAAGTGGTTGCTAATGGTTGCTCGAGGACGCATATGCATACGTATCAGGCACTAGATCAGTTCGGACGCTTTCATATTGCATTTACAGATATGTATTTGTTTGCAAATTGAACTTGATATGTTATCATATGGATGTTGCATATAGATGAATGGCTATGCACACATGTAGTATTTACATAACTAGGGATGCTTGCATACATGATTGGACGCAAGGCACTGACATGATCTGCATTAAGGAGGTCAACTGAATCAGTAGACCGCTGATCTTGCATTAGATAAAGACATATACACACACTATGCATATGAACATGAAAGCATTAGAAATCTTTTAAGGACAATGGATGCCTGTGATTGGATGGTTGAATAGATGGGTGATTGGATGGTAGGACACATTCTTTCTAACTTGAAGATTTCGGGGACGAAATCCTTTTAAGTGGGGGAGAATGTAACACCCCGTAATTCTGCAACACTAAGATTCACGAATCAAGGAAGAATTAAAAGTTAAAATCAAAATCAAGGGAAATGGGCTGCGCCATTGCGTTCATCTCGGAATTCTGCATGGAAACGAGTCTGAGTTTGCGTAAATCGGAGTCCGTATGAAGAAGATATGGCCTACGGAAGATTCAGCGAAGTTCAAATTTCAAAACAGGTCAGAAAACGAGTTCGAAATTCAAAAATCGGACCCAGATTGGGCTGGGCGGGAATTTTCCCGCCCAAGGCACCCAGGTCGACTGGGTAGTCGACCTGGGGCAGCCAGGTCGACTGGCTAGTCGACCTGGGTCACCCAGGTCGACTGGGTAGTCGACCTGGGGGTCGACCCCCCCCCCCGCTTTTTCCAGCTTTCTGAACCTGATTCGTTTCTCTGTATCCGGACGCCATTCTGACCGGATTCGTTGACTTCTACACTATATAAACAGCCCTGGTCTTCTTCTCTATTCACAATTCTTTTCTATCCTTATGCTGCCTCTAAGAAAATATATAAATAAATAAAAATAAGAAAGTAATACGAAAATCCAAGACAAGGTTATGCCGCTCAAGTTGTCAAGAGGAGGTTTGAATCAAGATTAAGGCTTCAGAATGAGAATCAAAGCCTACCTCAAACGATTTCGAGCAACGTCGCACGAATCATAGCATCACCATCTTTCTATTCTAATTTAATCTCTGTAAGTCAGTTATTTTTAGATTTGAACATTTTTCTCTGTTCGTGACATGAAATTAAAGGAATAAAAGAATATGCCAAATCTCTCTCTCTCTCTCTCTCTCTCTCTCTCTCTCTCTATTCGAATCAGTGCTTATATCTTTGGACCTAATTAAGAACTGTTGTGATTCGATGACCAATTAGGCATTGCCTATGACTATGAACATTGCATATGACTATGAACATTGCCTATGACTACGAACATTGCCTATGACTATGAACATTGCCTATGACCTATGAACATTGCCTATGACTTTGACTATGAGAATTATTTCCTTGACTATGAACACAAGCCTATGCCTTTGATTAGGAAACATAAACTATTGCCTATGACATAACAAGGACAACTGTGACTAAACACCTATGATTCATGACTAGGAAAGTGTTGCTTAAGTTTTGTGACTATGAAATTGGGTGTAAACCCGATTATCTATTCTGTCTGTTCTTGGTTTTCTTTGGTTTTAGACCTTGGGAATTTACCTATTAAGTTAGGTCTACCCATGTTCTTGAACCTGCGTCTCTATTATGTCTATTCTTGGTTTTCATTGGTTTTAGACCTTGGGAATTTACCTATTAATTAGGTCTACCCATGTTCTTGAACCTACGTCGTTATTCAACACTTTTCATGTCAATAGATTTTCAGACCTATAGGCCTTCGACGTTTTAGATCAATTTCAGTGTAATTCGTTAGGTCTGTAATTAGTAAATTATCATTTTATGCCAGTTATTATGTCTATCTTTTTCATAGCATCTTTGGTTCATTCCCTATTTTCTACGGATCTAGATTTATCTATAATCTAGATTGAATCGCGATTATACGAACGGTGGGAATACGATTTGGGCAAAATATGAAATTTACTAAGAACGTAGTTTTTAAATTTGGAAATTGGCATAAATTGGGAACATGTATTATGGCATGTTCATAGAAATGCAAATTGGATAAATTTGACATAGGATGTGTAATTTGAATATAGTATTGGCTTGTAAATCTAGCATTTACATGAACTGTGAACTAGAATAGTAAGTCTAGTTTGACATGAACTGTAATTAGAATGTTAAAGCAGTATTGGGTTAGCTAATTTGGCATATTGGCATAAATTTGAAATTGGCCTTAATTGGGAGTACCTGTCAGGTTTAGCAAAATCATGGTTGGTGACATTTAATTTGGTATGGTTTACATACCAAAAAGGCATAAATATGATATAAAGGGGAAAATGGGCCATAAGAATAAATGTTGACAATTTACATTAAAAGTGGAATTAGGAAATAAGTAAACTAGGAATGATTTACTTATAGAATTTTTCCTAAATGAGAAATGTAAATTTAGACAAATTAAAGGTTTATTAACGACATCTCTTTTAATGAAACACCAGAAAGTTCTAGGGTGACAGAGAGGATAGTGTCTAGGCTTGGGTTTGGAAAATACAAGTTTCCTGCTCTCCCTGGCTATCCCTAACTGATCCGACAGACATGATGGTTACTTTCAAAACCTAATTTGAAAATTAATCAAAACCCTTTTGAACTTAGAAAACACGAATATGCCTAACCCGAGGTTAGACTGAGTTGCGATGTAAACCTGCCCGGAACCAACCGACACATCCAGTATTCGCAACAATATCTGTCTAATGTGAGTGGTCGTGGCTTTAATCTATTTAATTAAAGCTAGAACAAGAATGGTAGGGTTAAGTTAACTAAGACACTTAACCAATTCAACAAGATAACCAAACCGATGGGTGGGGTTAGGTTACTACAGACACTTAACACAGTTAAGCTAGAATGGGAGGGTTAAGTCCATAGGAACACTTAACCAACTTAACACATTCAAGCTAGAATGGGAGGGCTAAGTCCATAGGGACACTTAACCAAACTTATGGTAACAAGACCAGATTTGTAGGGGTTAAGTAACTAAGAAAACACTTAGCCAAATTAACATGTTAACTAGACTAGAAGGTAGGGTTAAGTAAAGTTAATACACTTAGCCAAATTAACATGTTAACTAGACTAGAGGTTGGGGTTAAGTAAATACACTTAGCCAATTTGATATGTTAGCTGGGCTAGACCGTAGGGTTGAGTAAGCTTGAACACTTAACCATCAGATTGTGATAAAGGAATAGGGTTAAGTCTAAAACATGAAGGGATAGTACTTAACCATTAATAATAACATGTCAGTTAAAACAGACGGGCGAGGAACACTTAACTAATACAGGATGAATAGGTAGGGTTAAGTAATAAGAAAGACTTAACCAATATAACTTGGTTTGTAGTAGGGTTAAGTCATCATGAATTACTGATAACACTTAACCAGTTTAACAGGATGAATGAAGAGGGTTAAGTTGGCTTGAATTGACTAATGACACTTAACCAAGCCAAATTGACGGGAAAGAGAACTAAGTAGTAAACCTTAGTTAAGAAAACAACGATTCTGGAAACTAAGTGGTAAATCTTAGTTAGTAAAATTAAGTAGTAATTCTTAGTATAACACGGGAAGGAGCGAATGTCCGTCTGAGTAAAAAGGAGGCTCCAACGAATTGGGTTATGAACCCCGAGGCTTTGAGGGGACGTGAGGGTACTCTTGGCATCCCTCTGTGAGGCTGCAGATGATCCTCCTGGGCTCACAGAGGTTAAGGTCTGCGTAGAAGAACCAAGGGTATGCCTTGGTTGCAAAAGGTGGCAACCTAAAGACTAGGATGGACCAGCGTGATTCGACGAGAAAACGGTAGCCCTGTGATAGCAACTCGTCGTCTACCATCCATCTTGAGTCAGTCGAGATACGTGAAGCGGAAAGGCGGAGAACTCCAAAAGACCATATACTTGCTATCTAGTTATGGGTGAGGATGGCCATAGGTTAGTGCGGCATCGGGGGCCTGCGTATAGTTTTCATTTTTCAAGGTGTGCCTTTCGTTAGTTGAGGGAGGGGTCAAGTGGGACCATAGCCACTGGAATAAAAACAGACCTTAGCATATGCATCGGCAGATATCTGAAAGCTCCCGACCGAGTTCTGTATTCCTTGATTTGCCCTGCCACAGGACTCGGACTGCACATTACAGGACATGTGCATCTAGACAAGCAATAACGGTTTGCGATACATGCGTGGGGAAGTATAGGAACATATACCACTCTAGATAGTGTGTCCTAGACTTGGGGGCATCGATTGGACTAGAGGGCATAAACCCTGAATTCAAGAAGCGTTCAGCAGATAGCGTAAACTCTAGTTGAAACTAGAAAGCACTTGATAGAAAACCCTAGATTAGATCCAGGTAACAAATAATAAATGTATGCCTGAAGGCAATGGAAACTACAGGGATTGGGATCACGTTATCGTTACTAGTTGGGACACTAGTTAGGCGGTGCAGAGATATAGAAACCAGTATAACAAGGAAATAGTGAAGCGGCGAAAGTATTAGAGCATATCCAGTTAATCTTATCTTAGCATATCTTGTGTTAATCTTGTCTAATCTTGCTAACCCTATCATCATGGTGTTATCTTGTATTCAGTTAATTCATGTCGTTTTGTTGTTCCATGTTCATATGCTAGAAGTTATTGAACTTACTCAGGCTTTATGTCTGACTCTGTTTTTCTTTCGTCTTCTTTTCTTCCGTTCCCCCCCAGGTAGTAAAGGAGGGAATAGTATAGCTCAGGTTAAGTTGGACTGTCACTCTTTCTCAGCTTGAAGATTTGTCGAAGTTTGCTTGGATTCTCTTTTCAATTGCTATGGCTGGCTCTTGCTAAAATTGGGGAATATAAATGTTGTTTTATGCTTCTTTATTTGGTAAGACAAATGATACTATGATATTGTAAAGAAATATTTTATCAATAAAGCAAAGTTTTATTTTCCACTGTTTAATTTCTGTCTGTCTTGTAATTTATCTGCATCTTTTACCCTAAATGCTCCACAGAACTTAGTGCATTCCCTTTGTGAGTGACACTAACGGATGTGGGGTGTTACACCGTGTTTCTTGATTTGCCTTGCCACGGGACTCGGGTCGCACATATAGAGGACATGTGCATCTAGACAGCGATAACGATTCACGACACATACATGGGGAAAGTCTAGGAACATATACCGCTTTAGGTAGTGTGTCCTAGACTAGGGGCATCATTCGACAGGTAGTGTAATCCCTAGTTGGACCTAGGTGGCATAAACCCTGAATCTGTGAAGCATTAGATAAGCCACGTAAACCCGAGTGGAATCTAGGAAGTACTTTGATATAAAACCCTAGATTAGATCTAGGTAATAAATAATAAATGTACGCCTAAAGGCAACCACAATTACTGGGATTGGGATCGCGTTATCATTTTAGACAGATTACTAGTTGGGACACTAGATAGGTGGTGCAGAGACATAGAAACCATAATAACAGGTTAATAGCGAAGCGGAGAAAGTATTAAAGCATATCCAGTTTATCTTGTCTTAGCATATCTTGTGTTAATCTTATCCTATCTTGTTGGCCCTATCATCATGGTATTGTATTGTATTCAGTTAATTCATGTCGTTTTGTTTTTCCTTGTTCACATGCCAGAAGTAACTGAACTTACCGGACTTTATGTCTGACCCAGTTTTCTTTCGTCTTCTTTTCTTCCGTTCCCCCCCCCAAGGTAGTTAAGGAGCGAATAGTATAGCTCAGGTTAGATTGGACCGTCACTCTTCCCAAGCTCGAAGATTCTTTGACAAAGTGCTTTGGACTCTCTTTTTATGCTGCTATGGCTGGCTTATGCTACATTGGGGAATATAAATGTTATTTTATTCTTCTTTATTTTGTAAGACAGATGATACTCTGATATTGGAAAACAATTGTTGTACAAACTATTTTATCAATAAAGTAAAGTTTTATTTTCCGCTGTTTTAATTTTGTCTGTCTTGTAATTTATCTTCATCTTTTACCCTAAATGCTCCACAGAACTTAGTGCATTCCCTTTGTGAGTGACACTAAAGGAGGTGGGGTGTTACAAATTTTACACATCGCCCAACTACACAAATAAATTTCATTATTTGTTGGTTGAAACTCCACACGGGTATTGGGATGATATATGACATACATTAATCCCAATAATTAGTTGTATGTCGGTCGATTGATTTACAAGCTGTGTAAGCATTGAATATTTATATTTAATGCTTATGCAGTATAGAATGCACTCTAGATGATGGTTGACTGTGTTTGATTGTTGGTGTGTACACGTGTATATGAAATCCATATAATCACATTATATGGTGATTGACTGTGTCTGATTCCTGTTCAGAAAGAAGGAATATTTTAAAATGACAAATATTTTAAAATAATGAATATTTATAAACAATATTCAGTAAAAGAATCAAAATATGATTTTGATGTCCAATTTGGGATGGACACGAATATATATATATACATATATATATATATATACATATATATATACATATATATATATATATATACATATATATATATATACATATATATATATATATAAATATATAAAGCCGTGTTGATTAAATTAACGTCATTTTGACGTGAATGATATTTGTGTTGATTTTATTCATTTTATAATGAATATCGAAAAGTAATTGATTTCAAAATCTAATGTTTCGAAAATATTATCATTTATATATTAATGATATGGAATATTCAATTTTGATTTGAAATTGAATATGAAGTTGAAATCATTTTAAAAACGAATTTAAAATGATTTAAAAAATACGTTTTAAATGGAAATCGATGAAATATATATTATATATATAATATAAAAGCCTGAATAGAACGCGCCATGCTGCGGCACTTCGCGAATTTCGACCATTGACTTCGAACGGACATTACGGGCGATCTGACCGTCGGATTCTCCTAAAAGCAGAACCGTTGTGTTCACATCGAAAAGAGCTTTCCAAAGAATATTAGAGATTTGAAATCTAACGGTTGGATTTGGAATTATGTCCAAATCAAATTTTGAAAAGGTCGTTGTAAGTGCAGTTCTATAGCCGTTTATGGAAATCGATTGTACGGGCCTTGATAAAATTATTAAAAACATCGATAATTTGTGTAAAATCATAAGAAATGATTTGGAAAGAATTGTGATGAAAAATTCCATATTTGAAAAGATAAAAATAGATATTTATCAAAATGAACTAGTTATTAACTAGAATTATAATCCAATATTTTTAAATAAATAAATTGGATTTGAAATGGTTTTAAAAATAACCAGGATTTCCAATATGTAAATTGGAATGAATTTGAATCGAAATTGTCTTTGGAATATTTTGATGTTGGATTTCATGATTATACATATATTGTTATGGAAATTTGAAAGATATATTTATATCGTTATTTCCAATATGATATTTGTTGGTTGTAGTATTTGATATCGATATATTTTCTATTCAGAGCCTTATATTTATTATCAAATGGAATTTTGGGTTTGTCGTGAATGGTGTCTTTAGTAACACTGTTCTTGAACCCCATGTGAAGAGAATAAATCTTTTAATTAAGGTTGTTAGAGTTTCCAATTATATTTAATTACTGGAATAAAATGGAATGTGAATTGGGTTTATGTGAACTGTGTTTTTAACGACATTCGTTCTTTAACCCGATTTACAGTGAAATGTGATTTGGAATTTATAAATCTTTTGTTAAGATTCAAAGGAAATTTTCCAAAGTGAAGTTTTCCAATTTAATAAAATAAATTGGAATGGAATGGAATTCGATTTGGTAATAATCGAAGTGGACTTCTGTAAAGGAAGACTGTTACTCTATATGGAATTTAAGAGGCTTTGCCGTTATTCCATTTATAGTATCGGTTGGATATGGAAGTTCATATCGATTATATATATTGATCTGTTTTCCGTGAAGATTCCATTGTTAATGGAATACAATTTTGGGTTTACCAGAGTTGTGTTTTAAATGACATTAGTTCTTTAACCCAGTTAAAGATAAGATTTATTTCTTAACTTTGAATAATCATTAAGTAATGAAAACTGAATTAGAGTTTTAATGAATCTTTAATAGATTGAAAGGTGAATTTGATAACTAAAATTATCAAATTCAAGAAATGATCGAGAATGGTGTACCACCAGTTTTTCTCCAGGCGATAGTTAAATCTTTAATTAGATTTGAACGTGAAATGGTAATTGAATTTACCGATAACACTGTGGTGTTAGATATGAAGTATTACCAGTTATGCTTCATGGGATGAATATGGTGGGATTGGGAAATTAAACAAATGATTACTTCGGTAAGGTGCACTAATCCCAACTAGTTTGGATAAACCATAATTTGATTTGAATTGATCTCCAAAGGAAGATTAAAGAATAAATTTAAAGAATTTTTCTTTGATAAAATTAATGGGAACCTTTCCCAAAGAATGTGAAAATTTGAATAAAGAATATTCTGGATTGGAATGAGGCGTATGTTGTGTTTTTATAACACTTGTTTATTATATACGTGAGTTATTCAGAAAGACTGGGTTTATCCCATTCTGAATAACTGATTCGATGATATGTCGAGGATGAAGATGGTGGTTGAATACCAGAGGCCTTCACATCGTTTGGATGATTACTGATGTCTTGATTGGGCTGTACACCTAAGACAAGATAATAAGTTGTGATCGTCCAGACGTACTTGGAGATCAACCGGATATGCGAGGGCCTCTCTCCTGTATTGGACATATGGGACGAGGAATAAGGTGTCTACGGTTTCGTTCAAACCCAAAATGAACTTGTAAATGGATGTGTGTCTGACATCGGATTTCATTCTGTGTGATTGATAGACTTCAGTTGCATAGCGTGAATTGCCTGTGTGGCAGCTGAGATGCAAATGATCAAGGCTTCTGTTGAAAAGAAGAATCTTTTGGTTGATGATCAAAGCACGACATTAATATAGCATAGCTTTGTGTAGCGTTAATTCGCCAGCGTCGCACCCCGGTGTGAACCAGAAACGGGAGAGGACCTCAGGGAGGGCTTGCGTTTCATTTTAGGTAGGAGTGGTGTTAGCTTTTTGCAAGCCCTGGTGTTTTACTTATGTGGATGATGGATAGCGAGGCGCTCGGTTATTCCGATCTCTGCGGAGCCGATGGATGGTCTTTATACAGACCAGATTTACGCCCCATAGGTCGGTGAAACGCAGTGTTCAGGCATTTAAATCCACTCCGTGTGGACCGGCTTTGACGATCCAAGGGTCAATGAGCTCTGACCCTGAGGCTCGGGCTTGAGAGTCTCGAAGCGGTAAGGACGTTCCCTTGCCTTGGTTCACAGATGGAAATCCAACTTCCAATACGTGACATTTTGGTTTTATTTGTAGAGCCTAGTATGGCGACATAGTGGGATGGGGCACTCATGCCGTCTATGATTGATACATTTATATTTGAAGTTGTTTTCAAACATTTTACACTATAATAGTATCAAAATGATTTGTTTTAAATGTACTAAGCATTTTTGGCTATTGTAAGGTAAAACTCTATCCTCCGGCTTGCGTTGCATTGTGTGATGGGACCTGGGTCTTATAATAGCTTCATTTTTCCAAAAAGCATTGCGCTTTTATTCTATGCACTGGTATTCTTGGGAGGAAACCCGTTCCATGTTATATAGCGTGGTCCCTTTATATATCTAATTTAAAGTAAAGTTTTAAATAACTGTTTTAGTTCTCACACCAGTCACATGGCTGACCTGGAGTTTATTGTTTTAACCTAAACTATTGATGCCCCTATTTTCCACACGGGCAGCTAGTAGTTTTGGTTTTGCATATTTATATTCATAGGATCTTGGTTTACAGTTGGAATGATATTCAGAAAGCTCTGTATCCGTATATTACTTTCAGTTGTATTTGTATTAGTTTTCCGCTACTATGTATTTAAATGTAATTTAAATCTCTGATATTCGTCGAATGTATATTATTTATTCATACTCTGTTATATTCTTTTATTCTGATGAAATTGTTATAATAAGCAATGAAATGTTCTTCTGTTTGTGTTCTGATTCGTCTTGTCCTCAAAGCAATCCGTTCTTTCCTTCACGGGGAAGTTCAGGTCGTTATACGTACACTAGGCAGGTGAAAAATTCCACCTTCGCAAACACGATGATTTTGCCATTTTGGTCGAAGTAGCTCTTATTTTCACAAAATTAGGATCTTATGTGTAACATCCCAGAAATTTTACTAGTTTGCTTTGGATTTCTATTCATAAATTTTTATTATTTTCTAAATAAATAAATATAAGTGGATATCTATAAGGATTTAATATAAATTTTTAACTTTGGATAAGTGTTTTGTTTTAATTAATATGATTTAATAAGGAAACTTATTTTGGAAATTTATTTATAAGATTTATGTTTAAGTGAAAATATTTTTCTAATTTTAATAATATTGATTTAAAGGATATGAGTTTGGTAAGAGTTAATTTATTTTATGATTTTACAAGAATGATTATTATTTTTATGTTGGTAAATTAGAAGTGTATATATATATATATATATATATATATATTTGATGAATAATATAGACAAATATTTTTGATAATTTTTTTTTATATTAGTTAGTATAAATATCTTGTTAAAAACCTTAGTTAATAGTTTGGTTACATTCATGTGTATTAGGAACTTGCTACACCTATAAGTATTGCTTAGTTAGCTTAAAAATATATTTAACAAATAAATAATAAGGGACAATTATCTTAACATGCATTGGTGGGTATTAAGGCAAGATTATGTGTCCTCTTAGTTGTCATAGTGCATGTCATTGAGTCTTTAAGAGAAGCCAAGTGTCCATGGGTTTATAATTAAAAATACTTTATACATTCATATATCAAACACAATTTCCTTTCCTGGTCAAATACAGATGAATTCCACGACCTTCTCCTTCATCTGTTCTCCCTTTCACTATACAGTAAATGGAAAAACCTATTCCTTCCTCAATCAAAAAATTATACCTTCCAATCCACTCACTTCCTACTTAATTGATTAATGTTAAAGTTGTTCAGATCTTGGTTAGTGATTTTTAGAAACCGACAGATTCAGATTTCGGCAACAATCAAAAGAGAAATTCATGTTTTATAGAAAAATAGAAAATTTCAAAGAGAACTTCGAAAAATCCTTTCTCTCAATCTGTGAAGAATTGAATCGCGCCGTCAGCGCCCTTGCGATCGGCGAGTGATGTAGTATTTTTAGTGCGAATTTGAAGCAATTCTGCATCGATGATTTGAAATGTTGAAAACTAGGGTTAGACTTTATCGGAGAACTGAGCATCGTTTGGCGAATCCGAGGATGGCGTAATGATAAGGGTGGAACAGTCTTCGATTTGACAAAGTTTGGAGGATTTCGGTGTATTGATGAGGGGTGCGACATATAATTTGTCGCGTTCGATTATGCAGTTCTGACCTCGGCCTTGAACGAGCGGATTCCGCTATGGGGCTCCGATGTCGAGTAGAGTTGGTGCATTCAAACAAGGAGTCGAAGACAATCTTGCGGGTGTTTTCAGTTTTGAGTTCGGTGGGTTTTGTGCGTGTGTAGGTGCACACCGTGCACACCTTGATGGGTTCTAGGCGCAAGACAATGAAGGAGGAGAAAAAGAAGAAGAAGGGAGAGAGAGCAGGCCTTGGAGCTTGGTCTTGGTTTTTGCATTTGGGCCTTGGGCCTTCTAAAACTTGGGTATGGTTTATTTTGCTTAAGGAAAACTTGTTTAAACTTTATATGTTAATATCTCGCTCAATTTAAACCAGATTGATTCGCCATTGGAGGCGCTAGAACCGTATCTAAAAGTAGAACGTATAAGAATATAATTTTGGTAATTTTTGTTAAGTAAAAATTTAAAGAAATAAAATAAAATATATACCCTTATATCTATATATGACTTTATATAATAGCGATGTTATTAATTTAATTAGCAGAGAATTATCAACTGCTAGTCGAAGTGGATTGGAAGCGATATGAGTGATGACGGCAATGTTCGGTGGCTCGTCCGTAGGAAATCTTTGATAGTGAAAAGTTGGAGCTTGAATGGTGAGAACTTCTAATTTAAATTTATTT
Organism: Allium sativum; assembly: GCA_030737875.1. NCBI lineage: Eukaryota > Viridiplantae > Streptophyta > Magnoliopsida > Asparagales > Amaryllidaceae > Allium > Allium sativum. Next base: position 220,910,816 of record CM060918.1, on the reverse strand, counting down.
ATTTAAATTAGCTAATTAAAATCAGCTGAGTTAATTATGACTTGTTGATGATGATTGTGGGATGGATGTTATTATGTGAACGGATGTGCATGTAGTTAGATAATACACGGAACACTGGAAAGCGTTATCGACAGTAACGCTTGTGCACAACTGAATTGGTTGTTGTTGATGATAACGATAATTCATTATCATCGTATATATGTGGTTGGTTTAGTCTGTTGTATGATGCACACACAATACAATGGTTATGGGATTATACCGGTGATCGATTTTATTCCCCTTCCATATAAACAAAGTTGATTTTTCTATTATTAAATATTATCATCTTCAAATTATTTCAAAAATGAGATTTTGAAAAAAAAAAATGATTTTGGCTTTATATGTTTTGAACATAATATGATATATGTATATAGACACCGGCACGTTCTAGGATGGCAGAAAGGATAGTGTCTAGGCTTGGGTTTGGAAATTTAGTTTCCTGCTCTCCCTGGCTATCCCTAACTGATCCGAAAAACGGGATGGTAAATTCGAATCTAATTTGAAATATATTTTGGAACTGTTTCGAATGATTTGGAATATAAATCTAATTTGAGAAGGATTTAAATAATTTATATTTAAATCATTATATGGTTTGAATAGAACGTGCTATGATGCAACAATTCATAAATATCGATTTCAAGTTTTGAATTGATTATTTGAAATAAATTTGACTTGAGATAAGGAACATTGAATTGTAAATGACGACAGTTGAAAGCATTGGGATATTTGAATTTCGAACAATGTTAAATTCGACTTGATTTAAATGGCTATTTTAATAACAGTACTTTTGGTAACATTTCCAAATGTTATTATTGGTTTTGAAATTTATGAGCGTGAACTATCATTTGATTTTAAGAATGATTGATAAAATAATTTCGAAAATTATTAAAGTATTGGAAATATTTATATGGGATTGAAATGGGTTATCCCAAATTTAAAATTTGGATATGGTTGGAGATAAATCTTCGGATGTTCGATATTAATTCGGTAAATGAAAACTCTTATTATCTGAGGAATTTAAAAGGTAACTCACCGTTATTCCGCTTATAATATGAGTTGGATACGGAAATTAATATTTAAGATAAGTTGATGGTATCTCTATCCAGATCAAATATCGAAGAGTTGAATAAATCTTTTAATTAAGATATGGGGTTTCCCCGCTTGGTTGAAATAAGTTAGATAGAAATAATCTTCGATATTTGGTATGGAACCTCATGATGTAAACGTATACTTTCTGGGGAATTTGGAAGATAATATTATATCGTTATTCCACTTATAGTATTCGTTGATTATGAGAATTTATATCGAATATAAGTGGATACAATTTCTATGTAATTTATGATTCAATATCGATTTATTTGGATGTCATCGTGAATCGTATCTTCAATTATATCGTTCTTGAAACCCGATGAGATTGAATGGTGGGAATTCATATCCTAATTGGGGATTTAATCAAGTCTTTGATTTGAGGGAATTAAAGGTAAGAAATTTAAGCGAAGGTATAATCTTTGATTTCAAAGAAGAGATAAGATGATAATGAGATGTATGAAATTAAAATACTTCAAATCTTGAGTTATATATGAATTGAAAAATCATTTGGAAGGAGATTTGAATCGGAAAGCCTGTGTAAACCATAACTACTGTTTTAAAATACGCTTGTTACTTGGAAAGACCGGGATCGAATATATGTTCGGAAACCATTCCAAGTGATAATACGACGTTATGAAGCAATTCAAGACTTGGCAAACGACGAATGAAGACCGGGAATATCTGAATTGTTTAGATGGATTGTGATAAATGTCTCGGTTGGGTTGGCCACTCGATACGAGATATGAGTTGCATGAGACCTGAACATATTCAAATATTTTCGGGTTGTTGTTCCGTTCAAGCCCAGAACGGACTTGTATGGATGGTGTGTCTGACATTGAAATTGACCACATAGCACTGATTTCCGTTAATATATATCGGATCTGTGGCAATATTATCCTCGTCTCTAAGTCATATGAACTTAGAGGGTATGCATTGATTAGAATCAGTGATATGTCGTGAATTGTCAATGTGGCATACCCAAGTTATGAAACGCGCTAGTGATGATCAAAGAATGGCTTATCGAAGCATAGCTTTGTGTATGATGTGACATCGACAAACCTCGCACCCCGGATTGATGAGAAACTGGCGGTTAGGTTTATACTTATATATGAATTGATGATGGAGCTGTGCAGCAGTGGGAAACCACTTATGAACGTGGGGAAGTTGGGTATGTTCGGGGGGCCGTGTCTGGTCGAAAACCGTTGATCTGCCCTGACGATGTGTATTCGGTGTCCGCGTATGGTCGAAAAAGCCGTTGAGGCACTTCGTTTTGTATCCCTGATTGATCTTTCGTGCCAGGAATCATCAAGTTGGAAAAACCAAATCTCCAATATGAGCCATACGATTTTTATTGTATATATATATATATGGCGACATAATAGTATGGGATATTATGCCGTCTAGGATTAATACATTTATTTGCGAAATGTTTCCACACTATATATATGTATTATGGCACTGAAAAGAGGATTTTAACGTATGAAAGCATGTTTGGTTATCATAAGATAAACCTCGCCCATCTGGTGTGCGCTTGCATTGTGTGATGTGGGACGAGCTTATGATAGCCTCATTTTCCAAAAGTCATTACGAATTTATGTGCACGGGCATTCACATGGAGTACACCCGTTCCGCGTTAGCGGCGTGGTCCGGTGAATTTCCCAACTTTAAAATAAATCCTAAAACAACTGTTTTATGTTCTCACACCAGTCCCATGACTGACCTGGAGTTTATTGTTCCTTCCTAAACTCTGGGTGCCCATTAATTTTTGCACGGGCAGCCAGTAGTTTAGTTTTGCAGTTTTAGTTCGTTGGAGCAAGGATCGGAGCGCCTTTAGAGTTGGAGTTCACGCAAGAGTTGGAGCCTCCACTGTATTATACGATTTCTTCCGCTGAGAGTATATTTATTTTCTTTTCTTCCGCTGTGTATATATATTGTAACTCTGATATTCTACGTAACTCTGATGTAACATTGTAATTTGCAATGAAAGGTTCTGTTATTTTTGTTCAATATATGTATGTACCCATAACAATTCGTCTTTCTGAACGGTTTGAGTCGGTTTAATTACCGCCGAAAATCGGGCAAAAAGGCGGGTCGTTTAAGTGGTATCAGAGCTTTGGTTATACAAAGCTATGGGGTACGTACATATTTGGACAAAAGAATAGGACTCCTTAGAGTTATATTATCTCATTAGAGATAGGGTTAGAAATACCCTAGAATGAGATTTTGGAATATTATGATGAGAGAGCGTACTTTTAAAATCTATATAAGGTATTTTTTTTGAACAAGTAAATCATTTTGAAACGATGATTATTTGAAATATATTTTGAAATATAATTGGAAATAAGGAATTCGAGTGTTTTTTTCGACGTCACGATTGGACTATCGAGTATGTAAGGATTTTGAATATACGTCTGATCAACGTATATGCGAAGCCCAATAAATACTAGGTAGATATAGAGTCACACTCTAGTCGCTTGGGGATGATTCTGGTGATTGATGCATCATCATCAGTCTTATTTTTTTTGAGTTTCGAAAGTGGGATGACTATATGATTCCAGTTAATACGTCGAGGAATACTTGAACCATTTCGATATATTAGAATTATTAAAAGGAAATATAATATAAGGACAATATGTTATAGATGCAGAAGCAACTACTTGATAATATACAAGTTAGACTAAATTGCTTGAATATATATTTAGCAAATCAAAACCCCTTAAGAGTTAGAAGGTAATTTTGACTTTAGCTAAGAACCAGTTTAAAGAGATGATTTAAAAGTATAACACACATTTAAGTAGAAGGAAATTGTTCATACCCTGTTGAAATGGTATGAGTGATTCGAATAGAAATAAGAAATCGCTAATGATGCAAAAGAGAACGGAATTTGAAGTAAGATTTATGTAAGAGGAAGTTAATGGAAACTGAGTATTATAAGAATAAATAACTTATATTTGTAATCTTAGGTGCGCTCGACTTCTCTACCTTGTTCTGAGTTAGCTCTATCGTTAGGATTCGATTCGTTGTTAATGGGTAGTATCTTTCATATCTTCTTGTCTTTTGAGCTTAGTCAAGTATAATAACTCAAACTATCGTACTGCTTGTAGTCGATTTGATATTGAACCCCTATTCGTACATCTCCACTTGATTTGAGCGCGTGCAAGTAAATTGTCTCGTATATGTATACCCTTTTGTGCCTTTTGTAGAGCGAAATCTGTTTAATTCAAACTAGAAAGCTTGTTATACAAGAAATTGTGTTAGCGGAACCTCAATAAATGGGTCTTACATAGTAAAAATGGGCAAGAGAAAATTGGATCTTTGGAATATTAAATTTAGAAGTGGGTTCTGAAAATGTTAAGGTTAATATTTGAAATCAGAGTGCGCAGAGGAAGCGTGATAGTATCTTGAATAAAACAGTTTCAAGAGTTTTTCCGACTAGTTGAGTAAGAAGGTCTTTCTAAACGAAAATGTGAACAAGAGTGAAAGAGTCATATATATATTTTGGATTTAAGTGGATTTAAAGAAAAGGTGTTATTCGATATATGAATATTAAATGGATATAAATTTAACTTATGGATGGTTAATAAGAGACTGGAAAAGATTGAAATAAAAATTTGAAATAGAATGAATGCTTGGAAATAATATTCTATCTCTTACTTTATCGCTGGGTTTTGTTCGACCCATCGTCATCTTTTGAATATCACCCGACTAGTCATGCTTAAAATGTTAACTGTCCAACCTTATTTCTGAATTCTTCCTGTTCCCTGCTCCGATAAAGCCCTGGACAAGTGAATTAATTCAAATTTAGAAATCAGTACTTTGAATAATCTGTTAAATTGAATTAGAATTTGCATTGAGTGCAATAGAATTTCTAATGCTAAATTTAACCAAGATATTATTTTGCATGATAATGGAAAATTTAGGAACAATTTACCTAAGACCTTGGATTTAAATTGCTAATTAAGCACTTAGTCTTATAATTGATAAGAAACCGGGGTTCCATAAGAATAAAAGATAATTTCCAGGCTTTAAAATTTTCTTTAAGCCATAAACTTCTAAGTACTGGACCGTATCCATCCTAGATTCTTCATATTGGTAGGATATCAGCACTGAGACTAACTCGGATAAGTTTAAATCAAGACCGGTGACGACCCTAGTAATTATGGGATCATAGAAGTATCCTTAGACTCTATTTTTTTAGTGAGAATCAGACAGAATACCCTGAGAATGACATAAGTCGTTGTTCTGACCATTACATTTCTGATATGTTGAGAGAGAAATTCGAATTTAAAATTTGTTGAGAGGTTTAAATTTACTCGACTTCCTTTTCGAGGACGAAAAGTTTCTAAGGGGGGGTGAATGTAACATCCCAGAAATTTTACTAGTTTGCTTTGGATTTCTATTCATAAATTTTTATTATTTTCTAAATAAATAAATATAAGTGGATATCTATAAGGATTTAATATAAATTTTTAACTTTGGATAAGTGTTTTGTTTTAATTAATATGATTTAATAAGAAAACTTATTTTGGAAATTTATTTATAAGATTTATGTTTAAGTGAAAATATTTTTCTAATTTTAATAATATTGATTTAAAGGATATGAGTTTGGTAAGAGTTAATTTATTTTATGATTTTACAAGAATGATTATTATTTTTATGTTGGTAAATTAGAAGTATATATATATATATATATATATATATATATATATATTTGATGAATAATATAGACAAATATTTTTGATAATATTTTTTTTATATTAGTTAGTATAAATATCTTGTTAAAAACCTTAGTTAATAGTTTGGTTACATTCATGTGTATTAGGAACTTGCTACACCTATAAGTATTACTTAGTTAGCTTAAAAATATATTTAACAAATAAATAATAAGGGACAATTATCTTAACATGCATTGGTGGGTATTAAGGCAAGATTATGTGTCCTCTTAGTTGTCATAGTGCATGTCATTGAGTCTTTAAGAGAAGCCAAGTGTCCATGGGTTTATAATTAAAAATACTTTATACATTCATATATCAAACACAATTTCCTTTCCTGGTCAAATACAGATGAATTCCACGACCTTCTCCTTCATCTGTTCTCCCTTTCACTATACAGTAAATGGAAAAACCTATTCCTTCCTCAATCAAAAATTTATACCTTCCAATCCACTCACTTCCTACTTAATTGATTAACGTTAAAGTTGTTCAGATCTTGGTTAGTGATTTTTAGAAACCGACAGATTCAGATTTCGGCAACAATCAAAAGAGAAATTCATGTTTTATAGAAAAATAGAAAATTTCAAAGAGAACTTCGAAAAATCCTTTCTCTCAATCTGTGAAGAATTGAATCGCGCCGTCAGCGCCGTTGCGATCGGCGAGTGATGTAGTATTTTTAGTGCGAATTTGAAGCAATTCTGCGTCGATGATTTGAAATGTTGAAAACTAGGGTTAGACTTTATCGGAGAACTGAGCATCGTTTGGCGAATCCGAGGATGGCGTAATGATAAGGGTGGAACAGTCTTCGATTTGACAAAGTTTGGAGGATTTCTGTGTATTGATGAGGGGTGCGACATATAATTTGTCGCGTTCGATTATGCAGTTCTGACCTCGGCCTTGAACGAGCGGATTCCGCTATGGGGCTCCAATGTCGAGTAGAGTTGGTGCATTCAAACAAGGAGTCGAAGACAATCTTGCGGGTGTTTTCAGTTTTGAGTTCGGTGGGTTTTGTGCGTGTGTAGGTGCACACCGTGCACACCTTGATGGGTTCTAGGCGCAAGACAATGAAGGAGGAGAAAAAGAAGAAGAAGGGAGAGAGAGCAGGCCTTGGAGCTTGGTCTTGGTTTTTGCATTTGGGCCTTGGGCCTTCTAAAACTTGGGTATGGTTTATTTTGCTTAAGGAAAACTTGTTTAAACTTTATATGTTAATATCTCGCTCAATTTAAACCAGATTGATTCGCCATTGGAGGCGCTAGAACCGTATCTAAAAGTAGAACGTATAAGAATATAATTTTGGTAATTTTTGTTAAGTAAAAATTTAAAGAAATAAAATAAAATATATACCCTTATATCTATATATGACTTTATATAATAGCGATGTTATTAATTTAATTAGCAGAGAATTATCAACTGCTAGTCGAAGTGGATTGGAAGCGATATGAGTGATGACGGCAATGTTCGGTGGCTCGTCCGTAGGAAATCTTTGATAGTGAAAAGTTGGAGCTTGAATGGTGAGAACTTCTAATTTAAATTTATTTATTTAAATTAGCTAATTAAAATCAGCTGAGTTAATTATGACTTGTTGATGATGATTGTGGGATGGATGTTATTATGTGAACGGATGTGCATGTAGTTAGATAATACACGGAACACTGGAAAGCGTTATCGACAGTAACGCTTGTGCACAACTGAATTGGTTGTTGTTGATGATAACGATAATTCATTATCATCGTATATATGTGGTTGGTTTAGTCTGTTGTATGATGCACACACAATACAATGGTTATGGGATTATACCGGTGATCGATTTTATTCCCCTTCCATATAAACAAAGTTGATTTTTCTATTATTAAATATTATCATCTTCAAATTATTTCAAAAATGAGATTTTGAAAAAAAAAAATGATTTTGGCTTTATATGTTTTGAACATAATATGATATATGTATATAGACACCGGCACGTTCTAGGATGGCAGAAAGGATAGTGTCTAGGCTTGGGTTTGGAAATTTAGTTTCCTGCTCTCCCTGGCTATCCCTAACTGATCCGAAAAACGGGATGGTAAATTCGAATCTAATTTGAAATATATTTTGGAACTGTTTCGAATGATTTGGAATATAAATCTAATTTGAGAAGGATTTAAATAATTTATATTTAAATCATTATATGGTTTGAATAGAACGTGCTATGATGCAACAATTCATAAATATCGATTTCAAGTTTTGAATTGATTATTTGAAATAAATTTGACTTGAGATAAGGAACATTGAATTGTAAATGACGACAGTTGAAAGCATTGGGATATTTGAATTTCGAACAATGTTAAATTCGACTTGATTTAAATGGCTATTTTAATAACAGTACTTTTGGTAACATTTCCAAATGTTATTATTGGTTTTGAAATTTATGAGCGTGAACTATCATTTGATTTTAAGAATGATTGATAAAATAATTTCGAAAATTATTAAAGTATTGGAAATATTTATATGGGATTGAAATGGGTTATCCCAAATTTAAAATTTGGATATGGTTGGAGATAAATCTTCGGATGTTCGATATTAATTCGGTAAATGAAAACTCTTATTATCTGAGGAATTTAAAAGGTAACTCACCGTTATTCCGCTTATAATATGAGTTGGATACGGAAATTAATATTTAAGATAAGTTGATGGTATCTCTATCCAGATCAAATATCGAAGAGTTGAATAAATCTTTTAATTAAGATATGGGGTTTCCCCGCTTGGTTGAAATAAGTTAGATAGAAATAATCTTCGATATTTGGTATGGAACCTCATGATGTAAACGTATACTTTCTGGGGAATTTGGAAGATAATATTATATCGTTATTCCACTTATAGTATTCGTTGATTATGAGAATTTATATCGAATATAAGTGGATACAATTTCTATGTAATTTATGATTCAATATCGATTTATTTGGATGTCATCGTGAATCGTATCTTCAATTATATCGTTCTTGAAACCCGATGAGATTGAATGGTGGGAATTCATATCCTAATTGGGGATTTAATCAAGTCTTTGATTTGAGGGAATTAAAGGTAAGAAATTTAAGCGAAGGTATAATCTTTGATTTCAAAGAAGAGATAAGATGATAATGAGATGTATGAAATTAAAATACTTCAAATCTTGAGTTATATATGAATTGAAAAATCATTTGGAAGGAGATTTGAATCGGAAAGCCTGTGTAAACCATAACTACTGTTTTAAAATACGCTTGTTACTTGGAAAGACCGGGATCGAATATATGTTCGGAAACCATTCCAAGTGATAATACGACGTTATGAAGCAATTCAAGACTTGGCAAACGACGAATGAAGACCGGGAATATCTGAATTGTTTAGATGGATTGTGATAAATGTCTCGGTTGGGTTGGCCACTCGATACGAGATATGAGTTGCATGAGACCTGAACATATTCAAATATTTTCGGGTTGTTGTTCCGTTCAAGCCCAGAACGGACTTGTATGGATGGTGTGTCTGACATTGAAATTGACCACATAGCACTGATTTCCGTTAATATATATCGGATCTGTGGCAATATTATCCTCGTCTCTAAGTCATATGAACTTAGAGGGTATGCATTGATTGGAATCAGTGATATGTCGTGAATTGTCAATGTGGCATACCCAAGTTATGAAACGCGCTAGTGATGATCAAAGAATGGCTTATCGAAGCATAGCTTTGTGTATGATGTGACATCGACAAACCTCGCACCCCGGATTGATGAGAAACTGGCGGTTAGGTTTATACTTATATATGAATTGATGATGGAGCTGTGCAGCAGTGGGAAACCACTTATGAACGTGGGGAAGTTGGGTATGTTCGGGGGGCCGTGTCTGGTCGAAAACCGTTGATCTGCCCTAACGATGTGTATTCGGTGTCCGCGTATGGTCGAAAAAGCCGTTGAGGCACTTCGTTTTGTATCCCTGATTGATCTTTCGTGCCAGGAATCATCAAGTTGGAAAAACCAAATCTCCAATACGAGCCATACGATTTTTATTGTATATATATATATATATATGGCGACATAATAGTATGGGATATTATGCCGTCTAGGATTAATACATTTATTTGCGAAATGTTTCCACACTATATATATGTATTATGGCACTGTAAAGAGGATTTTAACGTATGAAAGCATGTTTGGTTATCATAAGATAAACCTCGCCCATCTGGTGTGCGCTTGCATTGTGTGATGTGGGACGAGCTTATGATAGCCTCATTTTCCAAAAGTCATTACGAATTTATGTGCACGGGCATTCACATGGAGTACACCCGTTCCGCGTTAGCGGCGTGGTCCGGTGAATTTCCCAACTTTAAAATAAATCCTAAAACAACTGTTTTATGTTCTCACACCAGTCCCATGACTGACCTGGAGTTTATTGTTCCTTCCTAAACTCTGGGTGCCCATTAATTTTTGCACGGGCAGCCAGTAGTTTAGTTTTGCAGTTTTAGTTCGTTGGAGCAAGGATCGGAGCGCCTTTAGAGTTGGAGTTCACGCAAGAGTTGGAGCCTCCACTGTATTATACGATTTCTTCCGCTGAGAGTATATTTATTTTCTTTTCTTCCGCTGTGTATATATATTGTAACTCTGATATTCTACGTAACTCTGATGTAACATTGTAATTTGCAATGAAAGGTTCTGTTATTTTTGTTCAATATATGTATGTACCCATAACAATTCGTCTTTCTGAACGGTTTGAGTCGGTTTAATTACCGCCGAAAATCGGGCAAAAAGGCGGGTCGTTACATTATGCTTAATCCTTATGATCTTATATGATAGTCATTAAATTTGTTAATATGGAGTAGATGTTTTATATTAGTTAATGAAGACAATCATTTATATCAGAGTATATAATGTTTTTCTTTGAAAATTTTAGGTGAGCATAGCCCGTCACAAATTATAGATTTTCATATTTTGGTAAATGAGACAATCTACACATTCAATGCAAAGTATAAAGAAAGTAAAAACTCAAGCACAAATACAGTATAAAAAAATATAAAAAAAGAATTCCCTAGCTATTAGTAAAGAAGCAGTAGCAAGGATGAGCTATGCTAATTCATTAAAATAGATAGATATATTAGTAATAAAAGTTTATATTTTGCACTGTAGACAAAGCAGTATAATTGTTGTGGTAGTGTATTATGAAGGTCAGTAGAGCATCACGCATATAACATTATTGCAAACAAAAGTGTATTAAAAATCATTAAACAAATCCACGAAGGTTATATTGTCAAGCTGATATCTATATAGAGCTTAAATATATTAAAATTAATGGACATACGGAATGCAAAATCTAGAAACAAACTAAGGAAGAAAAAAGTAGGAATGGTACAAATTATGACAGATATTAGAATTTGGAACCATATAAAAGTTGAGTGAACTACTAAAACTTCACCAACATGGAGGAAGGGCAACGCATGATTTGGAAGGAATGTAAGTGCCAGAATTTTACCACAACCCTTTTTTAACATAACCACTCTCGTACTGACGCCTAACCTTTTAATTTTTTAGTTTGCAAAATGACAAACCAAGGAAGGATGTGAACCCGACTGCCTCAACGAGGGTTCAATGGCAGGGATGATGAAAGCATCTTCAGTGAAGGATGTCATCGGCTGATTTCGTTAGGTTTATAAATCTTGCAACTGATTGTGATTAGCTTTACAAATCAAAGTCGATCGACAGTGAGGGGTTATTTTGGCATGATAGCGACGACTGACTTGTTTGGCTTTATAGAAGTAGCGAACGAAGATGGATGTACGTTGAAAAAATTGAAACTAAGAGATCTTTACCATAGTTAATTTTTTGTTTGGGGCATTCGTCAGCATGTTAATCCAAAAGAAAAACTTGTATTTGGTATCTAAATCTGTTGCAATTGTATTTATTTAATTTTAAAAGCCAAAACTTAAATCAGGTAAAACTAAATCAATGCGTGCCATGTTTATTTAGCGGCAAACCAATATCGCATAATTTCAACTTTAATTTTGTAATCATGTTAAATCCATCCACACCTTTCTGGTTAATCCTCGATTTGAGAAATATTCAATTGGTTAGCTCAAGTGCAATATCTTTTAAATTTTGTACCATTGTCTATAAACTATTTTTCTTTTAACTCAAGTTTATACTTTAAATATATATCACAATACAATGATGCTTTCAGAACGTTATTGCACATTAGGCATAATGGAATGAGAAATGCTATGCTTTACTGTATTTAAAAAAAATGTAAACATATTATCAACCATTATCTTAGTAAGAGGAGAAAAACATGAATATTATTCAACATTTTCTTTTTAGGTTTGTTCACCAGTAGATCATAAACAACAGTTAGAAAATATTCACGAAAATTGTTCAAAGTATTAAAACAATAGGGATAAAGACAACTTGTAATCACACGGAAGAGAAGAAAACATAGTGGGCAATCTATTAGAAAGTCCATTGATGTCCATACATAGATATAAAAATACCATATATCAATCCATGAACATTAACGGGACATTTTCAGCAGGAAAATATATTATAGAATCAAATGGTCATAAAGTCCAATAATGAGAGAGAATTAGTTTATTGATATGAAATATAACATGAATATTCCAAGGAGTACAAAAGATCCAAGCAGACTAAGTCCTAAATTTTTTTAAACATCCATCATTGGTTATTATTGTCTGAAACAAAGACAATCCTTTTGTATGATTATATATCTCTATTGTTCGAACGAATTGATGGATCTCTGCTTTTACCTCTTCATCTCACCACCACTCCCAACAACAAACATATACAACAAATTATAAGAATAATAAAAACGTCTATAAATTTCCTACTAAAGAGGAAGGATAATATAAGAATAACGTTGGTAAGCATGGACACATCTACTGTGAAATCATACACAACAAAGGATAGAAGTATATACTTATCAATAACTGTATAATATAAAGTACATTAATTTCAATGGAGACCCAAAAGAGAGGTCTCGTCCTAAAACCAAGAATTACAACCCCAACTAAAACACAACTGATTTCCCTAGCATCATTTCACAATTTCCCCATCCTAAAACGTCCCACTCCCAAATGGTGCATTGCAAAACACCATGGTTCAATCATAAAGTGCAGCAAACAGTTAGAAATTCTTACGGAAACCTCAAATGTTGTGCAAAACAGAGTATGCTATCATTTATGTTATTTAAACACCATTTCAAAGATAAATTAAATAGGAATTGCTTTTTTGAACTTGGTAAACATTCATACTAAAAGTTCATGATGGTTATTAACTGAAGTTAAAATGGTAAAAGTTTATCTAATAAGTAGTGAATTAGTGATCAGATATGCAAATAACTTGTGAATATAAAACTTGAGCACGTGACTATTACTATACAAGTCCAAAAATATCATTAATTTAATATTCATGGTACACAACCTAACATTTGTCATGATCAAATTATGTTAAATAATGTAAATGCAATGCATACATGTAAAGGTTTGGAATTTTTTTGTTATGGTTGTGAAAACATATGCTTACGAGTTTCCAAGTTCACCCCCATTGCAACAATAAAAGGACAATGATTATAATGGGAATAAAGTACAAAATATGCGAATTATTAGAACACAAAGGGTAGATGCTAATTTAGGGAAAAAAATTATAGAACAATCTTTTGCAAATAACATTGCAGTACTATATGCACTTCTTATGTTTCTTTAATTACACTGATGTCACTATTATTACTCATAATTCATTTTCTGTATGTTACTATTCCATCCAAAGGGTGAGATATTTCATAGATTATAATGTATACCTCCAATATATAATGACTGACATTTTTCTAAAGGTGCTGCTACCAAATTACAATTTAAATCAATAGTTGTGTTTAAAATCTATGTGGTTAATTTATGTTTTTTATAGACGAATACCTAAACTATCTCTTATATGATTTGAGTGAGTATATACCCGTGGTTGTCAGACATTGCCAGAATCATTGCAAGGAATACCAAATATATGTTTTAATGCAAGAATAATACATACTAATTTATATTGAATTAATCATATAGATAAGTTCATGATATACCTCGTATTCTTGTAAATACGAGTAAACATACAAAGAATCACATGACAACAAAAATGCCATTTAACTACATTTGCAAGCGGAGTAGAACCTTACAGTACTAAGAAAACATTTCAAAGATCGTATACCTAGCTATATATGATTTGCCACTTGATTATTTCTAAATATTTCTATGAATATAAAAAATTGGAATTAAATAAGAAACACGAAGGATCAAATCTCATAAGAGCAAAATGACAACTAACAGAAAACATTATAAATAAAGTTGGACACATGACATAAGATTAATGTTAGAAGTCTAAAAGGTTAAAAATGCAAATATAATAGTTTACCGCTTTGTGGTTGCTCTCTTGAGTTGTAATGTTTTGCAAGCAAAATGGATCTCATGGTCCTCCATCATTATCTAGTGAGAAAGACGAAACAAACCCATAGTAATAATATTGAAATTCACCTACCTATGTCTTAACTAACCATCTGTAATCTAATTGATGTGAAACCAATTGTGGTGGTTCAAGTATATGCATTACTCATTGCAATGTTTTATAAGTGTATCTAAAATGTCTTTGAAGGACACCTATTCTATAGCTCGCTTTAGAGCCACAACAAAAATATTATTAATCTTAACATGTGTACAAATCAAATATACGTGTATATTCATATGATCATGAAATATTCATATGGTTAACTATTATTTACATTATCCATGAAAAGAATTAGTGGTAACATAATATAATGTGGTTGCTACCACGTTATTATGGAGTAATTAAAGTTGGTTTTAATTTAGGAATTGAATTTTCTAATTCTTGACACCACAATTTAAGACAATAAATGCAGTGCCAATACAACATGGGTTTCATATATAGTTACCTTTCAGATAACATAATTAATGGTAAAAATTGTGGTAAACTGAGTGAAATAATGGTCCCTATTACATGATTATTACGGAATAGTTCATATGATTAATTATGCATACCAAAATTATACATAATCACTTGATGTTGTTCCTGTTAAATATCAAGTCCAAATAAAGTAAAATTCTCATTTTAAAAGATTCTGTTGTGTTATGATTCAATGGGTAAACAATATAAAACATTCAAGTTAACAATATTATGAGACTAAATGGCCTAATTGTAAATGTCTGATGCCAATTTTTATGCTTTGAAAGCAGAAACCGTCAAATTGAAAAGGAGAAAGAAAACGGGTCTAAATAGGATATAATCAACAAAAACTAACATAGAAATAGTATATAATCAAGCAACATGCAATAAGAAAAATAGGACTTGCATAGGTGGTGGAAATCAGTAAGCCATAACTTGTAATCAATAACTAATAAAATATAAAGCCCCTTAGTAAGCTATAAAGTATAAATTGTAATCAACATGTAAGGGAAAAAAACATGATACAAATTATACGATTATGTATAAATCATACAAGATCAGGGCAAGATGAGGAGGAATAAGAAAAAGAAAATGAAAGAGGGAAGGAGGAAAAGGATAAGCTACGTGTTTCATTCATAGAATGGACGAACTGGGCTGGCGAGAATGCACGAAAGTGACAGTTGAAATGGGGATCCAATCGGATACAATGTTGCATCAAAGAGAGGGAAGGAGAATGCCAAGGCAAAGAAAATCACGGGGTTAGGGTTTTACATGGAGAGTTTAGGACCATTTTTCATTGAGTTAATCCTAGAGATTTACTTAATTCTATGGACTGAGCCATCTGTTTTCCTCTATTGTGGTTGAAAAAAAGGCAAGAAAAAGAAAAGGGAAAACAAAGGAAGAACGTGTTCAAGGTAAAAGATGAAAGATAAGCAGGGAAAAAACGCATTAAGGCATAAATGGGAAGCGATGGACAAAGGGCAGCGTTAGATTTGAGTGATGGACAGGTGGCAACATCTTGATTTTTTGAGAAAACTGGAACCGTAAGGTCTTTAGATGAAGATTGTGCTTTCATGTAATTTGGTAGATGAAGTTATATGAGAAATAAAAAAGGGTTTGACTGACATTAATACTAAATTTATCCGCTACCGAATGAATTTTTCCCCTTTCTTCTTTTTATTTATTTTTATTTTGGTAGTATACATTGGAATTACAAGTCTTAGCTAGTGTATAAACAACTTGTATGCCAATATATGCTCGAATCATGCTACACAATCTCTGAATCTGTAACCTATCATTTTGTTGGGATGAGATTATATTTAACACCCCGATATTTTAATCATAAGATTAAGTAAGAAGTTAATTAAATAAAAAATAAACTTATATAGATTTTGAATTTAGGTATGAGAGTTTCACCATTGAGTTAATGGCGATTTTCTGGACAATTTTCATATATAACTTGTTTTAATCAAAACTAACATAGAAACATTATGGTGGAGTCAAAAGAAGAATCCAGTCGTAAGAAGTTAAAGTTAACATGTAAGTTCACAAGTTTAGTTTTAGAACTAAAAAGATATAATATAAATATGTGGGTCGACCGCTTCCATAGTCGGTCAACCGCCCAAGGCAATGGGGTCGACAAGCGCCTAACACTTGGCCTGGAAAATGGCCAGGTACGGACGTAGAAAGTAGATTTGAGAGTTTTAAAAATTGAACTGTATGACTTTGAGATAGATGGTCAGATTTAGACTTATGACATGGCAAACCCAGATTTGAGCAAGCTGATCCAATGGTATAGGATAACCAGTACACTTATAAGTAGAACCTAATCTAGCCATTTCATTCCATACGTCCTTCTTCCTCTACCATTGGGTTCCCTTTCAATTTTTAGATGTTAAACCTACATTTATTTATTTTCCTTGGAGAAAAAAGAGCATAAATAAAATATTAGGAGGCCTAGAGAATGGGATCAAGGAGGACCACAGTGCATCCGCATAGGACCATAGATGAGTGGAAAATTACTATTTAGGATCAAAAAATTTAAGAATTTATGTTTAAAAATAGTTTTAGTTTACTGTTTTAATTTTCAATTCATTTTCAGTATTTTGGCAGTTTAGTACGTTTATTTTTAATTTACAATTTATTTTTAATTTGCAGCTTATTTACAGTCATCTTACATTCCTTTAACATGTATTAAGCAGCTTATATTTTTGTAGTTTTTTTATTTAAAGTAGCTTTAAATCCTTTTCAACTTATGTGATAAATAATAGAAAAGGGATAAGTTTTCATCTAACACAGATTTAATAGAAAATGCAGAATTTATAATAAAGGCGAAAAGCACATGAAATATATGTAAATCTGCAATAAAAAAGGATGGATTATTCTAAAAAATTAATAGAAGTAATGAAATAAGTTTTCAAACTTGTGGATAACTTATAGCCTTTGTTATGACTAAAGAAAGAAGAAAATAATAGAATTTTTATGATATTAATTCATGATAGGTAAAGACAACTTATAAAACAAAGATAATCATGAAATAGTAAAGAACCTTATAGTTTAGAAATATTATAATAGAAAACAACATAATCGGGGTCTGTTCCAACGGCGAACATTCGTGAAGCCAAGTTTCTCAAGAGTAGATGTCATAATCAACTACAAGAGTAGGGCTGGCAATTAGAACCGAAAACCGAAAACCCATACCGACCCGAAAAAACCCGAACCCCAACCGAACCCGATGGGTCTCGGGTCGGGTCTAGGTGACGAAAAAATACCATCAAGACCCGATCAAACCCGACCCGCATAGACCCAACTAAAAAAAATTTGAAATATATGTTTTTAGTGTTATTATTCAACCAAACCCGAACCGACCCGACCCAAACCGAAGCTCAAGTCGGGTCGGGTCTAGATTTTTGAAATGTATAGTTTAGACCCGACAAATCCCGACCCGCCTAGAACCGAGACCCGCCGGGTTGGGTCCGGGTCCATCGGTTCGGGTCTAATTGCCACCCTTATACAAGAGCCACTTAATGAGGTGGCTGATGTCTGTGGTTCTAGCTTAAATTTTGTGAGACAGGAAATATAATATTCTAAGCAAAATTAAGCACTTAATTTAACCCCAGCCTTAGCCAATTATTATTTGCTTTCTCGATCGTTTACCCGCATCTTTAGTATGGGAAGGAAAAATAAGGAAACTTGGTGAATCCTGAATTAGATTACTGTAACAGTCCTCTTTTGGGTCTTGTTCAACCTGGTAATTAAACCGACTTAAACCATTCTCAAACGTGGATTGTTGGGATACTTACACATTAGCATAGAACAAAAGAACTTTTTCATTAATATCATCGTAATATTACATCAAAGTACAAGAAAATATCATAGTACAACAAATATCAGAGTATACTGAAAAATACATACACAACGGAAATTAACACTCTCAGCGGAAGAATAAGAAAATGCTGCGGAATACAACTCCAGCCATAATCTAGAATCCTGCTCTAAAAATTAATCCAAGGCTGAATTTGCAAAACCAAAACTACCGTGCTGCCCGTGTAGAAAATTATAGGCACCTAGAGTTTAGGTGGAAAATAATAAACTCCGAGTCAGTCATGGGACCGATGTGAGAATTAAACACTTTTTAAACCATCTTAAAGTAAGGTAATTCATAAGACCACGCTGTATAACACGGAACGGGTTTTCCCCATTTGAATACCAGTGCACTAAAACTCGCAATTCTTTTTGGAAAATGAAACCACCATAAGGTATTGCGCCACACACACAATGCAAGCGCACACTTGGGCGAGGTTTCCCATATAATAGCCAAAATATGCTTGATACATGAAAATCCTCTTATATTATTATTAAAGCATAGTGTGAAAATCACTTTCACAAATAAATGTATCAAACTTAGCTAGCATAGGTAGTTTAATATTATAATAATCTCCTACGCATTTTACGCAGGATCTACAATCGAAAATCGTATGGGCACGTAGCTGATAAGTTTAGGTTCAAACAAATGACCAAGGCTAAAGAACTTCCTTACCAAATGGGCACGCCTCTAGAAAGACGTCCCGAGAAGTAAAACCTACTCTGCCCACACAAGGTCATCGTTGCTAGTCAAAGCCATGCTACGTGAGTATGCCATTTCCTGGTCGTTAGCGACCTTTCTCTATGGGTACCCTAATTTCAAACAAAACCACAATTGTAAAATGTTAGGAATTCATACTATAACACAACCAAATAATAGCCACAACGCAAACACCTGAGATCCATACCATAGCGTTGATTACAAAATCTAGAAGAAAATGGTCATCCCCTAAGAACCGCAAACCCGATAACCTTGCCACATCTTTTCCTCTTTTGGTCTTTTCTGGGATGTGAGGCTTGTTGAAGTCTTGTTACACAAAGCTACGCTTAACTAAGCTATACTTTGATCATCAATAGCTCATCACTTAGCATGCCCCATTATCAACTCACAATATATAATCGGTGTTTATTAATATATAACCCTCTAAGTACATAAGTCTTAGAGGAGGGTGTTAAGCTAAGAGAATAAATCCTCTACCACCAACTGATATATCATCACCAGAAACCAATTGGTTATGTTGTAAAATACAGTGCCTGATACACATCCATTTACAAGTTCGTTTCCGGTCTGAATGGAATCGAAGGCACCTTATTCCTCGTCAAATAAAGGAGAGAGGGCCTTGCAAATCCGGAATTTCTTCAAATACGTCCGGACCACTGCCACTTAACTAATGTAAAAATCCATCTTTAAATGGAAGCTATCCATTTGAGACATTCACCAAGCAATCCTTTCTATGTGAATGTTATCGGTCTTCATTATTGTCTTCAATAACATTTGATTTGCTTCAATGCGTCGTTTTATTATTCGGAATGGTTTACGGATCCAAACACCATTCCCGGTCTTTCCGAATAATAAGCACAAATTTAAAAATGTGTGGAGAATATACATGATATCATAAGTTTCATTCTATTTTGGATTATATCTTATTTTAATTAAACCTTAACACAAAGGTTATTAATTGAAATAGAATCCCACTCACATCCACTTAATGGAACACAGAGGAAGACACCATTCCCACTCTATCGGTTTAGAGGAATTTCTACCTATGATAGAATGTGACTAGCTCCTTACCCCTAATCTGTATCCACATAAATTTCGGTAATTTATGATTACCTTCGTTAATCCCTTTTTCATTTCATTCATTCAAATCATTATTTAAATATTTATTTAAAACTCTAACTTAGTTTTAAATCTTCAAAATTATTATTTTCTTCAAATGGGTCAAGAACAATGTTATTAAAGACATTGGTCACAACAAACCCAAAATGATGCTTCCATTTGTAATGGAATCTTCACGGAAATTATATCAGCACACAATCATTATAAATTCCCGTATCAGACTAATACTATAAGCGAAATAATGACAAAGCCTTTTAAAATTCCTTAAATAGTAAAGGTCTTTATCCAAGGAAGTCCATTTTGATTATCACCAAATTGATTTCCATTCAATTCCAATTTAATTCATTAATTATAAAACTTAATTTTAGAAAATTATATCAAATCTTAATTAAAAGATTTGTCATTACTTTTTATTCCAAATCATCTCTTAATCAAATTTGGGTTAAAGAATAGACATTATTCAAATCATCGTTCATGACAAACACAAAATCCAAATTGATATCAAATATAAGGTTGTAAATAGACTTATATTTAACATCAAATTCTGAAATTGCAAATACAATATAGGGAATAATGATATAAAAATATCTTCCAAATTCCTCAAAAAGTATCCGTATAACTACAGAATTCAATATTGAAATATCCGAAGATTAGTTCTATTCAAATCCAATGAACTTAAATTTTGAAAAACTTTTAGTTTAATTTTAAACTATGTTTCAAAGTATCTATATTAAGTAAATTAGGTCAAAAGGTCCAAAATTCAAATCATAGTTCAAAAACTTCACAATTCTTTCTCAAAGCACTTTAAATCATTTATTATGCTTTATCGTAACTTTTCCGTATTTTTAATAATTTAAAAATAGCTTATTTCTTTGAAGTCCATTTTTTGGTTCAATAACGGCACTAGCATTGTTTTTATTCAAAATTGATTTGAACCTATCTCCAAATCTAACTGTTGGATTTTAAAACTCTTAGATTCATTTGAAAGTTCTTTTTTTTTCGGACCAAACGTTTTTCATTTTGGGAAAATTCGATTGTTGGATCTCCTGGTACGTCAGTTTGAAGTTAATGGTCAAAATTCGCGAACTGTTGCTGCGATTTATAATTAAAATTAAATCAAATTACCTCCAAAATAGTTTATTAATTATATAAAACATATATAATTACTTTTGGAAACTGTATTTCAATAATTTTACTTTAAAACCACATATTCCATTATTTAATCATGATAGTATTATTCCATGTAACAGTGGCATGGGTTCGAAACCCGAAATGACATGCTAAGAGCTTACCATATGCATATGCTAAGATCTACCACTTACGTAGTGCTCGCGGACCAGGCTAGGTGCACTAGGGACTATGGAGGGTTTTACGGCTCCGATCGGTTTCCTTTCTGAACAAATTCAAAAAGAAAAAAATTAAATCATTAAAATAGTATTATTTTTCAAAATTTATTATTTGAAGTCCAATTTCTCCTGAAGTCCACTATAAAAATAAATAAGATAGTTTGGAAAATAAAATCTCATTAAAACATTCGTTGGATACCCAAACCAAACTTCGCTTTCTAAAGTTACTATTCATTTTAATTTCAAATTTGAAAACTTGCTTTTATTACTTGAAACTTGTTCAGATAAAATTTATTTCTTTATGAAAACTATTTGTGATTACTTAACCTATCTTTCCAAATCATTTAGATTTAAAATTCAATTTTTTTTTATTCACATAATGATTTATTAATAAATGTTCAATTAAATTCCAAATTGGTATAGAACTCAATTATTCCCCATATCTTCCACATATGTGTGTACAGTGAATCCATAATCACTATTAACATTTCAAATAACATTTCTCACAATTTATAACATCCATTCACACATACGTGTATGTATATATACACACACACACACACACTCTGCGTATGTATATGCACATATCATGATAGAAATCATATGGTATAAGCGTTAGACAATTAGCGCTTATAATTTGTCAATCAACAAATTAACCGCAATTATCAAATCATCGATCGATCATAAGCATTAAATAACATCATACAACATCCAATAACTACATAAGGTGTCATTTACGTAAGGGTTCATACCATATCCGCACAAAGATGGCATTTTTATCACTTAAAATTAGGTGTCTACATTTTTAACACCTAAAACAACCTCTTTAACACTTTAAACTAAGTGTTTACATTGTTAACACCCAAAGGCAACATTTTTAACACTTTACAGTGAGGGTTCATGCTTTAAACACCTAAAGGCAACATTTTTAACACTTTAAAGTAAGAGTTCATGCTTTAAACCCACAAACGTGATATTATTAATTTTCCCCCCAAAGTGTTCATGCTTTTCACACTTAGTTACTATCAAACCAACTCAAAATCAAACCATTCATCATCACATCCAAACCAAACATACATATAAGAAAATATACACTATTTAACATACAAAGGTGTAATTTTTCTCACTAACAACATCATTAGCAAATTATTAACATCATAAACAACTTATGAACATTATTAGCAAACATAAGTAACTAATCTAAGATAAAAATCCAAAGGTGAGTGAAGAGTTCTCATGTAAGGATCCACTCCTTCGTTTTTAAAGCTATAGGCTTTATTCCGTAGCCTTCCGTCATCCTGAATGATTATCCTCTCAAGATTTCAATTAAATTTTCCGATGCTTACTAACTCGAAAACAAATTGAAAATGAGGCGTCTTTTTAACTTAAAATGTTAAAACTTGGATTTTTTATGGGGTGTAGGGGTTCTTACTTGAAAAATAAAGTATTAGAGGGGCTTTTAAAATGGAAAGGTATGCTTTTAGGTCAAAAGAGGGCTCGACCATGGGAAGATAAGACACGACCTTAGCAAGGAGGGGGAGAGCTTGTAGATGTAGGTTAGTAGGGAGAGAAGGAGGAGATTTAAGGTAGTTTGGAGGTGTTTTTAGTGGAAAGGAAGGGGAAGTATTGTTCGACCGAATTTAAGGGGAGAGGAAGCCATTGAAGGAAGCTTGGAAATGAAAAAGAAAAGAAGAAAAAATGAGTGGAAGAAGAAGAGAATTTATTTTATGGAAAAGGAGGAAGAATAAGAAGAAGACACCTAAAAACTAATTCATATGGTCATGTTTCTTTTTTTGGAAATGAATGGATGATGTGTCGAGTAAGGAAGAAAGGGAAGGAAGAAGATGACACATCAAAAGGGGTAGCACATGGTGTTGTTTTGTTTTATTTTCTTTATGAATTGTTTTCATTAGTTTAATTTAACTTTTAACTTAAGTAATTAATTTACACACTAATGTTACTAAGTAAAATACTTAGCTAAATACCACAATAAATTCAAATGTCGACAAATATTTTCAAAGCTGGATATTTTGTTAATTCAATATTTAGTTGAATTTCAAATGGTATATTTTCAAATTAAAAACATATATATTTTTAAAAATCCATTTAAATTATATTTCAAATCCTTAATTTGAAGTGACTAAAAATATGAATTGTTACAATGTCCACTACTTAAAAAGATTTCGTCCTCGAAATCGAAGGCGGGACTACATGTCGTTTACTTAACTAACCAAGCCATATCCTACCAAACTTAGCCTGTACTGTTGTAGCATCCCGCATTTTATGTATCGGAGGATCATAAAATATTTTTATTTAATTCCCTGAGGGTTGGATCATTCTCATATTTTGGTATGTTGTTATGGGGATGTGGGACATGTCCATAATTTTTACCAATTGTATTTGTGACCATTTTGCCCCTATCAGTATTGTATATGGCATAACTTTTGACTGGGATCGAATCAGGTGCTAATATTGATTTCATTCGAAAGGAAATAGTGTTGCCAATTTCGTAGACACATTAAAGATTTGGTTCAACAGTTTGGGAGGAATCGTTGATTTAGTGCCGCACAATTTCTGTGCAGGTTTGGCTAGCTATTAATGGGCTGATTTGGTGTGGCCCATTAGTCGGCTGGTTGGAGGTTATAAATAGAGGGGTAGAGGCATGGAGAATATACTACTTTCTTCATTCTCTCATTTGGTTGAGCTCGTGATTCTCCTTACTCAATCAAATACAGCTTTCCTCCATTAAAATTCTAAATCTACGCAAGGAGATTGAAGATCCACATTGAGTAAAGCTATATCTACATAGAGTAAAGGAAGATCGCATTAAATTGAGAGGTTTGGAGATCATTCTTCGCTACCCAGATTGAGAATTTAGTGATTTCGAGTTACTTTGAAGAATTGGTGAATGATAAGCATCTCTCACGCAGATTCAATCAAGTATATCGGTTGTTTTATCTTATTTTCATCATTTACAAGTTGTTTTCACTTAGATCAACATCATGGTAATTATAATTTCATCTAAATCACCATAGGATCTAATATAGTAACTTAAACTGGTAATTCTTATGTTAATTCTTGTGTAAATGCAAGTTTGGATCCACTATTTTGATTTATTCATTTATTTATCATGATTTAATGAATTTCATATGGTTGTATGATGAATAATTGTCATTTAAGTGTTGTTGATGATTTCATAAAGTGTTGGTAGTTGGATTAGATGATTTGAATGAGTTGTTTGAATCGATGTTGTTGTTTGGTGATGATTTGGTCAAGATTGGAGGTAGATTGATCAGATCAGGAGTCGGGTCGTTTTTACTAGGTCGTTGATGACATGGCATGAAGCTCAGGTCGTTTGGATTGTGCTGCAAGAAATGATGGCCAGGTCATTCGAAGCCGTCGAGTCGTTGGATTGTTGATAGGTATGTTGGCTTCAGGTCGCTGGAATGGGTCGTTGGAGCTTCTAAACGAAGCAAATCGTTGGCAACTCAAGACAGGGACTTGATCGGTCAACCTATTTTGGAGGAGCTGGTCGTTCGTGTATGTTGGACCACTCGTATATGTTGGGTCGTTGAGTACTCACTGGGTCAAGTCGTGGGTCGTGTGTGCTTGGCTCGCAAGTAGGCGGATCAGTCTACTGAAATGGTGAGGGTCGTTGGGGCTTCGAAGCACTAGGTCGTTAGGCGACCTAAGGAGGCGGGTTAGGGCAAGTCAGGTTGTAATGACCTGATGGGTTGTTGGTCTAGTGGAACGACCTAATGGGTCGTCGGTTTGGTGGAATGACCTGATGGTTTGGGTCAAAACCAATGATGGGTCGGTGAAAGAGGTGGGCGACCCAATTGTTATTGATCAAAATTGAATGTTTTTTGGTTCAGTGTTGGACGTAGCTTCAACATGAGTTCAAGATGGAATGTCAAAGTGTTGTGAAGCGTTCATTGTTCTACGAAATGCAATGAATGGGAGTATGACTCAAGGATGTTGAGCTCGTGGATAATGGTTGCTCGAGAAGCGGCTTGAGCTTATGAACATTCATTAGGTGGGATGGCTAGAGATACTAAAGGCCGAAAGATTATCATTGTTGTAGGTTCTAGCGGACACAAAGCAGGGGTATAATGGGGACACCCAAAAGACTAGAAGTAACTGGTCGAGTACCCCGTGCATCATGACGGGACTAGATACGTTTCATTGTATGGCATATGGAGTTTTGCTAGAACCGAGGTTTACAATTATCCCTTGACCATCGACAAGGTGTTGAGATGGTTATATGATTAACGATGGTTTTCAAAGCAGGATTAGCGGTGTTAGCCAGAGTAATGGATGATGATTGCTTTGTTTGTATCGTCTTGTGTAGATTATTCGACGTCGAAGGGGATATTTCTTAGGTGCTTGTCTGATGTTGGTTTAGGACTTCGGGGCTTGTGCTTGGTGTTGGATCTAGATTAACCCTAGAGGGGAGGGGGGGTGAATAGGGTTTATCACAGTTTTTCACTGAATTAAAAATCTGACAGGATATTAAAATAATAAAAAGATCACAGAATGCAGCAAAAATAAAAGTGCAGAAAATAAATCACAAACAGATATACCCCGCTTCGGCAAAACCCTACCTACTGCTGCATTCCTAAGGTTTCTACTAGGTAAAAGAACAGATCCCGCATACAAGACCATGTACACTCGCGCCCCTCGCTCCTATTCTAATCCGATGCCCAAAACCCTAGACTAGTCTATATCCACTAGACCAGATTTTCCCCTTGTTTTACAAACACTAGTAAACTGTCAGTTAACCCCTAACTGAATCCCCTAAAATTTTACAGACTCTAGAAAATTGTTTTGATGGTTTACAGAACAAATTTAAACAACACAAAAAAATATAAAACCCTAGGAGTTAAAAGAAAGGTTATCCCCTTTTCATTTAGAAACTTAGCCAAGAATGAATAGGCCGACCATTTGCATTTGTGTGAACCCTTGTTTATTTCCCTGGTCTCTTTCTCTTTTGGAAATCAATAATGGCGGCGGCTCTGGAAATTGTTTTAGGGTTTTCTTGTTAATCCCCAAATTCGAATCGATGCTTGATGAAATTGAAGTCTATGATACTCCTTGATTCTTCGATGGCTTTTGATGTTTATTGATCAATTTGGGAATTTTCCTTCGATTGAAACCAATAAAAAGTGAGTTTTCTGATTTTCAATTCATTGCTTGAATTAGTAGTTTGTTGTTTCGATTCCCCTTTTGGCCGATGATGATATGGTATATAATATATATGGTAAAGAAACCCTAACAATGCACTCTGATTTCAATATGACTTGGCCTGATCATTTGCGTGATTCCCCTTTTGGTTTGCTCGATTTCAAATGCCTTCTCTTTTTGACATCCTTGGCTCTGAATTGATGAATCTATAAAAAATAAACTTGACCATTTTCTCTTGCTTGATTTTATGTCTTGTAATGAAAAGAATCGGCTTTGATTTGAATTGTGTGTGTTTCCTGAAATAACATCTCTGAAAATCGAATTGGAAATCATCATAAAATTGCTTGTTGAATGTGGCCACAATTTTCCGCTTTCTATGAACCTGGTGAGATTATTGTCATTGTGAAAATTTGTTTCCATGAATATATTCCGTGAATTCTGGAATTTGTTGCCTTTGATTTTGTCGTGGGAATATTTGGAAAAAATTGACACAAATTTCTGGTCTTTGAAAAACAGCATCAGCATTTCTGGAAACTTTTGAATTGCAGAAATAAACTCTTGCCAAATATGTTTTCACCAAAAACAAACATATTTAAATCATGCCTGAAAAAAACTTATTGATTTTCTTGAACCAACTAGTTTCTACCTTGATTGGTATTCGAATGGAATGAATCCTTCATTCCATTTCTTTGAATTTGTGAAAACATTTATCTGCATGCTTGCACTGAATTGTTAAAAGAAAAAAAAACTTTCCCATTTAAAAATGGCTTGAAATTCTCGATATTGATTAAATAAATCAATTCTGGAAATTTGATTTAAAACATGTCAAAAACAAATTGCATGTTTTTATACTGGAATCATATGAATTGATTGTTCCCGTGATTGAAACAAATAACACCATCCATGCATGTATTTGAATTTAGATTTGTGTACTTGCCATCATGCTAAACTTGAAACATGTATCAAATTTTGTTCTTTTGATTACGCTACTATGTATTTGAGCATGGCTCGACCACTTGAATTTTGTAGCACCAGTTTAGTACCTTGCACCAATGTATGCATGTTTATCATTTACACTTGTATGTCATTCATGCTGATGTGTCTTTAACCCTGCTTGTGCAAGTTTCATCTCATTGCTGCTCCATGTTCATGCAACTTGTTCACTTAAAAAAAATGCTGTGTTGAGTTGAATGTGTACACTGCCCTTGACACTGTTCTTTGTCAATGTGAATGCACACTTGCCAAAAATAAACTTTTTGCCATGCTTGTGAAAACTGGGATGAGCTTGAACATTCTGGCTATTTTTGAAACTGACCTGTTGTCTTGAGTTCCACAATGCACATATGAAGCTGCTAGTATGTGTTACCACCATATTCTATTTATTGTCTTGTTTGTTGCCGATCACTATGTTTTGAGTATTCAGATTGCCTTACCACTATGCTTGAGCTTTGACTGTAACACCATTGTAATCTGTCTCATGTATTGTTGTTGTATCCTCCACCATATGTATGACCATGCTGAATCTGTATATACTTCCTTGTCACATGCTTGCTAGTTTGAATATTGAACACTCCTTGTTTGCTGGAATTTTGGCCTTTGACTTCTGTGGCTTAGCTTGGCCATGTTTGACTCTTTTGTGTGCTAAACATTGTTGCACCACCTTGTGACTACTCTGGCTATACAGTTGTGTTGTGCATACATATGAGAGCTGCTATGTGCATATCTTTAGTACATCACCATTTGTTGACTTTGTTGTTGTTGCTGTGTGAAACATTTTACCATTGATTTGCATCCTGACTTATTGAAAAAAATGATTATGCTTGCAGATCAGTTCCATGTGAGTGGTTTTCCTTGAAATTCATTTTGCTGGTTGTGTACACTACTTGTACATGCTGTTTTGAATTTTGCTGTTACCATGTACGCTGCTTTGCATTGTGCACTTAGTCGAGATGGTCCACGTGGCTACTTCTCAGTTGCACACTGGATTGGCAGGGCAGTGCACACATGTATATATATATACACGTGTGTATATGCAGCCATCCAGAATATTTTTCTGTCCCTACGCCATATATACATACTGTCTACCTTGTGGTATTTACAATGTATCACTGTGAATATCACAAGTGTCTAAACACAGACGGATGGATATGAAAATTAGGTCGAGTCAGAAAAATGATGAGTAACACACCGAAATTCTGAGGCAAACAAATTTTCAAAATAAAATTATGTTTGCTAGAATTTAGAATATTATTTCTGTTCTAGATACTGTGTGTGTATTTCTGTATATTACAGGTATGGATGACTGGATTGACTATGAGTTGTGAAGACAGAAGTCTAAAGATTGACAATAGTAATGAGTGTGTGTTTGTATTAATGAAATGTAAACATAGTGAGTGATTGTATAATCGAGTGTTTGTTGTGTGGAGCTCTGTATATAAAGATATTGTATATGTTTGAAATGAATTGTATATCAGTGATGTGTTCAAATGTGGAGTACAAAATTTGTACTGTTTGATATTGAAATAAAATATTCCATTCAAATAAAATACTGTGTGAATATTTAAATTTCTGTACAGTTGTATTTTATTTAAATATTATATTCTTGTATGTTGTGTAGTATATGAAACAATGCAATTACAAACACATTTATAACAATATATATTTGGTTGTTATCATCAAATAAAAATCGTATAATTATGTATACAACAACGTTATATACAACAATCTCCCTCTTTTGATGTGACAAACAAATATTAAGATTTTGAATACAGTAAATGTGTTTTATAGTGAAGAACTAATCTCCCCCTATTTGAATGTTCCCCATACAATGAAGAACTGAACTCCCCCTATTTGAATGCTCCCCATACAATAGAAACTCCCCTATATCTGTGCATGAGTGAAAATGAATGAACATGCCATCAATTTTCAGAATTAAAATATTTATAAAATATTCATCATAAATCAAAATCTCAATCC
The DNA here is from genome assembly GCA_030737875.1 of Allium sativum. NCBI lineage: Eukaryota > Viridiplantae > Streptophyta > Magnoliopsida > Asparagales > Amaryllidaceae > Allium > Allium sativum. Next base: position 220,881,314 of record CM060918.1, on the reverse strand, counting down.
ATTCTTCCCCTTTTTTTATCATCAAAAGGGTTCAGAATTTAAAATATAGATGAAAAACTGACTAAAAATATAATTTCAGCATAAGAGGAAGAATGGTCATCATAAATCTCAATCAGTCAAACAAAAATCATAATAAACTGAGAACAGGTGCATATTTCACATTGTAGAACAATGGATTTACAGTGAATTTTATAAAAATGAGGAGAGTTATAAAAATATGAATTTCAATTATTTTCAAAAGATTTTATAAAAATGAAGTTCAAAAATTGTGAAGGATTAGGACTACAATTAATAATTCAATTTAAATGACAAAATTATATAATTTCAAATCCCAATAACTATCAATCAACAAGTTATAATACTTCATAAGATTTCAACACATTTCACAGCTTAGAAAGATGGATTGATAGGCTGGTTTTTATACCCCAAGGAGAATTTCAGATTAATTTCAATTTATAGCACAATATTTCCTTTTTCCTTTTATTTTATTTAAGAGCACATTGACCACGCATAACCAGAGCTTGGATTTTTAAATGAGGTCAGTCGCAGCTTAAATTATAAGTTGTCTCATAACCACGCATGACCAGAGCTTGGATTTTTAAATGAGGTTAGAGACACACTTATGTATTAATTATATATTTATCGTTTTCAGATTCAAAAGAAAAAACTCCTCGGTATATATAAAACCAATATGAATGGTAGAAACATGGTAGGTACAGAAATGGACTGTGAAATAAATTTCTAAATTAATTATATTATGAAATATGCTCGACTGTGCCGGGATCATTGAAAATTTTCAATTATCACTAATTCTGAATAATAACATAGTCCAATTTCTATCACAAATATTTCCACTTTTTATTCAAGAAGATATTTTTAAAAAAATATTAAACTCTCCACATTAATATAAAAAACACGATGAGTGGCAGAATAATGGTAAATAAAGAAGATGGTTGGGAAATAATTACCAATTCAAAGATATTATAATAAATTTTCAACCATCATAAAAAATTTAAATAAAATCTCCTCTTGTTGTGAAATATACTGCAGCCACAATTCATCACCATTTCAAAATCTGGTAATAATTTTGATGAATTATAAATACAGTCAATTTGGATATTGATTTCAATTTCTGAATGAATAATTAATAAATAATCTTAAAATTGAAAATCAATTACAAGAGGAATATGCAGATCTATACAAAACTAGAGGGATTAAAAAAATTATACAGCAAAAGCACATTCAGCACTTCTAAACAATTGATACCACTTGATGTCTCAATTAATGAGGATTTTAACATGATAAGGGGGACGAGCAAGGATATCATAGACAAAAGAATTATAAGTACAAAGCCTAAACAGACAAAATAACAGATTATGCACATGTATCAGAGCAGCAAGCAGATGATTGCAAAACAAACATTTTTCAAAAACAATATCAGAGCAGCACAAAAAATATTTTCAAATCATACTTGTCAAGATGATGGTCACATAAGATGATTCATGATCCAAAAAAATACCGTTTATTAAAAAACATTTGATGAATATGAAACTCTCAAGATTCAGGGAATCAATCACACCAGAATGTAAATTTCAGATTCAAGATATGTGTGTGATTCAATAAATCAATAGTTTCTAATGATTTTAAACAAACATATATTTGAATCAAACAATCATGAAATAACAGTGATTTTCAAAGAACATTTTTCCAAAAGAATTTCTCAAGATATTTCTGACAAGTATAAAGGAAATTTTAGATCATTTACATCAATTTTGAAAGGTATTTCATGATCAAGAAAAACTAAAAAAAAAATTATTTGAAATCACTTGAATCAATGTCAAGTTTTGAGATATAATGAATCAACCACACAAGATTAATAACTTCAAATTTAAGAGGTGTGTGATATTCAAAATATCAAGAATTTTAGATGATTTCAAACAACCAAATTTCAACAATAATGATTATGAATAAAAATGAATTTCAAGATGGATCACTGATTCAATACAATTCAAAGTGTCCAAGCCAATCTGAAAAATAATAAAATTATCACAACTGATAAATAGCAGAGGGCTGTAATGAGTATAAATTTCATGTCTTTTCAAAATGAATTAGAAGAGACTCAAAACAGCAGAGGTGTGTGAAATTCCATTAAACTCTCAGATCTTCAAAAAATATAGAATTCAAATCAATAGTGTTCAAGGTATGACAAGAATACATCAACACTGTTATGAATACATAAAACAGAAAATAAACCTCAAAACAATTGCATATTTTTATTAATTTAAATTCAAGATCTGGAAAAGATTAAAACATCAGAGTTCTATTTAAATGAAGTGAATTTCCAGAAAAATATATGAACTCTGCAATTTGAATTTAATGAAGCTTAGAGAAGAAAAACAAAAATATATGGCAGAATTAAATCAAAACAAAAGATATAAAGTAAATAAACAAATGGAGTAGAAGGAGGGATAAACAAAAAAATAAAATAGAGAATATTTACAAAGATGAGTTTAGAGGTTATACCTGAAATTGACGTGAGCAAATAAATTTCTAACTCAATAGTCTTGGCTAAGGAACTGTGAATGATTATAGAAGTATTGAGCAGCTTGAATCCAAATATCGTTTGCCTAGCAGTTCCTAAACCTCCCCCGGTACCTAACGGTTTAGAGGATTGAGTAGTCTAACAAAGGCAGTAAAACCACTCATATTTGTATTTGTTCGTTTTGGTACCCAAACTTGTTTATATAACAATCCATCCGAATTTACATTTGTAACTTAGGAACCCAGATCTGTTTGAATTTAACGAAGCTTGTTTTATTTCTTTTTAGGTTCCAGGATTGTTTAGATGGATTATTACAAAATAAATTCAATCACATTTATGATTTAAAAATCCTTTAAATTCATCAGAGTTCAAATTTTCAAAACGATTCTTACCAAAGCAGTTTGAGGGACATTTCAAATCATTTGAATTTCGTTTTCCAAAAACATTATTTTTCCCAAAACCAAGACCATGTTTATTTCCAACAGAAATTTGGTTTTTCAACAACGTATTTAAAGATTTTTTTTCCATCAGAAAAATTACTCAAAATTGTTTCAAGTTGTTGAATTTTAGTTTTAAGATCACCGTTTTCTTTCGTTAAATCTGAACAACGATATTTAGTGATCTTACATCTTTCAAAATCAGATTTCAAAACCAAATTTTCATCATTAAGCTATTTAATTTTGGTTTGGGACTTAGCCATTTCAAATTCAAAATGTTTTTTGTTTTTCAGACTCAAATTTCTTGGATTTTTCAATATAGTTTTCAAGTTCTTTCAAAATCAAATCAGATTTCCACAAATTCTCCTTTTCAGCAATTTCAAATTTGGAATATATATCAATCTTAAAAATTTAAAATTCCTTTTGTAGAAAATTATTCAAACTCGATAACTCAATCTGGTTTTCTTTTAAGATCAGAATTTCCTTTTCAAACTTTTGAATATTTTTATTGAGATGAACAAGATTGGTTTTCAATTTCAACCAATTTTTGCAATCTGAATTTGAAGAATTTTTAAATTTTCAAGTTGTGATTCCAAATCATCAATTTTGCTGGTCAACTCAAATTTCTAGATTTCAGAGATTTATTTTTAGATTGGAGTTTATCAGTAGATTTGGTTAGATCAACACAAAAATAAACCAAATCTTCATAAGAGAATTTCTCTATTTCATTGTCTGTTGAGTCTACATCAGCTGATCCATCTGAATTATCATCTGTAAGACCTGTTAAGCACAATTCTGAAACTGAGTTGACAATCGGGGGTTTTGAGCAGTTGTTGTCAATTTGTCCATACTTTCTTATTGAGAGTTTTCCAAATTTCCTGCGCAGTAAAACAATGGGAGATAAAAATTAATTGATTATTACTAAGATGAGAATAGAGAATATGCATAGCACGAGCATTAATATTCCTATCTATTATATCACCTTCACTATTAACAACATCCCAATATTTAATATTAACAGATTTGAAATAGGATATCATTTATGATTTCCAATTCAAAAAATCTGTACCATCGAAAATCTTTGGGATGTGACTAGATTGACTCTCAATGATCTGACAACAAGGATTAGCCATTTCTTAAGAGTTAAAAAAATGACACACAGATATACCTAACTTATCACTGAATTAAAAATCTGACAGGATATTAAAATAATAAACAGATCGCAGAATGCAGCAAAAATAAAAGCGCAGAAAATAAATCACACACATATATACCTAGCTTCGGCAAAACCCTACTTACTGCTGCATTCCTAAGGTTTCTACTAGGTAAAAGAACAGATCCCGCATACAAGACCATGTACGCTCACGAACCCCTCGCCCCTATTCTAATCCTACGCTCAAAACCCTAGACTGGTCTATATCCACTAGACTAGAGTTTCCCCTAGTTTTACAGACACTAGTAAACTGTCAGTTAACCCCTACCCGAATCCCCTAGAATTTTACAGACTCCAGAAAACTATTTTGACTGTTTACAAAACAAATTTAAACAACACAAAGAATAAAAACAATTAAAACCCTAGGAGTTAAAAGAAGGTTATCCCCTTTTCATTTAGAAACTTGGCTAAGAATGTAACGAACTGGAAAATTCGATGCTCGAATTTTCGACACAAATCCATTCTATGTCCAAACTCAAGTACCGAAAATCCAGAATGTTAAAGGGCGAGATAAGAAAGAAAGAAATGTTAGAATAGAAGAAGAAGAACTAAACACAATATCAGAGTCTCACATCGTTACGGAATAAAATATAATGCAGAAATATATCTTTATTTAAAAACATGAAATAGTATTTACAATTTATCAGAGTACAGTGGACATGCAATTCATCTGGACAGTTATAACAGTCTGTCCTCGTTTACAACACACATCGGAATACTATATATATGATATGTCTGAACACCTCCATCTTGTCTCCTGAAGTCCATATCATCTTATCCTGAACCTGTAAATTCGGTCAGACCCAACTTGTCTGACCCGAGCATTACAAACGCCACAGGTCAGTCTTGTGAACCAGCGTGACAAATACCCACTAAATTATTGGTATAATCCATCTTGATTTTAAAGTTAAAAATAATTTTTGAAAGAAAAAGATAATCGTAAGACCAACCCACACATAAACACGGACGGTTTTTACCTTACGATAACCTAAGCCATTTTTGAAATCATATTTTATCCGATATTATGATAGTGTCTAAATACAAATAAATATCAATCTAGCAAAACGCTTGCATCTCACGCTCTACATATATAGTATACAATCAATACTGTGGGCGCTTATTGGGAATTGGATTTCCCACTATGACAAGGTATGGGACCACCTACCAATAGTGTATCTCTAGAGAGAAATACACCGGGTTCTGTTAGCCTACTTTGTAAACTAGGCTATATAAAATCAAGAAGTCAGAAGATCAAGTAAACAGAAGACACTCTGTTACACATCCAGTTCGGATCGGAATTACAGAGGTAAGAACAGAAGCATCACAAAGCTAAAAGATCAAGCCGAATCGGATCGGGCGTAGTCAAAGAAAAGCAAAGTGAGACAAAGTGAGGAGAGACAAAATTCAAACAGGATCGGATCGGATGGGTGCTCCGATCCGAACCCCATGTCATTAGAAGGACCCGATCCGATCCCAGAGGTTTCCAGCTGCTTCACTCCATGATCTCCTGGATATTCGGGGCAGTTACACCCACATTCTACCCACGATGGCCATGTACCCGATGTGCTGGCAACACCAGAAATCATCCGATCCCGAAAGTCATGGAATGGAGGACACGTGCACCCGATCCGAACCGAATTCTGGAGAAGTTTCCACCTATAAATAGACCCTCAAGGGTCATTTGGAAGGATCTTTTGGCACTCTGAGAGTTCAAACATCTTTGAGAACCGAATTCCAGCTCTCCAAACAATTCAAAATCATCATTCAAAGTATATTTTGAGATAATTGAGTGAATGTATATGAAAAGTGAGTGAAATTGAGTGAATATCTCATTGTATTTTCATCTACATCATCAAGCAAAGTGATTATAAAGTGGACGTAGGCTTTTTAACGCCGAACCACTATAAATCCTGTGTCTCTTTTTTATTTTCGATCTTATTTCATTTTAATTTCAGTCAATTTGGGTTTTAGAACCACTTTTTGGTCTAACATTTTGGTGCTTTCACTGAGAACAATTTGAATTCTCTATTTTTCTGGATTATCGTTCTACTTTTTGGACCGTTGAGTTCGAAGAAGTTAGTCCCTAATTTTCGATGCTTTTAAATACTTGTTGGTTGATTGTTGAAGAATTATGGCCAAAGGAAAAGTCAAGGAAGTTCAAACCAGTCGAGGGAACGAAGTCGGTGAAGATCAGCAAAACCCAGTCATGACGAGGTCTCGTGGGCAGAGTTCGGAAGCGGATCGGATAGGTTCAGGAAATCCGAACCGATCACATAGAGAGAGTTCTGATCCGAACCGAGTAGAAGACGTTGAAGAAGTGCATTCCCTAACCCAAACCGATCCGGCCAGGTTACTTTGCTCTGATCCGATCCGACACTAGGTGATGCTGGAATCTCTACTCGAGCCCGTCCAAATGCTCCGACTCCAGCCACCAGGACCAATGACCAGATCAATCCATCTGCGCCCGTCACACAAGGAAATTTTTCGCGTCTTCTTGACATGCTTGAGAGCACTAGGGAGGCTATGAAATTCCACGAGCGCACCAATCTTATGATGCAAGAGAATATGAGAATCATGAGTAGGGAAATTGGTGAACTCCGTAGATAAAGAACTCCATCCCCAGTTCATCATACTGCAATAGATCAGTCTTCTTCTTATGAGGAAGAACGGCCCCGTGAAAGAAGGCCACTCGAACGACCTCAGAATTTGGAGCAAATGACTTTCGGATCTTTGGGATCCCGCGAGGACGCTTCTCGTGTACTAGGACCCAATGATCCGAGCTTGAGAGATCCTATGATTTTACCAATGCGAGGATCCCATGTTTTGCCTAGAGATCCTAACCTTACCAATCCCACTCAAGGACAAATGCTTCAGTCCCTTCCTCCCGAGATCGACCGGGAACGTAGGGAGCAAAGCAGAGCAGAAGCCGCTAGAAGAAGGAGGGCGTCCCCTGATCAGGAGCCTAGAGGAAACCCGAACATCAGAGCCAGGGAGCCTGAACGACCTTTGACCAATGCTGACGTATGGGCTATGGTACGCCAGATCATGTCTGAGAGTCGAAACTACACCGATGAAGATTATGGCATTGAGCGAAGCCATTCTCCCTTTACTGATGACATCCTTGACTTTCAGTTCCCCTGATGTTTTAATTTTCCACAGATGGACAGATATAACGGGAGAACTGACCCGGGACAACATTTGATGCGATACGCATGGCTTATGAACGCTGCCCCTGACGCTGTGAAGTGTAAGGCTTTCCTGATTTACTTAGAAGACGTAGCATTACTATGGTTACCCGACTTCCTCCTTGATCGATATCGAATTTCAGAGAACTAGGCGAACGTTTTATGAATCAATTCCGGCTTCACGCCCGAAAATCTAAGAATGTTATTGAATTATCGAGAATTAAGCAAGCGCCGGGTGAGTCCTTGAAGTCGTATCTAGACCACTTCAATTTAGCTGTAACAGAAGTCAGTGACCCGCATGAACCTACCATCTTGATGGCCTTAATGGAAGGAGTTGATCCTGATTCAGAGTTTGGAGATTATCTTTCTGGGAAGCCGCCTCCCACGAGATAGTTGTTTTATGAGAAGGCCAATATTCAGTTAAGGAGGAAGCAAGGGCAAACAGAAAGAGGAAGTCTGGAGCGGCCTCAAAAGAAGCTGTTTAGAGTAATGTTGCCGTAAAGCAGTCTGGAGAAAGCTCTGGGAAAGTCGAAGTGAATGTTGGAAACAAGAATGGAAACAATAATAATGGAAACGGGGGCAACAACAACCGCAATGGGAATGGTTATAGGAGAAACAGAAACCGAGGAAGTAATTCTGACAAAAGACCCCGGTTCCAGACGTTTGAAAACTATTCACCGTTGAATGACACGTTAGAGAAAATTTATTTGGACATGTATAATGTTTTGCAATATAAAAGACCGCCGCCACGAGATTCGACAGAAAAAGAAATTGCTACCGGAAAGTTTTGTTTATTTCACGGAACTCACGGACATTCAACAAACGAATGTCGACACTTGAGAGATGTGATTGAGAAGTTGTTGCGTGAAGGCAAGTTGGATGAGTATAAGGCTGCCCCAAGGGACAGGGGGCAAGGAGGACAAGCTCCAAACCAGAGTCAGTCTGCTCCCAAGCCTACAGCGCAACAGAAAGGCAAAGAGATTGTCATTAATACCATAGTAGGTGGACTCCATCCAGCTATCCACAGTTTCAGAGAAATGGACCAATACGTTAATGCAGTTAAGCACATAGATGTGGACGAGTGCGATGATTTGGAAGACATCACCCCTATGAAACAGCAGAAGACAATGTTCGATGATGTAGTGTTCCATAGCAGAGACGATACCGGAATCCAGTCACCTACCGAAGATCCGTAGGTCATTACCACTACCATTGGACCGGCACTGGTTCATAAGGTACTAGTGGACAATGGAAGCTCTGTCAACATTTTGTTTAAGAAGTCATTTGATCATATGAAACTTAAATCTGGAGATTTGAAGCCTTGTGAAGGTTAGATCCGAGGCTTCAATGGGGGCATCGACAGCTCCAATGGGGTATATAGAATTGCCCGTAACATTGGGGCAAGGGGATCGTCGAAGAGTACAAATGCTTCAGTTCGTAGTGCTAGATATCGATTCGCCCTACAACGCATTTTTGGGAAGGCCTGCCCTTGCAGAGTTCAGGGCTTGTATTGCACTGTGGTGCTTATTGCTAAAGTTCCCAACTGAAGCCGGAACAAGAGTAATGAGAGGAGATCAAGTCTCCGGACAAGCTTGTTATATTGCCGAATCAAAGATGCTGATAAAGGGACTCAACATCGAGACTGAAGGTGCCTCACCTCCTCTGAAGGAGTTGCCCAAGGAAATGCCCGAAGACCTGGATCCCAGAGAAGATGAGGAACCTGAGGATAGAAAGGCAACTCCTAACGAAACGACAGTGGATATACCCAATGACGAAGCTGATCTAGCAAAAGTTTTGAAGATTGGATCCCAGTTGGATCCGCACCGAGCCAAAGAACTGACTGACTTCCTGAAGGCAAACCTGGATGTGTTTTCCTGGACCCACGCCGACATGTATGGGATATCACCATCCATCATGAGTCATTCGCTGAGTATAAACCCAAAACACTCGCCTGTAAAGCAAAAGAGACGTGCGCTGGGCACAGAGAGGTCGGCAGCTCTGAAAGAAGAAGTGGAGAAGCTGAAAGAGAACGGATTTATTAGAGATTCGACATATCCCGACTGGATATCGAATCCTGTTTTGGTGAAGAAGTCAAATGGAAAGTGGCGGACATGCATTGATTTTTCAGACTTGAATAAAGCCTGCCCGAAAGATAGCTTCCCACTTCCCAGAATAGACCAGCTTGTGGATTCGACGGCGGGACACGAACTTCTTTCTTTCATGAACGCTTATTCCGGATACAACCAGATTCCCATGCATGTGCCTGATCAAGAGCACACGAGCTTCATCACAAATCTGGGGTTGTATTGCTATGTGGTCATGCCGTTCGGATTGAAAAACGCTGGAGCTACCTACCAACGCTTGGTGAACAGGATGTTTTATAACCAAATATGGAAGACAATGGAGGTTTATGTGGACGATATGCTCGTCAAATCAAGACAATCCTCCACCCATACGCAAGACTTGGCAGAGATGTTCGGTATCCTACGAAAGTATCGGATGAAGTTAAATCCTTTGAAGTGCTCGTTTGGGGTGGCATCTGGAAAGTTTCTAGGTTTCATCGTGAGCTCTCGAGGGATTGAAATCAATCCCAGTCAAATAGCAGCGATAAGGAACATTAAGGAACCAAGGAGAATCAAAGATGTCCAAAGTCATGCAGGGAAAGTAGCTGCGTTGAGTAGATTTATCTCGAAAGCAACAGATAAGTGCATCCCGTTTTTTGACTTGATAAAAAGGGGAAAGAAAAATTTCGAATGGATTCCGGACTGTGTTAAGGCCTTTCGGAATCTATTGGACTTACTATAGAGACCACCGATTTTGTCGAAGCCAGTGGATCATGAAGAACCGCATGTTTATCTAGCAGTATCGGCTCACGCCGTTAGCACCGCCTTGGTCCGGGAAGAAGACAAGGTGCAAAGGCCGGTATATTACGTAAGTAAGAAATTGGAAGCTGCAGAACGTAACTACCCAAGGATTGAGAAGCTTTCTTACAGCCTTCTAATCGCCTCCCGAAAACTTCGCCACTATTTTCAAGCTCACCCAATAACCAGATACACTGATCAACCTCTGAGACAGGTGTTGCAAAGGCCCGAAGCATCGGGACGGTTGATCAAGTGGAATATTGAATTAAGTCAGTTTGATTTAAATTTTCAGCCACGGAGATCGATCAGGGGGCAAGCTCTGGCTGACTTTATAGCAGAGTTCACAATTCCGGAGGAAGAGATGATCAACGACAAGGTGGTCAAGTCAAAGGAAGAATTAAAATTAGATCCATGGAAGTTGTACACAGACAGAGCCAAGAACAACCGAAGGTCCGGAGCTGGAGTCGTCTTAGTTACTCCTGAAGGACGATCGTTATATTATGCTCTGCGACTAGAATTTTCAGCGACTAATAATGACTCTGAATATGAAGCCCTGATTGCCGGGCTGAAACTTGCTAAGCACTTAGGAATAAAGGCATTGGATATATTTTGCGACTCCAAAATAGTCGTCTGCCAAGTGCGATAGGAGTTTGCGGCCAGGGGACCTCGACTTATTACCTATCTCGGAAAAGTGGAGGAGGTGTTGAGCAACTTGGAACGGTATAACATAATGCATATCCCAAGAGCTGAAAACAAGAAGGCAGACCGGCTAGCAAAGCTGGCTAGTTCCGATAATCCGGAGGAAACCGAAATGGTCCAATTGAGACGTTGGGATCGCCTAGCTTTGAGTCAACGGAAATTGAATTAGCTTTCGAAGCAGAACCGGAGAGGGAGTCGTGGAAGACCCCAATCAAGAATTTCCTTAGAAATGGGATACTCCCGCCAAAGAAGAGTGAGAGGCGAGCCATAGTTCGCAAAGCTACCAGATACATCCTTCAAGATGATACCCTTTATCGACAAGGATTTTCTATGCCCCTGTTACAATGTATAGTGCACGAAGACATCAAGTGTGTACTAAGAGAAGTACACAAAGGTGAGTGTGGAGATTATATGGTAGGTCAGACCTTAGCAAAAAAGGTATTGCGGTATGGATATTTCTGGCCCACGATTAATAAAGATGCATCTAATTACTCACGACGCTGTGACAAGTGCGAGAGGTTCGCCAAGATCCCCAGAGCACCACCGACCCAGTTCAAGTCGATGGTGAGTCCATGGCCATTTTCCATGTGGGGAATTGACATCATTGGAGTTCTACCGATTGCCAAAGGAGGAGCGAAGTATGCAATAGTCGCCGTGGACTATTTTACGAAGTGGGTGGAAGCTGAGCCCTTAACCAAAATCACAGCGAGAAAGGTGATAAGTTTCGTGGTTAGAAATATTATATGCCGATTTGGGATTCCAAGGACCATTATAACTGATAATGGAACCCAGTTCAATTGTGCTGAATTCAGAAATTTCTGCTAGAAATACAAGATCGACAAGCGATATACTGCAGTCGCCCACTCACAGTCGAATGGGCAGGTAGAAGCAATAAATAAAGTTATAAAGTCCATCCTCAAGAAGCGATTGGAACTTGCAAAAGCAAAATGGGTGGATCAATTGCCCTTGGCCTTGTGGGCATATCGTACAACGTTAAAGACAGCTACCGGTCATACTCCTTTCTCTCTCTCTTTTGGCTTAGAAGCAGTAATCCCGGTAGAGCTTGAAGTTCCCTCTCACAGGGTGACATATTATGACCTGATGACGAATCGGGCACTCCTCCACGAGTCCCTTGATGAAATCGAAGAGAAAAGGGACAAGGCAGACTTGCGTGCGTCGAGACATCGACGTCAAATGGTACGCTATTATGACAAAAAAGTTCGTTTTAGAACCTTTGAACCAGGAGATTTGGTGCTAAATCGATTTTCTCCATCCCTTCCTCACCACGGTCCAAAGTGGGAAGGACCCTTTGTCATCCAACGGAAACTTGAGACAGGAGCCTTCAATTTAACGACCGTAGATGGCGAAGAAGTGCCTAAGGCTTGGAATACCCAACACTTGATGCGATATTTGAATTAGGGATGCTGTATTTTCTTTTGTTTTTCTTATGAACTCTGTAAAAAGGCACGACTCGCCTTAGAAAAGTCTGTTGATAAGAACAAAGAATTATAAAGTGGATGTAGGCTAGACTTAGCCGAACCACTATAAAAATATCGTGTGCCACTTACTTTCCTGCATTATTTATATCTTCAACTATTATTCTATTGTGACTGTGGAATATGAGATGTGAAATTAAAATCTGAAAAGTTTGAGATGGCCTATATGCAGGAACAAACACAACGACTGTATGTACGATAAGACATAAAAGAATGGGAAGACGACATTCTTAACTCTAACTCTCAAGAATTGAGAGAGAGTATAAAGGACGGGAAGATGACGTCCTCTGAGGTGTGAAGGTGCACCCAGATGAGAGACCGCCTCAGAAAGAACTCTAACCTGAATATAATACTGGAGAGTATAAAAGATGCCAAAAAATAACAGGCATCAATGACAAAAGGAATGTGACCCCCGTCAAAGAATCGAGGACATTCGGACCTTTTAACTTAATCTTGAATAGTTTTTCGAGACTGACTGGGGGCATATATGTACATACATATTCCCCCCCACTATGACTCCATTACGTAATTTTAGTAGGACATGCATTTGCATTTTTACATAAGTACTGAACTGCCGACTAACAGACATTGCAGGAAATGAATTATTTTTATTTACAAATGAATGAATTTGTACAGGAAAACAGGCAAAAAGAAGGTGCGAGGGCCGCACTCGCCACACCAATTATGGGCCAATCAAATGCTAAAATAAAGCAAAATATTTCGTCACTTAGACTTTGAAGTGACTTGGACTTCTTAGCAGTCTTCTGAGCATCCTTCGCCTCTTTTTCAGCATCAGTTAAAATGTGCATTGGTTATTTCTTCCCTGAGACTAAAGTGCTGGAATCGGTTGACTTTTTCCCGGGAGGTGGAACGCTGGAATCAAGAGAAGACTTCTTAGCAAGTTCTTCTGTAATAGATCTAGTCGAAAGCTTAACAACTAACCTTGATCCAGCATCCACTACTGCGAGAGGCTTAAGGCTTTCGGGGTCTAGGTCCTGAACTTTAAGCTGCATGCGTTTGTCTTGTTCGGCTTTCAGTGCAGCTAAAGTAATGTCATCGGCGCTTTTTGATTCCCCAACTATAGCCACCTCAGGGTCCTCCTCATGTCCCTCATCGCCACTATCATCCTTTAAGGCATCAGCCTTACCCTTGTCTCCTTCATTCTTCTCCGCTGACTTTGCTTTGGCAGTAGCTCCCTGGGGCACGTCCGCCTTCTCGGATGGTTCAGCACCTTCGGAATGAGAAGCAACAGTTATCAACTTGGGAGAAAATAAAGGGTCCTTCACTGATTGTCCAACTATGCGGCAGAAAGTGGAGACAGCTTTGACGAATTGGGGTGAAAAGGTAGAAATACCTTCCAATGATTTTTCAGCTAGAGTAGCTGCCGCCTCTGAAGCCGATTCAGGAATAGAAGATAAAAGAGATGTCTGAGGGATCGCCGGGTTTTCAGGGTCGTATCCCTCTACTTCAGGAGTTTTAGCGGCAGTGGAAGAAGAGCCAGCCTCCAAGATGTCTTTTTGTTTAGCCTTCCATTTTTCTTCATCCATGACGGCAGCAATCAGGCGACGCCCCTCGGCTAGACTTGCCGGCTCGTCATCTCTTAGATACTTTTCCATAAGTTTGTCCTCGTCGATGGAATCTACCTTGAGTTCCTCTTTTTCCATTTAACAATTTGGCTCCATACATGAACCAAGGTAGTCGGGTAATCATCGATCCAAGAGATGTTTCGATGGCGGATCATATGTGCAAAAAATTCAATCAGTAATTCACCAAAGCCCTGCACATCCTCCTGAGCCTCTGCTAGCTACTTGCGGTATTCTTCGGCCGATTTGATGACGCTTTCAACATTACCCTCCGCCAGGGCAGCCCTGTTCTTGGCCTCCATCAACTTGGAAGCCAAGTCAGCATTTTTCTTCTCTAATTCGGCGTTCTTCTTCGCCAACTCGGCCTTTTCTCGCTCAAGGTCAGCATAAGAAAGTTGCATTTTGGCAGCATCTGACTTGGCATCTTCCGCTTGCTTTTTCAGCTCCGAACGCTCTTGAATATGGGACTCGAGCAAGTCATGATAGCGTTTTTGTAGATCTTCAAATTGTTGCTTGAAGCTAGCAGCGTCCCGTTGAGCGATAACAAGTTGAGCCTGTGTATCCTCGAGGTCTTTTCCTAAATTTTTTAAGGCCCTTGCATCATCTTCTGCGGTCTTCTGCATCGAGTTAGTATTCGTTATTAGAGTTCGGATGATTCTGGAAAGGTTGCGTGAATACTTGAACATCTCTTAATATTGTTTCTCGACCGCGTCTATTTTTGCTTTGGCCTCTTCTGCCCACCTCGAGGAAATAGGCTCAAGAGCAGGTAAGAAAGTTAAGTTTTCAAAGTAGTGATATGGAAATTGCTCCTCCAGATACACCCGCTTAACTACAGTTTCAGCATCCAACGGTGGAGGTGCAGGGAATGTCAACTCGGTATCCTTATGGATGGAGGGCTCAATGGCCTCCTCATCCTTTCTAGGCCGTTTAGCAGGAACCTTGCGCATGCTTCGCGATTTGATATCTCTCGGTGGGCTCCTTTGCCTACTGCGCTTTTCTTGAGAAGAAGTTGAGTCTTTTGATTGTGTCCTGTCATCTTCTCGACGACCTTGGTAGCCCTTATATCGCTCTGAATCTGACCGAACGGGAGAGCGAGAGCGCGATGACTGCGAATTATAAGAATCATAGGGCCTTCTGTCCTCCCTACGGCGACCTTCGCGACGATCATACTCAACACCATCAGGGGGTCTGGTCATGCTGCGACGTAGCTTCTTGATGTCATATTAAGCACGAGACATTTTACCTGCACAATAATGCAAGTGGAATTCAGAATCAGTATTCTCATAAGACGTAAGTGCTGTGAAGTGGGGTGCAATTGTGTTAAGTGCATCCTAAATGGTGACCCCCCTCCAACAAACTAGAGTCTGAAGCCGAGCCAGTGCGAGAGGGCTCTTTGGCCTTAACAGGAGTAGACTCCTCCGAAGAAGTAAAAACTAAAGGATTTGTACCAAAATCTTCGAAAGTGTAAATAGTGTCAGGAAGTGAGAGATCCCCCAAGGCCTGAAATGTGGGATCATCAACAGTGGGGTCATCTCTTTGGGAAGCGCCTGTTGGCTGTTCTTTAGGAGATGGTGATTTCTCTAGAGAAACAACATCCCCAGGAGTGATGTACCCCTCTCGGTGCTTTTTAGGTAAATTAGCCAACTCATCGTCTTGAGTCGAACTTGGAGAAGGTGAAGTTTGAAGCGGCATGGTGGGACCTTTCGAGTTCTCACCCGTTTCTGGAATAACACCCACCGGAGGGATATATACATATAGACCTGGCCCATGACCTATGCTATGGGTAATGGATAGCAGCCTGTGGTGATGGAGATATTCGTCCTTAAGGACCTCGTCGATAGTTAAAAACTTTTGATCACCATTAAGGAGCCGATGCATCCGATCAAAGAACACTTGACCCGATATCTGTTTTGGATTGTCAACTGCAAACAGAAAGAAAACGGATTAGTGTGGTGGCGTGGACATTCAGAGTCGAGGTTTAGAAAACCAGTGCCTTACTCGATTTTGTCCATCTCCTAGCACACCCCGGCTGTTGCCTTACATAAAACCATTCCAGCTTGGAGTCGCCGACCTTGCTACTGAATGGCGCTGAAATTATCTTTCTTTTTGGGACAGACTCGAAGTAAGAGAAAGAAGGAGTTTCTCGAGTCCGGTGCTTGAAAGTTATAAAAGAAATGAACGTCATCAAAAGTGAGCTCTATGCCTAAGATCTCACGGTATGCTACATATAAGGTATGCTGGTAAGCATAGGAGTTGGGATGCAGCTGCATGGGGGCAATCCGCATCTGTCTTAGAAAGTCGACGACAAAGGGAGAAAACGGTGGAATAGCTCCGATCATGCACATCAATCGAGTGATTGCCATAAATCCTTCCGAAGGATTATGAGGACGGTCAGTTTTAGACGGCACCAGAGTATCTTTTTTATGTATCCCGTACTTCAAGCATATTCGAAGGAGCCTGTCTTAGTCAATTGTCGATTCAACAGAATCTTGAGGTGACTCCAATATGACGACAGATCCAAATTCGTCAGGAGATCGAGTATCTCCAACCCCTCCTTCCTCTTCATAACCCAGAGAAACTTCACTGTCAGAAGACGTTCCGCTGCTGTGCGCCCCCGCTTCATAATCTGATCCCTCGTCACCCCATTCAGGGTCTGAGGAAGAAGATATGTCGTCAAGAGTAACTTTGTCGGATGTCTTTGGGACCTCTTTCTTTTCTGCCAGTCTAGAAGAATGTCTTTTGGCCATGATCACTAAACTATCGAAGAAGTAATAACAGAAGTTAGAGTAAATTAGCCCGTGTCCCCCTGTGCACGTGTGTGAACTAAAGTTTGTACGGTGTGTGCATAAGATGTAAAGTTAACACTCGAAAGTGTAAGGCAAAATCTTGGCAATGCAATAATGTTAAGAATAGTTCTTGATGTTCGTTTATGTTCGCGAGGCACTATCCTAACTTTCCATTAAGTTGAAGATTATGCCAAGAGTTGATTTGGCCAGTTAAACAAATTCTTATGCATTAAGTTGGACTGCTCTTCGGTTCGTTCGGATGCATTCCTTGGGATCAGATTGGGGCACAGCCCTGCCTTGGACTCAGACAAACATTGAAGCCCAGGGATCAAAGTCGGATCGGTTCAGAAGTAGGCTCCTCGAACGGTCCGGATCGAATTAAGTGACCATGCTCCTCTCCTCCTTTATTTCGCTTTCGGGTCCGATCCGGTTGCGAGAGTACTATCCGACCCGATCCAATTAAGTGAGTTCTGTCTCCCTCTTCAACTTTTGCCCCAACCCGATCTGGCCTTATGAGCCGTTTCTTCCGTTTCTTCTCCTTCGTCCTCCATATCTCCTCGCCCGAACCGATTCCCTATGCCCTTCGTCTTCCTCCTCCCCCTCGGTCACAACCAAACTCAATCCCATTGCTTCGAGGTGATGGCGGAGCCACCAGCGACGATGGCGAGGGAGAAGAGAGTCACGGCATCAGAGCCGATCAATAACCACACTCAAATCATTCAAATCGACCACAAATTTCAATTGAAACCAATTATTATGAAGTTAATCGAGGATTTAAACCTACCAAGGTGTTTAATTTGGAGATCAACCCAAGAATTTTAAGAGCTTTCTTTTTGGGACCTTGGGTTTCGGAGCGAGACTTATCAAACGAACGCAATGAAAGAAAAAGAAAGTGAGAAGAAGACGGAGGCTGGGTTTATATAAGTATGTGGTGACCATTCGTATCCCTTTCCTCCTTTCCCGCTTGGACCGGATCATAGCCCACCAACTCATTTTTTAGCTTGCTAGCCCATTGTTAAGCAAGAAAGAAAGAGGAGACTGCACGGGTCGGGATCCGGGCCGAATGGATTGATGCAAAAGCTTGACGTATAACTTGAACTCAAAAGAAATCAAGAAGAAAATCGCCTGGAAGAATAACTAGATGTTAACAAGAATTCTCCAAATTGTTTGAAAATTGTAACAACCCGTGTTTTTATAACGTAATAACCATAAATCAAGGAACAATTAATTTTTAAAATAAGAATCAAGGGAAATAGGTTGCGCCATTGCGTTCGTCTCGAAATTTTGCTTGGAAATGAGCCCGAGTTTTTGAAAATCGGAGTCCGTATGACCAAGTTATGACCATTCGAAGTTTTCAGAAGTTTTCAAGTTCAAAACAGACTCTATTCGAATTCAAAATTCGAATTTCAAACCTCCAAATGGACTGGGCAGGAAATTTCCTGCCCAGGACCAGGTCGACCTGGGGGTCGACTATGTAGTCGACCTACCCAGGGTTAGGTCGACCATAGCGTCGACCTGGGGGTCGACCTGGTGCCTAAACCCATTTCTGAAGCTGGATTCACTCTGATGTATTTGGCCTCATTTCTGTCCACATTCGTTGACCTGACCCTATAAATACAGCCCCTAACACCAGTCTCTCTACACCAAATTTCTTTCTGACCTTATGATGCTCTGATTCTGGTTGAAAAGTATGAGAGAGGGACTGCTTCTACTACGTTGAGACTGCGTTAAGGGAATAGCTGATTTGGGGACTTCTATTAGGACTTGACTAAGCATATTCAACATCGACTCTCTTTTTCTAATTCTCGAACCACGATCTGTAAGCCCCAGTTATTTTCAGATTTAAACTGTAAATGTATTATGAATATGATGTAAATTGAAATTGGACCTATGTATGATGACTGTTTATATTCATTCTCGTTCATCTTAGATCTTGACTCTTGGATATTACTATGACATTGATGTGGGGCCTATTCATGTTGTAAATCAAAAGAAACCCCTCTTATTATCATGTTGAATCTGTTATTAGTCACATGTTTATGACTATCACCTTATGACAGTCGTTACCATGACTATACTATCACCTTATGTCAATCGTATCATGACTATACTATCACCTTATGACAGTCGTTACCATGACTATACTATCACCTTGTGACAACTGTTATTTTGACTAGTACCTTATCTTGCTAGATTTGGAATCTTTATGTTCGAGGCCAATATTTCATATGTCAGTAATATTTTAATCTTTTATTTCAAGTCATATCATGCTATGCTAGTAATCACTTTTGCCACATTATACCCGTTCCTTTTTATGTTATTCCTTATTAGATTTATTTTTATTGATTCGAACTTACGTGCGATGGGAATACGATTTGGGTAGACTAGGTAAAACATAAATTAGCTTTAAACTTGAACATGAATGTTGTTATGACTCGAACATGAATATGGACATGAACTTGACATGATTTGACATGAAATATGACTTGAAAACTTGACATGAATCTAGACATGAAAACTTGAACGTGGGCATGACAACTAGATAACTTGAAAATGGCCAACTCGAGGTTGGGTTGAGTTTGCAGTGTAAATCTGCCCGAAACCGCCCGGCAAATCCAGTGGCTACAAACAATAGGATCCAATCTGGGTAGTTGGTCATATTTCACGTAAAAACCCGAGGTTAGACTATGTTGTGGTGTAAATCTGCCCAGAACCGCCCGGCAAATCCAGTAACCACAACAGTTAGTCTAATGTGAAAGGTTGGCGTGCACTAATGAATTAATGCCACATGATAGGGTTAAGTCATGAACCACTTGAATATACTTAACCAACTTGACACGATGACTTGATAGGGTTAAGTCATGAACTGCTTGAACACACTTAACCAACTTGATACACGATCTGGATAGGGTTAAGTCACAAATTTGAATGACAACACTTAACCCATTAGAAACCCTAGTTACGCGGTCCTTTTCAGTAGTAACCCACTTAGATGTATCACGATACCCTGGGACTAGGCAGGGTGGGGCACGATTACTGGGCTGATTGTAAGCGACCAGAACGACGGCTGAGTAGGTGCGCCATTGTAGGTTCAGGCGGGCTATGGTCGTGCACGTAGTCCGGAGTTGAAAAAGAAGGCATTGGGCACCCGTAGATTTACACTGTGCGTGCTTGATTCGTGTCGGTGGTTGGCACCATAGGACTTGATACACCCTATGGTGGACCTAGCACAGGTAACTACATTTTAGGATAGGGCCGTATGACACAGACACATGACGAGCTAGGACTTGTAGGGAGCCGATCGATTGGTAGATCGTACCATAGGACCCCGTAATGGGTCACTTCATGATACTGGGCCAAGGGATCATTTCATGGTTAATACTTGACATGGGTTAGAATACTAGTACAGTTGGTGCAGTGAACCTTGAACATGCGATGCCAGACTTGACTTATCTTGTTATCTTAATTATCCTACTAGTTCTGTTATCATCCTTATGTTTAATTCCAGTTTTCACGTATCATGTTACCTTTACTAGTTTTCATACTGAAAGTCACTAGGGCTTACCAGTCTTTATGACTGACCCTTTTTCTTTCGCCCCTTTTTCTTTCGTTTCTTCCCCCCAGGTTCTCAGGGAGGAAACACTAGCTCTTAGCTTGGATTTAGCTGCTTTCTGACAGCTCATGTACGGTTTGGTCTTGAGGTATGCTATGGCTGCTTCTGCTATTTATGGGGAATATTTTACTTTTGGGTATCTTAAGTTTATGCTTCTTTGGAACTTGATGTAATGGAATAATTTGTATCTTTGATGTATGAGCTTTTGACTCTTTTCTTGGAAATAATAAGAAGTTGGTTTTTAATTTCTACCGCTGCTTTATCTTTATTTATGTTCTACCTTGTGATATCTCTGTGCATGTTTACCTAGATAATACTCCACCAAAACTAGTGCATTCCCTTTGTGAGTGACCCTAGCGGAGGTGGGGTGTTACATTTGGTATCAGAGCGCAAGGTTACCAGGCTGGGCAAAAGTTTAAAAACCTTCCGAAACTGTTTTCAAAACTATTTATAAAGAAGCATTTTTCAAGAAAAGTTCCATGTTTAAAAAGGTTATTCCCCAAGAAGCCATTAGCACTTCCCTTTGTTTCCTCGTTTGAATCTTTTCTTTTCGTTTTTCAGCATGGCCGATCTTAACCTTCCTGAGGGAATACCCGTGCCTGGATGGTTCCGAAGGTACTTAGAAGCTAGGGCAAACGACGCGGGCACGGCAGACATCCCTCCTCCTCCTCCTTCCCTAGTGGCTGCGGTTCCTCCTCCTGGTACCGCCTTTGCCAAAATATGCAAAGACTTTAAAGCAGTGGGCGGCAAGAACTTCGTTGGAACAGAAACCTTTGTTGAGGCACGAAACTGGCTAAAGGAGACATAAGACTTGTTCATTATCTTTGATATGGAGGACCATAGGAAAGTTCATTTGGCAGCATGGTTGTTGAAAGAGGAAGCTGCATTTTGGTGGGAAGTCACCAATGCTACCAGGCCAGTTGAAACTTGGGCAGACTTTAGAGAGAGGTTTGGGCTTAAATTCTTATCGTCCGATGATAACCTTCAGATGGAGAGGTTCTTAGCACTCAAGCAAGGGGATATGTCTGTAAGGGAGTACGTGAATAAGTTTAATCAGCATGCTCGGTCGGTTTGGATTTGGTCAACACAGCCCAGAAAAAGGCTGTACGCTTTGCTCGAGGATTGAACGAGCCACTACATAGCTTGGCCCTAACTCATATACCCATGGGGGCGACCTTTGAAAGCTTGGTGGATATGGCTCTACTCCATGAGGAAGACAAGAATAGCAAAAAGGAGGTTAAGCCTACTGAAACTCAGAATAGGAAAGCTGACTTCAAAAAGGGGAACAACAAGAATAACAAGGGCAACAACAAATCACGTGAGACGAGGAAGTGCAACTTCTGTGGTATTACTGGACATCTAGCTAAAGACTGTAGAAGGAAGAAGAGGAGTTGGGTGAATGCTTTCATTGTGGAGATACTAGACACATCAGCAATGATTTCCCTAAGAAGCAAGGACAGGGGCAATGGCAGACCCAGCGAGTAGGACCTTCTGGAGGGCAGTTGCATGCTCTCAACACCACTCCAGCTCTTGACCGGGGTAGTATTATTTCCGTAGAAAGCCTTGTTTACATTTTTGACTTTCCTATTTGAAACTTATTTGACTCTGGCGCAACGCATACTTTTATTTCTTATGATATTGTTGAAAATCTGCACCTAAGTACTAGTCTGGTTGAGGATCTCGTTATAGTTTCAAATCCAATTGGGGGCTCCGCCCATTTATCTATGATGTGTGTGGATTTGAGGATCTCTATCTTAAGCGTAGAATTCACGTGTAATGCTTATGTTCTCGGATTCATGGGATATGGTTTGATCCTAGGTATGGATTGGCTGTCCGATTACGGGGCCATCCTTGATTGTGAACGAAGGGTAGTAAGGCTCATGACTCGCCTTGGTAATACCCTTGAAATTTCTTGTAACCCGAAGGGTCTGGTCAGGTTGTGTTATCTTGAATCCCTTGACTCGTCCGACGATAATTTGCTATCTGTAAGAGTGGTCTGAGAATATCCAGATGTCTTTGATGAAGTGAGGGTATTACCTCTTAAACGCGAGACAGAGTTCCGAATTTATCTTGTTGATAATGCCAAGCCAGTTTCATTGCCCATTAGGCACATGGCCCGCGAGAAAGAAGAGAGCTCAGTAAACAAATCAACGAGTTGCTTGAGAAAAATTTCATAAGACGAAGCATTTCTGAATGGGGTGCTCCAGTGGTATTCGCTACTAAGGCGGATGGATCGCTTCGTCTGTGCGTAGATTATCGTGAGTTAAACAAGCTGACAAAGAAGAATAGGCACCCACTACCAAGAATCGATGATTTGTTTGACCAACTTGTGGGAGCATCTGTTTTCTCTCAACTCGATCTAGCCACAGGATTCCATCAGCTCAGAGTGGCTGAGGATAGCATTGACAAAACTGTGTTTAGGACTCCAGATGGGTTCTTCGAATGGCTCATCATGCCGTTTGGGCTAACAAATGCACCCGCGTACTTTGTAGATTTGATGAGTAGGGTGTTTCGGGAGTTCCTTAACAAGTTTGTGGTAGTTTTCGTGGATGATATTTTGATCTTCTCAAAAGATGAAGAAGAGCATGCTAGACATCTCAAGGAAGTCATGGAAACGCTTAGAGCACACCAGTTAATGGCTAAGTTCTCCAAATGCCATTTTTGGAGGAAGGAAGTTTGGTTCCTTGGACATGTAGTTTCTAAGCAAGGCATAGCCGTGGACCCTGCAAAGGTAGTTGCGGTACAAGACTGGAAAATTCCTAAGAATGCAACGGAGGTGAGGAGCTTTCTCGGTTTGGCGGGCTACTACAGGAAGTTCATTAAGGACTTCGCTAAGATTTCAGCCCCTCTTACTAAATTAACAAAGAAGAACCTACCTTTTGCATGGGACATATAATGTGACGCTGCTTTTTAGAGACTTAAGAGAGCCCTCACCACAGCTCCAGTTTTAGCATTACCCGATGGAGGTAACATGTTTACCATGTACACAGATGCGTGCGGCACGGGATTAGGCGCTGTCATAATGCAGGAAGGAAGAGTAATATGCTACAAGGGCAGACAACTTAAAGTTCATTAGAAAAACTATCCCACGCATGACTTAGAGTTGGCCGCGATTGTCTTTGCACTTAAAGCGTGGCGTCATTATCTTCTAGGGGAGAGGTTCGAGCTGTATACCGACCACAAATCGCTTAAGTACCTCTTCTCACAGAAAGATTTAAATCTGAGACAGCAGCGGTGGATGGAATTCTTGGCATCATATGACTTCGATATAGCTTATACCCCTGGCAAGGGTAATGTGGTGGCAGACGCGCTAAGTAGAAAAAGGTTGACTTTGAGCCCCTTGTTTGTTGAAATGAAAAGCCTTGAGTTTATAGCAACCTTTGATTTTACACCTGCTGTTGAGTCATTGACTGCTACGTTAGCATCTCTTGAGCTAAGACCTACACTTCTAGACCAAGTAGGGACTTCATAGAAGGAAGACCCATAGATAGTTGAAATCATGTACAAGCAGATTAGGGGTGAGACGTCGAGTCACCTCAGTAGGCATGCCATAAATGACCCGGGATGGCTAAGGCGCGATGGAAGACTATGTGTCCCACAAGTGGGAGACTTAGTAAGGAGAGTTCTCGAAGAGGCGCATCACTCGAAGATGACTATACATCCCGGAGGGGATAAGATGTACAGGGATATGAAACGCATTTTCTTTTGGGCTGGAATGAAAAAGGACGTGGCAGAGTTCGTTTCGAAGTGCATGGTGTGCCAACAAGTAAAGGCCGAGTCGAAGAAGCCTGGTAGGCTATTACATCCTTTGTAAGTTCCGCTATGGAAATGGGAGAGTATCTCGATGGATTTCGTGGATGGATGGCCTAGGTCAAGGAGGGGAAATACTAGCATATGGGTCATAGTTGATAGACTCACGAAAAGTGCTCACTTCATTCCGGTGAAGAGCAAGGGGACCGCATTAGGACTAGCGTCTATTTACCTTCGAGAGATAGTATGGTTGCATGGAGTCCCTTCTAGTATAGTTAGTGATCGTGACCCGATTTTCACTAGCCAGTTTTGGAATAGTCTGCAAGAAGCAATGGGAACACGACTGAACTTAAGCACAGCCTATCACCCACAGGCAGATGGACAAACCGAAAGGGTAAGTAGGGTACTAGAAGATCTCCTGAGGCTATGTATTCTTGACTTTGGTGGTACTTGGGAAGACCATCTTCCTCTCGTGGAGTTTGCGTATAATAACAGTTACTAAGCTAGCATCGGAATGGCACCGTTCGAAGCCCTGTATGGAAGACCGTGCAAGTCACCAACTTGTTGGTGGGAGACGACAAACAGGCTTATACTTGGCCCCGACATGATAAGGGACACTTTTGAAAAGATTGAGTTGATACGAAGGCGGATGAAAACGGCCCAAGATAGACAGAAATCTTATGCGGACCAGAGAAGGACAAACCTAGAGTTCGAAGTCGGAGATATGGTCTTTATAAAAGTTTCTCCGTAACTCAATGTAGTTCATTTTAGAGTAGTTGGAAAGCTAGCACCAAGATTTGTAGGACCGTTCCCCATCACTAAGAGGATTGGACGGATGGCCTATAAGGTAGACTTACCAGAGAGGCTGGCTGGGGTGCACAACGTCTTTCACGTCTCGCATCTCCGGAAGTGTTTGCATGAGTCAACCGAAGTGGTTGAGCCAAGCATCCTTGAAGACGTAGAAGTGGAAAAAGAAGCGACATTAAGGCGAGTTCCGATTCGTATCTTAGGAACAGAGATTAAGAAGCTAAGGAATCGAGAAGTCAAGCTGGTGAAAGTGCAGTGGAGTGAAACCCAAAAAGATGCAACTTGGGAAACTGAAGAGAAGATACGCGCGCTTTACCCATATCTTTTTGAGGGTACATTCTCGATCTCTTTTTCCTTGAAAACCTTTTCGTATCATGCTCCTACTATCTATGTTTGTCTTGTTATCTTCTCGATCTTATCTTGAGAACCTTAGGTAGAACCATATGGATGTAAACATGTGATTGAAACATGTTATGGTTGATGTTTGCAAATGGTTGCAAGTGGTTGCAAGTGGTTGCTAGTGGATGCATGACACACATTAGGCACTAGATCGGCTCAGTCACATTTTCATGTTGCATATGCATGAGTGCTAATACTTGTACATGGATGGAACTTGTTATGCTATCACTTGGATGTTGCATATGGATGAATGTTTGTGCACTCATGTAAAGATTATGAACTATGCTAGGAATTTGCATACATGTTGGATTCATGACACTAACATATTTTGCATTAAGGAGGTTTACTGAATCAGTAACCGCCTGATCTTTTGCATTAGATAAGTACATATACACACACTTTCTGCATATGTTCATACAGCACTAGAAGTCTTTTAAGGACAATGGTTGCCTGTGGATGTTGCTTTAAGTAGATGGATGATTGGATGGTAGGACACATCCTCCCTAACTTAGAGATTTCGTGGACGAAATCCTTTAAGGGGGGAGAATGTAATAACCCGTGTTTTTATAATGTGTAATAACCATAAATCAAGGCAGAATTAATTTTTAAAATAAGAATCAAGGGAAACAGGTTGCGCATTGCGTTCATCTCGAAATTCTGCTTGGAAACGAGTCTGAGTTTTCGAAAATCGGAGTCCGTATGACCAAGTTATGACCATTTGAAGTTTTTAGAAATTTTCAAGTTCAAAACAGACTCAATTCGAATTCAAAATTCGAATTTCAAACCTCCAAATGGACCGGGCGGGAAATTTCCCGCCCAGGACCAGGTCGACCTGGGGGTCGACTATGTAGTCGACCTACCCAGGGCCAGGTCGACCATAGTGTCGACCTGGGGGTCGACCTGGTGCCCGAACCCATTTCTGAAGCTCGATTCACTCTAATGTATTTGGCCTCATTTCTGTCCACATTCGTTGACCTGACCCTATAAATACAGCCCCTAACACCAGTCTCTCTACACCAAATTTCTTTCTGACCTTATGCTGCTCTGATTCTGGTTGAAAAGTTTGAGAGAGGGACTGCTTCTACTACGTTGAGACTGCGTTAAGGGAATTGCTGATTTGGGGACTTCTATTAGGACTTGACTAAGCATATTCAACATCGACTCTCTTTTTCTAATTCTCGAACCACGATCTGTAAGCCCCGGTTATTTTCAGATTTAAACTATAAATGTATTATGAATATGATGTAAATTGAAATTGGACCTATGTATGATGACTGTTTATATTCATTCTCGTTCATCTTGGATCTTGACTCTTGGATATTACTATGACATTGATTTGGGGCCTATTCATGTTGTAAATCAAAAGAAACCCCTCTTATTATCATGTTGATTCTGTTATTAGTCACATGTATATGACTATCACCTTATGACAGTCGTTACCATGTCTATACTATCACCTTATGTCAATCGTATCATGACTATACTATCACCTTATGACAGTCGTTACCATGACTATACTATCACCTTGTGACAACTGTTATTTTGACTAGTACCTTATCTTGCTAGATTTGGATTCTTTATGTTCGAGGCCAATATTTCATATGCCAGTAATATTTTAATCTTTTATTTCGAGTCATATCATGCTATGCTAGTAATCACTTTTGCCACATTATACCCGTTCCTTTTTATTTTATTCCCTATTAGATTTATTTGTATTGATTCGAACTTACGTACGATGGGAATACGATTTGGGTAGACTAGGTAAAACATAAATTAGCTTTAAACTTGAACATGAATGTTGTTATGACTCGAACCTGAATATGGACATGAACTTGACACGATTTGACATGAAACATGACTTGAAAACTTGACATGAATCTAGACATGAAAACTTGAATGTGGGCATGACAACTAGATAACTAGAAAATGGCCAACTCGAGGTTGGGTTGAGTTTGCAGTGTAAATCTGCCCGGAACCGCCCGGCAAATCCAGTGGCTGCAAACAGTAGGATCCAATGTGGGTAGTTGGTCATATTTCACGTAAAACCCGAGGTTAGACTATGTTGTGGTGTAAATCTGCCCAGAACCGCCCGGCAAATCCAGTAACCACAACAGTTAGTCTAATGTGAGAGGTTGGCGTGCACTAATGAATTAATGCCACACGATAGGGTTAAGTCATGAACCACTTGAATATACTTAACCAACTTGACACGATGACTTGATAGGGTTAAGTCATGAACTGCTTGAACACACTTAACCAACTTGATACACAATCTGGATAGGGTTAAGTCACGAATTTGAATGACAACACTTAACCCATTAGAAACCCTATTTACGCGGTCCTTTTCAGCAGTAACCCACTTAGATTAATCACGATATCCTGGGACTAGGCAGGGTGGGGCACGATTAATGGGCTGATTGTAAGCGACCAGAACGACGGCTGAGTAGGTGCGCCATTTTAGGTTCAGATGGGTTATGGTCGTGCACGTAGTCCGGAGTTGAAAAAGCAGGCATTAGGCACCCGTAGATTTACACTGTGCGTGCTTGATTCGTGTCGGTGGTTGGCACCATAGGACTTGATACACCTTATGGTGGACCTAGCACAGGTAACTACATTTTAGGATAGGGCCGTATGACACAGACACATGACGAGCTAGGACTTGTAGGGAGCCGATCGATTAGTAGATCGTACCGTAGGACCCCGTAATGGGTCACTTCATGATACTGGGCCAAGGGATCATTTCATGGTTAATACTTGACATGGGTTAGAATACTAGTACAGTTGGTGCAGTGAACCTTGAACATGCGATGCCAGACTTGACTTATCTTGTTATCTTAATTATCCTACTAGTTCTGTTATCATCCTTATGTTTAATTCCAGTTTTCACGTATCATGTTACCTTTACTAGTTTTCATACTGAAAGTCACTAGGGCTTACCAGTCTTTATGACTGACCCTTTTTCTTTCGCCCCGTTTTCTTTCGTTTCTTCCCCCCAGGTTCTCAGGGAGGAAACACTAACTCTTAGCTTGGATTTAGCTGCTTTCTGACAGCTCATGTACGGTTTGGTCTTGAGGTATGCTATGGCTGCTTCTGCTATTTATGGGGAATATTTTACTTTTGGTTATCGTAAGTTTATGCTTCTTTGGAACTTGATGTAATGGAATAATTTGTATCTTGGATGTATGAGCTTTTGACTCTTTTCTTGGAAATAATAAGAAGTTGGTTTTTAATTTCTACCGCTGCTTTATCTTTATTTATGTTCTGCCTTGTGATATCTCTGCGCATGTTTACCTAGATAATAATCCACCAAAACTAGTGCATGCCCTTTGTGAGTGACCCTAGCGGAGGTGGGGTGTTACAAAATAAAGAAAGGGATCCATACACTATGCAACATATATATAGACATCAAGAGACAACTTTCTGAAACAACGTATCTTTATGTATCAGTGGAAACGACTTCTCAATGATTCAAAATGAAAGATTGATGTACAGATAACATCAAAGCACGCTTCGTCTTCAAAGAAGCATCCTTTGATGGGGCAAAATGTTAGCCTACTTTGTAAACTAGGCTATACAAAGTCAAGAAGTCAGAAGATCAAGTAAACAGAAGACACTCTGTTAAACATCCGGTCCGAACCCCATGTCATTAGAAGGACCCGATCCCAGAGGTTTCCAGCTGCTTCACTCCATGATCTCCTGAATATTCGGGGCAGTTACACCCACTTTCTACCCACGATGGCCACTTACCTGATGTGCTGGCAACACCAGAAATCATCCGATCCCGAAAGTCATGGAATGGAGGACACGTGCACCCGATCCGAACCGAATTCTGGAGAAGTTTCCACCTATAAATAGACCCTCAAGGGTCATTTGAAAGGATCTTTTGGCACTCTGAGAGTTCAAACATCTTTGAGAACCGAATTCCAGCTCTCCAAACAATTCAAAATCATCATTCAAAGTATATTTTGAGATAATTGAGTGAATGTATATGAAAAGTGAGTGAAATTGAGTGAATATCTCATTGTATTTTCATCTACATCATCAAGCAAAGTGATTATAAAGTGGACGTAGGCTTTTTAACGCCGAACCACTGTAAATCCTACGTCTCTTTTTTATTTTCGATCTTATTTCATTTTAATTTCAGTCAATTTGGGTGTTAGAACCACTTTTTGGTCTAACAAGTTCAACAAGAAGGTCTTGCAATCCAGCCCACACATGACTGACCACTCATTTCTCTTGAGTGTATCGAATATACTGCCACCTATGGTTGCTAGCAACATAACCGTTCCCGGGAGATACAGAAGCGAAAAGAAGTAACAAATATGAATATTCTCTAGATAGTGACAATACACCCTAATGGGTGCAACCCACATGGCCATGCTGCCAGCCCGATTTTTGTCATTTTCCGGTTGTGAGGCTTGATGTTATAATCGTACTTCTAGATCATCTGGCCAACATTCACTTTGAATGCCACATCGTCAGATCCATCAGATATCACTAATTGATGTTCACAAAAATATTCTAATGCTCAAGCTAAGAGAACGACCAATCTCTGCCATCAACATAAATACGTTTGTAAAAATCAACGTACGTGATTCCTTTGGGAAATACTTTGTTAGACATTTCGTCCATACAAGTTGTCCTGGGACTGGACAAACCGAAGGCACTCTCCTACTGCATCCTAGGAATGACCCTATAGATCAGTAGCGAGTAGTCCTTGCAATCCGTCGATTTCAACCATGACAGGATCACTATTAGAATATCTCCGGGCGCGACTCCAGAGAATTCGACGTAGTCCTTTCGCTTATGAAGATCCACGGTCTTCATTGCTCCATCCTCA
The DNA here is from genome assembly GCA_030737875.1 of Allium sativum. NCBI lineage: Eukaryota > Viridiplantae > Streptophyta > Magnoliopsida > Asparagales > Amaryllidaceae > Allium > Allium sativum. Next base: position 220,851,103 of record CM060918.1, on the reverse strand, counting down.
ATTAGCATCTTCCACGTTTACGTATTAGTTGAGTCAGAATGGTTTTCGAATAAATTCGATCCCGTCTTTCCGTACCAACAAGTGTATAGGCCAGATTTGATAGTCAGTTATTTAACTATCAAATAAAACAACCAGTCATCCATAAAAGATAATTGAATTTGCTGTTTTAATATTCTCCATCATTTTGGCCTCTTTTGATTAACCATTCATTAATTCAAAACTTCTCTTCCTTTTACAATATTTGAAATCCTCGTTTCTTTTCTTATATTAATATAGGAATATTCAAAATCCCTTGAACGTATTTATCATCTAAATCATTAATCCTAACCGTAAATTATTAAGAGAATACTTCCCTATGTATCGACCCCGAAGGCTGAAACCAACAACAGATAGACACTCACAAAAATGATTCAATCCACTAATCCCTAGTCAGTTTCTACTTTCCATAACTCCAATTATTAATCTTGTAGCGAATAAAAATTCCAATCATCACTTATCACTTCAAACGAGATATTTATCTCGACCTATAACCATTTCAAATATTTAATTTACAAATATGATTTTTAAACCATTTTCTACTACTAGTATCCAATATTCCATTTAAGGATATGATTTGCAAAATGTTTTTGTTAAATATTTATTTATCAACCAGACCAAGTACTTCTCATAAGATATAATTTCACTTACCAATTCAATTTCATTTTTAAACTTCGTAAAATAAAGTCTTGATTTCATAAACAATTTCCGTAAACCTCTCTATATATTAATTACAACCCAATTTAGCTTTATTCCAATAAAGTTGAATTCCATATCAAAATATAAATGTATAAATATTGTTTGTAACTTCTTTATTATCATCATTTCAAATATTTTACCTAAATATTATTTACAAACCATTTGCTATCATCATTAACGAAGATATAATTTCCAAAATATTTGGTACATGCCTTTTTATTTCTAAAGCGAAATAAAGTTTTATTTCTAACAAATATCATTTCTATTAATCAACTTCATTTTGATTTGACCTTTGTAAAACCAGGTTTTATATAAATAATCTTCATATCCATCTTTATAGGTTTATTCATCTCAACTTTTTTCAATAAACTGCATTCCATATCGTATATAAATATCATATTTAAATTCCTTACTATTAAGATTTATTATCTAAAATCTTATGTAAATTCTTTAATATAGTTTATACTATTTTATTCAAATTAGTTCGACTTGAATTCAATTTTACTTCTAACAAAATTACAATTGTAATAGTTGCATTAGCCAATATTTAGCTTACCCGAAACAATATCCATTCTCGACTTGTTTAGTGATCCTGATTTCATATTTGAAACTTCAAGTCCGAAATCCCAATTATGACTTCTAATCATATATTTATTTCAATAATCTCTTTTGTAATTTTTCTTGCCATTGGAAAATTCCAATCCATTTAAAATATAAACTCGACTTCCAACTTTCATCCAAATTCTTTCCCAAACCATATTTTCCCCAAATCCTCAAATGGGAATCATTTCATTACTATATAAATGTTTATTTATAAAATCACCCCATTAACACCTTTGTTTCAAACAAATCTTTTCTTTTAATTATATTTATAATTCAAATTTCAATGAACATTTCTATTCACAGATAAATATTTTCCCTTGCGAATGGTAAAACTTCAATTTATTTTAGAATAACGATTTATTTTCCGATTCGCATTTCTTTTCCAATATCATACACAATTTTCTTAAATCCCCAAATAAAAAATTCACTTCTTATAATGTCGTTTATAAATTCACTTCTTCAAGATATTTATTTACACAAATATTTATTCTTAAATCTATTTAATTTGAATTCTAACTAGCAATTTCCATTTGAAATAAATATTTTAAAATACTTTTTATATTCACATTTTTGTTTTGAAATCCATATATTATTATTTAAGATATGTAAAATATCTAAAATCAACAATCAGTGTTACTAACACATTCAAACATATCATAAGCTATCACAGGTTACAAAACACATCATATATATGTATATATGTGATAACAATAATTTAAATGTGAGGAATCCAGTTGGATCCCTCCAACCTGTTTTTCCTGCATCCACAGATGTTAGTCAACAATAGTAATACCCATCCCGCTTCAAGGCGGGATATCGCGGTATAGAAGGTCATCCACTATATATATTGTGCGGCGCATAGGGGAATCATCCGCTAATGGTACTACGGGCATCCTCTAATGATACCAAAGGAATATCCAAAAACCAATCACTAATATTATTTTTATATAATATTATTATATACTATTATTACTCTATATTAATCAATCATCAGCCATCAAGCAATAAAATAAAATTTTGAACTATTAAAAATTAACTAAGTGAGTTTAACTCGCCTCGATTTTTCGTGCTGAATATCTGTTTAAATTCCCATATCGTTTCAGCACCACATCTACTTGTCCACATGAATTTATTTTTCACCTATGATTATTTTAAATTTTAAACACGATATTACTTTGTCCAGTTAAACTAGTATTCAACTGATTAAAAGTCGATTTATTTTATTAATTAAATCGTTACGGTTTATAAATAATTTCCATAGCGACTATTTGAAAATTTGATTTTTCCATGACTCTCAATATAAAATATGGAATCATGATTTTTCTTTTCCATTACAAAATTATAGTTCAAAAAATTCGAATATTTTTTGTTTTGGCGAATTTCGATTTATAACAGATCCCGTACACTCAATTGAAGTACAAATCGTAAATTACGGACTACCGCGCCATTTCGAGCTCGTTTATATTATATATATATATATATATATATATTTATACGTTTTAAACTTTGTTTTAATTAAATATTAAAATCCATATATATTTCCTTTTTTATATTTAAACTAATTTAAATATTCAAATTTAGATCGATAAAAATGCGAAACGTTACATTCCTTCCCCCTTAAAAGAATTTCATCCCCGAAATTACTAAGTAGGAAAAAATAGCTACAGCTTACTAAGTTCCCACAACCCTCTTATGTGACTCGATACTAACCTCAATATCCAACCAATTTACTAGTTTTCCACTTTACTAATTAATTCTTTACTTCGACTAATTTTTTTTAACAAAAATTTTAAAACTGTTGAAAATTTTTCTAACTCCCTAAATTTTTGAATTTTTTTGCCAGCACCTCCTTTGTACTTGTAAATAGTTCAAACCTCAACTCATCTCTCTAGGCCCTTCTCATTCAACAAGAAAATCAAAAAGCTAAGTGGCTTGCCGATTCGGCACATAAAAGCTCATATTGAATTAAACATGTACCTTTTTGTCAGGCATTTCATATTTATTCTTCACACTTGCTCCTATCCAATAAACCTGCTCAATCATATACATGTCCATATTTGGTCACAATCCATTTAACCTCCTTTTGATCCTAATTTTCCAATTCATCCATTAATTGGTTTCCTGCTTAACTTGTGATAGTTTGAAACAAACATGTCTTACTTACAACAAGTCAAGTTCTAGGTTCAATTCACACGTTCATTTAAATTTTCACTTGAGTTCCTAGTTTTATTTTTAATTTACAAGTCCTTTTTAATTTACACTTTAGTTTTAAATTTAGTTAAACTAAATTTGATTCATACTTCATTCAATTTCAATTCAGCTCAAGTCTATACAGTCCGAGTTTATATTCACTACTTAATATACATTCACCTCTATTTCAAGATTGAATTCCATAGCCCAACTCAACTGAATAATATATTAAGTTATATTCAATTATTACTACTCAAATTGCACAATTTAACATGGTTTTCAATTCCAATCCAAGTTTACTTAACTTACTTTTAATCAAGTTTCAATCCATTCATTTATGTTGGAATTTGTTTCCCTAGCTTTCCATTTTGAATTTTATTTCAAAAATCAGTTACTTTATCTTTTGATTATATTTAACCAGTTCAATTCCATAATACAATTCGAATTTCATTTGGATTCCATTCAAATTAATCAGGCTGTCAAATATCAATCATAATTTGTTAAAATTATTTCTTTTCTATAGAAAAATATAATTTGGGAAAAATTATTTCATTTGCCCGCTTTTCAAAATAATATTATATCAGTTTCCAGTTCAATGCTTTTCAACACTTGAACCGTTCAACCAACACAATAAAAAAAAACATTTGTATATGAAATCTACAATTACACTCTCATATATATACACTCAACTTAATCTAGGGTGTTACTAACCCCATCTCTATCGAGTTTCGCCACAGAGCCAAGGTTATCCCTAAACCATTGTTGTGATACCACCGTAACGAACTGGAAAATTCGATGCTTGAATTTTCAACACAAATCCATTCTATGTCCAAACTCAAGTACCAAAAATCCAAAATGTTAAAGAAAGAAGTTAGAGGGTGAGATAAGAAAGAAAGAAATGTTAGAATAGAAGAAGAAGAACTAAACACAATATCAGAGTCTCACATCGCAGCGGAATAAAATATAATGCAGAAATATATCTTTATTTAAAAACTTGAAATAGTACTTACATTTTATCAGAGTACAGTCGACATGCAATTCATCTGGACAATCATAATAGCCTGTCCACATTCACAACACACAGTGGAATACTAAATATATGATACGTCTGAACTCCTCCATCTTGTCACCTGAAGTCCATATCATCTTACCCTGAACCTGTAAACTCGGTCAGACCCAACTCATTTGACCCGAGCATTACAAACGCCACAGGTCAGTCTGGTGAACCAGCGTGAGAAAAACCCACTAAATTATTGGTATCATCCATCTTGATTTTAAAGTTAAAAATCATTTTCGAAAGAAAAAATAATCGTAAGACCAGCCCGCACATAAACACAGACGATTTTTACCTTACGATAACCCAAGCCATTTTTGAAATCATAATTTATCTTATATTATGATAGTGTCTAAACACAAATAAATATCAATCTAGCAGAATGCTTGCATCTCACGCTTTACATATATAGTATACAATTAAAACTGTGGGTGCTTATTGGGAATTGGATTTCCAACTATGACAAGGTATGGGACCACCTGCCGATAGTGTATCTCTAGAGAGGAATACACTGGGTTCAACAAGAATGTCTTGCAACTAGGCCCACACATGACCGACCACTCATTTCTCTTGAGTGAATCGAAAATATTGCCACCTACGGCTGCTAGCAACATAACCGTTCCTGGGAGATACAGAAGCGAAAAGAAGTAAAAAAATATGAATATTCTTTAGATGGTGACAACACACCCTAATGGGTGCGACCCACATGGCCATGCTGCCTGCCCAATTTTTGTCATTTTCCAGTTGTGAGGCTTGAGGTTATAATCGTACTTCTAGATTATTTGGCCACTATTCACTTTGAATGCCACATCGCCAGATCCGTCAGATATCACTAATTGACGTTCACAAAAATATTCTAGTGTACAAGCTAAGAAAACGACCATTCTCCGCCATCAACAGAAATACGTTTGTAAAAATCAACGTACGTGATTCCTTTGGGAAATACTTTGTCAGACATTTCTTCCATATAAGTTGTCCTGGGACTGGATAAACCGAAGGCACTCTCCTACCGCATCCTAGGAATCACCCTATAGATCAGTAGTGAGTAGTCCTTGCAATCCGTCGATTTCAACCATGACAGGATCACTATTAGAATATCTCCGGGCGCGACTCCAGCGAATTTGACGTAGTCCTTTCGCTTATGAAGATCCACGGTCTTCACTGTTCCATCCTCAATCAGCATCTTTCACATTTACGTATTAGTTGGGCCAGAATGGTTTTTGAATAAATTCGATCCTGGTCTTTCCGTACCAACAAGCATATAGTCCAGATTTGATAGTCCGTTATTTAACTATCAAATAAAACAACCATTCATCCATAAAAGATAATTGAATTTACTGTTTTAATATTCTCCATCATTTTGGCCTCTTTTGATTAACCATTCGTTAATTCAAAACTTCTCTTCCTTTTACAATATTTGAAATCCTCGTTTCTTTTCTTATATTAATATAAGAATATTTAAAATCCCTTCAACGTATTTATCATCTTGATCATTTATCCTAACCGTAAATTAGTAAGAGAATACTTCCATAAGTATCGACCTGAAGGCCGAAACCAACATCAGATCGACACTCAGAAAAATGATTCAACCCACTAATCCCAAGTTAGTTTCTAGTTTCCATAACTCAATATATTAGTCTTCTAGCAAATAAAAATTCTAAACATCACTTATCCTTTCAAACGAGATATTTATCTTGGCCTATAACCATTTCAAATATTTAATTTACAAATATGATTTTTAAACCATTTGCTACTACTAGTATCCAATATTCCGTTAAAGGATATGATTTGCAAAATGTTTTCGTTAAATATTTATTTATCAACTGGACCAGGTACTTTTCATACGATATAATTTCATTTACCAATTCGATTTCACTTTTAATCTTCGTAAAATAAAGTCTCGATTTCATAAAAAATTTCCATAAACCTCTCTATATATTAATTACAACCCAATTTAGCTTTATTCCAATAAAGTTGCATTCCATATCAAAATATACATGTATAAATATTATTTGTAACTTTTTATTATCATCATTTCAAATATTTTACCTAAATATGATTAACAAACCATTTGCTATCATCATTAACGAAGATATAATTTCCAAAATATTTCCTACATGCCTTTTTATTTCAAAAGTGAAATAAATTTTTATTTCTAACAAATATCATTTCTATTAATCAACTTCATTTTGATTTGACCTTTGTAAAACCAGGTTTTATATAAATAATCTTCATATCCATCTTTATAGGTTTATTCATCTCAACTTTATTTCAATAAATTGCATTCCATATCGTATGTAAATTCCTTAGTATTAAGATTTATTATCTAAAATATTACGTAAATTCTTTAATATAGTTTATACTATATTATTCATATCAGTTTGATTTGAATTTTATTAGAAATTATAAATTTAAAATCCTTTCTATTTTACTTCTAACAAAATTACAATTGTAATAGTTGCATTAGCCCCTATTTAGCTTACCCGAAACAATATCCATTATCGACTTGTTTAGTGATCCTGATTTCATATTTGAAACTTCAAGTTCAAAATCCAAATTATAACTTCTAACCGTAGATTTATTTCAATAATCTCTTTTATAATTTTCCTTGCCATTGGAAAATTCCAATCCATTTAAAATATAAAATCGACTTCCAACTTTCCTCCAAATTCTTTCCTAAACCATATTTTCCCCAAATCCTCAAATGGTTATCGTTTCATTACTATATAAATGTTTATTTATAAAATCGACCCATTAACATCTTTGTTTCAAACAAATCTTTTCTTTTAAATTATATTTATAATTCGAATTTCAATGAACATTTCTATTTACAAATAAATATTTCCCTTGTTAATGGGAAAACTTCAATCTATTTTAGAATAACGATTTATTTTCCGATTCCCGTTTCTTTTACAAAATCATACATACTTCACATTTTTCTTAAATCCCCACATCAAAAATTTCACTTCTTATAAGGTCGTTTATAAATTCACTTCTTCACGATGTTTATTTACACAAATATTTATTCTTAAATCTATTTAATTTGGATTCTAACTAGCAATTTCCATTTGAAATAAGTATTTTAAAAAACTTTTTATATCCACATTTTTGTTTTAAAATCCGTATATTATTATTTAGGATATTTAAAATATCTAAAATCAACAATCAGCATTACTAACACATTCAAACATATCATAAGCTATCACATGTTATAAAACACATCATATATCTGTATATATGTGAAAACAATAATTTAAATGTGAGAAATCCAGTTGGATCCCTCTAACTTGTTTTTCCTGCATCCACAGATGTTAGTCAACAATAATAATACCCATCCTGCTTCAAAGCAGGATATCGCGGTATAGAAGGCCATCCACTATATATATTGTGGGGGCGCATAGGGAAATCATCCGCTAATGGTACTACGGGCATCCGCTAATGATATTGCGGGAATATCCAACAACCAATCACTAATATTATTTTTATATAATATTATTATATACTATTATTACTCTATATTAATTAATCATCATCCATCAAGCAATAAAATAAAATTTTGAACTATTAAAAATTAACTGACTGAGTTTAACTCACCTTGATTTTTCATGCTGAATATCTGTTTAAATTTCCATATCGTCTCACCACCGCATCTACTTGAGTTGTCCACATGAATTTATTTTTCACCTGTGATTATTTCAAATTTTAAACACGATATTACATTGTCCAGTTAATCTAGTATTCAACTGATTAAAAATCAATTTATTTTATTAAATAAATCATTACGGTTTATAAATAAATTCCATAGCAACTATTTGAAAATTTGATTTGGCCATAACTCTCAATATAAAATACGGAATCCTGATTTTTCTTTTCCATTACAAAACTATAGTTCAACAAATTCGAATATTTCTTGTTTCGGCAAATTCTGATTTATAACGGATCCCGTACACTCAACTGAAGTACAAATCGTAAATTATGGACTACCGCGCCATTTCAAGCTCGTTTATATTTTATATATATTTATACGTTTTAAACTTTGTTTTAATTAAATATAAAAATCCATTTATATTACCATTTTAATATTTAAACTAATTTAAATATTCTAATTTAGATCGATAAAAATGCGGGACGCCACAAAGAATGAATTGGCCGGCCATCTGCATTTGTGTGCACCCTTATTTATTTCCCTGGTCCCTTTCTCTTTTGGAAATCAATAATGGCAGCGGCTCTGGAAATTGTTTTAAGGTTTTCTTTTTAATCCCCGAATTCGAATCGATGCTTGATGAAATAGAGATCTCTGATGCTCCTTGATTCTTCGATGACTTCTGATGTTTGTCGATCAATTTGGGAATTTTCCTTCGGTCGAAACCAATAAAAAGTGAGTTTTCTGATTTTTTGTTCTTTGCTTGAATTAGTAGTTTCTGGTTTCGATTCCCCTTTTAGCCGATGATGATATGGTGTATAATATATAGGGTAAAGAAAACCTAACAACACACTCTGATTTCAATATGACTTGGCCTGATCATTTGCATGATTCCCCTTTTGGTTTGCTCGATTTAAAATGCCTTCTCTTTTTGACATCCTTGGCTCTGAATTGATGAATTTGGAAAAAATAAACTTGCCCCTTTTCTCTTGCGTGATTTTGTGTCTTGTAATGAAAAAGAGTCAGCTTTGATTTGAATTATGTGTGTTTCCTAAAATAACGTCTCTGAAAATCGAATTGGAAATCAGCATAAAATTTCTTGTTAAATGTGGCCACAATTTTCCCCTTTCTATGAACCTGGTCAGATTATTGTCATTGTGAAAATTTGTTGACATGAATATATTCCGTGAATTCTGGAATTTTCTGCCTTGATTTTGTTGTGAGAATATTTGGAAAAAATTGACACAAATTTCCGGTCTTTAAAAAATAGCTTCAGCATTTCTAGAAACTTTTGAATTGCAGAAATAAACTCTTGCCAAATATGTTTTCACCAAAAACAAACCGATTTAAATCATGTCTGAAAAAAAACATGTTGATTTCTTGAACCAACTAGTTTCGGCCTTGATTGGTATTCGAATGGAGTGAATCCTTCTTTTCATTTCTTCGAATTTGTGAAAACATTTATCTGCATGCTTGCATTGAATTGTTAAAAAAAATCCCTTTTAAAAATGGCTTGAAATTCTCGACATTAATTGAATAAATAAATTCTGAAAATTTGATTTAAAACATGCCAAAAAAAATTGCATGTTTTTATACTGGAATCATATGAATTGATTGTTCCCATGATTGAAACAAATAACACCATCCATGCATGTATTTGAATTTATATTTGTGTACTTGCCATCATGCTAAACTTGAAACATGAATCAAATTTTGTTCTTTTGATTACGCTACTATGTATTTGAGCATGGCTCGACCACCTGAATTTAGTAGCACCAGTTTAGTACCTTATAACAATGTATGCATGCTTGATCATTCACACTTACATGTCATTCATGCTGATGTGTCTTTAACCCTACTGTGCAAGTTTCATCTCTTTGCTGCTCCATGTTCATGCAACTTGTTCACTTAAAAAAAATGCCGTGTTGAGTTGAATGTGTACACTGCCCTTGACACCATTCTTTGTCAATGTGAATGCGCACTTGCCAAAAATAAACTTTTTGCCATGCTTGTGAAAACTATGATGAGCATGAACATTCTGGCTATTTTTGAAACTGACATGTTGTCTTGAGTTCCACAATGCACATATGAAGCTGCTAGTATGTGTTATTACCATGTTCTATTTGTTGTTTTGTTTGTTGCTGATCACTATGTTACGAGTATCCAGATTGCCATGCCACTATGCTTGAGCTTTGACTGTAGCACCATTGTAATATGTCTCATGTATTGTTGTTGTATCCTCCACCATATGTATGACCATGCTGAATCTGTATATACTTCCTTGTCACATGCTTGATAGTTTGAATATTGAACACTCCTTATTTACTGGAATTTTGGCCTTTGACTTTTGTGGCTTAGCTTGGCCATGTTTGACTTTGTGTGCTAAACATTGTTGCACCACCTTGTGACTACTCTGGCTATACAGTTGTGTTGTGCATACATATATAAGCTGCTATGTGCATATCTTTAGTACATCAACATTTGTTGACTTTGTTGTTGTTGCTGTGTGAACCATTTTACCATTGATTTGCATCTTGACATGTTGAAAAAAAATTGATTATGCTTGCAAATCAGTTCCATATAAGTGGTTTGCCTTGAATTTCATTTTGCTGGTTATGTGCACTGATTGACATAGAAATGTGTTTATTTTATGCTCTTATTTCTTATCTTTTGTATATAAATAAATATTACTTGGGTATTGTTTTGTTATTTTTACAGATAGTCCAACCCAGCCCGCATGCAACCAGAAATGTAGAGAAATAAAGTTCAATTTGCTGTGTATTTGCATTTTGAAGGATTGTAGATGAAGATATCACATCTAGTTGCTATTGGACAAGAAAAGAAGTGAGAAAGGCTTTGCACATCACAAATCAATGAAGAAATATCAAGGAAGCAAGAGGAAAAAGAGAAAAGGCCCAGATTTGCTTTATTTATCTAAGTCCCATTTATGTTTCTCATTGTAAACTAATTAGTGGGTGTAATGACCAGGCCCATCTACCATTAGGGTTAGGGTTAGGGTTTGGCTATCTACCCTATATATACCCTTGTAATGGCATTGTAGCCACCATCATATATCTCATCTCTCATTCCTTTGTTCTAATAAAAGTTCTTCTTTCTCTTTTATTTTCTGCATTTTTTTGTTTTCTTAGCAACTAGTGTTGTCTATACGATAGATTCGGTAGAACACTATTTGTATTTTGCACTTATTTGCATTAGTGATTTATCGTCTGATTAGATTCAGCGGAAATCCTAATTTTAATTCTTGTTTGTTATTTCAATTTCTGCAATTTCAATTTCTGCTTTTATTATTTTCTTAGGTCAAATTGGATTTGATTAGATTCAAATCTAATTCATAGTTTTATTTCTTTTCCACTGAAATTGTGATCTGATCGTCGGTTCAGTTAGATCTGTTCTGAATCAAATCACAGTTTTAATTTTGTTTTGTTTCATTTTCAAAATCAACTTCCAAAGTTCGTCTAACACGCCCACGAAACATATAAATAATAAAATTTAACTTTCCTCCCTGTGTTTGACCTGTATGCTACACGCCTGTATGCTTGCAGAATTTATTACAAATGTCGCGCTTTTCTAATTCATAGATCAGCGACGATCAAGTTTTTGGCGCCGTTGCCGGGGAGGTAACGATTAAATTTTATTATTTATTTAATTTCCGATTCGTGTTAGTTTTTGTTTGTTTTTTCCTTTTTGTTTTCGTGTATATATTTATAAAAAAAAATTGCCTATTTTCTTTGATTTCCTTCCCTTTTTCAAGTCTCTTTCTGAAATCTTGTATTTCTTCTCTTCCAAGTCTCACAAACAAAGAAAAAAAAAAATCTTGCTATTTTTCTTTTATTTCTTTCCCCTCTTACAACAATAAAAAAAAAAAAAACAAATTTCTTTCCTTCCAAATTCTCTGTCTTCTCTCTTCATATTGTTTTGCCGTCCTTCTTCAACAACACCCTCCACCCTGTTTCCTCTACCATATAAACTTCATCACCATCCGTTCACATAACCCAGAGCCTCCACATTGCTACAAACATCCATACCAACAATTCATAACATTTTCATCGTCCACCATAATAGCCAGCACAACCCCTCTTCATCAGTTCCTACCACAAAACCCAAGTCCACAATTTTTCCAGATCCGAACCTTCCAACCCGAATCCGTGACCAAACTTTCATTCCTTCCTTCTTCCTCTCAACAGATCCACTGCAGACACTACTCACTGTGCCAAAACCACACCAACATCAACAAATACTCTACCGCATCTTTGATCACCCTCTCAATAATCTATACACTCACACCTTACCAATCCCTTATCAACAACCTCAACAACAACAATTCCCATACAGTGCTCACCACCAATCCGACATATCAACTCGCTGAAACCATACAATCCTTTCACAAACCACACCCACAATCATTTGCAATCCCCTATAACAATCCTCTTCTCAGAAATCACCTTAAACACAATCCTCCTCATCCAAACACAGCAACGCACAAACCCTGCTGAAACCCTTCTGAAGCCGCCCATCACCACAAATTGAAGACCGAGCCACCAATCCACTTCATCAATTCACCTCAGCAGTTCACCAAATCAACCCAAAAATCAACATAATAGATCCAAAACCCAACTATCTTCGAATACACCGAACCCCATATCGTGATCCAAAATCTCAAAACCTGCGAAATTCCATCTCCAATTACCAAACTTGAACCCCCTCAACGACTGGAACCCGATTCTCGAAGTCAGTCCCTTTTTCTTCTTTTCGAAATCAATTTGGGGCTTGGGTTGCACGGGGTTGTGGAATGGGGAAGCGCTGATGTTTTCTTCTCATATCTGAGATAATATTTGGGGCATGGATATTTCTTTCTAAATTAACCTGAGTGCGTGGCTTTTACCTTGGTTGTGTGGTGATATTTTCTACCTCCTTTTGATTTTAATGTCTTATGCGTGGACTGTGACTGATTTATTTCTTAATTGTCATTGTGGTGTTGATTGTTTGTCTCAGTCACTTTGATTCTACTTGTTGAGTTCATCTCCATTGTTTAGTTGTTTTTCCCCCTCTCGAGATTTAATTTGCAATTTGCAATTTGCAATCTTATTGCTTTGCTTTGTGAAAAAAAAAACAATCGAATTTCAAAATTCAAGACAAAGGAAGGAAATCAAAAATCAAAGGATTCAAAGCCAAAGGAAGAGCAGAATAATTCGAGCATCAAACAAGGAATTCGACAGTCAAAACAATTTGCAAACATTGGGATCTTAATCGTTGAAGCCACTCAATTTCTCTGGACGGACTGCTATACCCCACGGTAGTATTTTTCTAAACTCTACAGGTGCTGAAGCTGCTTTGAAAATATAGAAATTGCTTGTAAAAAAAAATCTTCTGCAGGGGCAGCGGCTTGCTTGTACAATTTCTTTTTCTTTTTTTAATTCTGTTATTATTTTTGAGGTTGTTCTGTTCTGTGGCTGGTATTTTTGAATTTGTTTGTGCGGCACGAATTTACATACCTGAAGTGATCACCCTCGTCGATTTTCAATTATAAAACTTGATTTGAATTTTGAAATAATATAATTGAAAAGTGGTGCTTTATGAAGTTGACTGTCTCGTATGATTGGATCGCGGATATATATTAGTTCAATTTATTGAACTTCTAGCAAAAGAGGTTGCATACTACCCGTAAAACATTGGTCGTATCCCTTAGTATTTATACTATACGTGAACGACCATAAGACCCTCTTCCCCCTTCTAATTGAGTCAGTTAATTAATAGAGCACTACTCGACATTTTATATTATTTTGAAATAGGAATAATTTCTGTCTTGCCGTAATTTCATTTCAATGTCTAATTCAAAAAAATCATTGAGAGAAATGTGGGATAATAATCGAAGTAGACGTCCTCTTGAAGAGTATGAGTATGAATTGCAACTCATGAAACAAGATTTTCCAAAATTTCGTGAGCCCAATGTCAACAATTTTCAAAATTTTCCAACTGACCAACATTTTCAAAATCATAGATATAATCGAAATGATGATTTCAATTCAAATTTCAATAATTTTGATTATGGACCATACCCACATCAAAACGATTTTGAATCCCAATATAGCTTTGATCCACAACAATATGGGGTTGGAAACCAATTCGAAAATAATTTTGAAATTGATTTTCAATTCGATCAGAATTTTCAAAATTACAACCCATATCCATATCTTGAATATGACCAAAATCGCAATTTTCCCTCGAATTTCGACAGCTTTGGTTACGAACCTAATTTTCAAAATGAAAATGATTTCCAACATCATTATCAACTTTCTGAAAATTCAAATATTTTTGAGAATCAAGGAATCCAAAACGATAGCTCTCAATTCGACGATTCTGAAGAATATCATCTTAAAATTCTTAGAGAGAGGGCAGACGAACTTCTTTGTTTACTGACATTTTTGAAAGAGCAACAAGAGCAGCAAAATCAAATGAGCGTTGAATCAGAAAATAATCCAATTTCTAATGACATTGAAAATTTTCAAATAACGACTTTGGAAAGTGAGAATAATCATCTTGACGAAGTTGTTCAAAATTCAACAAATGATTTGGACTTCGATTCTTTTGAGGGAAAAGATTTAAGCTTAGATTTTGATCTTCCTCCTTCAGGCTGCGAGAAACTTGAAATTTTTGAAATTGACCAAAACGGGAATGTTGAATTTTTCAAAAACTCAAAAGAGGAAATGGATTTTAACGAACATGAATTTTTTGGATTGTATGAGGATGAATTGCCAAATGAGGATAAATTAGAATCAGGCCATGAATCCAAATTTGAAAATTTTGATTTTGAGAATTCAAACGAATTTGAAATTGTCAGTGTCGAAAATACGTTGTCAATTGAGAAATGTGATCACATGCTGTTGAACAACACTCAAAATTCAAATTTCACTGAATTTATACTCGATCACAAATTCTTGAAAAATTACACTGGCAAATTTGTTGAATACATGAATTATCTTTGGAATGCTGGTTTGATTGAAAAACTTCATGTTAGGACGACCCTAGATATTTATCTCCTGGACTATAAATCTAGGTTCAAAGATGAAATGGTTTTCAAAAACCTGCGCTTATTAGAAAACATGCCTAGACACAGTGGGAATGGGACTCATAGGGCCAGAAACAAGTGTGGAGGAAAAAGTTGGTGGCAATCCTTGCATCGCGTGCACCGCAGACACATATATCATTGTACATATGATTTTCATTCGCATATAGTGGCCAAACTCCATTTCATTCTTCAAATAATTTTACATTTAATCCATCTTTGGGTACGATCTTTCAAATTTAGGAAACGTTACAGTGTGGACACTGTTTGGTTCAAGTGTGGGGGGGAGTCTGCATTTCATCCATTTTCATTTTTTTTGTTTTTATTTCTTTTTATTTTCAGCCATTTAAGTAGGACCATCATACATTTTATATCGTAGTAACATACCATTTTTTTTTTTTTGAAATACGACTCATTTTCAATTGATATAACAAAATAAGTTTACAATTTTTAGCCAGTTGATAGTATTTTTCTCTCTCAACTTAGATCGAATAGGAAATATAATGAAAAGTTTAACTTTGAGAGATAATAGTGTAACCGGTACATAGGGAGATTCTTAGGTGATGGCCATGAAATCTATTCTATATTGTAGACTTTGTTTAAATAAGTGGAGGACTTAAAATACTTATATTGGCTTTTCAAATCTTTAAAACTAAGTTGTGTTAAGTTGAATTCGCGTAACTCTCTTTTGTGCTTATATTTTCGATAATAATAATAATAGTATTCCAAGGGTATCCAACATTGCTTGTATATCGAGCGTTGGTGTGCAAACCCGCCAAGCTCTATCCGACACGTTGTTGACAAAGTCAAAGTTGGAATATCTTGGTCTCATTTTATGAGATTGGACACCTAAGGATTACCGACACGTTGTTGACAAAGTCAAAGTCGGCCTGCACAATCCGCCAAGCTCTTTACCCACTCTCCGTTAGTCCGCGAGGCAGTGCATGGGTGGTAAACCTTGGTCTTTTTAGTTAGGTGTATGTACTTAATCATAAATCTTAAAATTTTATAGAATAAAGAATAAGCGATGATGCCCAAACACTTCTTGACCTTATTGATTTGACTAGCCATACATGAGAAAATTAGAATACCACTTTGCAAACTGTGCCAAGCAAACTAAGAATTTATTTCATGGCTGCACTATGTTATCGACCGAACTAACTGGCCAAACTGGAATTTAACATTTGAAAACTTGATTTATATCGAAAATTTATGACAAGTCGAGGTATCTAAAATAAAATCAACTGACAAGAAATTGTTAACTTAATTTGTTGTACCACTTTCCTGAAATAAGTCGTGTTTTCATTTTTTATTTGCATTTGTCCATTGCATTCATGTAGTTTCATTTAAATCATAGCATACTGCATTTGGATTTTGTGGGTAGTATCCGCTGAAAACCCTCACGAGACACCACTCGTCCTACTAGGGACACCTAGAGGTTTAACGGCTTGTTGGATACGCTCAATGCAATCGTGCTTCCTACGAAAGTGTGACCTATCTAGTTAGTTTTCCATTTTCTTTTTACTCGAGGACGAGTAAAAGATAAGTGTGGGGGTATTTGATTGACATAGAAATGTGTTTATTTTATGCTCTTATTTCTTATCTTTTGTATATAAATAAATATTACTTGGGTATTGTTTTGTTATTTTTACAGATAGTCCAACCCAGCCCGCATGCAACCAGAAATGTAGAGAAATAAAGTTCAATTTGCTGTGTATTTGCATTTTGAAGGATTGTAGATGAAGATATCACATCTAGTTGCTATTGGACAAGAAAAGAAGTGAGAAAGGCTTTGCACATCACAAATCAATGAAGAAATATCAAGGAAGCAAGAGGAAAAAGAGAAAAGGCCCAGATTTGCTTTATTTATCTAAGGCCCATTTATGTTTCTCATTGTAAACTAATTAGTGGGTGTAATGACCAGGCCCATCTACCATTAGGGTTAGGGTTAGGGCTTGGCTATCTACCCTATATATACCCTTGTAATGGCATTGTAGCCACCATCATATATCTCATCTCTCATTCCTTTGTTCTAATAAAAGTTCTTCTTTCTCTTTTATTTTCTGCATTTTTTTGTTTTCTTAGCAACTAGTGTTGTCTATACGATTAGATTCGGTAGAACACTATTTGTATTTTGCACTTATATGCATTAGTGATTTATCGTCTGATTAGATTCAGCGGAAATCCTAATTTTAATTCTTGTTTGTTATTTCAATTTCTGCAATTTCAATTTCTGCTTTTATTATTTTCTTAGGTCAAATTGGATTTGATTAGATTCAAATCTAATTCATAGTTTTATTTCTTTTCCACTGAAATTGTGATCTGATCGTCGGTTCAGTTAGATCTGTTCTGAATCAAATCACAGTTTTAATTTTGTTTTGTTTCATTTTCAAAATCAACTTCCAAAGTTCGTCTAACACGCCCACGAAACATATAAATAATAAAATTAAACTTTCCTCCCTGTGTTCGACCTGTATGCTACACGCCTGTATGCTTGCAGAATTTATTACAAATGTCGCGCTTTTCTAATTCATAGATCAGCGACGATCATGCACTAATTGTACATGCTGCTTAGAATTTTTCTGTTACCTTGTACGCTGCTTTGCATTGTGCACTGAGTCGAGATGGTCCACGTGGCTACTTCTTAGTTGCATACTGGATTGGCGAGGCAGTGCACACATGTATATATATACACGTATGTATATGCAGCCATCCAGAATATTTTTCTGTCCCTGCACTGTATATACATATTGTCTACCTTGCGATATTTACAGTATATCACTGTGAATATCACAAGCTATTTAGACTCAATCGGATGGATATGAAAATTAGATCGAGTCAGAAAAATGATGAGAAACACAATGAAATTCTGAGGCAAATAAATTTTCAAAATAAAATTATATTTTCTAGAATTTAGAATATTATTTTTGTTCTAGATACTGTGTGTATATTTCTGTATGTGACACGTATGGATGACTGGACTGACTGTGAGCTGTGAAGACAGAAGACTGAAGATTTAAGACAGTAATGACTATGTGTTTGTATTAATGAAATGTAAACAGAGAGAGTGATTGTATAATCGAGTGTCTATAGTGTGGAGCTTTGTATATAAAGAAATTGTATATGTTTGAAATCAATTGTTTATTAGTGATGTGTTCAAATAGTGGAGTACAAAATTTGTACTATTTGATATTGAAATAAAATATTTTATTCAAATAAAATACTGTGTGAATATTTAAATTTCTGTACAGTTGTATTTTATTTAAATATCATATTCTTGTTTGTTGTGTAGTATATGAAACAATAAAATTACAAACACATTTATAACAATATATATTTGGTTGTTATCATCAAATAAAAATCATATAATTGTGTATAAACAACTTTATATACAACACTTGGGGGATGTCGATATTGATTTGAATGGTCTACGCTTGATAATTGATTATCATGAATGTACTGTTGTTTCTATCTGATTGTTGTTAAGGCTATCACTGTCGGATATGGGGAAGACAAGTTGGGTTCTTCTCTGGTGTTGGTAGATTAGTTGATTAATCTACCTATTCTTATATACTTTATTGATGATGTTAGATAGTTGTTTTATCGATCACCAAGGCTATTGTCTAAATTAAGGTTTTATGTCTCCCTCTTATTACATCGTGTTGTTCATCTGATTTTGGATGGGCAGACTGAGTAGCAGGTGATAGGTGATATCTTGATGAGGACGATGCTGCCAAGCGACGACAAGCAGGAGGCTTCCGTATTAGTTTTTATTATCGACTATATGATGTTTTCTATTGTTTGATGTATCTTCCGAGTGACTGTAGTGAGGCATCTTGTACAGACTCTTAGTGTAATCCAGGGTGTATGGATATTTCATGGTGATATGAGAAGTTTTAAGACTTTCCTCAATTCTGCTTCACAATTATTGCTTATTGTATATGTTCTATTATACTTTATCTTTGCATCGTGAGTTATATAACATGTTTCGTTTGTTTTATCCCACCTTGATGATCATCCATAGCTTCTGGCATGTCTTTCAGCGCATCATTTCCCCTTTGTTAAGTGCAGGAGTGAAAGGCGGTCTTCAAATTTGGTATCATAGCTCTGGTTGTCGATTTTAGCCAAAGTTCGAAGACGTAATTATTTATGATAGGCATACTTGTAGATTTCTTATGGATGCGTACTATATTGTAGTGTATAGTATAATAGTAACTCCATTTGCAGTTTTTCTCGTACATGGACTAATCATTCTATTTTCATATTTAGAATGAGTCGTCGAACATCGAGACATACTGCTAGGGGGAGACTGTCCCTGGAGGAGGTGATGGTGGTATACCAGATTACCCAGCTATGTTCGAGGCCATGGTGGAATCTATCAAGAAGAGGGCCCCCGCTCTAGAGACAACAACGGTAAATGTAGGAGTTCAAGTGCAAGCGCCTAGGGTTGTGGCCTTCCCAAAGCTATGCAAAGACTTCACTACCCTAGGAGAAAAGCAGTTTAAGGGGGCCAAACCGATTGGAGAGATTCAAGGGCGGCTTGATACTTGCATTCAGATCTTTGGAGACTTGGGAATTGATGATGCAACTAAGAGAAACCTTGCATCAAAACAGCTATAGGGTAGAGTTATGGACTGGTGGAACTCTGTCACTTTATAGACTCCGGAAGATGAGATTTCATGGGAGCAATTCCAAGTCAAGTTTGAGACGAAGTTTATCTCTTCCATTCATAAGTCTATTCTGTTTAGGAGGTTTGTCGAGCTTGGTCGACTATTTCTTGAGTATGTTTCTGATTTTGAAGCCATGTCAAAGTATGTCCGTTTGTATGTAGAGACTCCTTACCAGAAGAACGAGAAATTTGTCATGGGCTTATATAAATATCTTGGGAATCAGCTGGTTGATCACTTGGAAGATACCTATGAGAAGATTATGGAAAAAGATCTAAGGCATGAGAGTTTCTTTCTCGAAAAAAGAGATTGTTGCAGCTAAGGAAGAACCGAAACCATAGCAGGGTGGTAATAACAAAAAGAGGAAGCAACAATAGCAAAAGGGAATGGATGGCTAAACGAAGCAGAAAGGAAACGTAACTTGCTATAACTGCGGGTAAAAGGGCCATTATTCCAGGGATGGTAAGAATCCAAAAGCTGAGAGGAAGTGCTTTAAGTGTGGAAAGCCTGGGCATGACAAGAAAGATTGTCCAGAACTAGCTAAGGGTATGCAGGTTGTGAAGGCGTATGCTTTGGAAGAAAAGCCATCGTCTTCAAGGGCTCCTATGGCAGAGGAGAAATGGAAGAATGTCATCGTTCAAGGTATTATTTCCATTAGAGATGTTTCAATTCGTGTGTTGTTTGATACAGAAGCATCACATTCATTCTTTTGTAATGAGTAGGTTTCCCGCTTAGGTTTGGAACCCGAGATTTGTGATAAACCTTTTGTTGTGACTAATCCAGTTGGGGGTTCGTCTAGGTTGTGTATGATTTGTTGTGGTTTAGTTTTATTGAGTCATTTTCTTCTTTGTGTGATTGCTTTGTTTTGAACTTCGTTGAGTTTGGGATTATTTTGAGTATGGACTGGCTCAAGAGATATGCATCAAAAATGGATTGCAAGAAGATGGAAGTGACAGTTGGGAATGTGGAAGGGCGAGTGGTTATGATTCGATGTAAGCCCGAAGATGGTGTCTTCGTGAGATATTTGTATTTGCTTGTGATTCCATGGGAAGACTTGGCATCAGTGCCAATCGCAAGTGAGTTTGATTATGTCTTTGAAGAGGTCAAAGGATTGACATAGCATCGCGGGATTGAGCTCAGAATCGATTTGGTCAAAGGTGCTAGACCTATCGTCATGCCTCTTAGGCAGATGGTGCCTAAGGAACAACGAGAGTTAGAGGTGCAAGTACACGACCTTTTGGTAAAAGGATTCATTCGGAGTAGTATATCCGAATGAGGTGCACCAGTTATTTTTTCAACCAAGGCTGATGGATTTTTGAGATTGTGTGTGGATTACCATGAACTGAACAAGGTGACCTAAAAGAACAAGTATCCATTGCCAAGGATAAACGACTTGTTAGATCATCTCATAAAGCCAAAGTGTTTACTCAGATGGATTTGGCAAAAAGATTCCATCAGTTGAAGGTGGAAAAGGATAATGTGTCGAAGACTGCTTTTAGGACACCATCCGGTTTCTTCGAATGGTTGGTGATGCCATTCGGGTTGGCTAACGCGCTAACGTATTTCGTGAATCTTATGAATAGGGTTTTCAGATATCAGTTGAACAAGTTCGTGCTTGTGTTCGTGGATGATATTCTAGTTTACTCCTGGAATGAGGAAGAGCATAAGACACACTTGTGAGTTGTTTTGGAAATCTTATGAAAGTATCAACTAAGAGCTAAGTTTTCGAAGTGTCACTTCTGGAAGAGCGAAGTAAGGTTCTTAGGCCATGTTGTTTCTCGAAATGAAATAGCACTTGACCCTACTTAGGTGGCAGTATTCTAGGACTGGAATAGACCTAAGAATGCGACGGATGTTCGCATTTTCCTTGGGTTGGAGGGTTATTATCACCATTTTATAAAGGATTTCTACAAGATAGGTGCACCATTAACAGGATTGATGAAGAAGAACCAAGTGTTCACATTGGATGCGAAGTGTAAGCAACTTTTTGGAATCCTGAAAGAGAGATTGACAAGTGTTCTTGTTTTGACCATTCCAAGTGTGAATGAAGAGATGGTGGTATACACCGATGCATGCGATACTGGACTTGGAGAAGTGCTGACACAGAAAGATAAGGTTGTGGTCTATGCGAATCGACAACTGAAGCCGCATGAAAGGAATTATCCAACTTATGATTTGGAGTTTGCAGCGATTGTGTTTGCTCTGAAGATGTGGAGACATTACCTATTGGAAGTTCGATTCGAGTTGTTTACGAATCACTAGTCATTATATTATCTTTTCTCCTAAAAGGATCTGGCAGCAACGGTGATTAGATTTTTTGGCATCGTACGATTTTGGTATAGCATATACTCCTAGTAAAGGTAACACAATGGCGGATGCATTAATTTGAAGACACGCAAGTTTGGGATTGATGTTTTTGGAATGAAAACACCTCAAGTACTTGGCAAGATTTGATTTTAGGCCGTGGTGTGAGTTGGAACCTGAAATGTTGGAAATCTTCTCGATAAGATCTACTCTCATCAAAAGGATTGGCGAGAGCCAGAAGTGTGGTGCAAAGCTTGTCAAGTTTATCCAGAATTCGGAACTAGAGGATAAAGAATTCTGGGTCGATCGAGAGAATTGGCTTTAAAAGAAAGGATGACTAGTTGTTCCTGATATCGATGGAATGAGAGAGAAGGTTCTGAGTAAATGTCATCACTTGAAGTTGACGATTCATCCTGGTGATAATAAGATGTATTCAGACATGAAGTGATCTAACTACTGGGAAGGGATGAAAAGGGATGTTGGAAAATTCATTTCCAATAGTATGAACTGTCAGTTAGTGAAAGCTAAACAGAAGAAGCCAAGTGGATTTCTTCCGCTATTGAAAGTTCCTATATGGAAGTGGGAGCAGATATCAATGGATTTTATCGATGGACTATCTAGAACCAGGGCAGGAATGAAGGAATTTGGGTCATCGTGGATCGCTTGACCAAAAATGCAAGATTTGTTCTTGTCAATCGACTGGGACAACATCGAAGTTGGCTGAGCTTTATATAAAATGAATATTTGATTCCATAGTATCACAAAAAGTATAGTCAGTGATCGGGATTGATTGTTTATGAGTGGATTTTGGAAGAGTTTGCAAGAAGCTTTGGGAACTGAGTTGTGTTTGAGTACGGCCTATCATCCCCACACCGAGAGGGTTAACCGAGTTTTGGAAGATCTCCCAAGCGATTGTGTATTGGACTTCGGAGAATCATGGGAAGACCATCTTCCTTCGGTCGAGTTTGTGTATAATAACAGTTAACAGTCGAGCATTGGGATGGAACCATATGGGGCACTGTATGGTAGACCGTGTAATTCTCTAGCATGTTGGTTAGAAATGGGAGATGAGTTGATACTTGGGCCTAAGATGATCATAGAAACATCAGATTGTATCGAGAATGTTTGGCAATGAATAAAGGCAGCCCAAGATCGTCAGAAGAGTTATGCCGATAAACGTCGAAAAGATTTGGAGTTCGATGTGGGCGACATGGTTTTTGTGAAGATTTCACCGTTAAAGCATGTGGTTCGATTCGGAAATAAAGAAAAGTTAGCTCCAAGGTTTGTTGGACCATTTTCGATAATCGAGCGGATTGGAAAGCTCATGTATAGGTTGGAGTTACCCGAGATGATGTCGAGTGTGCATAATGTTTTCCATGTGTCATTTCTATGGAAGTGTGTGCATGAGTCGGTGTGGTGGTATCTCTATAATAGTATGAAGACCTAGAAGTCGAGACCGTAGCTATGAAACCTCGTAAGCCGCTTCGTGTTATGGGGAATGACACGAAATAGCTTAGAAGGAAGACAGTTAAGCTAGTCAGAGTGTAGTGGAGTAAGGATGATGACGATTGTATGTGGGAGACGGAAGAGAGTATTAAGACGACCCATCCAGAACACTTCATCGATATGGCCTATTAATATCGTGTCACCTTACACCATTGTAACTTGTACTATTCTGTTAGATTTCCACGTGCTAGGACAAAGCTATGGATGCATGGCTTGATGGATGCTAGTTTGGATGGTAAAATTGGTTGCTTGTGGATGATAGACATGCAGAGTTGTTTTGGTTGCTTGTGTTTGCTTGGAATTTCGGGGGCGAAATTCCTAAGGAAGGGAGAATTCAACAAATTCCGAAGGAAGGGAGAATGTAACATCCCGCATTTTACGTATCAGAGGATCATAAAATATTTTTATTTAATTCCTTGAGGGTTGGATCATTCTCATGTTTTGGTATGTTGTTTATGGGGATATGAGACATGTCCACAATTTTTACCAATTTTATTTGTGACAATTTTTCCCCTGTCAGGTTCGTACAGAGCATAACTTTTGGATGTTATTGAATCAGGTGCTGAGATCGATTTCAGTGGAAAGGAAATGGTGTTGCCAATTCCGTTGAGTATTCACATTAATGATTTGGTTTAGCGGTTTGGGAGGAATCGTTGTTTTACTGCTGCATAATTTCTATACATGTTTGGCTAGCTATTAATGGGCTGATTTGGTGTGGCCCATTAGTGGGCTGGTTGGAGGCTATAAATAGAGGGTAGAGACATGGAGAATAGTTTACTTTCTTCATTCTATCATTTGGTTGATCTCGTGATTTTCCTTGCTCAATCAGATACACATTTCCTCCATTAAAATTCTAGATCTATGCGAGAAGATTGATGATCTACATTGATTAAAGCTAGATCTACATAGAGTGAAGGAAAATCGCATCAAATTGAGAGGTTTGGGGATCATTCTTCATTGTCCGAAATGAGAATTTAGTGATTTAGAGTTATTTTGAAGAATTAGTGAGTGATAAACATCTCTTACGCGGATTCAATCAAGTATATGGGTTGTTTGACCTTATTTTCATCATTTACAAGTTGTTTTCACTTAGATCTACATCATGGTAAGTATAATTTCATCCAAATCACCATAGGATCTAATCTAGCAACTTAAATTGGTAATTCTTATGTTAATTCATATGTGAATGCAAGTTTAGATCCATTGTTTTTGTTTATTTATTGATTTATCATGAGTTGGTGAATTTCATATTAGTAGAATGGTCTACGCTTGATAACTTATTGTCATGAATGTACTATTGTTTCTATCTGATTGTTGTAAAGACTATCTGTGACAACCCGAATTCCGACAGACTTATTTTTTTCCACAATTCCAATCTATTGAAACACACACTACACCAAAAATGCCAATTTGGCAGTGCTCATAGCCGTATCAAAATGGATTTGATACGGCTTAAAGCCGTATCAAAAAATGGCGTCTCTGTTGTTTTGATACGGCTTAAAACCATATCAAATTCATAAATTAATACGGTTTAAAACCGTATCAAATTGGTATTTTGATACGGCTTAAAACCATGTCAAAGTATGAATTTTAT
Organism: Allium sativum; assembly: GCA_030737875.1. Taxonomy (NCBI): domain Eukaryota; kingdom Viridiplantae; phylum Streptophyta; class Magnoliopsida; order Asparagales; family Amaryllidaceae; genus Allium; species Allium sativum. The sequence continues at coordinate 220,825,723 of CM060918.1, read as the reverse complement.
AAGGTTTCAAGCCGTATCAATTGATTAATTTGATACGGATTTAAACCGTATCAAATTAATAATTTGATACGGCTTAAAGCCGTATCAAATCTTAAAAATAAAAATTAAAAAAAATACAATTAGCTTGAAAGCCTGAAACATAATACAATGATACATATTACATTCTAAGATACAATAATACAAATAATACATATTGCATACAATAATAGATAATATAATGGATTGATACAGCTCATAGACTTCAGTTGAACAACTAAGATATAATATACAAATACATATTACATACTGATATAGTGATACTACTATGGTACTAAGCTGAAAGTCTAAAACATACATGTGATCTCCGCTTCCGGTCTTCCACCACTGCTCCTCTCCTCAGTCCTCACCTGCGGTTTTAAATGAAGTGGAATGAAAATGAATCAAAACAGGGGTGATCTGGTCTGCGGTTTTAAATGAAGTGGAATGAAAATGAAATCTTTCCATACTTCTGAGTTCGCAAACTCCGTTCCGGAACTAAGTTCGCGAACTCCGTTCCGGAACTGAGTTCGCGAACTCGGTTCCGGACTGAGTTCGGGAACTCGGTTCCGGACTGAGTTCGAAACTGAGTTCGCGGACTCGGTTCGAAACGAGTTTGCTGCGAACTCAGTTCCGGAACCGAGTTCGCAAACTAGTTTGAGTTAATGTGATACTGAATTCGAGTGTTGCAAAGTGAAACTTAATATTCTTTTTTCAGGTCCTGCAAACATTTGAGTTAATGTTGTATATAATCTACAAACATTTTGCCTCCTAAACCTATTTAGTTTAACCAAGATAAGTTGATGAAAGTATTATTTCATTTGAGCTTACTAAGCAAATCAAACCAGCTTTTGAAATGAACCTAAAACTATAAATAGCACCTTGAGTGGCTTTGACTTATCATATCTCCCACCAGTAGGATTAGCTGCTGCTAATATTGACGTTCTTGCATTCAATCTAACTTGTGTACTTGCTTTTGTGATACTAATGTCTGTTGTTCCATCGCTTCATGGATGGCAACCTTAAAGAATTCATATAATGAGTTAACACTTAAAGTTCTACTCAAATGATCGAAAGAATTTTTTCATAATATTACCCGATCTTTTATATCCATTTTGTCAAATTCATCAATGCAGCATACACCATTGTCAGCAAGCATTAGTGCACCAGCCTGCCAAGAAAAATTGCCGCCATTATTATATTAGTTATCGCCATTTGGCACCTATACTGATGAATATAATTAAAATAACATTTCAAAGGCTTTTTCTTTGAATTACATGACCAGAAACAGAAATCAAAATTCTGATAGCAAACCCAATATCTAGCAACCAAAATTTCTAAATAATTCCATCGGCTAGATGATAAATCTTAGCATTTGCTACACAGATGTCTAAAGCGGTATGGAACTATACTTTGAAGCAATATAAATTACCGTGTCTTATACCACCATCACCAATATAAATTGTCTTGTTGAAATTTCTTTCCATGTTTTTTCCCTCTTATTGAAAGAAAAAAATAGTGAATAAATTATAAAGTAGAAAGAAATAGCTCACTTTTTGCAATTTAAAGTTGACGGATCAACAGGAACCCCTTCTTCTTCTCCACATGTAGCCAAACAATGTCCAAACAAAGCACCAAGAGGAGCTATACCAACATCTACAGCTGCCCACGTTGCTACCTTAACATATTTGAAGCTTCATATAATCTATCACGTTTACAACTTATCAAACATACAGCAAGAGAGAGAGAGATAGAGTTTCTTCTACTCAAGATATGAGAAATAAAATAAAATTTGCACACTGAAGCATATAGAAAGCTAAAATTTACCTTTCATTTCTTGTAAATCTTACAAATATGTCTAAAACAAGCCACCTCCCACGTACCAAACCAAATGCATAGTTATTTAGCAATCCACTTACCCACCACAAGAAGACATGGTCAAAGCAAAACTTAGATGGTACAAGTGTTTATAAATATAAAACATGCAGATCAAATATCAAAACCGTATGCAAACTTAGATGGTCAAAGACTCAAAGCATTACCAGTTTGAGCAATTTAACTGATTTTTTCTCATTTATATAAGTAAGAAACTGGTGTGATAAGCATATGAAATTAATTCAAGATAATACGAATCAGTTCTGTAGATATGATAAAATCAAACTCCATGCGTATAAAAAATTGAATCTGAAAAGTTATACGAAGATTCATTGAGCTCATATTTTACTAACAAAAAATTATCAAAATGAACTCTTATTTACCTAGCAAATAAACATCATACTTTATTAACATCTTATACAAACACCAAATTCAAATGTAATAAGTCATCAAAATCTTATCACCCTCTTTAGACAAATCATTAACCTTGTTGCATTATAACAAGAAATGTGTATAAATAAAATCTGTAGAAGGACAAATTCTTCAACGAATAACGTATAACTTTTCAGACATATTTATTTACATATGGAGATGTATGTATGTTTGTATATATGTGCAAGGTGGACTTAAAAATTTGATGAGGTGGGCTGACCATTAGCATTTGTTTTTTCCCTTCATTTTTTATTTTCCAACGTCGGTATTTTTTTACAAATATTATACAAGGCACTAATAAAGTGAACAATTTGTGGTATAATATCAAGTATTAAAGGATGACAACAAAAAAATAAATTTAGAAGGAAAGAAGGCAAAATCTAGCTTCACGTTTCACATTGCATTGTAAAATACCAATATGTGCTTGATAAGTTTTTGTAGAATCAAAAATTCAAAATCTCATTACTAAAGAATCTAAATTGATCGAGCAACTAAAAATGATCCAAATAATGAGGGGAAGAATAATTAAATCAGATATATATCCAAACATGGTTAAATATTTAAATATTACTAATTATTTTTAACTGGTTCAATAATGATTCTTGATAACAAACACAAATACAAATATCCAACACAACTTGAATTACTTGAATTAAACCCATGTATGAATGACAAGTAAACTGAACTACATACTAATAACAATAATTCACCATAATGAATATATTCCAAAAATGGTTTCCCAAATAGAAACTGATAAACAATTGAATCAGCAAAAGCATATATATATATATATATATATATATATATATTTATATATATATATATATATGCATAATGGGTTATTTTCTCAAACACAGCCTATAACACAAATTTTGTGTTAAATTGTTATAGGCCCTGTTCAGTTTCGAACTGAGTTCGCGAACCCAGTTCAGTTCAGAACTGAGTCAGTTCCGAATTGAGTTCAGAACTGAGTCAGTTCCGAACTGAGTTCAGAACTGAGTCAGTTCCGAACTGAGTTCGCGAACTCAGTTCGGGACTGAACTGGGCTCACGAACTCAGTTCCGAACTGAACCTTAATTAATAAAATGACTAAAACTTCACTTGATGAAGTTGATGATGTGCTTTTTACCGAAGATAAGTGGAAACATAAAAATGTGGTTCATGAAAACAAACCCATGAAACTTCACTTGATCAGTCTAAGCTGATGATAATGAAACTCAACCGCTGGACACTACTCTTCCCTGATCACTCAACTCCACAGTAGGCGTCGTGACCTATAATCTAACCGCAGTCAGCATTGTTGTTTCGCCTATTTTGAAAAATACACATTTATGGCTTGTGCAACAGACTCCCTTATATCAGACATAAGACTCTTTATATAAAACAATAATAGTATTGATTACAAGGTGTAAATCACAAGAGGTAGGCAATATCAGTGACAAAGGTTAGATGTATTGAACGGATTAGTATTGCTGCATATTGGTTTTCATCACAATTTTTTCTTATGCATAAGAGCACTGCAGCGAACATGTTTCTACGATTATAAACCCAGTGATTCTTAAAACCCACATAGGACATAGTATTACATAAAGGAGAGAAATTAATATCATATGATTATAAACCCAGTGATTCTAAATCATTGTAAAACCAAAACTTCAAACACATTTCAAAACAAATATTAATGCAATATCAAAATGAAATTTACAAACTTATCAAAACTGGTGGATAATAAAATAAATTGAATGGAATTCAAGAAACCAACCTTGGAACATTGGAGGATAACAATCAAAGAGCCAATAGTCCTTCCGGAATTATATCAGTGAAAGAACACATGTTGTCTCATGCCACTCACTTTGTGCTTTAATCTTTCTTCTATTTCATTTCCTATTATTTCTAAAAGCTGCAACAAATCTACCTTTATCCTACCTCAAAAGTCAAATTTCATTGCTTCATACCTTTGTGCAAAACATCAAAACGCGAGACTCCCAGTTAGATAAGATGCCAAAAGAAGCCAAGCTTGATGGACAGTGCTCATGAACAGCTACATCCAACATGGAAGCCTAGGCTGTTCTCTCACATTGTTTACTGAAATGATAAATGAGATGTTTTTATTGGGCTTGCAACTTGATCCGTTTGCATAATACAATAATACATAATAAAATAGTTTATTAGCAGCCGTAAAGCAAATCTCTAGAAGAATACATCAGCTTGTCAAATCAATGAATAATCAAAGACGATAGCCCCTGATTTTTTTTTGACAATTATTTAAGCAGAACATTAATTCATTATAATTTCAACACAAATTAATTTATTACTTTTTCGTTTGACAAATTCATAAGATTCGTTACTAATTCATTTGGCATTTTCTTCCTTAGAACACGAAATTCCATTACAAGCTGAACTTAGGGTTGCATCGCGAAGTTTGCTGTAAAAGGTAAAAATATCCTACAAAGTCAAAACTAAGTTTTGCACTTTAGAAGAAGACCAATGCTAATAATCAGTTTATAGGTAAGAAATAGATGGTGGATATTTTAAAGGAGAAACAAAAAAAGTACAGATTTTGTTTGCAATTTTCTTGCGTTCAAGGTGATAGTTTATCCTAATCTTATTTACAGATCTCTTTAATCCTCCATGTCTGCCAAGTTTATCCTAATCTTATTTACAGATAGATCTCTTTAATCCTCCAGGTCTGCCATGAAGATGGATTTTTTCCAAATTGACAAATTCAGTTAATTAAATCGACAAAAAATCATAGCTGCATCCAAATCTATAAGTCAATTAAAATAAAAAAAAATCAAAGTAAATCCTAAATAACTATGCTCAAATTGGTACAAACCAAATTTAGGGTTAATAGGTTACCGTCAAGGTTGGCGCGGTTCCAAGAAGGAAGGAAGACGATGTGAGAAGAGGATGACACGCGATGCCGCAGGATGCAAGATCTGTTGTAAAGGGGGAAAGGCGACAGAATCGAGTTTGGATTTCTCTAAGGTTTTCACGAGAAGACAAAATCATGGTCAAGTTTGGATTTCTCTAGGGTTTTCACGAGAATCATGTTAAAGTTTGGATTTCTAGGGTTTTCACGAGAAGTGGGATATGGGAAAGGAGACAAAATCGAGAATAATTAGAAAAGAAGCGGCCAATTGATGAGAAACGAAAATTCAGAAGAGGAAAATAGACGAGGCTGATTTGATACGGGTTGAATATGCATAAAAAGGAAACAATCCGAAGCTGTCATGATCTACGGTCAGATTTTCGAGATTGGGAAGACGCGGATTGGTTAAGTGTAGCAAATGAAATTTGATATGGCTATGAGCCCTATCAAATTTGATATGGCTTTAAGCCGTATCAAATCTCTAAATCCTGGTGTGTCAAATTGGATGTTTTGGTGTAGTGACAGATTGGTTTGCTCTGCAATCGTGCAGAAAAGACAGAGACATAAAATATGTCAAAGCTCATAAAATATCTCACAACGGAGGGGATCAGAACACAAGTTCTGGTGATTGGATTTAAACTATACACTTTGGATAATCCTACATATATTGTTCAATCATATTTTCTTATTTATTAGGTTACTTGGGTTAACAACACTCAAGGCTTACACACACATCATACCCATTTACTTCCCAGTGAATTAACCTAATACAGTATATGTGTAGCAACCCCAAATTGTTGAGGTACACCCCATGGAACCCCACTCGCACGGTCACCACCGTAACACTATCGCAATATACACAGTCTCTCATCCTACGTTGTAGTGACATATGGACAACAATATTACTTTCAGAAAATATCTATCATTACTATGCTACACAAACGTACGGACTGCCACATTTGTTCGAATCAGACTCCATAACGGTGTAATACCCTCAAGTCTATGATACACCACCCAGAGCCGCTATGCATGTATGTAGACTATCCACCATGCGTATCTTCATTTGTAGCTCAATGCCTCAATCGCATGTCCCCTAATGTGCACCGAGTTCCATGGCAGGGCAATACCAGAAACACAGAACTCGTTCGGGAGCTTTTCCATATCTGTACAGGCCCGACTTTAAAGAGCCTCTACAGGTATACCTAGGGTCTATTTTCATGGTGGTTGTGGCCCCACCTCGGCCCCTCCCTCAACTAGTAAAGACTACAAGAGCTAAGCGACCGCCCCTACGCAAACAATCTAAACATCCATGTGGCATCTCCCCTCAACCCCTTACCCCGATAGTGAAGGGTGAAATGGTATCTTGGGTTTAGCTCTAGTCTTTTCGCATCCCACTAGTTGCCGATGACGAGTATCCGAAGGTCTACTATCCTTGTTGGTCGTGACCTTCTGCCTCCTCGTGAGGCAACCACCGAACTACCCTGGTGTCACCTCGACACAGCATTCTGACTGCATGGCTACATCTGCAGTCAAGGCCTACCCACCTAGTAGTTATGCGCAGGCCCAACCTCTGCAAGAATAACCTAAGACATCTGTCACCGCACAGAGGACTACTAGGAGCACCTTACGTACCTCAGGAAACCACATGCTTCCCCTTCCAGTCCTTTGGAACTGTCAGAAAAATCATATGAATGTGCGCCCCCCTCGTGCCTTATGACACCTCGATGATCTAACCCATTGGGTTATTCATCCTTAACTGTATGGACTGATCTAAGCGCCTTATGTTGTTAGACCCTATGTCTAAACATTCTTTTACGCGCTTACCTCACCTTATCAGGTTTCCAGTTGACTTGGTTATTCTCAGTCATATTGACTTCTTATTCAAATTACCAAGTTCTCTTGCTAATTAATTTCAGTCATGCAACTTAATCCATTTAAGTTTATTAATAAGCCCACAACATGTTATTCTCTAGATTGTGGCCTAAGGTTTGTAATCCACAACCCTTTTTTATCTTCTTATTGATTTCATCATTACAATAACATGTTTTACTTAATATGTAATTAAGTATATCCAATTCACATGTTTTCTAATTAACATGCCACTTACCATTTATGATTAAATATAACTTATTTCATTTCATAAGTTTTCCTCATTCTTTTTCATTTAATCATAATTCCATTTTATATTGTCAATACAACTTATCGTTGTTTACTTATTAACTTAGTTCTATTAACTAAGGCCCATTAATAAGTTTCTCTACCCGTTTATTATAACCTATGTTATAATTTCTTCTTGTCCCTAGGACAAGCCTAAAAATTCTTATCAACGGGTTTCAGACTTCCAAGCTTGCAGATTACTTAATTTATAATTAAGTACAATATATTTTCCCCCTTTTCTTGACTGGCTTTAGGTTTTCCCCTTTACTGATTACTTAATTTACAATTAAGTATCCCTTAACTCAATTCACCAGTTATCTCATCCTCTTACTAACTTATTATAACCTAAGTTATAATCCCCACTTGTCTCTAGGACAAGTTTACCTATTATACAACATTTTCATTAATGTTACTTATTTATAATAGGAGATTATCATTTCTACAAGTTATGCTTACCCTAAAGGTGTCTTTAATTACATAACTTTATTATTTCTACCGGTTATGTATACCACTAGGTATCTTTAATTACCTAACCTTATCGGCTAAGTTTGCGGGCCTGTATGTAAATATTACTCACCCCCTCAGATTTGCCCATCCCACCCCACTGTCCAACCAATTTTACTTAATCCTAACTTTAGTTCATATTCATACAGTCCTTATGGATTAGATTAGGTTAAGTAGTCTAATTCATTACCATGTCCATTTATGGTTTATAATGGGCTAGACCTCTCACATTAGGCCTACAACTTGTGGATGCTGGATATGCCGGTCGGGTCCAGGTAGACTTCTTCTACAAGTTGGGCTTAACCTCGTGTCATAGCCCATCTCGTATTTGCGCACTTAGATCTCTCATATTAGGTTCAACATTACGGGATCCTGGATATGCCGGTCGGGCCCGGGCAGACTTCCACCATTAATGCAACCTAACCTCGTGTCATAAGTGCAATTACAATTTCTAATTGTAATCCTAGGCCTTCATTATTAATCAATTATTTAAACCTATGCCTTTATAGGTGTTAATGCCCATTTACCCAATTATATTCATAATGGGTTATATGTCTAAATTCATATTATTTGAATTATGCCAATTCATATTTTACTTATGATCCCATTTGCGCCCAAATCATTTTTCTATACTTATGATACACTTTAAGATTTTTAAACATAATTTGGTCGATGCCCCAAACCCATATTTATTTATTCAATTCTATGTTAACATGAATCCATATAATCATATACTTACTCCAATTATTTCCTATATAATTGGGACAAATTTACATGTAAACTTTTTTAGCACTCCAACAAATCCAATATATGAATTATAACATGTAAACATTCTAACATTTCAACTGATTCAATATATAAATTATTCATATTAACAATTTGAAGTTATATCATGCTAATCATTCCCACATGTCATTTACACCACTTCAATCATTATTAGCATATGTTTAGGTATCTTAACATATTAACTAATTGAACATATTATCCATTTTAGCGCAATAATGTACTTCATCAAACCAAACCTTCCAATATGTTCCTTATGGGGAATGCCAAACGATCGATGTACTATTATTCAAAAAGTATATCTTAAACTCACTCACCTTCATGCTTTCCCCAAATTTTGGATCTGATCCACTCTATCATCCACGGTTTCCCTTTTAATTGGATTTACAACCTATCGACCATGGATTTATTATTTTCATGAAAAGAGAAGGGAAAGAGAAATAATTTAAATAGATTGGTTTTAGAAGTTTTACCTTGCTTTCAATAATCTTTTATTAACATTGACTCTCTCCTCCAGATATGGATTCATAATCTTCCTAGGCTAACATTTTAATTTCAGAATAGATTTGAGAAGAGAGCCATGGCAAAATTTTGGCATCACCTCATAAATCATGAGGATGGAGTAAACCAAACCATCTTATTTATAGGCATGCTAAATGAATTTGGTCCTTTAGTTTTGAATAAAACTCCATCAGAGCTAACCACATCTACGACCAATAAGAAATGGCCACGTCGCAACAAAAACAAATGTTCACCAATCAAAACACGCCACGCGTGCTGAATGATGCGCAGGGGCCGATACCCCTGCTTGGGTGTCGACACATGTGTTGACACCCCTATGGTGGTGTCGACACCCCCACCGTATATTTTTTCTTTTGATTTGAAATTTGATTTATTTATAATACATATGATTCTCGCACATAAATCAAATTTCAAACATCCCTTTTCACACTAAGCCATTTTATAATTAAACTGCTTTCACACTAAGCCATTTTTAGCCATTCCCTTAAAACAAAAATATGGCGCTGGCAGAGATCGAACTCTGTATCTCTTGTATGCAAGTCACATGCTCTAACCAACTGAGCTACTTAGGCTATTTTTAACAAGGCTTAGAACAGTGCTAGACATTATTCTTTTCACAATCCTTTTTTTTCATGTTTTGTTACAATATTTAATTTAAAGATATTTCTTTCATTTTAAATCAGTTTTCTACAACCCATATGTCTAAATTGACCAGAAAATCGCCCTGAACGCAATGCCGCTAATCCCGTGACCAAATTCTGGAAGCTCTTCAAATCTTCCTTTTTCTTTTTAAATGTTTACATGCAATTTCAATTACATTGCATGCAATTCTTCTCATTTTATACATTGCATGTAATTTCTTTTGTTAATCTTCTTCTTGATCTCAATGCATGTGCTTTCCCTAAAATTAGGCTTAACACCAAAAATGTGAAGAAAATGCCTCACAAAAAATGATAAGTGGAGCCACACAATGATTGAAATGCAAGTAGAAGACACAAAGTTTTATGGTGGTTCAATCCAATAAGGATCTACATCCACTCTCATAAGAGATTCCATTATCAATGCGCAAGTTACAAGATTAACTTCTCTCTTACAACATTCTCCTCACTCCCTTACTCATGAATCATGTTTCAATCTATTAGGGATGATAGAGAAGTGTATTAATCAGCAAAGATATGATGTAGATGTGGTAGAATTGTAAGAATTCCTTCTTGCACACAAGCTTCACTCAATCAGTCTTCAACTCTTGAATCATTTGGATGTGTTTGATGAAGATCATGATCCATGGATTAATCTTCAATTTATGATGTTGGGTAGATGTTTAGAATTGTTGTAGAATATTTTCAGTAGCACTTAGTCTAAAGATTAGATCCCCCCAAATGAAGAAGTGAGGGGGGGTATTTATAGGAGATTTCCAGACCAGATGGCAGTTCTGTAATTATGCAGAAAAACGCCATGACTCATGTCGCCATCGACATGACTTGGGTCTTGGCTATATCTTATGTCGCCAACGTCATGACTCATGTCGTCTGGCGGGTTAGCCCTTGGCGCCTTGAGCTTGCGACATGACATGACTCTCTTTGACATGGTTCATCTTCCTCAGATGATAGTTGTCGACAACCCGGTAATAACTTGATGCGGTATGAGTAGGTTACGACATGGTTTGGATCGGTAGCAACTTGCTCCTTATGTCGTTGAACGACATGGGGGATGGACGACATGGCGTGTTTCCTGAATCTGACCTGGCTCTCTCGACATGGTTTAAGGCTGACATGTATTACTTATACACCATGTCGCTGAACGACATGGATAACAGTAGTATAACATTATGTCGCTAACCGACATGAATCTTAGCCTTATTTTATTACATTAGAATGGCATGACTGTCGAATGCTTTAGCTTCCTCTCAACGCCATAAAGCAAGCATGACATAACTTGGAAACGATTTAACCTTCTTGGATCGCCTTGACGAACTATGACATGATTCAAAGGAGTCATGGTTGCTGCATGGTGATACATGACTTAGCTTTATGATTTGACACGGACTATGATGACTTGACTGACACGACATAACTGAAGAAGGCATGGTTCCTTCCTTTTCTCACGACATGGCCTTAAAACGACTTGGCATTTACATATTGAGCCCTACGACTTGATAAATAACGTCTTGACTTTGACGACATATTGAACACGTATTTTATGGGTTAACATTTGCCCCTCGAAGTTCATGTTATTAGAAATAGCATGGGCTTCGAATCCTTATACCTTATGACATCTTTTCCATGTATTTTAGTTAAGTCGTTAAGGTACTTTTGGACTCATGTCGCAAGTTAACATCGTGTCACAACTTGCCTTAGCTTTTCCATGTCGCATGAGACCCTCTAAGCCGTTTTGGGCTTCAATTTGAACTAGCCTTGGCCCGGTTATTTTAGCACTCCATATATCATCTCAAACCCGTATCTCCATTCTTATTCCTCTTCTCATTTTAAAGCTTCATCTTGTAAATGGCAGATTGGGTCGGAGAGATATCATCGCCTTCCTCATAAGCAACTTATCCAACCAAGCCGACACCTTCATTAAAATCATCGCGACCAAATTCTAATTGACTTCGACGAGCTCCATCAATCCAATTCAACACATATACTCTCGATTTTGCAGAATTCTTCCTTCAGCGATCCTTTCAGGACTCATTGCAAGTAATTTTTAGATCTAAACTTCACTTTGTTTTTTCTGAATGCTAAGATTTGTACAGAGTCTAAGTATTTTCACTCACTTTTGATAATGTTATGATCTCGTGAATCAATTTTGACTGTTTTGTGTTATTGAGATGTTTGTGAATCGAAAATGAGTTAAATTAGAATGGGTATACCATGTATAAGGGCTTCGAAATCCTTTAATCTTCTTTGAGCTCTGATTTTTATGTAATACATACGACTTGAGCCTTATGTCGTTCCAACGACATGAGTTTCAAACCGTGCCCAATTGACTTAAATTTCTTAAACGACTTGGGTTTCTTTTTAACTTCGAGTATCCACACTGTTGCCACGGCTTATTCATACCACTCATACGATTTGGATGACCATGCTTGAGCGACATAACTTTAATACCATAAAATGCCTTGTTTTGGTCGATGATGATCGTATGAACCATTTTTAAAGATTTTGTTATATTGTATCCCAGTTGCTTGCTGAAATGCCTAAACCGTGAATTCTTATTGTTTTATCATAGCTGTTGTATGATTCCTTTTAAAGCCAGGACCTCCATGTTGATGTTGAATTGCTTTTATGATCTCATGTCGTGAGTCGACATGGATCTCATGTTTTGGAACGACATGAATCACAAGTCGTGGACCGACATGAGTTCCATGCTGTGAGCCGACATGAGTTCCAAACCATGGCAGCGTCATGAGCAAGTCGTCATGTCGCTGCTACGGCATGGGGGACCATGCCATAACGACTTAACCCTAATGTCATCGAACGCCTCACTTCGATGTTTGTCACCTTTGTTTTAAATGCTTTGATGTGTTTTCTTATCTCTATTCTTCAAATCTTGCTGCTAGAAAACTGAAATGTATTCAAGTATATTTGTGTAGAATGACTACTAAAAAGCAAGCTCTCCTTCAAAATAAAGGAACTTCTTTGGCTCAAACCGACCCTTCTTTAAACACGGTTCTCGAAACTAAAATAATCATAACTTCTAGCCAAGTTTCTGCCTCCCTTCCTTTGGAACTTCACCCGATTAAAGTTAGGGATCAAGAGAGACAGTCTACCACACTAACCCAGGAGCAATACGAACTATTGTGTGGTCAATAAGGAATTCCTCTTACATATGCAATATTACCAAAAGAAGGTGTATTTGCTGACGACCCTCCTGTTGGATATGTTGCTGTAAACAAACAAATTCTAGCAGCTAGTACTATCCCCCCGTTTAATCCTTTCCTGGGGCGAACCATAGACTAATTAGCCATTGCTCCTTTCCAACTCCATCCTAATGGTTACACTGTTCTAATGGGCCTTTATGTTCTCTTTATGGAGTCGAAAAAACAAGAGACTACTTTCCAGGAACTTCGTTACCTATGTTCTTTTAAGAGCAGGAAGGATACCCCCTCGATTATGCATGTTGAAGGTGCCAACAATCAAAAACTTGTTCTCGAATTACCGGACAGTGTTTCAGGATTTTTAAACCAATTCTTCTTTGTTAGATGCCCCGAACCATTTCGAGGGCAGTGGACAGACGGAGGTAAGCACAGTTTATTGAATGACTTTATTTCCCTCTGAGTTGTACGTTCTTACGTTATCTCTTTTGAAATGCAGTACTCCCTGCCTCGATTAAGGACAACAAAGCATCCTCTTCTCTTAAGGCCACATACGAAACACTGAAAGCTATTGACGAGGCGAAGAGAAGTAGAAAACTTTTAATTACGGAAAACATTCTTCGCCAATATGAACTACTTCATCCCTTGAGGAAATTCTTATGTAAGGTGGGCCTTCCACTCCTAAACCTAACCTTGCAGAGTCAGACATTGGAAATACTGATCACCGGAATGTAACTCAAGCCGATCAAAACCCTACCATTGACCCTTCCTTGAAAAGATGTTCTGGGCCTACCAGTGGAAGAACATTAACCTTGTAATGACTTTGAGCAAGGATAATGGTTCTAACCGTCGTAGGGGCGAGAATCCTACAACATCGGCCGAATTGGCTGAAAAAGAGAACACTTCCCCGCATTCTGAGTCAGAATCAGATTCTGAACAAGTTGAGAAAGACAATAGGGAAGCGAATCCTTCTGAATCCAACAATGGGACTGAATGCGATGGGGAAGATGTAATTGTAATAGAAAATGATCCAAATATCAGGACTATAACTAGAGATTCCCTTACTGAAAATGCAACTAAAGTAGATTCTGCAGGTACATTTGACAATTTGAGTGATCTCAACTCCGCTAAATATTTTAGTTAGGATGGTACGGTTACTCAGCCTCTCACCCCACAAACCATAGAAATTGGACTTAGGGATGCAGCCACAACCGAGTCAGGAGGGCATCCTAAATCTTTAGGAATTTCCTTAAACCCAAGGGAAAAAATCGATCTGTCAATAATAGGGTCTTCTTATTAAGAAAATACTCCTCTTGCATTTTGGTTTATTTTCTATCTTTGTATCTTGCCTTAGTATTTTAGATACTTCGTAGTTTCAAGTATCGAAAACTCATCCATATCTTATTTCAGGTTTAGACATGCACGGGAGACACTCTTCAGGAATTAGATCGGAGTTCAGTAAAAAGAGCAAAGCTATCGATCCGAAGCACTTATTACAATTCAAGTCCCAGCAATCATCGCATCACCACGAGCAGCTTTACCCTCCTCCGCCCTTGAAACCCTCTTCTCAGCCCTTACATGCATCAGAATCTGTCCTGACTGAGGAACAGAGGAAGAAGATACGTGAGGAAGAAGAGGAAGAGGCTAGAAGACGCAGTTGGCTAAGAGAAGACACCCCCGATGAAGGGGAGTGAGGGAGGAAATGAGGAAGGGACGGCTCTTATAAGCACTCCCGAGTGGAAAATCTTCCCATTAAGCCCCGACTTCCTTCATCCTCTGGCCCTCCCGGTCCTTCAGCCGAGATCCATTCGATTATTAATAAACCTCGCCATACTCCTAGTTCAACGAATATCTCTGTTTTCGAAAATCTCCTAGGTTGGAACTTGAAAGGGCTTTACTTCGATCGTGAAGTAGGTATAACTGACGCCGATGATTTTCTTAAGGAGGTGGAAGTGGTTATAAGCCAAACACACACCCAGTTTGATACTGCTAAGAGTCAACTCGAAATAAAATGGAACATCGTAAGAGATATCTTTTACAAAAAGCTGCGCGGATGGAAGAAACTTGGTGATGACCTCCAAAAGCACCATGATTCCCATCTCACAAAAGTTGCCGAGTTGGAAATTGATAAAGTCAAATGGGAAAAAGTTTTGGATGATCGTGATGCTACTATCGCGATTCTCAATAAAAGAGTCGCAGAGTTAGAAGCATCAGATAACGAGATTAAGAAGCTCCGGGAAGAACTCGATGCTTCCAAGCAAAAAGAAAAAGATGCCATAACTTCCAAGCAAAAAGAAAAAGGTGAAGTAGGTATAGCTGTAGAGAAGGATTTCTCCAAACAATATCGGGAAGATGTCGCCAATCTTCCTAAGGAGGTAAAATCTCTGAAGGGTTCTAACTAGACATAGATGGCCAGGGTTGAGTCTCTTGAGAAGGACAAGATAACTGCAGAAGAAACTCACAAACAGGCTATGGACGAAGCTGATGATGACATGTTCCTCTTCTATGTATGCAGTGTCATGAGCCGTGGGAGTTTGCATTACTTAGGGGATAGTTTTGCGCGTACTTTGGCACTTGTTTGGGAGCGAGTGCTTGAGATTAACGGTGATGATTGTAGCGAGGATGAACTTATTGAAAAACTCTTAGATGACAGGTCCAGAGAATATTTGGCTAAAGGAAAGGCACAACTAATAGACGAGAGGATCGGTACTTCCGGTGAGCAAGTTCAAACCCAGCTTGATGTCGACCCTCCTACTGGCGCCTCGATCCTTGAAGCTTCCGGTTCACAAACATTAACTACCCCTGTTGATGCTTCTAAAGAGAAAGAAGCTATTACTGAGCGGAATATCAATACAGGGAATATTGTTGAAGAGCACGGTGAAGACGATGAGGCTGACGATGACAATCCTGATCATTGGAGAATTGAGCATAGGGATCCCCCGGAAAATCTTCTGGATATAGGTAAAATTGAAACCAACTATACCCTATCGTGCTTAGAGTCCATTTTCGATTCACCTGGGTCCCTTGCTTATTATGTTTGATGTTTCCATACTTTGAATTTAATTTCTCCCCTGTCTTCTCCTACCATAGGCAATGCAACGACAACGGGAGCTACTAGGACTGACTCACCACTGACAACATTCCCTCTTACTTCTGTCATTACTCCCCCTCCTCCTAGTAATGCACCTTTGCTTATTACAACTCCTGGGTTTCAAGATACCAAAATTGGTGCCTTCCTGGATTTAGATGTTGTTGACTACAGCCTTAGTGATGACCTTGTGGGCATCGAAGCAGGTGGAAGCCCCCAAGATACCGCCAAGGTTAAAGTGAAAAAGCCTGTCAAGTCCTTATCGTCTAAGAAGAAGAAGAAGAAGGATATGGAGGCTATCGCTTTATCTTCCCAAGAGAATCAGAGTAATGTGGAAGAGACCCCTCTACCTTTACCTAACAAGCCAGCTTTGAGACTAAGCGACAAGAAGAAATGATCATGCTTAGTGGTAGCTTAATCTGGTTGCTAATTACTTTCTTTTATAAGTTGTATTCAGGCGGTTGTATATGAGAGCGCCGGTCCCTGCTTATTACTCTTGTACTTGTCGTCTTTATGTACTCTGTTGTCTGATATTTTGCACTTAAACTTGTGACTTTATGATATAATTCTTCTTTTTCTGTCAGGAAATTATGTCCCGCTTTCCATGCTTTAAATTTCTCTTTTAGTCTCGCTGTACCTCTTCATTCCGTATTTCATACCTGTTTTATATTTCCGATACAGATTCTGCATCACAAATTGTTTGTTATGACATGCTGAGTTAATCCAACCAACTTTATTAGATTTTCTTGAACTTGACTAAGACGATGCCCAAAACCCTTTCACATGGATAACCACTTTATTAGGGTCTTTAATTTCATCTTAGTCATTTCAAGAAATCCAGTTTTGTTGATTGCCGGGTTTTCATGAAATTGTGACCTGGATGGTAGTATGTTTAAGAGAGCGTCATTAGATTTCATTAATGCAATGGTAATGCCCCCATACCACAATTGGTTTCAATATTTTGAAAATTAGGCATGATATTTATAGTTAAATAAAGAAGTATGTTATTCCTGGCAACTGGGCGGGCCAGTTACTTGTAGAATTTATCAGATGATTTCGAGGAGAGTCTTTGGTTCCGTCACTAACCGAATTTGGAAGATTCGGCGTATGATCGGATGCCCCCGAAAGGATCTTTGATCCGTTGTTCGTTGAGCCTGAATAATTCAGATGCTTGTTGAACATGTCGGACGCCTCCGAAGAGGTCATTGGGTTCGTTAGTAACCAGGTTTGGAAGACCCAGAATCAGTAGCTGGATTTGGAAGATCCAGCATCTGAGCGGATGCCTCCGAAGAGGTCTCTGAAAACCCTGTGTTTATATCGCTATCTGGCCATGTACTAATAGCGTTGGCGATCAACCGGGTGCCCCTCAGGGAGGTCTTTGGTTTAAAAGCCCGGTGTTTGTGTCACTATCCAGCCATGTATTAATGGCATCGGTGATGAACCAGGTGCCCCTCGGGGAGGTCTTTGGTTAAAAAGCCCGGTGTTTGTATCACTATCCAGCCGTGTATTAATGGTATCAGTGATGAACCATGCGCCCCTCGGGGAGGTCTTTGGTTAAAAAGCCAGGTGTTTGTATCACTATCCAACCATGTATTAATGGCATCGATGATGAACCAAGTGCCCCTTGAGGAGGTCTTTGATTAAAAAGCTCGGTGTTTGTATCACTATCCAGCCATGTATCAATGGCATCAGTGATGAACCAGGTGCCCCTCGGGAAGGTCTTTGGTTAAAAAGCCCGGTGTTTGTATCACTATCCAGCCATGTATTAATGGCATCGGTGATGAACCAGGTGCCTCTCGGGGAGGTCTTGGGTTTACCATCACATTGTTTCAGGGGGGTGACGCTAGTTTATTTGTCAGATTCTCATCGTGACTCGTTAGAACTAGAAACTTGAACTTTGTTATTAAGAATTTGCTCCTACAATGAAATTCAGAACTTGGTCTGTAGTCTGGGTGTCACATCATTTTAGGTTTAGAGTTCTTGATGCCCCTTATTTATGGCTTTGTACTTTACACCCTCTGTGACATGAAATGCTAGGATGTTTGAGTATTAAGCAATGGGTGCTTGAACTCTCCCTATTGGGGATGTGTTGTAGCATTCATCAAGCTCTATTTGGTTTTAAATATGCTTTTGTCTAATTAAAAAGCCTGTAATTAAAATCGATGTTAGCAGCTTGAAATCAAAAACTTGCAAATGTATGATTTTAGTCAGGTAAAACAGTTTCCCTCATTAATTTGCACAAACTTTGCATGATATTCGCAATGCATGATATATTTACAATTCATAATGTATGTATAATGCGAAATATGTGAAAGAAACTTCAAACAAAATAATGGTGAAGAAGAATGTTATTCCATGCTCGAGGGAGTGCGATTCCATATGTCGTTTTCAGCTCAAAAGTGCCATCTGCAAATTTCTGGCTTATCATGTACGACCCCTCCAAATTGGGTCCGAATACCCCAGTTCCTGTCATAATTTTCTTCAGGACGAGGTCCTCGACTTGGAAAGTTCTCTGCTTGACTTATGTATTGAAATATCTGGCTACTTTCCATTGATGGGCCGCTATCTTAAGCTCTGCTTCTTTTCGCTTTTCCTCGAGTAAATCAAGTGCCTCCAACTGCAGCTTTTCATTCTCCTTCTAGTCAAAGTAGATTCTGCGGCGAGTTGGTACTTCCAGTTCCACTGGGATCATAGCTTCTGACCCAAATGCAAGTGAGAATGGGGTGTACCCCGTAGCAGTTTTATGTGTTGTCCAGTATGCCCATAACGCAAAAGGAAGTTCATCAACCCAGTTGCCTTTGGCTTTTTCAAGACGCTTCTTAATGGTTGATTTTAGTATTTTGTTGATGGATTCCACTTGCCCGTTTGCTTGCGAATGGGCCACAGCTGCAAAACTCTTTTTGATCTTATATTTAACGCAGAAGTCTAGGAATTCATTGCTTTCAAATTGGGTTCCATTATCGGTAATGATCTTTTGTGGCATTCCAAACCTACAAATGATGTTTTTTATAACGAAATTGATCACTTTCTTTGACATGATAGTAGCCAAAGGTTCTGCTTCAGCCCATTTGGTAAAGTAGTCGACAGCTACTATAGCGTATCTCATATTCGCTTTTGCGGTGGGCAGTATCCCAATTAAATCTATGCCCCGGACCGCAAACAGCCATGGACTGACCATTTGAGTTAACTCTGTGGGGGATGCTCTTGGAATTTTAGCGAATCTTTGGCACCTGTCACACTTTTTTACATAGGTCATAGCATCCAGATTTACATCAGGCCAGAAATAGCCGTATCACAGAATCTTCTTTGCTAATGTTTGACCACCGGTGTGTCCTCTGCATTCTCCCTCATGCAATTCTGCCAAAATTTCTCTAGATTCCCCTTTAGTTACACATCGCAACAACGGCATGAAAAATCCTCGTCGGTACAACCTTCCATCTTGAACGAGGTACAAAGGAGCTTTGCGCAATATCTTCCTTTTCTTTTTTCGGTCCTCGGGAAGTGTCCCATTAAGGATATATTCCTTGATTGGAGTCATCCATGACACAGGTTCTTCAGAGGTGTCCATTATCCAGTCAATACTTGCTTCCTCAATGGTTGGGGAAGAAAGGACTTCGACGAGAATTAAACCCAACAGTTGAGCGTCTGATGAATTAGCATACTTGGCAAGAGAATCCGCTTTTGAATTTTGCTTTCTAGGGATGTGAGATATAACATAATGATCGAGATCGTTTAGAAGTTCCATAGCTTTGGTTAGATAAGAAGGAAGGTTCCCAGTTTTGGTTTGGAACTCTTTGCGCACTTGACTCACCACCACTTGAGAATCACTAAGAATCTGCAAGGTTTTCAGGTTTAGCTCTTTCGCCAACTTTAACTCTGTTATCAACGCTTCATATTTGGCTTCATTATTAGTTGACGGAAATTCCAACCTCAAGGCATAGCATAACGAGTGATCTTCTGGGGTTTCTAAGACAATTCCGGCCCCTGATCAATAGTCGTTTCTAGACCCATCAAAGTATAGTTTCCAACTAGCTTTCATTTCTGCTGGTTCTTCGACCTCTTCTCCTCTGTCTGTAAACTCAGTAATAAAATCTGCTAGGGCTTGGCCATTAATGGCTCTTCGAGGATGATAAGTGATGTCATACTAACTTAACTCAATGTTCCACTTTAGTAACCTTCCTGAAGTTTGTGGGCGAAAGAGAATTTGTATTAATGGTTGATCGGTTAGAACTTTGATAGGGTGAGATTGGAAATACGGTCTCAACTTTTTTGAGGCAACAAGGAGGCAATATGCGAGCTTCTCTAGCTTAGGGCAATTTAGTTCAGTCCTAGCAAATCTCTTACTGATGTAGTATACCGACAATTGCACCCCTGCTTCTTCTCGGATTAGGGCAGCACGCAAGGCATGTGACGAAACCGCTAGATACAAAAATAGATCTTCCCCATCTTTAGGTTTCGAGAACATTGGCGGTGATTCCATATGTCTAACCAATTCCTCGAAGGCCTCCTGGCACTCTGAGGTCCATTGGAAGTCCTTTCTTCCTTTTTTTCAAGGCATCGAAAAGCGTAATACACCGATCAGTTGCTTCGGATACGAACCGATTTAATGCTTCCACCTTTCCATTTAGGCTTTGGAGTTCCTTTTTTTTCTTGGAGCCCGCATTTCCCTTAAAGCCGTAATTTGAGAGGGATTCGCTTCGATTCCCCTAGCATTGACGATAAACCCGAGAAATTTCCCCGTAGAGACCCTGAATGAACACTTTACTGGGTTTAGTTTCATCCTGTATTTTCTGAGTATGTAAAACATCTCAGCTAGATCCTCGAGGTGATCTTCGGCCTTCTTTGATTTGACTAGCATATCGTCTACATATACTTCCATTGTATTCCCTATTTGAGATTCAAACATGTAGTTTACGAGACATTGGTAAGTCGCTCCTACGTTTTTTAGTCCAAACGGCATGACTTTATAGCAGTATATCCCTCTATCCGTTATGAAGCTCGTGTTCTCCTCATCTGGCTTGTGCATCATAATTTGGTTATATCCGGAATATGCGTCCATAAAAGATAGTAACCCATGTCCCGCAGTTGCCTCTATGAGTTGGTCAATCCGGGGCAAGGGAAAACTGTCTTTTGGGCACGCTTTATTAAGGTCTGAATAATCTATACACACTCTCCACTTTTCGTTGGACTTTTTGACAAGGACTGGGTTAGAAACCCAATCTGGATATGTAGATTCTCGTATGAAATTGTTTTCGAAGAATTTATCTACTTCTTCTTTTAGAGCTGCTGATCTTTCTAATCCTTGCATTCGTCTCTTTTATTTCACAAGAGTTAATTTTTGATTTATATTCAATTTGTGAACAATTACATTCGATGGGATCCCACACATATCCGAGTGTGTCCAGGCAAATGCATCTAGATTTGCTTTCAAAAACAAGACTAATTCCTTTTGCAGTTTCATACCTAGCTGAGATCCTATCCTCAGGACCTGGTTGGTATCTTTATCAGATACTGGAACGGGGATAGTATCTTCGGCCGGCGCTGCTCTATTTTCCCCCATACTTTTTTCCTTGGATCAAATGCTTTTCGATCGCCACTGTGCTCTCCAGCATGGGGGCCTTGCTTTAATTGCTATAAGGGAGGTTTTTGGATGCGGAGCGACGGCTCTACATCCTTCTTCAATTCCTTCTTCCTTGCCTTTGGCAATTCAACTAAATAACATTCTCTTGTTGTTCGTTGATCGCCTATAATTGTGCCTATACCATTCTCTATTGGGAATTTCATAGTGAGGCACCACGGAGCCATAGTTATTCTAAATGCTGCAAGAGTATATCTTCCTAGGAAGGCATTGTAAGCGGAGAGTTCATCAATTATAACGAAATCCTGTTCCAGTGCGGCCTTCTGCCCCCTTCTCCGAGTTCCACTAATAAACTGATAACGCCAATTGGTTGAACAGCTTGACCTGTGAATCCGTGGACCTTGTTCTGGCAGGCTTTTATGTCATTCATGGAAAGCTTCATTCTATGGAATGCGCTAATGAAGAGGACATTAACAGATGCTCTAGTATTGACCAAAACCCTTCTAACTATGGTTGTGCCCAAACCAATGGTTATCACCATTAGATCCTCTGTCGGTGTTATGATCCCATTTGGATCTTCATCTTTAAATGTGATGTCTCCTCGCGAGATTCTTGGTATTTTGGCTGATAAAGCCTCATCTGTGATCATGAGTTCACCTTTTTTCAAAAAGTTCTTCACCTCATGAGCATACTTTACCATGTCCACAGCTTTTTCCAACTAGGTATGGGCCTCTTGAGATGGTGTTTATGATCATCCTTGGTATAACAACAACCGAAGCATTCTCATTCTGTTTAGGCTGTCCCGCAGAGGCTCCTTGGTCTTGAGCTCCTTGAGAATTCTGGGGGTTCTTTGTGTACTACTGAAGCCTGTTTTTTCCTTATCAACTCCTCAATTAAGCTTTTCAAATGTCTACACTCGTTTGTGCTATGCCATGGTGGGTTGTGGAATCGACAGAATCTGCTGGATTTTGTTGCATTATCGGTGACTCTTAACTTCCCTGGCTCTGGGTATTCCTCCGTATCTTTGGTCGCCATATAAATATTTTCTATGGTATCATTAAGGGGAGTCATTTTAGAATTCTTGAAGAAATGAAGCTTTTTTTTGTTTCGACTATCTTTCCCTTCATTCCACCTTTTCTGATTGTCTCCATCGTTTTTCTGTCCTCCTTGCATGTTTACGTCTTTTTTCTCTGTTGGCTCACTATTTTCTATAACTTCTAAGGTATAGGACGGATCCTCATCCACGCCTATATATTCTTTTGCCTTATCGAATAGCTCTTCGAGAGTGGTAGGCTTCATTTTCTTGATCCACCGCCCAAGTTTGGTCCTTTTATTTATACCTCCTTTTAGTGCCATAAAGGCCAAACGTGGCTCATAATTTCCAACTTCGGCTGCAGCTATGTTAAAACGAGAAAGGAAGGCTTTAATGGATTCCCCTGGCCCTTATTCCAATTCATTCAGCTCCATTACATCATGCACCTTAGTTGCTTGAATTCTGAATTGCTTCCTAGATAGCTTGGCCAAGGTGGCAAAATCGTCCACGGACTTTGGTGGAAGCTTCGTGAGCCAGAGTGAAGCTACCCCCTCCAAGTAAGTAGGGAAGTATAGACATTTGAGCTCATCAGTAGCACGTGCCCCATCCATGTGCTGATGATACTTGAATAGGAACACATTGGGATCGCCAGTCCCATTATAAGCTTGCATAACTGGAGGTTTGAATTTTTTTGGATATAGCGCCATTTTAATTCCTTCCGTAAGCGGTGTTTTTGTGGGAGCAAACCCCCATTCCTTCTCATCATCCACCTTTTTCTGGTCCTCCTTCATGATCTTTAATATCATCCCGGAGATACGCTCCTCCTCATTGATTTGGCCCACGGGGAGGACGCCATCCTCTTTACCGGAAGAAGATCCGGTTTCTTCCATTCGAGCGGTTTTAGCAGATTTAAGACGTGCTGCACTCGTCGTAATCTTAGCCAATGCGGCTTGCATAGCGAACATGGTTTCAAGTTTCTTCATCATGGCTTCATTCGCAATATATATTCGACTTGTCAGTCCTGTTGCCACTTTATCCAATTCCCTTCTAGTTATGACAGTTCCGGCTTTAGAACTTTCACCGACTTCAAACTGGTTAGTGGGCGGAGTGTTTTCCATGTTAGTGGATTTATCGGCACATTTGCTTGTAGTTTTCTGCAGTTGCCTACCTGGCTTACCCATGTCTTTGGATAAGAATTTCAATTCATACAACTTAAATGATCGATGTGTATTCAAAATTCTAATGCAAGGCCTTCTGCCTTGTGAGAGAGTGAGAAATGAATTAGCAATCTGGGCCCCACGGTGGGCGCCAAATGTTTTCCCTCAAATTGGGCTTAACACCAAAAATGTGAAGAAAATGCCTCACAAAAAATGATCGAGCTTAAGCAGAATGGTCGACCTGTGAGTATGTTTCTGATTTTGAAGCCTTGCAAAAGTATGCCCATTCGTATGTAGAGACTCCTTATTAGAAGAACGAGAAATTTGTCATGGGCTTAGACAAATATCTTGGATGATACCTACGAAAAGATGGTAAAAAAAGCTCTAAGGAATGAGAGTTCATTTCCTAAAGAAGAGAATGTTGCAGCTGAGAAAGAACCAAAACCACAACAAGGTGGTAATAGCACAAAGAGGAAGCAACAACAACAAAAGGGAAAGGATGGCCAGAAGAAGCAGAAAGGCGAAGTGACTTGCTATAACTGTTGGCAGAAGGGCCATTATTCCTAGGATTGTACGAATCCAAAAGCTGAGAGGAAGCGCTTTAAGTTTGGAAAGCCTGGGCATGATAAGAAAGATTGTCCATAACTAGCTAAGCATAAGCTGGTTATGAAGGCGTATGCTTTGGAAGCAGTTCCATCTTCTTCAAGGGCTCCTGGGCGGAGGAGAAAGGGAAGAGTGTCATCGTTAAAGGTATTCTTTCCATTAGAGACATTTCAGTTAGTGTGTTGTTTGATACTGGAGCATCGCATTCATTTATTCGTAATGAGCTTATTTGCCGCTTGGGTTTGGAACCCGAGATCTGTGATAGACCTTTTGTTGTGACTAATCCAGCTGGGGGTTCGTCAATCTTGTGTATGATTTGTCGTGGTCTAGTTTTATCGAGTCATGGTTGCTCCTTTGTATGTGATTGCTTTGTTTTGAACTTCACTGGGTTTAGTATCATTTTGGGTACGGACTTGCTCAAGAGGTATGCGGCAAAAGTTGATTGCGAGAGGTTGTAAGTGACAGTCGTGAATGTGGATGGGCTAGTGGTTGTGATTAGATGTAAGCCCAAAGATGGTTTCTTCGTGAGCTATTTGTACTCGCTTATGATTCCACGGGAAGACTTGTCATCGATGCCAATCGCAAGTGAGTTTGATGATGTCTTTGAAGAGGTCAAAGGGTTGTCGCCGCATCGCGAGTTTGAGTTTAGAATCTATTTGGTCAAAGGTGCTAGACCTATAGTCATGCCTCTTAGGCGGATGGCGCCTAAGGAATAGCGAGATTTAGAGGTGCAAGTATGAAACCTTTTGGGAAAAGGATTCATTCCGAGAAGTGTATCTGGATGAGGTTCACCAGCTGTGTTTGCAACCATGGCTGATGGATCTTTGAGAATATGTGTGGATTATCATGAGCTGAACAAGGTGACCAAAAAGAACAAGTATCCTGTAATGTCCCATATTGTTACGGTGTAATAATTTATTTATTTAATTATTTAAATAGTGATTAAGAGCATTAAATGGTTGTTGAATTAAATAATACTTATATTTAATTAAAATAATATTTAAATAATATATGTAATTCTGAAATAATCAGAATTAGCTGAAATGGCAATATGGTGTGAATTGGGCAATTCAAAATATATATTTTAGTTTAAAATCGAATTACAATAAACGAATATATTTAATTAGCGATGGTTGAACGCATAAATTATATTATAATTATAATCGAGCTCGAAATGGCGCTGCAGTTTGTAATTTGGTGATTCGAACTTTAAACGAATATAGAGAATCCGTTTTAAGTCGGATTTCTGCGAAACAAGAAACGTTTGAATCTGTTGAACGATATTTTTCTAATGTAAGAGAAAAATCGAGATTTCGATTTATGTCCAAATCAAATTTTAGAAAAGTCGCTATGGAATTCCTTTATAATTTATAACGATTTATAAAAGGATTTAAATATAAATAGAATATCGACATAACTCTGATGATGAAATATCGAGTTGTAAATCCATATATATTTATTCTGGAGCTGTATGATATTCTATTGTGAATATATACAATAATATTTATTTATAAATATTAAATTTAGTTATTTTTAAATATATTAATATTTAAATGGGTTTATTTAAAGCTTTAAAAATAGCCAGTTTTGCAAACGACCTTCGTTTTCGACGAAACTAATTTTGTTGGATCCGCAATATTAAATTATTGCTAGATTTCAGTTTTCGTGATTTTTTGGGGTCAGTGTGTGGTTGTACGGATTTTTAATGTGAAAAACAGACGATAATTTGACTTTAAAAATACGTTGTGTGAGCAAACAAAGTCGGAATTCGACGAAACCAGTTTCGTTAGGGTCTGTAATGTCAAACTCTAGCTGCATGTCCATTTTCGTGATTTTTGGATATCGTATGTGCAATATATTAAATATTAATTAAATAATCGAATATAAAATTATTTAAATATTCCTATAAATACATACCCTCCTCACTAACCCTAAACCATTTTCCTTGAAACCAGAAACCGGCCTCCGTTCCATCTTCTTTAGCGTGGAAATAAAATCTCATTCGGAAATCAAAAATAAATAGGATTAATTCCTATAAATCAAGTTTTATATATATTCGAGTTGCTAATCTAATGCTCTTCGTTTTGGTATGAAAATCAAGTTGAGCGACGTTGTTCTTGGAGTTTGAAGTCTTCACCGTGTATCTAGGGTTCGACTTTGCGTGTTGTAGAGGCATCGAATCAGGTTATGAGTATGTCTTTTGGGTCGAGGAGGTGAAATTTGATGGGTTGGCAAGATTTTTTGGGTTATGGCGATGAAAAGTGACGGATGTCACTGTTGGAGTGCAATACTGGCTGAACGACGGACTTTATTTGAGGAGGTCGAGTTGACGCTTTTTGGTATGAGTGGATAGAGGATGTGAAGTTGTGAACAGTGGTGATATTTGTGGATTTAATCGTGAAATGTAGATGGAGTGTGAATGGTGAGAAGGTGCGGTAATGGTAGGTTGGCTACAGAGGAATTCGTTGGGGAGGAAGGAATTTCGGGTTTGGGCTTTAAAAGGGATAGGCTGACTCCAAAAGGGGTAAAGCCCAATTGAGAATAAATCAAGTTTATTTTAATTCAAAATTTTATACAAACTTGTAAATTGAATATCTTTGTCATACTTGAACGAAAATCAGCGAAACAAGATCCGTTGGGATCGTATGGACGGTGGCTATAAAATGGAACTGACGGGGAGTGAATCGAAGCTCGTTACAATTTATAGCAAAATAAATTATCTGTCTGAATCAATCGACAATTATCGTTATTTAACGATGATCGTCCAATGTGAGTAAAACTCATAACTCTAATCAGTTTATATTTTTATAAACGTTTTTTATAATTGATAAAAAAGATTGGATGTTGTGTATGATAATTGTTTGATTGATTGTTAGTTAATTGTTTGAAAATATAGTTATTGTTATATATAGAAATCACTGATTAAATATTGATTCTGTTATTCAGAATATTTCATAGTGAAATGAAATTGATGTGAATTATATTGTGTAACATCTGTGGATGCAGCGAAATAGGTCGGAGGAATCCAACTGGATTTCTCAACATTTATTTTACTATTTTTCATATATTGTGTTATATGGTGTGATATGAAATCTGTTGCTGATTTTGTATGTTTGAATAATACTGTCATTGTTATATGGTACGTTAAATACAATAAGGAATACTGGACTGTTAAAAAGGAATTTTTCAATGTTATACTGAAAAAGAAATATTTATTTAGAAAATAAATAGAATTTTTATAAAAAGAAATATTTATTTAGAAAATAAATAGAATTTTTATAGAAGGAAATACTTATAAAATAAACAGAATTTTATAAAAGGAATATAATTAAGGAATATTTATTTAGAAAATAAATAGAACTATAAAAGGGAAATATTTGGAAAATGAATAGAGTTTTATAAAAAGAGAATTTTACATTAGGAAGGTTTAGACCCATGATTCGCACACGGTTGTAACATGATATTAATTTAAAATAAATATTTTGCAATTAAAGTATTATAAAGGATATGGGGGTTTGAATTAGGGATTTAAATGGAATTACTGAAATTAGAACTGACTGGAAATTAGTTGAACTGAATGACTTTCTGGGTATTGATCTGATATTGGTTTCGTCCTTCGGGGTTAATACGTAGGGGGTTGTTCTCTTACAAGTTTACTGTTAGAGACTGATAGAGGTGGGAAGATATGGATGCGTGAATCAGAAATGGAAACGTTTTCCAAAGTTAATGACATATATTTCTAAAATTAGAAAATAAAGATTTGATGAATATATGGAAACGTGAAATGGGGAAATGAATAAATGTTGATTGATGATTGATCGATAGAATTTCCATCTAGAAATAATATCGTTGTTTGCACACATGTTTCCCTTTGATAGTTAAATCACCGACTATCAAAGATTTTGACCATTTCCGTTTTCAATACGGAGAGACCGGGATCAGATATATTATCTGAAAACCACTCCGTATGGCATTAGCGTTGCAAATCAAATATGATGAAGATAATTGAAGATGGAGTTATGCAAGGGCTATTCAGTAAATCCTAGGTAGAAATTGCCTAAGATGGATTTATAGAATAATTCCTTCGGATTGTCCAGTCCTAGGACAACTTGAATGGACGAATGTTTGATAGAGTATATCTGATAGATTGCGTAAGTTGATTATTTCAAACGTATTTACGTTGGTGGCAAAGGAATTCATTTCTCTTAGCTTATACCCGTGGTATTTTTGGGGGAATCAGTTTGTGATTTGACAGGTATGATGATGTGGCATTCAAAGTAAATGAATGAGTGGTCTGTTAAACGATACGTTATGACCTCAAGCCTCATCAACTGGGAAATGACATAAATCGGGCAAGCAACATGGCTAAGTGGGTCGCACCCAAGTAGGGTATATTGTCACCATCTAGAGAATATTCATGTATGTTAATTCTTTCAATTCTGTATCTCCCGGGAGTGGTTACGTTGGTATACTAACCATAAGGTGATAATATATTCGGAACATTCAAGCAAAATGAATGGTCGGACATGTGTGGCCGAGTTACAAGATGTTCTTGTTGAACTCCAATGTATCGCTTCTAGAGTACACTGATCGAAAGGTGGTTCCATACCCTGTCATAGTTGGAAATCAATAACCCAATAAGAGCCCACGGTTTTGATTGTATATTATATATGTAGAACGTGAGATGAAAGCGTTTCTGCTAGATTTTTATTTACTTGATCTAGACATTATTATAATATCAGACATGTATCGTTTTAGAAAAATATTTTGGGTTATCGTAAGGTAAAAACCATCCTTGTTTATGTGTGGATCGGTCTTATAATTATCCTTTGGTTCAAAAAGATTTTTGAAAGTTAAATCAAATGATTTGAGTTTACTCACACCAGTCACATGACTGACCCAGAGCTTATTTTATTTTGTTTCCCCTAAACTATTGGGTGCCCAATTTTGTACGGGCAGTCAAGTAGTCGGGATTTACAGATATACTGAGAGCTTGGAGCAGGAGGCTTCAGGATTATATCGCTATTGTTATTTCCGCTGTGTTGTAAGTGATATACTCTAATAATGGTATTGTATACAGATACTGTTTTCTTTTAAAGTTATGTTATGAAATATATTTATTCGTTCCACTGTGAGATTCGTGTTTACTCTGATGTTGTGATGTTCTTCTTCTTCTATTCTAAGTTTCTATCTTATCTATTTTCACTCTCTATTTTCTTTCATTAACTATCCAGTATTTCAGATGCTTGGATAGTCAACATTGAGTTTATGTCGATAACCAGGATCGCGAAAATCTGCGTCATTACAATGTTATCAAAGCTGAAGATTAAGTGAATTATCTTGGCTCTGTGGCGTGACTCAGTAGAAATGGGGTTAGCAATACCCTATATTGAGTTGAGTATATATATACGAGTGAACGTATTTGTTATTTGATATAAAATGGTTTTATATTATGGATATTTATTGGTTGAGTTGTTTATGGGTTCTGGTCGATCAGTTTGATCCACTGTATCTGTAGGGGTTTATAAACACTTGAATACGGTGAATCGACAAAGTATGTTTTGAAAATTGGGTAAAAGAAATAATTTTACCCAGAATTATATTTTGATATAAAAAATTATTGATATTAGAAATACTATAATATATTGGACGTGTTGGTTGTTATTATAATGGATTATAGTTGAGATGGTTATATATATATAACCAAATAAAATTCATATAAGTGTTACAAAATGAATAAATTTGAAATTTAAATCAAAACTGAGATTAAAACCCTGGAAATTTGGAAAGGTGTTTGTAAATGGATTTGGATTTAATATATGAGAATTTTAAAATCCTGAGAGATTTTAAATTGTTTATAAGCATTGTGAATAATATTTTGAAATGTATTTCATAATGGAAATGGTTAGAAATGGTTTTGAAAAAGTGATATAGTATTGATCTCACTTCGGTCGCTGGGAAATAGATTCCGATGATGATCATGACATCATCGGTGTTCATTTTCGAGTTGTAAGTGATGGATTACTACCTAAGTTTTTGTTTTTGAATTGTTTTGTGGAAAGCAAGTTGTTTTAAATCCTGAAAGGGGATATCTTGTTTTTAGAAAAGGCTAAGCTATTTAAAAATTCGCAGAAACAGTTTATTTGAATTAAAACAAATTAAATTAGAATTTGTAAAAGCAAATAGAAATAGAAATTGAATTGAAACCAGTTAAGTAGAAAATGAATTGAGATAGAAAAATATCGAATTAGATTGGATTAAAGACAATCAGAAATTGAATTGGATTGGTAAGTTAAGAGTTGAAATTAAAACTGGAATCTGAGTTAAGAACATAGTTTGGCTGGGGTATAACTGAATAATTGGAATGACATTGGTATATGCAGAATTGGTAACACATGGAAAGGATATATTGATATGCCTGACAAAAAAGTACCAGTTTATATTATATATAGGTTTGAGATTTTAATGAGCCGAATTGGCAAGCCGCTTGGCTGTTTGATTTTCTTTTGGGTTGAAGAAGGCCTAGAGAGGCAAGTTGAAGTTTGAGCTATTGACCAGTACAAAGGAGGTGCTAGCAAAAAAATTCGAATAGTTAAGGTGTTAGAAAATTTTCAGGATTTTTGAAAATTTTCGTTAGTAGGAATGAATTAATATTTAATTGAAATTAAATTGGTTTAGTTGAAACTAAAGTTAAGAAGTGAATAGGGTTTGTTTTCTACCTTAGCAATTTCGAGGATGAAATTATTTTAAGGGGGAAGAATGTAATGTCCCGTATTGTTACGGTGTAATAATTTATTTATTTAATTATTTAAATAGTGATTAAGAGCATTAAATGGTTGTTGAATTAAATAATACTTATATTTAATTAAAATAATAATTAAATAATATATGTAATTCTGAAATAATCAGAATTAGCTGAAATGGCAATATGGTGTGAATTGGGCAATTCAAAATATATATTTCAGTTTAAAATTGAATTATGATAAATGAATATATTTAATTAACGATGGTTGAATGTATAAATTATATTATAATTATAACCGAGCTCGAAATGGCGATGCAGTTCGTAATTTGGCGATTCGAACTTTAAACGAATATACAGAATCCATTTTAAGTCGGATTTCTGTGAAACAAGAAACGTTTGAATCTGTTGAACGATATTTTTCTAATGGAAGAGAAAAATTGGGATTTCGTCGTGTAGATTTTTATTTATGTCCAAATCAAATTTTCGAAAAGTCGCTATGGAATTCCTTTATAATTTATAACGATTTATAAAAGGATATAAATATAAATCGAATATCGATATAACTCTGATGATGAAATATCGAGTTGTAAATCCATATATATATATATATATTTATTCCGGAGCTGTATGATATTCTATTGTGAATATATAAAATAATATTTATTTATAAATATTAAATTTAATTATTTTTATATATATTAATATTTAAATGGGTTTATTTAGAGCTTTAAAAATAGCCAGTTTTGCAAATGACCTTCGTTTTCGATGAAACTAATTTTGTTGGATCCGCAGTATTAAATTTTCCTAGATTTCAGTTTTCGTGATTTTTGGGGTTAGTATGTGGCCGTACGGATTTTTAATGTGAAAAACAGACGATGATTTGACTCTAAAAATACGCTGTGTGAGCAAACGAAGTCGGAATTCGATGAAACCAGTTTCGTTAGGGTCCGTAATGTCAAACTCTAGCTGCATGTCCATTTTCGTGATTTTTGGATATCGTATGTGCATTATATTAAATATTAATTAAATAATCGAATATAAAATTATTTAAATATTCCTATAAATACATACCCTCCTCACTAACCCTAAACCATTTTCCCTGAAACAATAAACTAGCCTCTGTTCCCTCTTCTTCAGCGTGGAAATAAAATCTCATTCAAAAATCAAAAATAAATAGGATTAATTCCTATAAATCAAGTTATATATATATATTCGAGTTGCTAATCTAGTGCTCTTCGTTTTGGTATGAAAATCATGTTGAGTGACGCTGTTCCTGGAGTTCGAAGTCTTCACCATGTATCTAGGGTTCGACTTTGCGAGTTGTAGAGGCGTCGAATAGGGTTTTGAGTATGTGTTTTGAGTCGAGGAGGTGAAATAGGATGGGTTGGCAAGATTTTTTGGGTTATGGCGATGAAAAGTGACGCGATGTCACTGTTGGAGTGCGATACAGGCTGAACGACGGACTTTGTTTGAGGAGGTCGAGTTGACGCTTTTTGGTATGAGTGGATAAAGGATGTGAAGTTGTGAACAATGGTGATATTTGTGGATTTAATCATGAAGTGTAGATGGAGTGTGAATGGTGAGAATGTGCGGTAATGGTGGGTTGGCTACATGAGGAATTCACTGGGGAAGAAGGAATTTCGGGTTTGGGCTTTAAAAGGGATGGGCCGGCTCCAAAAGGGGAAAAGCCCAATTGGGAATAAGTCAAGTTTATTTTGATTCAAAATTTTATACAAACTTGTAAATTGAATATCTTTGTCATACGTGAACGAAAATCAGCGAAACAAGATCTGTTGGGATCGTATGGACAGTGGCTACAGAATGGGACTGACGGGGAGTGAATCGAAGCTCGTTACAATTTATAGCGAAATAAATTGTCTGTCTGAATCAACTGACAATTATCGTTACTTAACGATGATCGTCCAATGTGAGTAAAACTCAATAACTCTGATCAATTTACATTTTTATAAACGTATTTTAGAATTGATAAAAATGATTGATTGATTGTTGTGTATGATAATTGTTTGATTGATTGTTAGTTAATTGTTTGAAAATGTAGTTATAGTTAAATATAGAAATCGTTTATTAAATATTGATTTTGTTATTCAGAATATTTTATTGTGAAATGAAATTGATGTGAATTATATTGTGTAACATTTGTGGATGTAGGGAAACAGGTCCGAGGAATCCAACCTGGATTCCTCAACATTTATTTTACTCTTTTTCATATATTGTGTGATATGATGTGATATGAAATCTGTTGCTGATTTTGTATGTTTGAATGATATTGATCATTGTTATATGGTACGTTAAATACCATAAGGAATACTAGAATGTTAAAAAGGAAATTTTCAATGTTATATTGAAAAAGAAATATTTATTTAGAAAATAAATAGAATTCTTATAGAAAGAAATATTTATTTAGAAAATAAATAGAATTTTTATAAAAGTAAATATTTATAAAATAAACATAATTTTATAAAAGGAATATAATTAAGGAATATTTATTTAGAAAACAAATAGAACTATAGAAGGGAAATATTTGGAAAATGAATAGAGTTTTATAAAAAGAAAATTTTACATTATGAAGGTTTAGACCCGTGCTTCGCACACGGGTGCAACATGATATTAATTTAAAATAAATATTTTGCAAATAAAGTATTATAAAGGATATGGGGGTTTGAATTAGGAATTTAAATGGAATTACTGAAATTAGAAATTACTGGAAATTAGTTGAATTGAATGACTTTTTGGGTATTGATCTGATGTTGGTTTTGGCCTTCGGGGTTAATACTTAGGGGGTTGTTCTCTTACTAATTTACAATTAGAGACTGATAGAGGTGGGAAGATATTGATGCGTGAATCAGAAATGGAAACGTTTTCCAAAGTTAACAATGTATATTTCTAAAATTAGAAAAATAAGGATTTAATGAATATATGGAAACGAGAAATGGGGAAATGAATAAATGTTGATTGGTGATTGATCGATAGAATTTCCATCTGGAAATAGTGTCGTTGTTTGCACACATGTTTTCCTTTGATAGTTAAATCACCAACTATCAAAGATTTTGACCATTTCCGTTGTCAATACGGAAAGACCGGGATCAGATATATTATTTGAAAACCACTCCGTATGGCACTAGCGCTGCGAATCAAATACGATGAAGATAATTGTAGATGGAGTTATGCAAGGGCTGTTCAGTAAATCCTAGGTAGAAATTGCCTAAGATGGATTTATAGAATAATTCCTTCGGATTGTCCAGTCCTAGGACAACTTGAATGGACGAATGTCTGATAGACTATATCTGGTAGATCGTGTAAGTTGATCATTTCAAACGTATTTACATTGGTGGCGGAGGAATTCGTTTCTCTTAGGTTATACCCATGGTATTTTTAGGGGAATCAATTTGTGATTTGACGGGTATGACGATGTGGCATTTAAAGTAAATGAAGGAGTGATTTGTTAAAAGAAATATTATGACCTCAAGCCTCAACAACTGGGAAATGACAGAAATCGGGCAGGCAGCATGGCTAAGTGGGTCGCACCCAAGTAGGGTATATTGTCACCATCTAGAGAATATTCATATATGTTACTTCTTTCAATTCTATATCTCCCAGAACGGTTATGTTGGTATACCAACCATAAGGTGATAATATATTAAGAACATTCAAGTGAAATGAATGCCCGATCATGTGTGGTCGAGTTACAAGATGTTCTTGTTGAACTCCAGTGTATCTCTTCTAGAGTACACTGATCGGAAGGTGGTTCTATACCTTGTCATAGTTGGAAATCAATTACCCAATAAGAGCCCGCGGTTTTGATTGTATATTATATATGTAGAACGTGAGCTGAAAGCGTTTCTGCTAGATTTTTATTTACATGATCTAGACATTATTATAATATCAAACATGTATCGTTTTAGAAAAATATTTTGATTTATCGTAAGGTAAAAGCCATCCGTGTTTATGTGTGGATCGGTCTAACGACTATCCTTTGGTTCAAAAAGATTTTTGAAAGTTAAATCCAATGATTTGAATATACTCACACCAGTTACATGACTGACCCAGAGTTTATTTTGTTTTGTTTCCCCTAAACTCTTGGGTGACCAATTTTGTACGGGCAGTCAAGTAGTCGGGATTTACAGATATACTAAGAGCTTGGACCAGGAGGCTTCAGGATTATATAGCTATTGTTATTTTCGCTGTGTTGTAAGTGTTATACTCTAATAATGGTATTGTATACTGATATTGTTTAATTTCGAAGTTATGTTATGAAATATATTTATTCGTTCCGCTGTGAGATTCGTGTTTACTCTAATGTTCTGACGTTCTTCTTCTTCTATTCTAAGTTTCTGTCTTATCTATTCTTACCCTCTATTTTCTTTCATTAACTATCCGGTATTTCCGATGCTTGGATAGTCGACATTGAGTTTATGTCGATAACCAGGATCGTGAAAACCCGGGTCGCTACGTAACCATTGATGTATATCCCTTAAAGATCACACACTTTGATAGATTAAGTCTGCATCCAAACGAGGGGACGAGCACTTGGAATGATCGAGCAGAGGAACGGCTCGTATACTGAACGATCGAGCAGAGGAATGGCTCGTGCATTGTACGATTCATATGGAAGCAAGGGTCGAGCATAAAGAAGGTTTGTACATCATTCTGGTCGGTCGTTCCAAATCTAGTCGCACACCGTTGGGTTCGAGCATTTTTCCTGCGATCGCGCATCCGTGGTATGAACATTGAGAAACTCGTGTGATAAGGAAAGCCAAGGTTGATCACACACCTCTTGGTCGTGCATTACCTTGGCTCGCACATCATCTGGCTTGCTTGCGCATCATCTATCTCGGTCGCACATTGTCTGGCCCACTAGCGCATTGTTTGCCTCACTCATGTATTGTAGGTTCGATCACATACCTTCAAAAGCTGGCAACAACTAGCAGTTTCATTTTCGTAAATACACTAACGAATGACCCAAAACCTGCCACTATATTTAGCCCCTCCTCACTCATATAAATAGTGGATGAACTCCACATTAATGGGGACCGAATTCTAAGATGCCGAAGGGCTGTCCAACTATTTCCTCCACCATTCTAAGTGATTCTAACTCCATTGATCATCTCCAATCAAAGATCTAACATCGAATCCACCATGGAATCATTGAAATTCACTCAAGTGCTTGAAGAATCATAGATCTACATCACTACTTGCTATACTTAGAGAATTCCATCAAGTTCCTTGGCTAATTTCAGTAGATCAAAGAGAAGAGTTTGTGAGAGAGAAAATGAATGTAATGAGAGAGAATTCATGCCTTGTAAATCTCGAAATGATAATGAAATCGCTTCCAAAGTGGATTTAGATCTATTCTAGATCGAACCACTATAAAACTCTTGCATTTTACTTGTTTTTTAGTGACTGTGGCTCCATTTTCTACTTCTTACCATTTGGTGAAGTACTACTAAAGTACCTTTGGTGTTGTAGACCAATTTTGGTTTCAACATGTGGCGCCCTCCGTGGGGCCACGTTCACACTTCCTTCTTTCACACCTCTCTCGAGTTTAAGAGCTTTGCATTGATGTTCTAGGCATGCATCTACTACAGATCCTCTAAATCTAAGATTCAAGCAAATCAACAAACTTTCTTCCAAGTTCAAAACCTTGATCGAAATTATGGGTAGACCGAAGAAAACCACTAGTAAGACAATTGAAGAAACCGATAATCTTGCCAATGAGACTACTCCACATTCCAACTGCTTTGAAGTTGTTGAATCTTCTAGGGCCGGAGTGGCCGTAACTAGGAAAGAATTGGATGAGGTTGTCGCAGGATTAACAAGTCAGATGGAAATCTTGACAAAAGCTATGATGAAAAAGCTGGAAGCCATGTTTGCTCTTGAAAGTGCAACAGCGAAAATCATTACCAAACTCGCTCAAACTATTCATATAGAAAATACATGTTCCTCTTCTTCAAGTCTGAATCGGGACAAATCTGTTCAAGAGGTTGTTAATCCCAATAGTCCTCACCGTGAAGAGGCAAAACCACCTACACACAACCATTCTGAAAAAGAAACCTCTTGACAAGCGCATGGCTCCACCAAAGGGGCACCTCCCCAAGAGGGAGGCCTAGGGCCCCGTAACCCAAACGTTGACCATTTGCCTAAGCAAACATCCGGTGAAGGGGAAGGCGTCCGCCCCGTGGACCAGCATAACGAAGTGGAATGCCTATCGGAAATGGTTCGCAAAATTATGTAGGAAATCTTGAAAAAAGAAGATGATGATAAAGAGTGGGGATTTACTCCTACCAAGACCCCACGCACCGAGAGAATCAAAATGGCCTTGTACCCGAAGAAGTTCAAACCTCCGATGGTACAAGCTTACAATGGGACTGGCGATCCCAATGTGTTCTTGTTCAAGTATGACCAACATATGGACGGGGCATGTGCCACAGATGAGCTTAAATGTCTATACTTCCCTGCTTGTCTAGAGGGAGTGGCTTCCCTTTGGTTCACTAAGTTAACACCAAAATCTGTGGATAATTTCGCTACTCTAGCCAAGCTGTTTAGAGAACAGTTCAGGCTCCAAACTACTAAGGTTCGAGGTGTTATAGATGTAAATGCGGTAGAGCAAAGGCCAGGAGAATCAGTTAAGGCCTTTCTCACTCGACTTAACGCTGTTGCAGCTAACGTCGGAAATCACGAGCCTCGATTGGTATTGATGGCTTTAAAGGGGGCCGTAAACAAAAAGACTAAACTAGGGTGATCGATCAAGAAGAAAGAGCCAAGCATGCTCGAGCAGCTATAATATAAAGACGAAGAGTACATAAGTGTGGAAAAAGATCCAGCCTACACCCTAGATGTCCCCGAGAGCAGTGCGCAACCTGAAAAGAAAGACAATAATGTGCAAGGTGGCCAAAAGAACTTTGGGTGCTAGAAGAGGGGTAACGATAGCAATGATAATAAGAGAAATAAGAGTTTCTGCTTCTTTAAGAACTCAAAGTTGACCCCACTCAATGACACATTGGAAAATGTCAACATAGCAACAAAGGACACTGAAAACTTTCCAACACCGAAGCCTGTGAAAATCAGCGATACTAGCATAAACTCATGAAGGTTTTGTAGGTTCCACAGCCCGTCGGGCCACAACACTAACGAGTGCATACATTTAAAGAACCTTGTTGAGGAGCTAATTAGGAAGAACAGGTTGAAGCAATATGTAAAAAATCCCCAAAATTCTCATATTGCACAGGGGAAGAGCAATCCCCCAATAGAAAAAGCTCCAACTCTTGTCAACCCAAAGCTGATCATCTACACAATCTCAGGTGGTCCTTACCCAGCCGGAAGAAGCTGCGGGGATTACGTGAAATATGCTGATGAGCTGAATAATCCCCCACTAAAAGAAGGTTACGTGGTCCTCAACAATTCATTCCCTGTCAAACTGCCAAAAAGGTCAGGAGAAGACGTAGTGTTCAAAGACCGGGATTCAGATGGACTACTAACACCGATGGTTAATCCAATGGTAGTCACCATTGGCATAGGGTCGTCTATGGTAAGGAAGGTTCTGATTGGCAGCGGGTCATCTGTCAACGTGCTTTTCATTAATTCTTTCAACAAGATGAATATCCCCATGTCAGACATTCGAGCATGTCAGAACAAGATTCGCAGGTTCAAAG
Source organism: Allium sativum (assembly GCA_030737875.1). Lineage (NCBI taxonomy): Eukaryota > Viridiplantae > Streptophyta > Magnoliopsida > Asparagales > Amaryllidaceae > Allium > Allium sativum. The sequence goes on along the minus strand of CM060918.1, from coordinate 220,786,875 downwards.
GGCAACCAACACAGCCGATCGGCGTGACAGATCTGCCAGTTGAACTTGGTGAAGGAAAACAAAGGGTTGCTATGATGCAAACTTTAGTTATAGTTGACGAACTCTTGCCCTATAGTGCTTTCCTCGGGAGGTCGGCCCTTGCCTCATTCAAGATAGCACTGGCTCTATGTTGCTTGACCATGAAGTTCCCAATGGAGAATGGAGTCTGTGTGGTGAAAGGCGACCAGAAGATGGCTAGAAAGTGTTACATGGTAGAGTTAGTCGAAGTCAAGAAAAAGGAGATAGGGAAGAATGCGGAGGCTCCGCTCCGCATTCGCGACACCTCCTTATAGTAACTAGGGAGGGGACCTAGCACTAGCGAGCACAGCGGAGCTAAAAAAGAAATGGACCCAAGGAAAGCCAGTGTGGGGAGAGCAGAGCAGCACCCGCTCAAGCCACAATCTTGATTCTAGTCATTGACAAAGATCCAAACAAAGCATTGAAAATAGGCTCTCGGCTGGGCCTGAAGTTGCAAAAAGACTTGACTATGGTTTTAAGAGAGAATTTGGATGTTTTTATTTGGAACCATTTTGATATGTGTGGAATTTCAACTGATGTAGCACACAAATTGAATATTAATCCAAGTATGACTCCAATAAAGCAAAAAAAGACAGACTGAAGGATCTGAAAGATCTAAAGCACTAAAAGAAGAAGTTGATATGTTACTTGAGAACTACTTTATAAGAAAATCCACATATCCTGATTGGGTCTCTAATTTGGTCCTTGTAAAAAAGTCCAACGACAAATGGAGGGTATGCATCGATTATTCAGACCTCAATAAGGCATGTCCCAAAGATAGTTTCCCACTGCCTAGAATCGATCAACTTGTTGATGCAACCGCTGGACACGAGCTTTTATCTTTCATGGACGCCTACTCTGGTTATAACCAGATAATGATGTATAAGCCAGATGAAGAAAACACAAGTTTCATAATAGATAGGGGTCTATATTGCTACAAGGTCATGCCGTTCGGACTGAAAAATGCAGGAGCAACTTACCAGCACCTTGTAAATTCCATTTTCGAATCACAAATTGGGAAGACAATGGAAGTCTATGTAGACGATATGCTGGTAAAATCAAAGGAAGCTGAAGATCACTTAGATAACTTGGTGGAAATGTTCCATATCCTCAGGAAGTTTGGAATGAAGCTGAATCCACTTAAATGTTCATTCGTAGTCACATTGGGAAAGTTCTTCGGATTCATTGTCAATGCCAGGGGCATAGAGGCCAATCTCGCTCAAGTTATATCTCTCTGAGAAATGCAAGCTCCTAGAACAAAGAGAGAACTTCAAAGTTTGAATGGGAAGGTAGCCGCGCTTAGTCGATTTATCTCAAAGGCCACAGATCAGTGCATTCCACTCTTTGATGCTTTGAAGAAAGGAAAGAAAGATTTACAATGGACTCCTGAATGCAAAGCAGCCTTCGAAGAGCTAATCAAACATATGGAGTCACCGCCGATGCTGTCAAAGCCTAAAGATGGAGAAGATTTGTTCATATACTTGGTTGTCTCATCTCACGCATTAGGAGCTGCACTTATCCTGGAGGACGCGAAGATTCAACGGCTAGTGTACTACATTAGCAAGAGATTTGTTGGGGGCAAAGCTGAACTATCCTAAGTTGGAAAAGCTTGCATATTGTCTGCTCTTCGCCTCAAAGAAGCTCAAGCCGTACTTCCCAGCCTATTCTGTCAAAGTTCTTACCGATCAACCATTAAAGCAAGTACTCTTCCGCCCAGAAACTTCGAGAAGATTATTGAAGTGGAATATTAAGCTTATCCAATATGACATCACTTGCTATCCTCGAAGAGCTATAAATGGGCAGGCTTTAGCCGATTTCATTGCAGAATTCACTAATAGAGGGGAAGAGAAGGAGGAACTAGATGAAGAAATCGTGAGATGGAAGTTGTTCATTGATGGGTTTAAGAATGATTACTGCTTAGGGGCAGGATTGTTTTAGAAACTCCTGAAGGCCATCCTCTATGCTATGCTTTAAGATTGGAATTCCCATCAACAACGAAGCCAAGTATGAAGCTATAATTGCAAGATTGAAGCTAGCGAAAGAGTTAAACCTGAAATCCCTGTAGATTCTCAACGACTCGCAGATAGCTGTGTATCAAGTCCGACGAGAATTCCAATCCAAGGTCGGAAATCTTCCTGCTTATTTTTCTAAAGCTTGGGAACTCCTCGATGACCTGGATTATTATACAATATCCCATATTCCAAGAGAGTAGAACATGAAAGCTGATACAATTGCCAAATTTGCAAGTTCCGGAGATGCTCAAATACTGGGATTAGTGCATGTTGAAGTTCTGTTAAACCCCAGTATCAAAGATGCATACGTCAACTGGGTCATGAAAACTGATGAAGAACCAATCTCATGGATGACTCCATTCAAAGAGTATCTCCTCAACGGGACACATCCAGAGGATTCTAAGAAATGATGAATTTTTTTGTGTAAAGCTCCATAATATCTCATCCAAGATGGAAGATTGTATAGACGAGGCTTTTCCATGCCCCTGCTTCGATGTGTGACTAAAGAAGAATCCAAAGCAATCCTGATGAATTACATGAGCGTGAATGTGTGGGACACACAGGCTGACAGACAATGGCCAAGAAAGTACAGTGATATGGCTACTTCTAGCCTGATATGAATCTAGATGTTATGACCTATTCTAAAAAGTGTGAAAAATGCCAGAGATTCGCAAAGATTCCAAGAGGACCTCCTACAGAATTGACCCTAGTGGTTAGCCCACGGCCATTCATTGTTTAGGGCATTGATCTGATCGGAGCTTTACCTATAGCCAAGTCAAACATGAAGCATGCCATTGTAGCCATCGATTATTTCACCAAGTGGGCTGAAGCAGACCCACTGGCCACCATCACCACGAAAAAAGTTATCAACTTTCTCTTGAAAAACATTATCTGCAAATTCGGGGTGCCACAGAAAATAATCACAGACAATGGGACTTTATTCAAAAGTGATGAGTTCAGGAATTTCTGTGCCAAATACAAGATTAAAAAGAGTTTTGCAGCCATTGCTTATCCGCAGGCCAACGGGCTAGTTGAAGCAGTGAATAAAATCATAAAGTCAATCATCAAGAAACGCCATGAGAAATCTAAAGGTGGTTGGGTAGAAGAGAATCCATTTGCACTATAGGCATATCGTACCACTCATAAAACTGCGATTGGGCACACTCCATTCTCCCTTGCATTTGGATTCGAAGCCATGATTCTGGTAGAGATGGAAGTTCCCACTCACCGCAGAATTCATTCCAACCAACAGGAGAATAAGAAGCTGCAATTTAAAGCACTGGATTTGCTCGAAGAAAGAAGGTGAGAAGCAAAACTCAGAATCGATGCTCATTAAAGAAGGGTTTCTAAGCACTTTAATTCTAAAGTCAAACAAAGGACCTTCGAAGTTAGGGACCTTGTTCTGAAAAGAGACTTGACAGGGACTGGTGTTTTTGGGTCCAACTAGGAAGGACGTTACATAATAAGCCAAAAGTTCTTAGACGACACCTTCAAACTAAAGACGATGGGGGGGGATTGAAATTCCTAGAGCCTAGAACAACATTCACCACCGCCGATACTTACCTTGAAATTTCTGCAAGCATAGTAGACAAACTTTGTACATATAATGAAAGAAATTTCCTTGCTTGCCTAAATCGTACATTTATGAATTCACAAGTTGCTAAAATTCGATTTTGACTGCAGATCCCCTAAAAGAAAGTTGACACATCCATAACCTAGTAAAGCCTGGTGACCATTATAGCACATCCCAATTGGAACAGCTCGAGCGCCTAGTGCTCTAAAACATCAGTCATGACAAACACGAAGGTGTGAAGCACAGCCTTGCAAATAAGGGACACCAGGAGCCGAACGATCAAATGATGCAATGTTCAGTCTACAAACAAAGTTGTAAGTTTCACCGTAGGTGCACCATCTTAATTGCAAGATCAAGGACCCTTGTTCTACAATTCGTGATAAAACCCGATAAATGAACTAGCGCCCGCCCCGTGAAACGATGCAACCCAAAGCAATGACCTCTCAAGGGGCAACCAGTCGATCGTCAGTGCCAGTAATACCTGACCCGATTGCGATAAACACTAGGCTTTAAAAGAACTTTTCGAAGGCATCCGACCAGAAGTCGGGTCTTCCAAATTCGATTACTGGTGGACTCAAAAGACCTTTTCGAAGGCATCAGACTAGAAGCCGGGTCTTCCAAATTCGGTTACTGGCAGACTCAAAAGACCTTTTTGAAGGCATTCGACAAGAAGTCGGGTCTTCCAAATTCGGTTACTGGCGGACTCAAAAAACCTTTTCTAAGGTCACCGACAAATTCGATAAGCGGCTGAATTGTTCAGTCATAATGAATAACGGATTTACAAAGGCCTCTTCAGAGGCACAAAAATATAAGACCTCTCAAGCAGGGTGTAACATCTCGTATTTCGATAACATGTTAAAACGAGAATCAAGGCAGAATTTAATTTTAAATTCTGAATCAAGTAAAACAGGCTATGCCATTGCGTTCGTCTCGGAAAAATACGCGAAATAGAGTCCGAGTTTTCCAAAATCGGAGTCCGTATGACCCGGTTAAGGCCCAAAGAAGTTTTCGGGAAATTTGAATTTCGAAACATGTTCTGTCTTGTGATATTAGGTTGAGTAACCTATATATGCGATATTAGGTTGACATGGGCCATTACACGACTTTGAGCACGGGACATTCATGGTTAACACATGACGCGGGTAGGGATACTAGTACGAGAGGTGCAGAGCAAATATACATGTTAGAACTAGGAAGAATATACATAATAGATACCGTGGGATGTTAGACGGGGTAGATACCTTGGGATAATGTACTCGATAGAAATCTGACGATGTGATACCTTGACTTATCATAACACCGTAGTTTATCATGATACCTTAGTTTACCTTGCCGCAGTAGTTCAACCGGCTACCCTGGTTTATCTATCTTGTAGTTATCCTTATGTTTACTTTCAGTTTATGCATGTCATGTTACCTTTACCTGTTTTTATACTAGAAGTAGATAGGACTTACTCAGTCTTTTTGACTGACCCGTTTTGTTTCGCCTCTTTTCTTCCGTTTCCCCCCTCCCCCCCCCCCCCAGGTTTCAGGGAGGAAACAATGATGTTTAGTTCGGACTTCTTCTGCTTGAAGGTCATCATGGACGGCTTGGACTTCTCTTGGCTATGGCTACTTTACTGTTTTACTTGGGGAATAATTTATTAAAAAGTCTTTATGCTTCTTTACTATTGCAAGACAGGTTTTGATGTACTCTGATGTAAAAGGCTTTAGACCTTATTTATTCATGTTATGAAAGTTTGATTTTACTTCCGCTATTTATATATGTTCTGTCTTGTGATATTTCTGTGCATGTTTACCAATAATGCCCCTCTAAAGCTAGTGCATTCCTTTGCGAGTGACCCTAGTGGAGGCGGGGTGTTACATTTGGTATCAGAGCAGAAGGTTACTAGACTGGGCAAAAGTTTTTTTAAAGACCTTCTGAAAAGTATTTGAAAAACCATTTACAAAGAAGCATTTTTCAAGAAAATTTTCTTTTAAGAAAAAGGCTATTCCCCAAAGGCCATTAGCATTATCCTTGTTTCCTTGATTGAATCTCTTTTCCTTTCTTTCCCCCATCTGTAGTCACAGTGGTTTTGACTGCGACTAGTCTTTCTAGCTGCGTAAGTGTTTCCCGTACGATGGAGGTGGTTCTCGAGATACCGTTGCAGAGTTATGCATGAAAGGATAGTAAGAACAAGGATAAAGGATACGGGCTCAGGGATAAGCAACATGTTGGTATGGCTGAGTCCTAAAAGGAGGGAAAAAGATGGACAATGAAACCCATGACGAGAGAGTACCTTTGGCATGGTGAAACGGGACGGATAGTTAAATATCATGAAAAGGGACAAGATCATTCGGAGGGCAATAGTATGTCTCATTTCTAGGGTACCTCAGAAGGAGGGTAACGATCTTGTTAAAGGTTTAGCTTTTCTTCTCTATCATCCTGTCGGGACTTTGTTTTGATCACCGCATCTTTTAAGTCCGCTTCGATAGTTGAGTCTCTGCACCTTAGTACTAGCGTAGTAGAGGATCCCGTTTTTGTCTCAAGTCCTATTGGAAGATCGGTCCATTTACTCATGGCTTGTTTGGATTTGAGAATGTCTATATCAAGTGTTGAGCTTGGAAATAATGCTTATGTTTATAAATTGTGGATGGATTTTAGGGATGAAGTGGTTATCCAGTAAGGGGTGCCACTCTCGGTTTTAGAAGGAGGGTAGTTAGACTCTTGGCTTGTTTTGGTAATACCCTTGAAGTATCGCGTAACCTTTTGGGTTCTGTCATGATTAGTTACTTAGAATCCCTAGATGTCTTTGTTGGGAATTAGAAACCCGATCGAGTGGTGTTCGCTAATAAAACGGATGGTTTACTTCGCTTATGTATGGGTTATGGGAATTACCCTAGTAAGTGCGCATGGTAACCTGTTTACTTGCAAGGGAAAGTTTTTCTACGTGGAATACCTTGTGATACGAGGTCCAGGATTCACTAATGAAATTTTGGAAAGCTTGCGTGGAATCATGAGTACGCAGTCCTGTTTGCGCCAAGTATTCTAGAAGGAGAATAAGTGCAAGTGGAACGAGGGGCGACGAGGAAATGAGTTCCAACTCATGTTATGAAAACAGGAAATAAGAAGCTGCGAAATCATGAAGTAAAAGGGGCGGTCAAGGCACGAAGGAACTAAGCTCAAGGTAATGCGACTCAGGAGACTGAAGACTAAATACGTGCATGATATCTCTTTTGGGAATATATCCTCGATCCCTGTTTTTCTGTTGAGCTTGCAGGCTATCTTTTATGGATATCCTCTCGGTCCTGTTTCTGTTACAAACCCCGTAAGGAGTTTGTCCTGTTTATCTTCTCGACCCTGTTTCAGGGAATCCTAGGTAGAACCCTATGGATGTAAACATGTATTTGAAACATGTTATGATTGATATGGTTGCAAGTGGTTGCTCGTGGATGCGTGAATACACATTAGATACTAGCTCGACTCGGTCACATTTCATATTGCATATGCACGAGTATTTATACTTGTTTATGGATGAAATCGAATGTATTATCATGCGGTTGTCGCATATGAATGAATGATTGTGCACGCATATAGTATATATATGACTAGGACTATTTGCATACATGTTGGATTCATGGCACTATACATATTTTTGCATTCAAAAGATTATTCAGGCCTGATCATTAGCATTAGCTAAGGAACATGTACACACACGTTTTGCATATATTCATATAGCATTAGAAATCATCTAAGGACAATGATTGCTTGTGGATGATGTTTTGAGTAGATGGATGATGGATGGTAGGATATGTTCTTCCTAACTTGGAGATTTCGGGGACGAAATCCTAAAAGGTGGGGAGAATGTAACAACTCGTATTTCGATAACATGTTAAAACGAGAATCAAGGCAGAATTTAATTTTAAATTCTGAATCAAGTAAAACAGGCTATGCCATTGCGTTCGTCTCGGAAAAATACGCGAAATAGAGTCCGAGTTTTCGAAAACCGGAGTCCGTATGACCCGGTTAAGGCCCAAAGAAGTTTTCGGGAAATTTGAATTTCGAAACATGCAGAAATAGGGCCAGGCGGGAAAATTCCCGCCCAGACAAGTCGACAGGCATGTCGGCAGGCATGTCGACAGGGCTGTCGACTTGCCCTGTCGGCTGATTCTGATTTGGTGCACCTATTTTCTATCTTGGCTAGGTTTTTGGGCCTGGTTTGAAATCTGACGGTTCAGGTTGGCCCTAGGGTTAATCTAAGGGCCTAAAAATATCCTAATCTCTATAAAAAGACCCTAAACCTAACCTAAATCCCTAAAAATCAAACCTAGCAACTAAGTGCTGCCAAAATCAATTTTGATCATGGCCTCCATCTCCAATCCCTAGAGCCTATGCACTCAAATCAAGTTCAAATCAAAAGGTGCAAGCTTGCTACACCAAATCAAGGCCGAATCAACATTTCTATGCGAGTTCCATGAAGATTCTTCTACAAAGGAGGCACCTTTCTTAGCCAAGATGATTCATGCTCCTTTCCCTAGGCCTAACTATGTAAGTTCTAGCTACTTTTAGATGGAAACGGTAGTTTTGATAATGACATGGGATAAAATGAGGCTAAACATGATTATGCGAACCTATATGAGCCTTACCTTGCCTCTTGTGTTCATGATTATGATTTTAGGCCATGTGAGTGACTTAATCATGCCTCTCATGCTATGCATAACCTAGTTTAACTTGCAAGTTTGGATCTTTATGCATGAAATGCTAGTATGAACCTTTAGGAACCACTTTATGTGTGAAACATTGGCTAAGACAAGATTTTGGGGCTTATGCATGTTTATGAACCCAAACCCCTTATGGTAACATGCAAGTTTGTGGCCAAATCCTTTATGAGATTATGCATGCTCGTGGCCAATCCCCTCTTTTAAGTTGTGCATGTTTATGGCTAAACCCTTTTTGATAATATGCATGTTTGTGGCCAAATTACCTTATGACACTATGCATGTTTATGGCCAATCCCTTTATGATGTTATGCATGTGGAAGCCAAGCCCTTTTTAGCATCATGCATGTTTTGAGACCAATATGTTACATAGTATCCTTACTATGTTGACTCGCTTTGCTTGCGTTGGGAAAACACGATTTTGGGTAGTTAGATAAACATGAACATGTCGCGAAATCTTAACTTGATCATGACATGTGTTTATACTTGAAAATATGACTTGGAAGATAACATGGAAGTTGGCATGTAAGTATGCATAAAAACATGAGCTTGGGAATTTACCTATTAAGTTAGGTCTACCCTTTGGGAATTTACCTATTAAGTTAGGTCTACCCAAATGCTTGAAAACTTGTAACATGTTTTGGAAACATGATGAACTTAGATAATATAAGTGTGGCCAACTCGAAGTTGGGTTGAGTTTGCAACGTAAAACTACCCGGAACCGACCGGCCTAACTAGTAGTTGCAAACAATAGGACCCAATGTGAGAAGTTGGTCATGTCGCGCTTAAGACCCGAGGTTAGACTAGGTTGTGGTGTAAATCTACCCGGACCCGCCCGGCTTAACTAGTAACCACAACAAGGTCTAATGTGAGAGGTTAAGAGTGCATTAATTGAATTAATGCCACATGATAAGGTTAAGTAAATTTGACTAATGACACTTAACCGATATGACACGAATGGGTAGGTTAAGTGGGACCGGACTTGATTTCTTAATGACACTTAACCATGCTAGATGATTAGGGGATGAGGTTAAGTAATTTACACTTAACCAATCCGACTTGGTAATTAGATGGGGTTAAGTAATTAAGACTTAACTAACCTAACCACGGTAATTAGATGGGGTTAAGTAATCCACACTTAACTAATCTAAACACGGTAATTCGATGGGGTTAAGTTAAACACTTAACCAATTTAAACTTGGTAATTCAATGAGGTCAAGTAACCCATACTTAACCAACTTAACTTGGTAATTTAATGGGGTTAAGTTAAACACTTAACTAATTTAACACGATGATTTGATGAGGTTAAGTGACCTATACTTAACCAATCTAACTCGTTAATTTGATGAGGTTAAGTTAACCTATACTTAACCAATCTAACGTGAAAACATGATAAGGCTAAGTCACGAATCGTTTCGAATACGCTTGACTGATTTGACTCGGTAATTTGATAGGGTCAAATTAATATATACTTAACCAATCTAAAATGATAATTAGACGAGGTTAAGTCATGGATTGCTTGATATACTTAACCAACTTGACACATGGTCTGTAGGGTTAAGTCTTGGACTTGGATACTTAGCCAGTTTCGACATGTTTTGTAGACGGGTTAAGTTGTGAACTTAAGTGACACTTAACCCATTAGATAAACCCTAATTCAGAGGATTAGGTAAATAACCATAGTTAACAAGGATAATGGAAATAAGGCTAAGTGGTAAACCTTAGTTAAGGGAAACTAAGTAATAATTCTTAGTCAAAGAAATTTGGACCACTTCTTAGATAGATGAGTAACCCGATACGGTAGGTCATCGTTTAAGTATACGTGTAGGAGCAGGCTATCTGATTTAGATAAAGGCTCCAGCGAACTGGGTAACGAAGCAGCGGCTTCGGGGAACGTGAGGATATTCTTGGTATCCCTCTGTGAGGTCGCAGATGATCATCCTGGGCTCACAAGAGGTTAAGGTCTGCGTTAGAAGAACCAAGAGTATGCCTTGGTTGCTATACGAGCGACCTAAAGACTGGGATGGATAGCAGTGAGTCAACGAATACATGATAGTGCCCTAGATAGCAAGTTCGTCGATCATCTACCATCTTAAGTCAAGCGTGTACGTACGGAAAGGCAGGGAACACCCAACAGACCATAATTGCTATCTAATTATGGGTGAGGTAGGCCGTAGGATGTGGGCTGGCCGGAGTGTAGTTCTCATGCAAGATTTTCTCTTGTGTTGCCTTTCACTAGTTGAGGGAGGGGTCTCGTGGGACCATAGCCACGTGTAGAAAAGCAGACCTTAGTATCTGCATCGGCAGATAAATCTAAAGCTCCCGACCGAGTCCTGTATTTCTTGTTTTGCCCTGTGACAGGACTCGGATGGCACGATGTGATACATGTGCATACAGTTATAGAAAAACGATTCACGATGAATGCGTGGGAAAAAGGGCGCGGTTGAGGGTTAGCGTAATCCCTAGTGGCCTAGGTGGTTTAACCCAAACCGAAATACGAAAGCGTGCAATAGGTAAGCGTAATCCCAAGTGGTGCTAGGTGGCGTAAGTCCTAGTAGTTCAAACGATGATTCATATGGAAGAGCCTAGCTAGAACAAGGGTGACAGTCCAAACGATTTCAAGGATAATACGACATGAGGAAGCCCGTACGAGGTACGGCAAAGGACTGAACTTATATACATGGAAAGAAACATATGATTTGAGTAACCTATATATGCGATATTAGGTTGACATGGACCATCACACGACTTTGAGCACGGGACATTCATGGTTAACACATGACGCGGGTAGGGATACTAGTACGAGAGGTGCAGAGCAAATATACATGTTAGAACTAGGAAGAATATACATAATAGATACCGTGGGATGTTAGACGGGGTAGATACCTTGGGATAATGTACTCGATAGAAATCTGACGATGTGATACCTTGACTTATCATAACACCGTAGTTTATCATGATACCTTAGTTTACCTTGCCGCAGTAGTTCAACCGGCTACCCTGGTTTATCTATCTTGTAGTTATCCTTATGTTTACTTTCAGTTTATGCATGTCATGTTACCTTTACCTGTTTTTATACTAGAAGTAGATAGGACTTATTCAGTCTTTTTGACTGACCCGTTTTGTTTCGCCTCTTTTCTTCCGTTCCCCCCCCCCCCCAGGTTTCAGGGAGGAAACAATGCTGTTTAGTTCGGACTTCTTCTGCTTGAAGGTCATCATGGATGGCTTGGACTTCTCTTGGCTATGGCTACTTTACTGTTTTACTTGGGGAATAATTTATTAAAAAGTCTTTATGCTTCTTTACTATTGCAAGACAGGTTTTGATGTACTCTGATGTAAAAGGCTTTAGACCTTATTTATTCATGTTATGAAAGTTTGATTTTACTTCCGCTATTTATATATGTTCTGTCTTGTGATATTTCTGTGCATGTTTACCAATAATGCCCCTCTAAAGCTAGTGCATTCCTTTGCGAGTGACCCTAGCGGAGGCGGGGTGTTACACAGGGGCACTAAAGTACAAATTCCATTTCATTAAAAGGGATGAGCGTGATTGACTAAGCAAGAAATCCATGGATCATGAGCAAGCCAGGAAATCCCAAATGTGATGGCAAAAGCAATAGACTTAGCCACTACAACAGGAATTTTTGATGTTCCAGCCATGAACAGGAGATTCCAAATATAGTCGATCACGCCTAACCTATAAAATTTGTGATGAACTTTGGTATAGGGGCATCACCACCGCATTAAGATAAATCAATAATGCTCACTAAAGCATACCATAAGCTCGTCACAACTTTACACCAAAGGCTTGGCGCTTGCAAGGACTACTTGTAACAACCCGAAAATCTGGGCCAGTTTAAAAATTTTATTTTGGCCATTTTAGCGAATTTTGATTATTTAAAATGAATTATTTTAAATAATATCAACGAGAAATTTATTTTGAATATAATTAGAACGTATATATTATATACGTCGTCGTTAGAATATAAATATTTATATATAATTATAAATAGAATTGAAAATGACGCGGTAGTTCGATAATTCGATTTCAAACTTCAATTGAATGTACCGGGTGCAAAAGAATCCGGATTTTAGTGAAACCAAAAATAATGGGATCTAATTGTGAATATCTTTCCAACGAATCCGAAAAATCAAGATTTCATATCGGGAATCAAAAGATATGTCCAGTTGAAAATTCTGAATAGTCGCTATGGAATTCAGGCCCTTAAAAATGGACATTTTGCAAATGACCTCGGATTTCGACGAAACCACTTTTGTTGGGTCCGTGATGTAAAGTTATTGCTAGATTCCAAATTTCATAATTTTTCGAGTCAATATGTGAGCGTGGCAAAAGAAAACGCGTTTGACCAGTTTCTGTTGAATTTAATCGACAGGAAATTGGCCATTTTTCAAACGGTCTCAGAATTCGACGAAACTAGTTTTGTTAGGACCGTATCGTCAATACGAAGCTAGAAAATATTTTTCGGGAATTTTTCTAGTTAGTATGTGACCCCGGTAATTTGAAATGTACGTTTAAAATTCAATATAAGGACTTAAATGTAATTTCAACGGAAACTGATTGTAACGATCAAACCAGCTTACGATACATATCCCATTGTGTTCGGAATGGGGGTAAAACGCTATGGACGACAGGCGGTGGGCCTCGTTTCGAGGTCGGATATAAAAGTCAACCCTTGTGCAAATTTAAATAATTAAATAATAAAAAAAAATATAAAAAAAAATCTATTTCCCCCTTTTCTCTTCTGCTTGCCCCCCCCCCCCGAATCACTTAACAGAAAACAAATTAAAAAAAAAAAAAGAAACCTAAAACCTAAATCGCGCCGCCTGACCCTCAACCCGCCGACGAACCCTTCGCCGAACCCCCACCGCACGACCTCCTCCTTCCATCGAAGCAGCGCCTTCACCGACGAACGCAATCTCGAAGTCGCCGATGAAGCAGCCCCGTCGAAGCCTGGAACCCTGCCGCGAACCTCCGAACGCCACCAGAGCCGCCGACTCCTCCTCCTCCCCTTCGCAAGATCGGTGAGCCATTTTATTTTATTTGTTTTTTTATTTTTATTTAAAAACTGTTATTTTTTTTAAAAAGATTAAAACTGTAGTTTTTTTTCTTTAGAATAAAAACTGAATTTTAAAAAGAATGAAAACAGAATTTTTTTTATAAAGAGTTAAAACTGTTTTGTTTTTAAAGAGTTAAAAACTGAATTTTGAAAATTATAAAAACCGAATTTTTAATAATTTAAAAACTGTATTTGAAAAGAAAACAAAAACTGTTTTGAAAAGAAAACAAAAACTGTGTTGAAAAGAAAATAAAAACTGCATTTTTAAAAAAAGATAAAAACTACATTTTTAAAGAATTAAAAACTGATTGTTTTAGGGTTTTAAAACTGTTTTTTTAAAGGTTTTAAAAACTATTTTTTTTAAAATATATAAACTGTATTTTTAAAGAAAGAAAAACTGATTTTTCTAAAAGGCAAGAACTGTTTTGATTGAAACTAAAAACAGTTTTAAAAGAATTATAAAAGCAGTTTTAAAAGAATAATAAAAACTGTTTTAAAAGGAATTATAAAGCTGATTTTATTTTGAACTTTAAAATAGGAAAAAGGTTTAATTTTTTTTAAAGAAAAAGGTTTAATCTTTTAATAGAAAAAGATTTGAACTTGTAAAAATAAAGATCATATTTTTAAAAATAGAAAAGATGGAATTTTTGTTAAGTAGAAAAAGTAAGGTATGATTCTTATATTTTTAAAGCAATAAAAATATAATTGTTACATCATAAGAATAATAAAAATATAATCTTTATATTTAATAGCGAAGTCAAAATGCAATCTTTATATATTGAATAACATAGTAAAAAGTCGTTTTTACCTATGTAGAGAATACAGGCAACGAAAGCAACAAATAGGCGAAGATTTCTATTGAGGAAGAATCGTGTTAGTGGATAGCTATTGGTGAGAATTTCTCACCTTTCAATTTTATTTCTAGTTATATAAATATACTAGGATGCAGACGGTGCTTAGTAGCACCCGACACAATCGTCCACAGACCATGGACTTGTTTGTTTGGTTGCATAGATTAGTTGAATTATGTGTTTGAATTGAATTGTTGGGTGAGATGAAATTGATTTGATTGATGTGTGAATGGCGTGGGCCTTCACTAGACCGGGGATAAGGCTAGGCCTCGTCCCGTTTCTAGTATCGTGCCGTTATGCCACCGAAATTTTCTAAAATAAGTTAGAAAATAAAAATATCATTTTATTTAAAGAATGAACTGAATAGAAATTCATATGTTGGAATAAAATGTTTTGTCGTTAAAAATATAATTTTTAACGTGAATGTGAATAAATAAATATTCATTTACAAACCAGACGGTTTGTTTATGTACACCTATTTGAAGGACATTGATTGGGACGATAAATTTTACACATCGCCCAACTGCACAAATAAAATCTGTGTTTGATTGTTTGAAACCCTACACGGGTGTTGGGATGATAGTTGACGTACACTAATCCCGATTGTTTAGTTGTGTGTCGATCGATTGATTGACAGACTGTTATAAGCGTTGAATATTTATATTTGATGCTTATACAGTGTAGAGTGCACTTTGGTTGATGGTTGATTATTTATCGTTGCTATTATATACATGTGTTGTATGAAAATCCATATAATTAACTTTATATGGTAATTGATTGGGCCTCATTCCAATCGTGAAAATAAGGAATATTTGAAAATAGAAATTTATGAAGCCGTGTTGATTAGATTGACGCCATTTTGACGTGAACGATATTTATATCGATTTTATTCATTTCGAAATGAATTGAATTGAAAACGATTTCGAAATGAATTGAATTGAAAACGAATTCAAAATGAATTGAATTGAAAGTGATTTCGAAATGAAGTGATTTCGAAATGAATTGAATTGAAAACGATTTCGAAATGAATTGAATTGAAAACGATTTCGAAATGAATTGAATTGAAAACGATTTCGAAATGAATTGAATTGAAAGTGATTTCGAAATGAATTGAACTGAAAACGATTTCGAAATGAATTGAATTGAAAGTGATTTCGAAATGAATTGAATTGAAAACGATTTCGAAATGAATTGAATTGAAAACGAATTCAAAATGAATTGAATTGAAAGTGATTTCGAAATGAATTGAATTGAAAACGATTTCGAAATGAATTGAATTGAAAGTGATTTCGAAATGAATTGAATTGAAAACGATTTCGAAATGAATTGAATTGAAAGCGATTTAGAAATGAATTGAATTGAAAACGATTTCGAAATGAATTGAATTGAAAGTGAATTGAAATGAATTCAAATTGAATTGAAATTTGAATTGAATAGAAATGAATTTTAAAACGAATTTATAAAGAAGAATTCAATTTTGATTTGAATTGAAAAGGAAGTTGAAATTGTTTCTGAAACGAATTCAAAACTATTTATATAATTCGTTTTAAACAGAAATCGACGAAATATATATTATATATATTATATATATAATATAATGGCCTGAATAGAACGCGCCGCGCCGCGGCAGTTCGTGAATTTCGACCATTTATTTCAAACGGACATTACGGGAGATCCGACCGTCGGATTCTCCTAAAACTGGAACCATTGGGTTCATATCGAAAAGAGCTTTCTAATGAATGTTAGAAATTTGAAATCTAACGGTTGGATTTGGAGATACGTCCAAATCAAATTCGAAAAAGGTCGCTGTAAGTGCAGTTCGATGGCCGTTAATGGAAATCGACTGTACAGGCCTTGATAAAATTATTAAAAATAGTAATAATTTGTGTAAAATCATAAGAAATGATTTGTGAAAGTTTGGGATGAAAAACTCCATATTTGAAAAGATAAAAATAGATTTTTATCGAAATGAACTAGTTTTGAACTAGAATTATAATTCTATTTATTTTTAAATAAATAAATTGAATTCGAAAAGGGTTTTAAAAGTAACCAAAATTCCAATGATTGCATTGGAGTGGATTTGAATCGAAATTGTCTTCGGAATATTTCGATGTTGGAATTCGGGATTATACAGGTGTTGTTATGGAAATTTGAAAGATATATATTTATATCGTTATTTCCAATACGACATTTGTTAGTCGTAGAATTCGATATTGAATATAAGCCGATATATTTTCTATTCAGAGCCTTGTATTGAATATCGAATGTGATTTGGGTTTGTCGTGAATGGTGTCTTCACTAACACTGTTCTTGAACCCAGTTGAGAAAAGATTAAATCTTTTTATTTAGATTTAATGAAGTTTACCAATTAAATAATATTTAATTGGAATTGAATTGATATTGATTTTTGGGTTTATCGTGAACAGTGTTTTAAATAACACTCGTTCTTTAACCCGATAATTAATGGAAATGTGATTTTGGGTTTATCGTGAACCGTGTTTTAAATGACACTGATTCTTTAACCCAGTCACAGATTAAAACTAAGTGGAGTTTTAATGAATCTTTAATTAGATTGAAAAGATCGAAAATGGAGTACCACCAATTTTGCTCCAGGCGATAGTTAAATCTTTAATTAGATTTGAACGTGAAATGGTAATTGAATTTACCGATAACACCGTGGTGTTAGATATGAAGTATTACCAGTTTTACTTCATGGGATGAATAGGTTGGGATTGGGAAATTAAAACGAATGATTACTTCGGTAAGGATCGCTAATCCCGACTAGTTTGAATTGATATTCAAAAATAGATTAAAGAATAAATTCAAGAATTTATCTTTGATAAAATTAATGGGAACCTTTCCCTATGAATGTGAAATTTAGAAACTAACTGTCGGTTAGCTAAGCAGAATGGTTTTCTGGATATTGATCTGATGTTGGTTTCGGCCTTCGGGGTTAATATTTGGGGAATTATTCTCTTGATTAATTTACGGTTAGTGACTAATGAATTGGAATGAGGCGTATGTTGTGTTTGTGTAACACTTTCATAATATATACGCGAGTTATTCGGAAAGACCGGGTTTATCCCATTCTGGATAACTGATATGACGATAAGTCGAAGATGAAGACGATGGTCGAAGACCAGAGGTCTTCACGTCGTTTGGGTGATAACTGATGATCTTGATTGGGCTGTACACCCAAGAAGATGGAAACAGTTGGTGATCGTCCAGACGTACTTGGAGATCGATGGATATGCGGGGTACTAGGTGCCTCCGGTTTCGTTCAGACCCAGAACGGACTTGTAAATGGACTGTGTGTCTGACATTTGATTTTAGTCTGTGTGATTGATCTCTATTAAATATATATCTGTTTGGCAGCGGAGAATTTATTCTCTTGCTTAACGCCCTTCTCTGAGACGTACGAGCTCAGGGGTTATATATTGATGGATATCAAACGCATGGAGTGAATTGCCTGTGTGGCATGCCTAAGTGGCAATTGATCGAGGCTTCTGTTGAAAAGCAAAGTCTTGTGGTGATGATCAAAGCACGACCTTTGTGGCGTAGCTTTGTGTAACGTTTGCTTCGCGAGTTTCGCACCCCGGTTGTGAACCAAAAACGGGAGAGGACCTCAGGGAGGGCATGCGTTTCTTTCTAGTTAGAAGTGGCGTCAGTGGTTTTACACGCCCTGACGAGTTTGACTTATGTGGTTGTTGCTGTTGCGAGGCGCCTCGGATTGATCGGTCGTTCTCGAACCGATGGAGTCATTTAGTTGGCTCGTTTACGCCCCAAAGGGCGGGGAAACGTATTGTTCAGGCACTATAATCCACATCGGTGGACCGGCCTTGACGATCGAAGGGGCAGTTGCGGCTGTTCCGGTGGCTCGGGCT
Source organism: Allium sativum (assembly GCA_030737875.1). Taxonomy (NCBI): domain Eukaryota; kingdom Viridiplantae; phylum Streptophyta; class Magnoliopsida; order Asparagales; family Amaryllidaceae; genus Allium; species Allium sativum. The sequence goes on along the minus strand of CM060918.1, from coordinate 220,768,723 downwards.
AGAGAGTCACGAATCGGTTGAGGACTATCTTTTGCCTCGGTTCATAGACGGAAATCCAATTTCCAAATACGTGACATGTGCGGTTTTAATTGTAATCCTATTTATGGCGACATAGTGGGATGGGGCGCTTATGCCGCCTATGATTGATACTTATGATTTGAAGTTGTTTTATACACTATGCACTTATTATAGTATCAAATGATTTGTTTTAAACGTATCAAGCATTCTTTGGCTGTTATAAGGGAAAAACCCTATCCTCGACTGCGTTGCATTGTGTGATGGGACCTGGGTCTTATAACAGCTTCATTTTTCTTTATTTAGCATTGCGCTGTTTGTTTTATGCACTGGTACTCTTGGGAGGAAACCCGTTCCGTGTTATACGGCGTGGTCCCTTGATTTACTTTTAAAAAAAATAAAGATTAATAATTGTTTTTAGTTCTCACACCAGTCACATGACTGACCTGGAGTTTATTGTTTTAACCTAAACTCTGGGTGCCCCTATTTTGACACGGGCAGCTAGTAGTTTCGGTTTTGCAGATTTATATTCACAGGATCCTGGTTTACAGCTGGAACGATATCCGGAAAGCTTTGTATCCGTATATCTACTTCTAGTTGTGTATTGTATTATTTTCCGCTGCGATGTATTTAAATGTAATTTAATTCTCTGATATTTCTGTGTAATATTCATTTATACTCTGTATATTCTTGTAATCTGATGCATTGTTGTAATATACAGTGAAATGTTCTTCTGTATGCGTTCTGTTGTGGTTTGTTCTCGAACTATCCGACGCTTTCCTTTACGGGGAAGTTGCGGGTCTTTACACGTGGTATCAGATCTTTGGTTTACAAAGCTAGAGAACAAGAAACATTAGAACCATACGAAAGAATTCATCAGATATTGGATTAGTAATATCCAATGGGATGACTCGTTAGAGATAGGATCAGTAGTATCCTAGAACGAGTGTGAAGAGTATATTTTTCAAATGAAAACAAATTTTGTTTTGAAAATTTAAATCAATTATTCGTATTTGATTATTTATTTATATTGATTTGGACAGTCCAGTATATAAAGATTTTGCATATATGCCTTGCAAACGTGTATTTGAAGTTTTAATATACTGGATAGATATAGAATTACACTCTAATCGCCCGGAGATGATTTTGATGATGGAGCTCCATCATTAGAATTTATGTTCGAGTGACGAAAGTGAGATATCTATATATTTCCTATTGACTGGTGTGAGAACCAAAATTAGATAGGGCCTATTGTTGTGATTTGGCATCAAAAATCTGATTTTTGTATATGTATCAAAGTTATCAATTTGAAAACTCTAATTCACTAATTGATTGATGTTTGTGTTGTTTGTTTATTTGTTTGCTAATTTTTAGCCATTTAGCCTAATTGAAACAAATATTGAATTATATTGAAAATTGGTCGCATATGCTTGCATATACATATATATCATTGAACAGGTCATAGCAAGGAGGCTAGAGAAGAGAATAAAATTTGTTTGCCCGACAAATAGGTACATGTTTACTACATAATTTCCTGTTTTGTTTGGGTGATGATGATTTTGTGAGCCTATTGGCTAGCCGCTTGGCTTTTTCTTTTTGAGATCTGAAGGACCGGGGAAGCTATTTGAAATTCCCCGATGCTCCCATTGCAGGGGAGGTTATGGCGAAATTTTTCGAAAATTTAGGGTGTTAGCCAAATTTTTGAAATTTTGAAAATTCTCAGAAACTAAAGAGTTGGAGAATGGAAGCCTGATCGATCGTAGAGCTGAATAATCAAACCACTTTCGACTTTGTTCCTTTTCGGGGACGAAAAGTTTTAAGTGGGGGAGATGGTAACAACCCGAAAATCTGGGCCAGTTTAAAATTTTTATTTTGGCCATTTTAGCGAATTTTGATTATTTAAAATGAATTATTTTAAATAATATCGACGAGAAATTTATTTTGAATATAATTAGAACGTATATATTATATACGTCGTCGTTAGAATATAAATATTTATATATAATTATAAATAGAATTGAAAATGACGCGGTAGTTCGATAATTCGATTTCAAACTTCAATTGAATGTACCGGGTGCAAAAGAATCCGGATTTTAGTGAAACCAAAAATAATGGGATCTAATTGTGAATATCTTTCCAACGAATCCGAAAAATCAAGATTTCATATCGGGAATCAAAAGATATGTCCAGTTGAAAATTCTGAATAGTCGCTATGGAATTCAGGCCCTTAAAAATGGACATTTTGCAAATGACCTCGGATTTCGACGAAACCACTTTTGTTGGGTCCGTGATGTAAAGTTATTGCTAGATTCCAAATTTCATAATTTTTCGAGTCAATATGTGAGCGTGGCAAAAGAAAACGCGTTTGACCAGTTTCTGTTGAATTTAATCGACAGGAAATTGGCCATTTTTCAAACGGTCTCAGAATTCGACGAAACTAGTTTTGTTAGGACCGTATCGTCAATACGAAGCTAGAAAATATTTTTCGGGAATTTTTCTAGTTAGTATGTGACCCCGGTAATTTGAAATGTACGTTTAAAATTCAATATAAGGACTTAAATGTAATTTCAACGGAAACTGATTGTAACGATCAAACCAGCTTACGATACATATCCCATTGTGTTCGGAATGGGGGTAAAACGCTATGGACGACAGGCGGTGGGCCTCGTTTCGAGGTCGGATATAAAAGTCAACCCTTGTGCAAATTTAAATAATTAAATAATAAAATAAAATATAAAAAAAATCTATTTCCCCCTTTTCTCTTCTGCTTGCCCCCCCCCCCCCCGAATCACTTAACAGAAAACAAATAAAAAAAAAAAAAGAAGAAACCTAAAACCTAAATCGCGCCGCCTGACCCTCAACCCGCCGACGAACCCTTCGCCGAACCCCCACCGCACGACCTCCTCCTTCCATCGAAGCAGCGCCTTCACCGACGAACGCAATCTCGAAGTCGCCGACGAAGCAGCCCCGTCGAAGCCTGGAACCCTGCCGCGAACCTCCGAACGCCACCAGAGCCGCCGACTCCTCCTCCTCCCCTTCGCAAGATCGGTGAGCCATTTTATTTTATTTGTTTTTTTATTTTTATTTAAAAACTGTTATTTTTTTAAAAAAAGATTAAAACTGTAGTTTTTTTTCTTTAGAATAAAAACTGAATTTTAAAAAGAATGAAAACAGAATTTTTTTTATAAAGAGTTAAAACTGTTTTGTTTTTAAAGAGTTAAAAACTGAATTTTTAAAATTATAAAAACCGAATTTTTAATAATTTAAAAACTGTATTTGAAAAGAAAACAAAAACTGTTTTGAAAAGAAAACAAAAACTGTGTTGAAAAGAAAATAAAAACTGCATTTTTAAAAAAAGATAAAAACTGCATTTTTAAAGAATTAAAAACTGATTGTTTTAGGGTTTTAAAACTGTTTTTTTAAAGGTTTTAAAAACTGTTTTTTTTTAAATATATAAACTGTATTTTTAAAGAAAGAAAAACTGATTTTTCTAAAAGGCAAAAACTGTTTTGATAGAAACTAAAAACAGTTTTAAAAGAATTATAAAAGCAGTTTTAAAAGAATAATAAAAACTGTTTTAAAAGGAATTATAAAGCTGATTTTATTTTGAACTTTAAAATAGGAAAAAGGTTTAATTTTTTTTAAAGAAAAAGGTTTAATCTTTTAATAGAAAAAGATTTGAACTTGTAAAAATAAAGATCATATTTTTAAAAATAGAAAAGATGGAATTTTTGTTAAGTAGAAAAAGTAAGGTATGATTCTTATATTTTTAAAGCAATAAAAATATAATTGTTACATCATAAGAATAATAAAAATATAATCTTTATATTTAATAGCGAAGTCAAAATGCAATCTTTATATATTGAATAACATAGTAAAAATTCGTTTTTACCTATGTAGAGAATACAGACAACGAAAGCAACAAATAGGCGAAGATTTCTATTGAGGAAGAATCATGTTAGTGGATAGCTATTGGTGAGAATTTCTCACCTTTCAATTTTATTTCTAGTTATATATATATACTAGGATGCAGACGGTGCTTAGTAGCACCCGACACAATCATCCACAGACCATGGACTTGTTTGTTTGGTTGCATAGATTAGTTGAATTATGTGTTTGAATTGAATTGTTGGGTGAGATGAAATTGATTTGATTGATGTGTGAATGGCGTGGGCCTTCACTAGACCGGGGATAAGGCTAGGCCTCGTCCCATTTCTAGTATCGTGCCGTTATGCCGCCGAAATTTTCTAAAATAAGTTAGAAAATAAAAATATCATTTTATTTAAAGAATGAACTGAATAGAAATTCATATGTTGGAATAAAATGTTTTGTCGTTAAAAATATAATTTTTAACGTGAATGTGAATAAATAAATATTCATTTACAAACCAGACGGTTTGTTTATGTACACCTATTTGAAGGACATTGATTGGGACGATAAATTTTACACATCGCCCAACTGCACAAATAAAATCTGTGTTTGATTGTTTGAAACCCTACACGGGTGTTGGGATGATAGTTGACGTACACTAATCCCGATTGTTTAGTTGTGTGTCGATCGATTGATTGACAGACTGTTATAAGCGTTGAATATTTATATTTGATGCTTATACAGTGTAGAGTGCACTTTGGTTGATGGTTGATTATTTATCGTTGCTATTATATACATGTGTTGTATGAAAATCCATATAATTAACTTTATATGGTAATTGATTGGGCCTCATTCCAATTGTGAAAATAAGGAATATTTGAAAATAGAAATTTATGAAGCCGTGTTGATTAGATTGACGCCATTTTGACGTGAACGATATTTATATCGATTTTATTCATTTCGAAATGAATTGAATTGAAAACGATTTCGAAATGAATTGAATTGAAAACGAATTCAAAATGAATTGAATTGAAAGTGATTTCGAAATGAAGTGATTTCGAAATGAATTGAATTGAAAACGATTTCGAAATGAATTGAATTGAAAACGATTTCGAAATGAATTGAATTGAAAACGATTTCGAAATGAATTGAATTGAAAGTGATTTCGAAATGAATTGAATTGAAAACGATTTCGAAATGAATTGAATTGAAAGTGATTTCGAAATGAATTGAATTGAAAACGATTTCGAAATGAATTGAATTGAAAACGAATTCAAAATGAATTGAATTGAAAGTGATTTCGAAATGAATTGAATTGAAAACGATTTCGAAATGAATTGAATTGAAAGTGATTTCGAAATGAATTGAATTGAAAACGATTTCGAAATGAATTGAATTGAAAGTGATTTCGAAATGAATTGAATTGAAAACGATTTCGAAATGAATTGAATTGAAAGTGAATTGAAATGAATTCAAATTGAATTGAAATTTGAATTGAATAGAAATGAATTTTAAAACGAATTTATAAAGAAGAACTCAATTTTGATTTGAATTGAAAAGGAAGTTGAAATTGTTTCTGAAACGAATTCAAAACTATTTATATAATTCGTTTTAAACAGAAATCGACGAAGTATATATTATATATATTATATATATAATATAATGGCCTGAATAGAACGCGCCGCGCCGCGGCAGTTCGTGAATTTCGACCATTTATTTCAAACGGACATTACGGGAGATCCGACCGTCGGATTCTCCTAAAACCGGAACCGTTGGGTTCGTATCGAAAAGAGCTTTCTAATGAATGTTAGAAATTTGAAATCTAACGGTTGGATTTGGAGATACGTCCAAATCAAATTCGAAAAAGGTCGCTGTAAGTGCAGTTCGATGGCCGTTAATGGAAATCGACTGTACGGGCCTTGATAAAATTATTAAAAATAGTAATAATTTGTGTAAAATCATAAGAAATGATTTGTGAAAGTTTGGGATGAAAAACTCCATATTTGAAAAGATAAAAATAGATTTTTATCGAAATGAACTAGTTTTGAACTAGAATTATAATTCTATTTATTTTTAAATAAATAAATTGAATTCGAAAAGGGTTTTAAAAGTAACCAAAATTCCAATGATTGCATTGGAGTGGATTTGAATCGAAATTGTCTTCGGAATATTTCGATGTTGGAATTCGGGATTATACAGGTGTTGTTATGGAAATTTGAAAGATATATATTTATATCGTTATTTCCAATACGACATTTGTTAGTCGTAGAATTCGATATTGAATATAAGCCGATATATTTTCTATTCAGAGCCTTGTATTGAATATCGAATGTGATTTGGGTTTGTCGTGAATGGTGTCTTCACTAACACTGTTCTTGAACCCAGTTGAGAAAAGATTAAATCTTTTTATTTAGATTTAATGAAGTTTACCAATTAAATAATATTTAATTGGAATTGAATTGATATTGATTTTTGGGTTTATCGTGAACAGTGTTTTAAATAACACTCGTTCTTTAACCCGATAATTAATGGAAATGTGATTTTGGGTTTATCGTGAACCGTGTTTTAAATGACACTGATTCTTTAACCCAGTCACAGATTAAAACTAAGTGGAGTTTTAATGAATCTTTAATTAGATTGAAAAGATCGAAAATGGAGTACCACCAGTTTTGCTCCAGGCGATAGTTAAATCTTTAATTAGATTTGAACGTGAAATGGTAATTGAATTTACCGATAACACCGTGGTGTTAGATATGAATTATTACCAGTTTTACTTCATGGGATGAATAGGTTGGGATTGGGAAATTAAAACGAATGATTACTTCGGTAAGGATCGCTAATCCCGACTAGTTTGAATTGATATTCAAAAATAGATTAAAGAATAAATTCAAGAATTTATCTTTGATAAAATTAATGGGAACCTTTCCCTATGAATGTGAAATTTAGAAACTAACTGTCGGTTAGCTAAGCAGAATGGTTTTCTGGATATTGATCTGATGTTGGTTTCGGCCTTCGGGGTTAATATTTGGGGAATTATTCTCTTGATTAATTTACGGTTAGTGACTAATGAATTGGAATGAGGCGTATGTTGTGTTTGTGTAACACTTTTATAATATATACGCGAGTTATTCGGAAAGACCGGGTTTATCCCATTCTGGATAACTGATACGACGATAAGTCGAAGATGAAGACGATGGTCGAAGACCAGAGGTCTTCACGTCGTTTGGGTGATAACTGATGATCTTGATTGGGCTGTACACCCAAGAAGATGGAAACAGTTGGTGATCGTCCAGACGTACTTGGAGATCGATGGATATGCGGGGTACTAGGTGCCTCCGGTTTCGTTCAGACCCAGAACGGACTTGTAAATGGACTGTGTGTCTGACATTGGATTTTAGTCTGTGTGATTGATCTCTATTAAATATATATCTGTTTGGCGGCGGAGAATTTATTCTCTTGCTTAACGCCCTTCTCTGAGACGTACGAGCTCAGGGGTTATATATTGATGGATATCAAACGCATGGAGTGAATTGCCTGTGTGGCATGCCTAAGTGGCAATTGATCGAGGCTTCTGTTGAAAAGCAAAGTCTTGTGGTGATGATCAAAGCACGGCCTTTGTGGCGTAGCTTTGTGTAACGTTTGCTTCGCGAGTTTCGCACCCCGGTTGTGAACCAAAAACGGGAGAGGACCTCAGGGAGGGCATGCGTTTCTTTCTAGTTAGAAGTGGCGTCAGTGGTTTTACACGCCCTGACGAGTTTGACTTATGTGGTTGTTGTTGTTGCGAGGCGCCTCGGATTGATCGGTCGTTCTCGAACCGATGGAGTCATTTAGTTGGCTCGTTTACGCCCCAAAGGGCGGGGAAACGTATTGTTCAGGCACTATAATCCACATCGGTGGACCGGCCTTGACGATCGAAGGGGCAGTTGCGGCTGTTCCGGTGGCTCGGGCTAGAGAGTCACGAATCGGTTGAGGACTATCTTTTGCCTCGGTTCATAGACGGAAATCCAATTTCCAAATACGTGACATGTGCGGTTTTAATTGTAATCCTATTTATGGCGACATAGTGGGATGGGGCGCTTATGCCGCCTATGATTGATACTTATGATTTGAAGTTGTTTTATACACTATGCACTTATTATAGTATCAAATGATTTGTTTTAAACGTATCAAGCATTCTTTGGCTGTTATAAGGGAAAAACCCTATCCTCGACTGCGTTGCATTGTGTGATGGGACCTGGGTCTTATAACAGCTTCATTTTTCTTTATTTAGCATTGCGCTGTTTGTTTTATGCACTGGTATTCTTGGGAGGAAACCCGTTCCGTGTTATACGGCGTGGTCCCTTGATTTACTTTTAAAAAAAATAAAGATTAATAATTGTTTTTAGTTCTCACACCAGTCACATGACTGACCTGGAGTTTATTGTTTTAACCTAAACTCTGGGTGCCCCTATTTTGACACGGGCAGCTAGTAGTTTCGGTTTTGCAGATTTATATTCACAGGATCCTGGTTTACAGCTGGAACGATATCCGGAAAGCTTTGTATCCGTATATCTACTTCTAGTTGTGTATTGTATTATTTTCCGCTGCGATGTATTTAAATGTAATTTAATTCTCTGATATTTCTGTGTAATATTCATTTATACTCTGTATATTCTTGTAATCTGATGCATTGTTGTAATATACAGTGAAATGTTCTTCTGTATGCGTTCTGTTGTGGTTTGTTCTCGAACTATCCGACGCTTTCCTTTACGGGGAAGTTGCGGGTCTTTACACGTGGTATCAGATCTTTGGTTTACAAAGCTAGAGAACAAGAAACATTAGAACCATACGAAAGAATTCATCAGATATTGGATTAGTAATATCCAATGGGATGACTCGTTAGAGATAGGATCAGTAGTATCCTAGAACGAGTGTGAAGAGTATATTTTTCAAATGAAAACAAATTTTGTTTTGAAAATTTAAATCAATTATTCGTATTTGATTATTTATTTATATTGATTTGGACAGTCCAGTATATAAAGATTTTGCATATATGCCTTGCAAACGTGTATTTGAAGTTTTAGTATACTGGATAGATATAGAATTACACTCTAATCGCCCGGAGATGATTTTGATGATGGAGCTCCATCATTAGAATTTATGTTCGAGTGACGAAAGTGAGATATCTATATATTTCCTATTGACTGGTGTGAGAACCAAAATTAGATAGGGCCTATTGTTGTGATTTGGCATCAAAAATCTGATTTTTGTATATGTATCAAAGTTATCAATTTGAAAACTCTAATTCACTAATTGATTGATGTTTGTGTTGTTTGTTTATTTGTTTGCTAATTTTTAGCCATTTAGCCTAATTGAAACAAATATTGAATTATATTGAAAATTGGTCGCATATGCTTGCATATACATATATATCATTGAACAGGTCATAGCAAGGAGGCTAGAGAAGAGAATAAAATTTGTTTGCCCGACAAATAGGTACATGTTTACTACATAATTTCCTGTTTTGTTTGGGTGATGATGATTTTGTGAGCCTATTGGCTAGCCGCTTGGCTTTTTCTTTTTCTTTTTGAGATCTGAAGGACCGGGGAAGCTATTTGAAATTCCCCGATGCTCCCATTGCAGGGGAGGTTATGGCGAAATTTTTCGAAAATTTAGGGTGTTAGCCAAATTTTTGAAATTTTGAAAATTCTCAGAAACTAAAGAGTTGGAGAATGGAAGCCTGATCGATCGTAGAGCTGAATAATCAAACCACTTTCGACTTTGTTCCTTTTCGGGGACGAAAAGTTTTAAGTGGGGGAGATTGTAACAACCCGAAAATCTGGGCCAGTTTAAAATTTTTATTTTGGCCATTTTAGCGAATTTTGATTATTTAAAATGAATTATTTTAAATAATATCGACGAGAAATTTATTTTGAATATAATTAGAACGTATATATTATATACGTCGTCGTTAGAATATAAATATTTATATATAATTATAAATAGAATTGAAAATGACGCGGTAGTTCGATAATTCGATTTCAAACTTCAATTGAATGTACCGGGTGCAAAAGAATCCGGATTTTAGTGAAACCAAAAATAATGGGATCTAATTGTGAATATCTTTCAACGAATCCGAAAAATCAAGATTTCATATCGGGAATCAAAAGATATGTCCAGTTGAAAATTCTGAATAGTCGCTATGGAATTCAGGCCCTTAAAAATGGACATTTTGCAAATGACCTCGGATTTCGACGAAACCACTTTTGTTGGGTCCGTGATGTAAAGTTATTGCTAGATTCCAAATTTCATAATTTTTTGAGTCAATATGTGAGCGTGGCAAAAGAAAACGCGTTTGACCAGTTTCTATTGAATTTAATCGACAGGAAATTGGCCATTTTTCAAACGGTCTCAGAATTCGACGAAACTAGTTTTGTTAGGACCGTATCGTCAATACGAAGCTAGAAAATATTTTTCGGGAATTTTTCTAGTTAGTATGTGACCCCGGTAATTTGAAATGTACGTTTAAAATTCAATATAAGGACTTAAATGTAATTTCAACGGAAACTGATTGTAACGATCAAACCAGCTTACGATACATATCCCATTGTGTTCGGAATGGGGGTAAAACGCTATGGACGACAGGCGGTGGGCCTCGTTTCGAGGTCGGATATAAAAGTCAACCCTTGTGCAAATTTAAATAATTAAATAATAAAATAAAATATAAAAAAAAATCTATTTCCCCCTTTTCTCTTCTGCTTGCCCCCCCCCCCCCCCCCCCGAATCACTTAACAGAAAACAAATAAAAAAAAAAAGAAGAAACCTAAAACCTAAATCGCGCCGCCTGACCCTCAACCCGCTGACGAACCCTTCGCCGAACCCCCACCGCACGACCTCCTCCTTCCATCGAAGCAGCGCCTTCACCGACGAACGCAATCTCGAAGTCGCTGACGAAGCAGCCCCGTCGAAGCCTGGAACCCTGCCGCTAACCTCCGAACGCCACCAGAGCCGCCGACTCCTCCTCCTCCCCTTCGCAAGATCGGTGAGCCATTTTATTTTATTTGTTTTTTTATTTTTATTTAAAAACTGTTATTTTTTTTAAAAAGATTAAAACTGTAGTTTTTTTTCTTTAGAATAAAAACTGAATTTTAAAAAGAATGAAAACAGAATTTTTTTTATAAAGAGTTAAAACTGTTTTGTTTTTAAAGAGTTAAAAACTGAATTTTTAAAATTATAAAAACCGAATTTTTAATAATTTAAAAACTGTATTTGAAAAGAAAACAAAAACTGTTTTGAAAAGAAAACAAAAACTGTGTTGAAAAGAAAATAAAAACTGCATTTTTAAAAAAAGATAAAAACTGCATTTTTAAAGAATTAAAAACTGATTGTTTTAGGGTTTTAAAACTGTTTTTTTAAAGGTTTTAAAAACTGTTTTTTTTAAATATATAAACTGTATTTTTAAAGAAAGAAAAACTGATTTTTCTAAAAGGCAAAAACTGTTTTGATAGAAACTAAAAACAGTTTTAAAAGAATTATAAAAGCAGTTTTAAAAGAATAATAAAAACTGTTTTAAAAGGAATTATAAAGCTGATTTTATTTTGAACTTTAAAATAGGAAAAAGGTTTAATTTTTTTTAAAGAAAAAGGTTTAATCTTTTAATAGAAAAAGATTTGAACTTGTAAAAATAAAGATCATATTTTTAAAAATAGAAAAGATGGAATTTTTGTTAAGTAGAAAAAGTAAGGTATGATTCTTATATTTTTAAAGCAATAAAAATATAATTGTTACATCATAAGAATAATAAAAATATAATCTTTATATTTAATAGCGAAGTCAAAATGCAATCTTTATATATTGAATAACATAGTAAAAATTCGTTTTTACCTATGTAGAGAATACAGGCAACGAAAGCAACAAATAGGCGAAGATTTCTATTGAGGAAGAATCGTGTTAGTGGATAGCTATTGGTGAGAATTTCTCACCTTTCAATTTTATTTCTAGTTATATATATATACTAGGATGCAGACGGTGCTTAGTAGCACCCGACACAATCGTCCACAGACCATGGACTTGTTTGTTTGGTTGCATAGATTAGTTGAATTATGTGTTTGAATTGAATTGTTGGGTGAGATGAAATTGATTTGATTGATGTGTGAATGGCGTGGGCCTTCACTAGACCGGGGATAAGGCTAGGCCTCGTCCCGTTTCTAGTATCATGCCGTTATGCCGCCGAAATTTTCTAAAATAAGTTAGAAAATAAAAATATCATTTTATTTAAAGAATGAACTGAATAGAAATTCATATGTTGGAATAAAATGTTTTGTCGTTAAAAATATAATTTTTAACGTGAATGTGAATAAATAAATATTCATTTACAAACCAGACGGTTTGTTTATGTACACCTATTTGAAGGACATTGATTGGGACGATAAATTTTACACATCGCCCAACTGCACAAATAAAATCTGTGTTTGATTGTTTGAAACCCTACACGGGTGTTGGGATGATAGTTGACGTACACTAATCCCGATTGTTTAGTTGTGTGTCGATCGATTGATTGACAGACTGTTATAAGCGTTGAATATTTATATTTGATGCTTATAAAGTGTAGAGTGCACTTTGGTTGATGGTTGATTATTTATCGTTGCTATTATATACATGTGTTGTATGAAAATCCATATAATTAACTTTATATGGTAATTGATTGGGCCTCATTCCAATCGTGAAAATATGGAATATTTGAAAATAGAAATTTATGAAGCCGTGTTGATTAGATTGACGCCATTTTGACGTGAACGGTATTTATATCGATTTTATTCATTTCGAAATGAATTGAATTGAAAACGATTTCGAAATGAATTGAATTGAAAACGAATTCAAAATGAATTGAATTGAAAGTGATTTCGAAATGAAGTGATTTCGAAATGAATTGAATTGAAAACGATTTCGAAATGAATTGAATTGAAAACGATTTCGAAATGAATTGAATTGAAAACGATTTCGAAATGAATTGAATTGAAAGTGATTTCGAAATGAATTGAATTGAAAACGATTTCGAAATGAATTGAAAGTGATTTCAAAATGAATTGAATTGAAAACGATTTCGAAATGAATTGAATTGAAAACGAATTCAAAATGAATTGAATTGAAAGTGATTTCGAAATGAATTGAATTGAAAACGATTTCGAAATGAATTGAATTGAAAGTGATTTCGAAATGAATTGAATTGAAAACGATTTCGAAATGAATTGAATTGAAAGTGATTTCGAAATGAATTGAATTGAAAAAGATTTCGAAATGAATTGAATTGTAAGTGAATTGAAATGAATTCAAATTGAATTGAAATTTGAATTGAATAGAAATGAATTTTAAAACGAATTTATAAAGAAGAATTCAATTTTGATTTGAATTGAAAAGGAAGTTGAAATTGTTTCTGAAACGAATTCAAAACTATTTATATAATTCGTTTTAAACAGAAATCGACGAAGTATATATTATATATATTATATATATAATATAATGGCCTGAATAGAACGCGCCGCGCCGCGGCAATTCGTGAATTTCGACCATTTATTTCAAACGGACATTACGGGAGATCCGACCGTCGGATTCTCCTAAAACCGGAACCGTTGGGTTCGTATCGAAAAGAGCTTTCTAATGAATGTTAGAAATTTGAAATCTAATGGTTGGATTTGGAGATACGTCCAAATCAAATTCGAAAAAGGTCGCTGTAAGTGCAGTTCGATGGCCGTTAATGGAAATCGACTGTACGGGCCTTGATAAAATTATTAAAAATAGTAATAATTTGTGTAAAATCATAAGAAATGATTTGTGAAAGTTTGGGATGAAAAACTCCATATTTGAAAAGATAAAAATAGATTTTTATCGAAATGAACTAGTTTTGAACTAGAATTATAATTCTATTTATTTTTAAATAAATAAATTGAATTCGAAAAGGGTTTTAAAAGTAACCAAAATTCCAATGATTGCATTGGAGTGGATTTGAATCGAAATTGTCTTCGGAATATTTCGATGTTGGAATTCGGGATTATACAGGTGTTGTTATGGAAATTTGAAAGATATATATTTATATCGTTATTTCCAATACGACATTTGTTAGTCGTAGAATTCGATATTGAATATAAGCCGATATATTTTCTATTCAGAGCCTTGTATTGAATATCGAATGTGATTTGGGTTTGTCGTGAATGGTGTCTTCACTAACACTGTTCTTGAACCCAGTTGAGAAAAGATTAAATCTTTTTATTTAGATTTAATGAAGTTTACCAATTAAATAATATTTAATTGGAATTGAATTGATATTGATTTTTGGGTTTATCGTGAACAGTGTTTTAAATAACACTCATTCTTTAACCCGATAATTAATGGAAATGTGATTTTGGGTTTATCGTGAACCGTGTTTTAAACGACACTGATTCTTTAACCCAGTCACAGATTAAAACTAAGTGGAGTTTTAATGAATCTTTAATTAGATTGAAAAGATCGAAAATGGAGTACCACCAGTTTTGCTCCAGGCGATAGTTAAATCTTTAATTAGATTTGAACGTGAAATGGTAATTGAATTTACCGATAACGCCGTGGTGTTAGATATGAAGTATTACCAGTTTTACTTCATGGGATGAATAGGTTGGGATTGGGAAATTAAAACGAATGATTACTTCGGTAAGGATCGCTAATCCCGACTAGTTTGAATTGATATTCAAAAATAGATTAAAGAATAAATTCAAGAATTTATCTTTGATAAAATTAATGGGAACCTTTCCCTATGAATGTGAAATTTAGAAACTAACTGTCGGTTAGCTAAGCAGAATGGTTTTCTGGATATTGATCTGATGTTGGTTTCGGCCTTCGGGGTTAATATTTGGGGAATTATTCTCTTGATTAATTTACGGTTAGTGACTAATGAATTGGAATGAGGCGTATGTTGTGTTTGTGTAACACTTTTATAATATATACGCGAGTTATTCGGAAAGACCGGGTTTATCCCATTCTGGATAACTGATACGACGATAAGTCGAAGATGAAGACGATGGTCGAAGACCAGAGGTCTTCACGTCGTTTGGGTGATAACTGATGATCTTGATTGGGCTGTACACCCAAGAAGATGGAAACAGTTGGTGATCGTCCAGACGTACTTGGAGATCGATGGATATGCGGGGTACTAGGTGCCTCCGGTTTCGTTCAGACCCAGAACGGACTTGTAAATGGACTGTGTGTCTGACATTGGATTTTAGTCTGTGTGATTGATCTCTATTAAATATATATCTGTTTGGCGGCGGAGAATTTATTCTCTTGCTTAACGCCCTTCTCTGAGACGTACGAGCTCAGGGGTTATATATTGATGGATATCAAACGCATGGAGTGAATTGCCTGTGTGGCATGCCTAAGTGGCAATTGATCGAGGCTTCTGTTGAAAAGCAAAGTCTTGTGGTGATGATCAAAGCACGGCCTTTGTGGCGTAGCTTTGTGTAACGTTTGCTTCGCGAGTTTCGCACCCCGGTTGTGAACCAAAAACGGGAGAGGACCTCAGGGAGGGCATGCGTTTCTTTCTAGTTAGAAGTGGCGTCAGTGGTTTTACACGCCCTGACGAGTTTGACTTATGTGGTTGTTGCTGTTGCGAGGCGCCTCGGATTGATCGGTCGTTCTCGAACCGATGGAGTCATTTAGTTGGCTCGTTTACGCCCCAAAGGGCGGGGAAACGTATTGTTCAGGCACTATAATCCACATCGGTGGACCGGCCCTGACGATCGAAGGGGCAGTTGCGGCTGTTCCGGTGGCTCGGGCTAGAGAGTCACGAATCGGTTGAGGACTATCTTTTGCCTCGGTTCATAGACGGAAATCCAATTTCCAAATACGTGACATGTGCGGTTTTAATTGTAATCCTATTTATGGCGACATAGTGGGATGGGGCGCTTATGCCGCCTATGATTGATACTTATGATTTGAAGTTGTTTTATACACTATGCACTTATTATAGTATCAAATGATTTGTTTTAAACGTATCAAGCATTCTTTGGCTGTTATAAGGGAAAAACCCTATCCTCGACTGCGTTGCATTGTGTGATGGGACCTGGGTCTTATAACAGCTTCATTTTTCTTTATTTAGCATTGCGCTGTTTGTTTTATGCACTGGTATTCTTGGGAGGAAACCCGTTCCGTGTTATACGGCGTGGTCCCTTGATTTACTTTTAAAAAAATAAAGATTAATAACTTTTTTTAGTTCTCACACCAGTCACATGACTGACCTGGAGTTTATTGTTTTAACCTAAACTCTGGGTGCCCCTATTTTGACACGGGCAGCTAGTAGTTTCGGTTTTGCAGATTTATATTCACAGGATCCTGGTTTACAGCTGGAACGATATCCGGAAAGCTTTGTATCCGTATATCTACTTCTAGTTGTGTATTGTATTATTTTCCGCTGCGATGTATTTAAATGTAATTTAATTCTCTGATATTTCTGTGTAATATTCATTTATACTCTGTATATTCTTGTAATCTGATGCATTGTTGTAATATACAGTGAAATGTTCTTCTGTATGCGTTCTGTTGTGGTTTGTTCTCGAACTATCCGACGCTTTCCTTTACGGGGAAGTTGCGGGTCTTTACACTACTCCAATCAACAAGGTTGAATCCCTTGAAATGGCTAAGGAAAACTCGAGGATTTCAACATAATGGTACACACAAAAAGTGGTTATTCACGAAAAAGAAATCTTGAGCGTCGCACCAATCAAAATGAAAGGAATTCAATAAAGTTGATCAACTGGACCCAGCTAGTAATGATCTATTGCTGCAAATGAAAAAAAATCATTTTTTACAAAAACATAGCACAAGATCATTATAACATCAGGCATTGCAACAACAAAGGACTTATACAATAGAAGACTTGTATTGTAAGCATGTAAAGAAATGGGTGTGGAATGCAAAACAAGAAAGTACGACAAAGCTGAACTAAAAAGCTTAAGTACAACAAGCAGAACACAAAACAATGTTTTACCACAAGCAACAACACAAGAAACACCCCACCTCCGTTAAGGTCACTCATAAAGGGAATGCCTTAACTTTGGTGGAGTATTATAGGTAAAAGATGCAGATAAATTACAAGACAGACAAATAAAGTAGCGGAAAATAAAGTCATTTTATAAACAATCTTAATTCAGTCAAGCTTTTACAACAAATGCCTCAATCATACTTAAAAGTAATACATAGAAATTCTGTGTTGATTCAAAAACTTCCAAGTATAAAAGAAGCATAAAAATAACAATGATATTCCCAAATAAAGCGTGAACCAGCCATAGTAGTAGAAGAGAGAGAGTCCAAAGCAAAACATCGACTATCTTCGAGCTTGGAAGGAAAACTAAGCTAAGTGGTAACATTTCCTCCCTGTGAACCGGGGCGAATGGAAGAAAAGAGGCGAAACAAAACTAGGCCAGACATAAGTCTGGTAAGTCCAGTGACTTTCAGCATATAAGCAGGCAAAAGCATCATGACATGAATAAACTGAATATAAGACGATACCGTGATAACATGGATAACATGATAACATAGGATAAGCATAAGGTATGATAATGCAAGATAATCTGAACGCGCTTCTACTCTTTCTCTGCTTCGCTACTACCCTGTTATTCTGATTTCTATATCTCTGCACCACCTAACTAGTGTCCCAACAAGTAATCTGTATAAAATGATAATATGATAACATGATCCCAATCCCTGCAATTGTGGTAGCCTTCAGGTGTACATCTATTATGAGGATTCCACCTCAATCTGCCTAATTGCCATGAATATGTTAGATGTACCCTTACTACCCTATCGATCGGCTCCCTACTTGTATTAATTTCTCTTGTGTCTGTGTCAATCGGCCCTCTCTTGTGTGTAGATACGCTGTGCTTGTCCCACCATAAGTGTATCAATCCTTATGACAGCGACCCAAAATGATTCAAGATGCACAGTGTATAACTACTAGTACCCAGTGCCTGCTTTTTCCCACTCCGGAGTACGTGCATGCCCGTAAACCGTCGGAACCTACACTGACATACACCCTGCCGCAGTTTTGACCGCTTATAATCAGCCCAGTAATCGTGCCCCCACCCTGCCTAGTTTCAGGGTACCATGATACATCTATGTGGGTTACTGCTGAAATGGGTCCCCGTTACTTGGGTTTCCTATTGGTTAAGTTTGTGGGCCTATATATACCAATATTATCCACCTACCCGAGATGTACTTAACCCTCCCACCGATTTTAGCATGTTTACTTAATGGTTAAGTTTGTGGGCCTATATGTACCGATATTACCCAACTACACGAGACGTACGTAACCCTCCCATCGATTCAAGCATGTTTATTTAACAATTAAGTTTGTGGGCCTATATTTACTAATATTACCCACCAACCCGATATGTACTTGACCCTTCCACTGATTCAAACATGTTTATTTAATTGTTAAGTGTTATCCATTCATGTTAACTTAACCCACCCATTCATCATGTCATGTTGGTTAAGTGTTACTTATTAACTTAACCCCGTTCGTTCATCAAGTTATATTGGTCAAGTATTTCTTGTTAACTTAACCCCATGTGTTCATCATGTTGTGTTAGTTAAGTGTCATTAATCAGTTCAAGTTAACTTAACCCACATGCTTGTCATATTACTTTGGCTAAGTATTGCCTTCTTGTGTTAACTTAACCCTACCACAAATCAAGTTATATTGGTTAAGTGTTGCCCTCTCGTGTTTAACTTAACCTTACCACAAATCAAGTTATATTGGTTAAGTGTTACCCTCTCGTGTTAACTTAACCTTACCACAAATCAAGTTATATTGGTTAAGTGGTACCCACTCATGTTAACTTAACCTTACCACAAATCAAGTTATATTGGTTAAGTGTTGCCCTCTTGTCTTAACTTAACCTTACCACAAATCAAGTTAAATTGGTTAAATGTTTTCTTATTACTTAATCCAACCCATTCATCATGCTATACTGGTTAAGTGTTTCCTATTAACTTAACCCTAGTCATCCATCCTGTTATATTGGTTAAGTGTTTCTCAATAACTTAACCCTAGTCATCCACCCTGTTATATTGGTTAAGTGTTTCTCATTAACTTAACCCTAACCATTCATCCTGTTATATTGGTTAAATGTTTCTCGTTAACTTAACCCTAGTCATTCATGTTATATTGGTTAAGTGTTCCTATTAGTCATTCATCTTGTTATATTGGTTAAGCGTTCCTATTAACTTAACCCTACTCATTTCTTAGCATGTCTTGTTCATTAGCATTAATTGATTTATTAATGCACCAACCTCTCACATTAGATATGTGTTATTGTGGTTACTGGATGTGCCGGGCGGTTCCAGGCAGTTTTACACCACAACTCAATCTAACCTCGGGTTTTTCATGGGCATGATGCACTAACCTCTCACATTAGATAGGCGTTGTTGTGGTTAATGGATGTGTTGGGCGGTTCCGGGCAGTTTTACACCACAACTCAATCTAACCTCGGGTTAGGCACATTCGTCTTTTCACTAATTTACATATTTACAGTTTATATGCAAATTATTCACAATTGTTGTCAATTTCATGTTATGACACATTTTCCATAAATGTCCAAGTCTAGATTTATATGCTAATTATCCCAACCAGTCATATTCCAATTCTCAAGTTATGCCCAACAAAGCTAATTGCAAGTTATGGCCCCCAAATTCAATTTCAAGTTATTACTCAAAATAGGCTACACCTAATCTTCCCAAGTTTGTAATAATAGACATGCTCCAAAATTACAATATCCATTATACTTGGCATCCCAAATCAATAGTTAGGCCAAGTCTAGATTTAATGTCCCAATTTACATTTTACGCCCAATCTAGTTTTAATGCTCAAGTTACCCCAAATTTACAACAATAACAATTATGCCTAAAAATTGATTTATATGCCAATTTCATACTTTGTCGTTCATGCCAATTCTATGTCCAATATGTCAAATTACATATTCATGTCAAATTCCCCCCAAATTGCATCTTAACAGTCATGACATGCTACATGTTCCAAATTATGTCAAATAATGTCAATTTCATGTTATACCCAATTACCCTCCGCATTCATAACGTACGTATTTCGATTTTTAACTCAAGATTCATAAAATAAGGGGAAAAGCAAGATGGAATATCGTAAGGATGGGCATAGTCATACGATGATAAGAACTATTGGTCCAATAAACTTGATGTACTAAAAAGACAAATTTTGCATAGTATACATCATAGGCATATAGATATGATATGAATATCATCATGAATCATCACAGGCATATGAACTTAAAGAGGATTACAATTCTGATATACAACAAGGAGAGATATGATTGGACCAATTTCATAGTCAAAAATGATTCCCAAAGATATTCAAGCACAGGTTCAATGAAAGGATAACTTACACCAGGCATATTCTCATATTCATTTTATTACATGTCACAATTAGATTTAGGTGTTTAAATCTAAAAAGTAACTGACTTACAAAACAAAGGCATATCTTGTTTTTCTGGGATCTGTTTTCTGACACTGAATAGCTTTCCTTTGATGTAGACTATTTGTTCTTCTAATTTAGATTTGATTTGATTCGTAGCTTGAATCTTGTTTTCTAATTTGAGAAGAAATGGTGGCTAGGTTAGGATGATCATTGACAGCATGGTGGCTCCTTGGAATGAATTTATGTGGTTTAGGGTTTAGATTTAGGTTGCTTATATAGAAGTTTGATTTAATAAGAGCCGTTAGATCAACGTAGGACCAATCAAAGCCATTCAAACCTAAGAGAACCAACCAGAACTTGCCACATAAGCCCTAATGACTCAGACAATCGTCACACAAAGAAACATGTCGAGTTTTCAGATCTGGCCCGAGGGGAAGGTCGACCCCTAGGTCGAACCCCTGGTCGACCTATGTTCCCAGGTCAACCCCCTGGTCGACCAGGTCTCTAGGCGAGAAATTTCCGGCCCAGCCTGCTTTGGGGTTTTTGAATTTCGAAACTTAAATTTTAATTTTCAGGCTGGTTTTATTATTTAAATTCTTGAATATTCTAAGTGCCATAACTTTCTCATACGAAGACCGATTTACGAAAATTTGGACTCTATTCCAAGCAGAATTTCGGGACGAACACAATGGCGTAACCGGTTTCTCTTAATTCTTCTCTTAAAAATTAAGTATACTTTAATTTGTAACTTTAATGTTCATAGAAAAGACGGGGTGTTACATTCTCCCCTCCTTAAAGGATTTTGTCCCTGAAATCTTCAAGTTAGGAAGAACGTGTATCCTACCATCCAACCGTCCATCTACTCAACCATCAAACACAGGCATCTATTGTCCTTAAAAAGATTTCTAATGCTTTCATTATAATATGCATAGTGTGTGCCCATGTCCTTATCAAATGCAAAAACAGGCGATCTACTGATTCAGTTGACCTCCTCAATGCGAATTATGTCAGTGCCATGAGTCCATCATGTATGCAATTATTCCTAATCGTACTTTATAACTTCTACATGAGTGCACAATCATTCATTCAAATGCAACATCCATATGATAACATATCAAGTTTCAATCCATATATATAAAAATTCACTCATGCATGTGCAATATGAAAGTGACTGAGCCGATCTAGTGCCTAATGTGTGTATATGCAACCACGAGCAACCACTTGCAACCACCAAACATAACATGTCTCAAACACATGTTTTCATCCATTGGCTTCTACCTAAGGATCGAGGATAGGACCGAGAGGATATACTTAAAAGATAAGGACTAGCATGCAAACAAATTTTACAGAAAAAGAGGAATCAAGGGTATACCCTCAAAAAGGGTATGATGCGCATATCTAGTCTTCAGTATTTTAAGTCGCATCTTCTTGAGCTTCACTCCACTGTAATTTAACTTCACGATTGCGAAGCTTCTTGACCTCCATTTTCAAAACCCACTAGTGAAGATAGGACCTCGATCACTTACTATGATAGAGAGTATCCAATGTAGTCGAACTATCTTTCCAAGATAAACAGGTTTTAACCATGATACCAAGTGTATATACTAAGATGATTAGAGGTCTCTTTTCTACTTAGCTTACCCATTATGTCACAATTCTGAGGGTCTAAAGCTAAAGGTTGCTATGTACTTTTTACCTCTCTTAAGGTCAGTCTTACTTGGGGTGCCTGCCACAACCATTTATTTCTCACACAAACCATCCTAGTCGAATTCGACATCCCTCAAGTACAAGCCCCAAAGGCCTAAACCAATATCAGACAAGAAACCGAGGAATAGCTCCTCCGAATTTGGATGATCTATGTGAGATGATACTAGCAAAACAACCAAATAATTTGAGCACTTAACCGACTCTGGCTATCCTCGCCAATCTTGCTCCAAAACTATCGTTGATCGCATAACTAGTTTTGCATTATCAACTAAATATATGCGGAAGTCTATCTCGAGTTTTAGGGGGAAAACCCCTAACCTAATCAAAAACATCTGTGTACTCATGGACTATTCTAACAAATCGCAAATTGTCGATAGATGCATCAGGTGATTCTAGGTAGCTAAGCTTAACTAATCCCCTTAGGATCGCACGAAGTCTCGAGGGTATTCCCGAGGCAAGTAAAAAGTCTAACTACCCTCCTTTCACAATTACTAGCTAACCAACCCATGCCTAGAATCAACCCATATCCTATGGAACCAAAAACATAAGCATTATACTTAAACTCAATCTTTAATATAGATATTCTCAGATCCTTACAAACCAAAGATAAATGAGCCAAACTATCGACCGTATTTGAGACAATAATGGGATCTTCTATTATACTAGTACTAAGATACAGAGACTCAACTACAGAAGAAGATATAAGCGAATGTGAAGTGCTAAAATCAAAAAGAGTACTAACAGGATGATCAAAAAGAAAAACTAAACTTTACTATCTTTCTCTCAGGTACGCTGGCGGTGCAAGCATGCACTTGCCTTCTTGAAAATCCTGTCCTTTGTACTTGTCCTTGTCCTTAATTATATGACCTGTTATACCATAATAAAGACACTTCCTCTTGTTTTAGGTTTTACTATTCTTTCATTTTTACCTCCTTTGTGAACCAAGTCTATATCCATGAGTTTCTCATCCTTGGGTTGTGCTCCTTAGCCAAACTCTCTCATTCTCATTTTTGCCATCCTTGGGTAACTTGTTGACAAGTCTCTTGAAAGCTGCCTCCATCGCATGGAAAACCCTACAAAGCTTGAAAGAAATTTAGCACCAGGTGAAACTACTGTGGCTATAGATGGAAGTTGAGCGCTTATTGGCCCTTTGACAAGTGTTGTAGTCTCATCAAGCCTACGGAACCATGACGCGATGAGGTTACCTCCCAGAAAACCAGGAGCCCCGGAGACTTAGTAAGGAAAGAAAACAAGGGTTCAAATGGAGGATCAAAAGATAATGCATATGGCTTTGGGGAATATGCCTTTAAAACAAAACTTTTCTTTTGAAAATGCTTCTTTTAAAACCGTTTTGAAAAAAAATTCAAAACTTTTATCTGATCCGGTAACCTTCGGCTCTGATACCAAGTGAAACACCCCACCTCCGTTAAAGTCACTCATAAAGGGAATGCCTTAACTTCGGTGGGGCATTATAGGTAAAAGATGCAGATAAATTACAAGATAGACAAATAAAGCAGCGGAAAATAAAGTCATTTTATAAACAATCTTAATTCAGTCAAACTTTGACAACAATTGTCTCAATCATACTTAAAAGTAATACACATAAATCCTGTCTTGATTCAACAACTTCCAAGTACAAAAGAAGCATAAAAATAACAATGATATTCCTCAATAAAGCGTGAACCAGCCATAGCAGGGGAAAAGAGAGAGTCCAAAGCAATACATCGACTATCTTCGAGCTTGGAAGGAAAACTGAGCTAAGTGGTAACATTTCCTCCTTGTGAAGCTGAGGGGGGAGAACGGAAGAAAAGAGGCGAAACAAAACTAGGTTAGACATAAGTCTGGTAAGTCCAGTGACTTTCAGCATATAAACAGGAAAAAGCAACATGACATGAATAAACTGAATATAAGACGATACTGCGATAACAGGGATAACATGATAACATAGGATAAGCATAAGGTATGATAAGGCAAGATAAACTGAATGCGCTTCTACTCTTTCTCTACTTCGCTATTACCCCGTTATTCTGATTTCTATATCTCTGCACCACCTAACTAGTGTCCCAACAAGTAATCTGTATAAAATGATAATATGATAGCGTGATCCCAATCCATGCAATTGTGGCAGCCTTCAGGTGCACATCTATTACGAGGATTCCACCTCAATCTGCCTAATTGACATGAATATGTTAGATGTACCCTTACTACCCTATCAATCGGCTCCCTACTTGTATTAATTTCTCTTGTGTCTATGTCAATCGACCCTCTCTTGTGTGTAGATACCCTGTGTTGGTCCCACCATAAGGTGTATCGATCCTTATTACAGCGACCCAACATGATTCAAGATGCACAGTGTATAACTACTGGTACCCAGTGCCTTCTTTTTCCCACTCCAGAGTACGTGCATGCCCGTAAACCATCGGAACCTATACTGACAACCCCCTGCCGCTGTTTTGACCGCTTATAATCAGCCCAGTAATTGTGCCCCACCCTGCTTAGTTTCAGGATACCATAATACATCTATGTGGGTTACTGCTGAAATGGGTCCCCGTTACTAGGGTTTCCTATTGGTTAAGTTTGTGGGCCTACATATACAAATATTACCCACCTACACGAGATATACTTAACCCTCTCACCGATTCTAGCATTTTTACTTAACGGTTAAGTTTGTGGGCCTATATGTACCGATATTACCCACCTACACGAGATGTACTTAACCCTCCCATCGATTCAAGCATGTTTATTTAACGGTTAAGTTTGTGGGCCTATATTTACTAATATTACCCACCAACTCGATATGTACTTAATCCTTCCACTGATTCAAACATGTTTATTTAATGGTTAAGTGTTGTCCATTCATGTTAATTTAACCCACCCATTCATCATGTCATGTTGGTTAAGTGTTTCTTATTAACTTAACCCCGTTCGTTCATCAAGTTATATTGGTCAAGTATTTCTTGTTAACTTAACCCCACGTGTTCATCATGTTGTGTTGGTTAAATGTCATTAATCAATTCAAGTTAACTTAACCCACCTAATTGTCATGTTACTTTGGTTAAGCATTGCCTTATTGTGTTAACTTAACCCTACCACAAATCATGTTATATTGGTTAAGTGTTGCCCTCTCGTGTTAACTTAACCTTACCACAATCAAGTTATATTGGTTAAGTGTTCCCCTCTCGTGTTAACTTAACCTTACCACAAATCAAGTTATATAGGTTAAGTGTTGCCCTCTTGTCTTAACTTAACCTTACCACAAATCAAGTTATATTGGTTAAGTGTTTTATTATTACTTAACCCTACTTATTCATCATGCTATACTGGTTAAGTGTTTCCTATTAACTTAACCCTAGTCATCCATCCTGTTATATTGATTAAGTGTTTCTCATTAACTTAACCCTAGTCATCCATCCTGTTTTATTGGTTAAGTGCTTCTCATTAACTTAAACCTAGTCATCCATTCTGTTATATTGGTTAAGTGTTTCTCATTAACTTAACCCTAGTCATTCATGTCATATTGGTTAAGTGTTCCTATGAACTTAACCCTAGTCATTCATCTTGTTATATTGGTTAAGTGTTCCTATTAACTTAACCCTACTCATTTCTTGGCATGTCTTGTTCATTAGCATTAACTGATTTATTAATGCACCAATCTCTCATATTAGATATGTGTTGTTGCGGTTACTGGATGTGTCGGGCGGTTCCGGGCAGTTTTACACCACAACTCAATCTAACCTCGGGTTTTTCTTGGGCATGATGCACTAACCTCTCACATTAGATAGGTGTCGTTGTGGTTACTGGATGTGCCGGGTGGTTTTCGGGCAGTTTTACACCAAAACTCAATCTAACCTCGGTTTAGGCACATTCATCTTTTCACTAATTTACATATTTACAGTTTATATGCAAATTATTCACAATTGTTGTCAATTTCATATTATGACACATTTTCCATAAATGTCCAAGTCTAGATTTATATGCTAGTTATCCCAACCAGTCATATTCCAATTCTCAAGTTATGCCCAACAAAGCTAATTGCAAGTTATGGCCCCCAAATTCAATTTCAAGTTATTACTCAAAATAGGTTACACCTAATCTTCCCAAGTTTGTAATAATAGACATGACCCAAAATTACAATATCCATTTTACATGGCATCCCAAATCAATAGTTCGGACAAATCTAGATTTAATGTTCCAATTTACATTTTACGCCCAATCTAGATTTAATGCTCCAGTTACTCCAAAGTCACAACAATTATGCCTAAAACTTGATTTATATGCCAATTTCATACTTTGTCGTTCATGCCAATTCTAGGTTCAATATGTCAAATTACATATTCATATCAAATTCCCCCAAATTGCATTTTAACAGTCATGTCATACTACATGTTTCAAATTATGCCAAATAATGTCAATTTCATGCTATATCCAATTAGCCCCGCATTCATAACGTACGTATTTCGAGTTTTAACTCAAGATTCATTAAATAAGGGGAGAAGATAGATGGAACATCGTAAGGATGGGCATAGTCATATGATGATAAGAACTATTGGTCCAATAAACTTGATGCACTAAAAAGACAAATTTTGCATAAAAATACATCGCATGCATATATAGATATGATATGAATATAATCATGAATCATCACAGGCATATGAACTTAAAGAGGATTACAATTCCATTATACAACAAGGAGAGATATGATCGGACCAATTTCATAGTCAAAAATGATTCCCAAAGATATTCCAGCATAGGTTCAATGAAAGGATAGCTTACACCAGGCATATTCTCATATTCATTTTATTACATGTCACAATTAGATTTAGGTGTTTAAATCTAAAAAGTAACTGACTTACAAAACAAAGGAAAATCTTGTTTTTCTGGGATCTGTTTTCTGACACTAAATAGCTCCCCTTTGATGTAGACTATTTTTTCTTCTAATTTAGATTTGATTTGATTTGATTTGTAGCTTTAATCTTGTTTTCTAGTTTGAGAAGAAAAGGTGGCTAGGTTAGGATGATCATTGACAGCATGGTGGCTCCTTGGAACGAATTTGTGTGGTTTAGGGTTTAGATTTAGGTTGCTTATATAGAAGTTTGATTTAATAAGAGCCGTTAGATCAACCTAGGACCAATCAAAGCCATTCAAACCTAAGAGAACCAACCAGAACTTGCCACACAAGCCCTAATGACTCAGAAAATCGACACACAAAGAAACACGTCGGGTTTTCAGATCTGGACCAAGGGGGAGGTCGACCCCTAGGTCGACCTATGTACCCAGGTCGACCACCAGGTCGACCCCCTGGTCGACCTGGTCTCTGGGCGGGAAATTTCCCGCCCAGCCTGCTTCGGGTTTTTGAATTTCGAAACTTAAATTTCAATTTTCGTGCTGGTTTTATTATTTAAATTCTTGAATCTTCTAAGTGCCATAACTTTCTCATACGAAGTCCGATTTATGATAACCTGGACTCTATTTCAAGCAGAATTTCGGGACGAACGCAATGGCGTAACTCGTTTCTCTTAATTCTTCTCTTAACAATTGAGTATACTTTAACTTGTTACTTTAATGTTCACAGAAAATATGGGGTGTTACAACACAAGTCAACAAGTGAATCACAAGTCAAGTACAAAAGTTTCGAATGCAGAGTAACATAGAGCAATAAGCGAGGGCCGCAACTCGCATATACGGCCGGCCTAAATGACAAAAGCAAAGCAAGTTAGCTATAAGTCCTACTTCTTCTTCTTCCCTTTTTTAGGGTCACCTGACCTTAGAGATGGCTTGGTAGAGAAAGGAGGGGTAATAGCTTATTGGCTCCCATCTTTGATCTTCGGGCCGCTGGGACTCTCTTAGGAAGATAAAGTGATAATTCTCTGCTTTCCAACTACACGCTTTCCTCTTCTACGCTTTGAGCACGACGCAGGCTTGGTTTTCTGTTTTTTGGGATCCTCCGCATTCTTTCCCGGGGTTTCATCAGTATGCTCAGAATCCTCCTCATTCGGGATATAATCGACGTCATCATGCAAATTAGCAAGTGCACCAATTTGGGTCGCTTGAGATTCTAGGGTTTTGGTACCGAGCAAAGATGCGTCACCCGAAGGGGGAGTAGTGACTGAGGCAGGAGGAATTGACATCGGAGTCGAGTCAGTGACCATAGCTTCAGTCAACTAGCAATAAACCTGCCAAAAGGAGGCTCTGGTGAAATCAAACCTAAGACAAATGAACAGTAAGCACGAAATGCGGATGTCCTAGGTGAAGGGCATAGGCGGTCTAAGTATAACATATTTAGTATAATTTCAATTTTACCTACGGCTATAAGACTTGCTTGAGTATCTCTGTTTTCATCGACCTCAAACCTATCCGCATCATTATCATCGTCATCCTCATCATCTTCATTATGCTCCTCAAAAACACCTTCCTTAACATCGTGCTCCTTGGTAACTGTGTCTTTTCCTTTGAGAACAGCAGGAGGATTAATTGGAATTTGTGAACCAGAAGCTTCAACATTGGCTGGAAGAGTAGGAGCACTAGCATTTGTTGTGTTCTGAGCTTGCTCCCGGAAGGTCCGACCCTGTCACTTAGTATGTTTCGTGCTTTCGCCAACCGAGCCTTCACCACAGCTAAAGCTTTACGAGACTCGTTATCTAAGAGATTTTCGATAAGATCGTCTTCACTGCGGTCGCCTTCATTAATCTTAAGTATTCGCTTCCAGACAAGAGCCAGAGTAATTTCAAATGTGTCTTCTAAATAATGCAAGCTTCCTTTACTCATCACACTAAAGACATAAAAGTTGAACAGAGACGCATCGGCGTCCAATCGATTCTTTTCAAAGTTAGCCACATTTTTAAGTCTTTCTTCTTCAAGAGTCTTGTTATCAGCTTGCGCTGCGGAAAGAGCCGCACTCATAGAACAGATCTTTTCCCGAAGTATAGTATTTTCTTGTTTATGGACAGTAGAAGAATTTTTTTCCATGATTAGCTGAGATTCGGTAAGCTCTCGGTAGTTTGAGCCTCTTTGACTTGCGTCGTTAGTGTATTCTCTTACTGTTTCGCAGCAACAAACTCCTTTTTAAGTTTCTTATTTTCTGCCTCTAAGCTTGATAGCTCTATATCCCTTTAAGTGTAAGATGCAATAGTTCTCTCCTGAAACTTAAGAACTTTGATCATCTAAGCTTTGTCATTCTCTAATGTAGCAATGCGATCAATGGTAATTCCGTTAACTCTTTGGAGCTGTAACGACCCGCATTCTACATATTGGAGGATCGTAGAATATATGTTTATTTTCATACGAGGACATATGGTCATGTAACTTTGGGAAATGACTATTGGGGTAATTTCCCACATTCATGATTTTTGCCGAATTTTAAACGACCGCTTTTACCCTAGAGAATCTTGTTTCGCCTATAGCTTTTGATTGGTAAGGAGTTTTGACATGAAAGCACTTCCATCAGATTTAGATGATGGTTTCCCATTCCGTAGAGTGGTCACATTAATCAAAAGGACTTACTGTTTTGGAGATATGGCTAAAATAAGATTTGAAGATGGAAAAAACAGCCTAATTGGGCATAATAGGGTGATTAGAAGCTAGGTCCATAACCCATTTCGGGATTAGGGTTATAGGAGGGTTGAAAGGATTTGGAGAATCTTCTCCTTTCATTTTTCCAGCCGCCACAAACATTCCTTGAACCCTAGTAACGACCTCCATCTTCCAAATCTCTCTTTAATCACTTTCTAATCATTAGTTGATCAAATCTATGTAACACCTCACGTCCATTAATGTCACTCACTAAGCGAATGCATTAACTTTCATGGAGTATTATAAGAGTATAGAACAGAATATCAAAAGACAGATATATAAAATGGTTCTTAAGGAAATTCCAAAATTATCCATTGCAGCGGAAAAGCAAAACATGTTTGGTTACAACATCAAAACCACATACTAGAGCCAAGTACACAAATATCCGTCTTGAACAAAATTACTATCAGAGTACATAAAAGTAAAACCATAATCCCACTCCAAATAACCATAATGTAAAAGAGATAAAACTGAGCGTTACTTTCAACACTTCCAAGCACTTCAAGAGGAAAGAGGTCCAAGTCAAGCTTCACTAATCCCACCCTGAGGACCTGGGGGGGGGGGGAGAAAGAAAAGAGGCGAAACAAAAAGGGTCAGACATAAGTTTAGCGAGTCTAGTGACTTTAACAGTATAATCAGTAAAGTTACAGGATAAGAACATAAACTGGATATAAGAGATGACTGTAACATAAGCAGATATGATAAGGCAAAGAAGGTAGGTAAGATAGAACATCGGTGGCGCTTCTAACCACTATAAGATATGATATGCACCATACCACGTACTAGTTACATACTAAAAGATGATCCCTCCCTACTAATCATAATCATGGTAGCTTTGTGTACCCCTAGCTACTCTCATAGGTGCCCACCTGCTCCTACCACCACTAGTTGTACCCACTACCCTCCCCATACGATTGGCTCCCTTACCTCGTAGATACCTGTGTTGGTCCCATAATAGGGTGTATCACTCCCTAAGGTGGCAGCCCCGATGCTACTGAAATGCACAGCTTATACCTACACGATGCAACAACGTCTTACCTACCAGCCCGGACCCACACATGCACGTGACTCCATTGGACTTGCACTGCCATCTCTAACTCTTTATTGACCTCTTATAATCAACCCTAGTAAGCATGTCCCTGTCCTCGACCTAGTTCGAGCTCATATAGATACTAAAATGGGTTACTCGTTGAAAAGGGTCCACACACTTGACACAAGCTTCCCTCCTAAGCTTGGTCCCCACTAGGAATTCCCACTTAACCCCTCTTTATCCCCATGTCTAATCACATGTCTCATCTTGGTTAAGTGCTTTTATTATGTTTCACATGCTATACATGTTACCCACTTAACCCTTCTATCATTCCCTTGTCTTACCACATGTCTTATCTTGGTTAAGTGTTCATTAATTCATTATAACCGTAATCTTGCAAGACCTCCCACATTAGATTACCGTTTTGTGGTTGTTGGATTTTCCAATCGGTTCCGGGCAGGCTTATACCGCAATCCGAATCTAATCTCGTGTCTTTGCATTATTACGCATCTAATTTCTGCCTTTGACCTCTCACATTAGACTGCCGTTTGCGGTTGCTAGATATGCCGGGCGGTTCCAGGCAGACTTCTACCGCAAACCAATCTAACCTCGTGTCTTAGGCATCCATTATCTTTTCCTTAGTTCAAGTACCATTTCAATTCTTGGATTATAGTGATTTCCAATTACCCATAAATTCCAATCCATATTTATGTGACAAATTCTAACCCAATTTATGCCTATAATCCCATGTATACAAGTTATACCAAATTATACCCAAACCAAATTTCATGGTTATTAATAATTTATGCCAACCCCATATATACAAGTTATATCCAATTTTGTCCAATCCATAGTCATCAACAATTTACGCCGAATTACATATTATTCAATATTTTCTCAACTTTTCCCACAACGTTCTCACGTCATTCATATGTATAATCCAATGTAATATAATTAGGCTCGAAGTTAACCTAATCTAAAAAATAAAAGGAAAAGAAGAGAAGAAGGGAAGAGAACCATGACATCCAAACTGGCGTAAAAATAGGCATATGAAATATGAACTGGCATAGAACAATAAAATAGATCCAATAGGCATATGATAACAGAAATTTGGGTATGAATCCAAAAGATAAGAATTTACAAAACTTGATATGATTCATCTTACAGGCATGTTCATAAAATCCAATTTACAATCCATCACAATCACTTTTTTATTAATTATATGTGAAAGTAACATAGACTCACAGCGACAGGATTTAGAAGAGAGAATAGATCTGAATTTTGTATTCTGAATTTGATTAGCTAAATTTTTGTTGTAGAATTTGATTCTTATCTTCCAATTTGAACACTCCTATTCTGATTTGCTTTGGTGGAGAAGAAAGGCTAGGTTAATTTAGATTTGGGCAGCACGGAGGCGCCAAGGATTAGTTAATGAAATTAGGGTTAGGTTTAGGTGTTCATTTATAGGAGTACTAGGTGTATTTGGACCTTTAGATTAGACTAGGAACCATCTGAACCATCCAAACCAGAAAAACAAGTCATCCAGCGAATCCCAGAAGGACACATCACCCTTAGACCACCAGAACACGTCGGCCGGATCTAGGCAGATAGGGGTTGACACGCTTATAGGGGGTCGACACCCATATCGACACCCCTGGGGGATTGACACCCACGAGCGGGAATTTTCCTGCTCAGCCCTTTTCGCTGATTTCGAATTTCAAATTCGTTTTTTATTTTTAATTATTATTTTTATTTAAATTCTGCTTTAAACTAAAATCTTCTAAGCTTCATAACTTCTTCATACGATATCCGATTTACGCAAACTCGAATTCTATTCCAAGTATAATTCCGAGACGAACGCAATGGTGTAGCCTGTTTCCATTAATTCTTCTTATAAAAATTAAGTAATCTTTAATTATCCCTTATGTCGTATTTCTAAGATTACGGGGCGTTACATTCTCTCCTCCTTAAAGGATTTCGTCCCCGAAATCTTCAAGTTAAGAAGAATGCATCCTACCATCCATCATCTATCCGCTCATTCATCATCTACAAGCATCCACTGTCCTTAAAAGATTTCTAATGTTATATGAACATATGCAAAAGTGTGTGTATATGTCCCTTATCTAATACAAAGATCAGGCGGTCTACTGATTCAGTTGACCTCCTTAATGCGAAACATGATAGTGCCATGCATCCATTATGTATGCAAAAGAATCCTAATGATACATATCATTTCTATATGAGTGCACAACCATTCATTCAAATGCAAGATCCATATGATAACACATTCAATATAGATCCATTAATTTAATTATGCACACTCATTCATATGCAATATGAAAGTGATTGAGCCGATTTAATGCCTAATGTGTGTGTAAATGCATCCGTGAGCAACCACTAGCAAACACTTACATCCACTTGCATCCACCAAACATAACATGCCTCAAACACATGTTTACAACCATAGGATTTTCTACCTAAAGGTCGAAGATATAATCGAGAGGACACACTAAGCGATAGAACAAGTATAAACAAAGCGGTAGGAAAAAGGAGAAGTTAAGAACATACGCTCAAAAATGAAAGGGTATGATGCGCATATCTTGTCTTCAGTCTCCCGAGTTGTGTCTCCTTGATCATCTCTCCATTGGACTTTAACCAACTTAACCTCTCGGTTGCGTAATTTCTTGACCTCCAATCCAAGGATGCATGTAGGAGCTCATCTAACCATGGCATCTCGCTCTACTTCCGCTCCTCTAAGAAAGCTCGATCTACTACTTCCGCGGTCTCGTGTAAACACTTCCTCAAATGCGACATGTGAAATACGTCATGAACATCACTAAGCTTCTCAAGCAACTTCACTTTGTATGCCATCTGTCCAATTCTATCTATGATGGGAAATGGCCCCACAATCCTTGGTGCAAACTTCCCTTCGGACCCAAAGCGAACTACATTTCTCAATGGTGACACTTTAATAAAGATCATATCTCCAACATCAAATCAAGATCGGTTCGTCTCTTATTAGCATATGACTTTTGTCGGTCATGTGCTGTCTTCATGCGTCTTCGAATCAAGTCTATCTTCTCCGAGGTTTCTCTAACCACCTCGGGTCCAAGCAAAATCTTATCCATATACTTCTACCAACAAGTCGGTGATCGGCAAGGTCGTCCATATAGAGCCTCAAAAGATGCCATGCCAGTGCTAGTCTGATAGTTGTTGTTATAGGCGAACTCTACTAATAGAAGGTGTTCCTCCCATGTTCCTCCAAAGTTCAAGATGAATAACCTCAAAAGATCTTCTCTAATCTGATTCACTCTTTCTGTTTCGCCGTCCGTATGAGGGTGATAGGCGGTGCTCAAACACAATTGCGTTCCTACCGCCTCTTGCAAGCTCTTCTAAAACTCATTAGTGAAAATGGGATCTCGATCGCTTACGATACTAGAAGGCATGCTGTGTAGACGAACTATCTCTCAGAGATAAATAGATGCTAACCATGCCGCTGTTCTTTTACTCTTAACGGGAATGAAATGAGCGCTCTTGGTAAGTCTATCTACTACTACCCAAATCCCCGTATTACCCTTCCTTGACCTCGGCAACCCATCGACGAAATCCATGGAAACACTTTCCCATTTCCACTGGGGAACCTCTAAAGGGTGAAGCAAACCACCAAGCTTCTTTTGCTCAGCATTGACTTCCTGGCACACTAAGCATCCAGAAACGAACTCAGCCACATCCTACTTCATTCCGGCCCAAAAGAAAACTTGCTTCATGTCCCTATACATCTTGTCACCACCGAGATGTATAGTCATCTTAGAATGATGTGCTTCTTCAAGAATTGTCCTCCTCAAACCCTCGTCTCATGATACGCAAAGTCTCCCATCTCTACGCAACCAATCTTTGTCATCTATAGTATATCTACTAAGATGGCTCGAAGACTCACCTCTTATGAGCTTGTCTACTATCTCTATCAGCTTTGGGTCATCTCGCTGTGCCACCCCTATCTGTCCCAAAAGCGTAGGTCGCGCCTCTAACGATGCCAACAAACCGGGTACATAATCGATAGAGGGTTTAAAGTCAAAGGTAGATATATACTCTAAACTCTGCTGCTCGACAAACAAAGGACTCAAAGTCAACTTTTTTATACTCAAGGCGTCAGCTACAACGTTACCCTTGACAGGGGTATAAGCAATCTCAAAATCGTAGGATGCTAAGAACTCCATCCACCTCTACTGCCTTAATTTTAGATCTTTTTGTATTTTAATGACTTATGGCCTGTATACAACTCAAACCTCTCTCCAAGCAAATCGGGATGCCAAGACTTAAGCGCAAAAACTATGGCAGCTAACTCTAAGTTATCGGTAGGGTAATTCTTCTCATGAACCTTTAACAGCCTTCCACCATAGCATACACCCTTCCCTCTTGCATTAAAACTGCGCCAAGCCCTGTCCCGCAAGCATTGGTATACACTGTGAACGGTTTATTCCCATCGGCAATACTAAAACTGGAGTTGTCATCAATGCCGTCTTCAAATGTTGATAAGCACCGTCACAGTCAACATCCCAAGAAAAGGTCAAATTCTTTTTCGTCAACCGAGTAAGTGGGGCTGATATCTTAGCAAAGTCCTTAATGAACTTTCTATAATAGCCCGCCAAACCAAGAAAACTTCTTAGTTCCGTTGCATTCTTAGGAATCTTCCAATCTTGGATTATCACTACCTTCGCGCGATCCACTGCTATCCCTTCCTTAGAGACCACGTGCCCTAAGAACCTCACTTCCTTCCTCCAAAAATGACATTTGGAGAGCTTAGCTTTGAGTTGATGTGCTCGAAGGGTCTTTAAGACTTTCCTAAGATGTAGGGCATGTTCTTCCTCGCATCTAGAGAATATCAAGATATCACCCATAAAGACCACCATGAACTTGTTTAGAAACTCCCTAAACACCCAACTCGTCAAGTCTACGAAATACGCGGGTGCATTCGTCAAACCAAAAAGCATGACGAGCCATTCGAAGAAACCGTCGGGAGTTCTAAAAGCAGTCTTATGTATACTATCCTCAGCTACCCTCAACTGATGAAATCCTATAGCTAAGTCCAACTGCGAGAAAACTGAAGCACCAACCAATTGATCGAACAAATCATCTATCCTCGGTAATGGGTGTCCGTTCTTCTTCGTGAGCTTATTCAGCTCCCTATAGTCCACGCACAATCTAAGCGAACCATCAGCCTTCGTAGCAAAAACAACTGGAGCACCCCACTCCGAGATACTTCTTCTTATGAACCCTTTCTCAAGCAACTCTTTCACTTGTTTACTAAGCTACCTCATTTCTCTAGGAGCCATATGGTGCATAGGCAATGCAACTGGCTTTGCATTGTCCACCAAATATATACGGGAATCTATCTTACGTTTTGGAGGTAAGCCCCTAACCTCCTCAAAGACATCTGCATACTCACGGACTACTCGAATAGATTGCAAATCATCAATAGAAGTGTCAATAGATTCTAGGTAGCTAAGCATAACAGAACCCTTAGGATCGCATGAGATATGGAGAGTATTACCCAAACTAGTCAACAGTCTAACTACCCTCTTTTCACAGTCGAGAATGGCATCATACCTGGCTAGCCAATCCATTCCTGGAATCAACCATAGCCCGTGAAGCCAAGCACATAAATGTTGCATTCGAACTCAACACCATACAAATATATTATCAAATCCTGACATAACATAGAAAGATGAGCCGTACCCCCAACAACAGAAGCAGATATAAATGAATGTGAAGTGCCAGAATCAAACAAAGTATGTACAGGATGATCGAAAAGGAAAATCAAACTTTCAACAGAAATGTTTCTACCTCTCTCTTGTCTAGGTGCCATGAGAGCATGAACCTGCCCTCCAGAAGTAGATCATGTCCTCTGTCCTTGCACTTGTCCTTTCTTCCTTGGGCATTCTTTAATCATATGTCATGCCTCATCACATTGGAAGCAACCTGTCTTCTTCTTCTTCCTACAGTCCTTCTTCAAATGGCCAGATATTCCCACTTCCTTTTCTCTGTGCCCTTTTTATCCTTGCCGCTCTTCTTTTATTGTTGCTATGCCTTCTTTGGATCCCTTTTCTTATCCTGTGCCTTATCTGTATTAGCACCTTTCTCCTCTTTATGTATCAGCGCCATATCAACAAGATTCTCGAATGTAGCCCTCATAGGAATGTGGGACATAACTAACCCGTTTAAGGGTTCATTTAGACTGTTGGCAAATCTCAAGGCCTTTTTGTGCGATGTATTAACTAATCCACACCAAATCTTGTTAACCGGTTAAACTTGTTAATGTACTCCTTTACAGACAAGCTCCCTTGTTTCAAAGCCAAGAATCTCTCCATGTATAAACTCTCCTCTGCATGTGAAAGAAAATTCAACTCGAAGCTTTGCTTAAAATCCATTCACGTCTCCGCAGCATGTCCTCCATTAGTTACTTCCCACCAAAATGCAGCTTCATCCTTCATCAACCAAGCAGCTAGCTGAACCTTGCTTCCATCATCTATCTCAAAGATACTAAGCAAGTCCTCCACTTCCTTGAGCCAATTCTGAGCCTCCACAAACGCCTCAATCCCATAAAACAGTTTTCCACCCATCGCACAGAAGTCTTTGCATATCTTAGAAAAAGTGTCTATACGGGGAGGAGGAGAAGTGGCAGCAGCTGGGGGAGGAGGAACGTCTACTAGGCCTGTGGCAATTGCCCTAGCCTCTAGATACCCTTTGAACTAGCCTGGTATCTATATGCGCTCGGGAATAACGGGTTCCCCAGACATGCTGAAAGGAAAAAGGAAGAGATTCAAAATAGAGAATCAAAAGATAGATATATGGCTTTTTGGGGATTATGTTTTTCATAATAAACTTTTCTCTGTTAGGCCTGCGGCAATAGCCCTAGCCTCCAGATACCCTTTGAACCAGCCTGGTATCCGTATGCCCTCGAGTATAACGGGTTCCCAAGACATGTTGAAAGGAAAAAGGAAGAGATTTAAAACAGAGAATCAAAAGATAGATATATGGCTTTTTGGGGATTATATTTTTCATAATAAACTTTTCTGTTGAAAATACCCTCTTTAAAACATGTTTTTGAAAATATTTCTTCCAAAAAGTGCTTTTGAAAACGGTTTTCAAAATCATTTATCTGTTCTGGTAACCTTTAGCTCTAATACCACGTCTAACACCCCACGTCCATTAATGTCGCTCATTAAGGGAATGCATTAACTTTCATAGAGTATTATAAGAGTATAGAACAGAATATCACAAGACAGATATATAAAAAGGTACTTAAAGAAATTCAAAATTTATTCATTGCAGCGGAAAAGAAAAACATGTTTGGTTACAACATCAAAACCACATACTAGAGCCAAGTACACAAATATCCGTCCTGAAAAAATTATTATCAGAGTACATAAAAGTAAAACCATAATCCCACTCCAAATAGACATAATGGAAAAGAAATAAAGCTGAGCGTTACTTTCAACACTTCCAAGCACTTCAAGAAGAAAGAGGTCCAAGTCAAGATTCACTAATCCCACGCTAAGGACCTGGGGGGGGGGAGAAAGAAAAGAGGCGAAACAAAAAGGGTCAGACATAAGTCTGGCGAGTCTAGTGACTTTAACAATATAATCAGTAAAGTAACAGGATAAGAACATAAACTAGATATAAGAGATGACTGTAACATAAGCAGATTTGACAAGGTAAACAAGGTAGGTAAGATAGAACATCGATTGCGCTTCTAACCACTATAAGATATGCTCTGCACCGTACCACATACTAATTATATACTAAAAGATGATCCCTCCCTACTAATCATAATAATGGTAGCTTCGTGTACCCCTAGCTACTCTCGTAGGTGCCCACCTGCTCCTACCACCACTAGTTGTACCCACTACCCTCCTCATACGATCGGCTCCCTAACCTCGTAGATACCTGTGCTGGTCCCACGACAGGGTGTATCACTCCCTAAGGTGGCAACCCCGATACTACTGAAATGCACAGCTTATACCTACACGATGCAACATCGTCTTACCTACCAGCCCAGACCCACGCACGCATGTGACTCCAATGGACTTGCACTGCCATCACTAACTCTTTATTGACCTCTTACAATCAACCCCAGTAAGTGTGCCCCTGTCCTCTACCTAGTTCGAGCTCATATAAATACTAAAATGGGTGGGTCCACATACTTGACACAAACTTCCCTCCTAAGCTTGGTCCCCACTAGGAATTCCCACTTAACCCCTCTTTATCCCCATGTCTAATCACATGTCTCATCTTAGTTAAGTGCTTTTATTATGTTTCACATGCTATCCATGTTACCCACTTAACTCTTCTATCATTCCCATGTCTTACCACATGTCTTATCCTGGTTAAGTGTTCATTAATTCATTATAACCGTAATCTTGCAAGACTTCCCACATTAGATTACCGTTTTTTGGTTGCTGGATTTGCCGGGCGGTTCCTGGCAGGCTACCGCAATCCGAACATAACCTCGTGTCTTTGCATTATTACGCATCTAATTTTTGCCTTTGACCTCTCACATTAGACTGCCATTTGCGGTTGCTAGATATGTCGGGCGGTTCCGGGCAGACTTCTACCGCAAACCAATCTAACTTCGTGTCTTAGGCGTTCATTATCTTTTCCTTAGTTCGTGTCCCAATTTCAATTCTTAGATTATAGTGATTTCCAATTACCCATAAATTCCAATCCAAATTTATATGACAAATTCTAACCTAATTTTTGCCTGTAATCCCATGTATACAAGTTATACCAAATTATACCCAAACCAAATTTCATGGTTATTAATAATTTATGCCAAACCTCATGTATACAAGTTATATCCAATTTTGCCCAATCCATAGTCTTCAACAATTTTTGCCGAATTACATATTATTCAATATTTTCTCAACTTTTCCAACAACGTTCCCACGTCATTCGTATGTATAATCCAACGTAATATAATTAGGCTCGAAGTTAGCCTAATCTCAAAAATAAAAGGAAAAGAAGAGAAGAATGGAAGAGAACCATGACATCCAAACTGGCATAAAAATAGGCATATGAAATATGAACTGGGATAGAACAATAAAATAGATCTAATAGGCGTATGATAACAGAAATTTGGGTATGAATCCGAAAGATAAGAATTTACAAAACTTGATATGATTCATCTTACAGGCATGTTAATAAAATCCAATTTACAATCCCATCACAATCACTTTTTTTTATTAATTATATGTGAAAGTTACATAGACTCACAGCGATAGGATTTAGAAGAGAGAATAGATCTGAATTTTATACTCTGAATTTGATTGGCTAAACCGTTATTATAGAAATTGATTCTTATCTTCCAATTTGAATACTCCTATTCTGATTTGCTTTGGTAGAGAAGAATGGCTAGGTTAATTTAGATTTGAGCAGCATGGAGGCGCCATGGATTAGTGTAATGAAAATAGGGTTAGGTTTAGGTGTTTATTTATTGTAGTACTAGGTGTATTTGGATCTTTAGATTAGACTAGGAATCATCTGAACCATCCGAACTAGAAAAATCCATCATCCAGCCAATCCCAAAAGGACACATCAGCCCTAGACCACTAAAACACGTCGGCCAGATCTGGGCAGATGGGGGTTAACACCCATATAAGGGGGTTGACACCCCTGTCGACACCCCTTATGGGGGGTTTGACACCCATGTCGACACCCCTAGGGGGGTCGACACCCACGAACGAGAATTTTCCCACTCATCCCTTTTCGCTGATTTAGAATTTCGAATTCATTTTTGATTTTTAATTATTATTTTAATTTAAATTATGCTTTAAACTGAAATCTTCTAAGCTTCATAACTTATTCATCCGATTTACGCAAACTCAGACTATATCCCAAGAAGAATTCTGAGACGAATGCAATGGCGCACCCGTTTCCCTTAATTCTTCTTCTAAAAATAAAGTATTCTTTAATTATCCCTTATGTCATGTTTTAAGATTACGGGGTGTAACAGTCTACATCAAATCAAGACTGATTAGCATCAAATTCGAGGTAGAGCAGCTGCACTACATTGGAATCCGAGCCAAATCAGTAGAAGTTTCAGACCGATAATAAATTATTGGCTAAGGTAAGTGATTAGCATGTTCATTCACCAATTATGGCTAATTAGGAGTGATTTGAGATAATTAGCGAAATTATACATCTGAAAGTTATGGAAAAATATGCATAAATTCTAGAATCATATTTTATGTCACATATATAAATTTGGTTTAATTTGGATTAAGATTTCTAATCTCGAAATTTAGGGGATTAAGGGGAAAATCATGGATTTGGGTATGTTTGATTGAAATTTACATGTCAAATTGTTGTTTTGGAGTTTTTGGTTGATTCCATAAGTTCCTATTGTTGTTTGGTATGTTCTATGGTTGCATAGGAAAGATAAAATGGATGAAAACGCCGTCGAGAGGCAAAAATTGCTTGCTAGAAGCAGTATAGGTTTTGGGTCGCATGACCGACCCCAGGGTGTATGCACGACCGACCTAGTGGAATAATTCACAAACGACCTTATAGAGTGCGTACGAATGACCGATCCTTAGAGGGTAGTATGCGAGAGGTCGAGCCTGGTGAGGGAAGTCAGAGCGAGCCCGGAGAAGGAAGTGCGAGCGACCGAGCCTAGAGAAGGAAGTGCGAGCGACCGAGCCCGGAGAAGGAAATTCGAGCGACCAAGCCTGGTGGAGTATGGACGAGCGAGCGATACCTATGGAGTATGTATGAGAGACAACGACCGTGAAATCTTCTTAAGATCTACTCCAATCCGACTAAAACCCGAGATGCAAAAGGAAGTCCAGATGAGAAGTTATGGCTCAAGATCCAAACGGGAACCAACGAGTAAACTTCAAAAGTGGGGCTTTGCTGCGGGACGTGTGCAAAGGGGTTATCGATATTTATAACTTTGGTTCACCGTTGAGAGAGAGGGCATGTAGGCGAACCAAAGCCAGGGCTGTGTGAACTGGTTGACTCATTAAGGTTATTGACTATGGACCAGTGCAGTGGGGTTAGAGTAATAGTTGTACGGGGTGGGACTCCGTCATGGCCCCAAAGGGCAAAGTGGTCATAACGATAGTTGTACGGAGTTGGACTCCGTCATGGCCCCAATGGATCTGGTGATTAAAGCAGTGGATATCGTATGCTTTATGCATTGAGTGAGACATGAGAGGATGATTGCTACGTTTGATGTTTGATATTTGCTATCACGATGACACGAACACTTCCACTGCACACTCTATGTTAGTGTTACCTTAGATTATTGTACATCTTGTTGTGCTAACTCTTTGGTTGCAGGTCCAGGTCAGGTATGATTAATTATACCTATTATTGCTTTATTTTGTTGTTATCGCTCATACCAGACTTTCGTCTGACCCAGAGTTTTATGTCTCTTCTTATTACTTTGGATGCTCCTAAACAAGAAGACTAGAGATAGGTTAAGTGGTCATGCACGAGTAGCTGTCCAGAGACGAGCATGAGTCTTCCATATACTATATATATATATATTCTCCATGTGTTGTTGTTGGTCACTCCTTTGGGCATTAGTAATGTACCTCTTTATTTCATTTTAGAGACAGTATT
The DNA here is from genome assembly GCA_030737875.1 of Allium sativum. Lineage (NCBI taxonomy): Eukaryota > Viridiplantae > Streptophyta > Magnoliopsida > Asparagales > Amaryllidaceae > Allium > Allium sativum. Next base: position 220,726,454 of record CM060918.1, on the reverse strand, counting down.
TGAAAGATGTAATAATTAGTTATGAAGCTGTATTTTGGATTCTGCTACTCTGATGGAAATGGTTTATTTTTTAGCTTATGTACTATCTCGCCTGTTTTATGTCAAGTTATGTTACTATTATATTTTATTCCATGCGCTGTGAGATATACTACAGTTTCTTTGTTAGTTCATCGTTTCAAACCCTTTTGACAACCGTCTCGTGCTAGTCGGGCATGGGTATAGTGCATTTCAAGGGAAATGTCGACTGGTACAGGGCGGGCCGTCACACTTGGTATCAGAGCCTAGGTTGCGTAGTTCAACCTAGGGGAAGACATCAGGGAGAGATAGTACGCATGTATGAGAGTGCGTATTTGCGATATTTTGGTTTTCAAAAACTGTATATATATACACTATTAGTATATCTAAGGATGAAGTCGCACTGCACGGGCACCACTAAGGAGATGGTTAATCATTTTCTCTTTACAGATTGAACGATGAGCCGAAATACGAGGAGTACAAGTCTAGGAGCCAGCTATGGGAATGTCCTTGATATAAGGACGATGTTTATTGCCTTTATGTGAGAGATGCTTGGGGATGCTCATGAAGTAGTTCCTAATGCTGCTAAAGGTAGTGGTGCAGTAGTGCAGGCGCCTAGAGCCGATTTCGCCAATCTTAACAAGGATTATACTAGCCTTGGTGGGAAGTCGTTCCACAGAACGGAATCGGCTATGGAGGTTCAATATTGGCTGGATAGTTGTGAGCGCATCTTCGAGGATTTGGGGATCAATGATGCAATGAAGAGAAAGCTAGCATCACGTCAACTTCAAGGACGGGCAATGAATTGGTGGAATGCTATTAAAGCTAGCAACTACTCCCGAGGATCAAGTTACTTGGGATCAGTTTAAGACTCGCTTCAGTGACAAGTTTAATCCAACTGCTCAGAAATCAGAATTGTTTAGGAATTTTTTGGAGCTTAAGTAGAATGGTAGGGTAGTCTCGGAATATATTGTTGTATTCAATATCTTATCGAAGTATGGATTATCTCTTATCGATACTGCCAAGAAGAAGAATGAGAAGTTCATAACTGGCTTAGATGAGTACTTATGGAAAAGACTTATAAACCATATCGATGAGACTTTCGAATCTATTATGGGAAAGGCATTGAGATTAGATAGCCTTTACCCTAAAACTAGGAGCAAGGTTGCTATTGCATCTGTAGGAGAGCCAAAGCCGCAGGCAAGAGGTGAAGGCAAGAAGAATTCCCAGTATAAGAGGAAACAAAATCAAACCAAAGATGGTCAAAAAAAGAAAGATAAGAAAGATGTCAAGTGCTTTAGCTACGGCAAGAAGGGCCACTATGTCAGAGACTGTCGAGCGAAGCCAAGTGAAAGGAAGTGCTTCAATTGTGGCCAAGTGGGACATCACAAAGATAAATGTCCACAACCTCCTAAGGAGAAGTGGATTGTGAAAGTATATGCTATCAACGTTGTTCCTTCTTCGTCGAATGCCCCAACAACGGCGGAGAAGGGAAAGGTATCATTATCCAAGGTATGCTTTCTATTTATGATGTTCCTATTGGAGTTTTGTTTGATACCGGGGCTTCCCATTTCTTTGTATCTAGTAACCAGGTAGATAGGTTGGGATTGAAACCCGAGGATTTCGATAGACCTTTAGTTGTGACGAACCCGATTGGTGGTTCGACTAGCCTTTGTATGATTTATCATAATTTGGTCTTATCGAGTCATGGATGTATGTTTGCTTATGATTGCTTTGTTTTGGTCTTTACTAGGTTTGGCATTATTTTGGGAGTCGATTGGCTCCAAAGGTATGGGGTGGTGGTAGACTGTGAGGGGTCTTCGGTGACCATTAGAGCGGATGATTAGCGGAGGGTGGTATTGGGTTATCTACCTAGTGATGGGGTGATTGCTAGTTTTCTAAATTCCCTTGACATCCCACAGGATGAGTTATCAGATGTGTCTATCGCTAGCGAGTATCCGGATATCTTCGGGGAAGTGATCGGACTTTCGCCACACCGGGACATCGAGTTTCAGATTGATTAAGTGAAAGATGCCAGACCTATAGTGATACTACTTCGTCGTGTGGAGCCAATAGAGAAGCAAGAGCTCGAAGTGCAAGTAGGCGATCTTTTGAAGAAGGGATTTATCCATAGAAGTGTTTCCGAATGGGGAGCACCAGTTGTATTTGCTACTGAGGCCGATGGTTCCCTTCGCCTGTGTTTGGACTACCGTGAGTTGAACGAGGTGACTAGGAAGAATAAGCATCCTCTTCCACGGATAGATGATTTGTTTGATCAGCTAAATGGAGCAAGAGTGTTTTCCCAGTTGGATCTCGCGATAGGATTTCATCATCTCCAAGTAGCAGCTGAGAGTATACCTAAAACAACATTTCGAACACCGTTTGGTTTCTGTGAGTGGTTAATGCCATTTGGGTTGACCAATGCACACGCATATTTTGTGGATCTTATGAGTAGGGTTTTCAAGGATCAATTAAATAAGTTTGTTCTTGTGTTTGTGGACGATATCTTGGTTTAATCGAGGATAGAGGAAGAACACAAGGAATATTTGAGGACAGTGGTGGAGGTGTTGAGGAAACACCAATTGAAAGCAAAATTTTCCAAGTGTCACTTCTGGATGGGGGAAGGAGATTCTTAGGCCATGTTGTTTCAGAGAATGGTGTTGCCATGGATCCTGCGAAGATGGCTACGGTGCAAGATTGGTCTATGCCCAAGAATGCAACAGACGTGAGAAGTTTCTTGGGGTTGGCTTGATATTATCGTAAGTTTATCCAAGACTTCTCTAAGGAAGCAACCCCGTTAACTTAGTTGACCAAGAAGAATCAAGCTTTTGTTTGGGACGAAAGGCATGAGAATGCATTTAAGAGCCTAAATGAGTAACGTGCGCGACAATGTTAGTTACACCTAAAGGGAACGAAGAGATAACAATATACATGGATGCCTGCGGTACCGAACTAGGTGTTGTACTGATGCAAGGAGGTAGGGTTGTAGCTTATGCTAGTTGGCAACTGAAACTGCATGAGAAAAGATATCCTACCCATGATTTGGAATTAGCAGCGATTGTGTTCACGTTAAAGATGTGGAGACATTATCTATTGGGGGAAAGATTCGAGTTGTTTACCAATCATAAATCATTAAAGTATCCTTTCTCTCAAAAGAATTTAAATCTTCGTCAATAGAGATGATTAGAATTCTTAGCTCCATATGTTTTCAATATCGCATACACACCCGGGAAGGGCAATGCAGTAGCTGATGGATTGAGTAGGAGACATGCCAATTTAGGGGCTATGTTTCTGGAATTGAAGCAACTGGAGTATATCGCAGGATATGATTTCAGACCTAAGTGAGAATTAGATCCTGAGATGTTAGCAAGTTTGATGATCAGACCCACTTTGATTGAGCAGATCGGCTCTAGTCAAAGGAATGATCCTAACCTATTGGAAATCATCTCCAAGTTAGAGATGGGCATCGATGGTGAGAAGATGATCAAGTATTGACTTGATAGAGAAGGATGGCTTCGAAAGAATAGGAGACTAGTTGTACCCAACGTTAATGAATTGAGAGATGAAGTTCTTAGAGAGTGTCATCACTCCAAACTGACTATACATCCGGGTGGTAACAAAATGTATCGAGACATGAAGCAGGCCTACTACTAGGAAGGGATGAAGAGAGATGTTGGGAAGCTTATATCCAAGTGTATGAACTGCCAGTTGGTTAAAGCCGAGCAAAAGAAGCCTAGTGGTCTGTTACAGCCGTTGGAAATTCCCGAATGGAAATGCGAACAAGTCTCAATGGATTTCATCGATGGTTTACCAAGGACTAGATAAGGTCATGATAGTATTTGGGTGATTGTGGATCGATTGATCAAAAGTGCAAGGTTTATACCGGTCAGGTCGAATAGAACGACATCTAAGTTAGAGAAACTACATATGAAGTGGGTAGTGAGATTTCATGGAGTACCAAAGGGTATTGTGAGTGATTGAGATCCACTATGGGTTTTGGAAGAGCTTGCAAGAGGCTTTAGGGTCAGAATTATATCTCAGTACCGCGTACCATCCCCAAACCGACGTTCAAATATAGAGGGTGAATCGTGTATTAGAGGATCTCTTGAGAGCTTGTATATTGGATTTTGGGCGATCATGGGATGACCATTGGCATCTGGTTGAGTTCGCATATAATAACAGTTATCAGTCCAGCAGTGGTACGAATCCATTTGAAGCTTTGTACAGAAGACCGTGCAACTCACCATCATGTTGATTGGAAACCGGTGAGAAATTTGTGCTTGGGTCAGATGTAATAAGAGAAACTTCAGATAAGATCAAAGTTATTCAATAATGAATGAAGGCCGCCCAAGATAGGCAGAAGAGTTATGCTGATAAAAGACGAAGAGATTTGAAATTCTCCATTGGCAACTTGGAATTCGTCAAGATTTCTTCATTGAAGAGTGTGATTCAGTTTGGTACGAGAGGTAAATTAGCACCGAGGTTTGTTTTCCAGTTCTCGAAAAAGTTGGGAATTTAGCGTATAAAGTTGGATTACCTGACAAGATGGTATGTGCACAACGTATTTCAAGTTTCTCAGTTAAGGAAGTTCGTGCACGATTCTGACATGGCTATTTCACCAGATATGTTGGATGATATCGAGATAGAAACCAAGATAGTTGGAAACCGCAAGCCAGTTCGTACTGTCGGACACGATACGAAGCAACTCCGGAGGAAGACGGTGAAACTGGTTAAGGTCCAATGGGGGTGATAATAAGAATGACTGTACTTAGGAAACCGAGGAGAGAATAAGAAAGTCATATCCAGAGCTCTTTACTTGGCGATATAGTTATTCCCTGGTTAGTAAACCGCATGCTAGGATAGGATTGTTGTGTTATTATGTATGTTTGATTGCTTGTAAATGGCAGATAGGCATGCGGGGCACCATTGTATGTTTTCTTGGTTAAGCAATTTTGAGGGCAAATTTCTTAAGGGGGGAGAGTGTAACAACCCGCATTCTACATATCGGAGGATCATAGAATATTTGTTTTATTTTCAAACGAAGACATATGGTCGTGTAACTTTTGGAAACGACGATTGGGGCCATTTCCCACATTCACAATTTTTTCCAAATTTTAAACAATCGTTTTGCTCTTGGAGAATCTTGTTTTGGCTACAATTTTTGATTGGTAAAAAGTTTTGACCTGAAACCACTTCCATTGGATTCAGATAATGGTTTCCTATTTTGTAGAATGGTCACACTAATCAAACGGACTTACCGTTTGGGAGATATGGCTAAAATAAGATTTGAAGATGGAAAAAACAGCCTAATTTGGCTTAATAAGGTAATTAGCAGTTAGGTCCATAACCCATTTCGGGGTTAGGGTTATAGGAGGGCTGAAAGGAGTTGGAGAATCACCTCCTTTCATTTTTCCACCCGCCACAAACATTCCTTGAACCCTAGTAATGGCCTCCATCTTCTAAATCTCTCTTTAGTAACTTTCTAATCTCTAATTGATCAAGTCTACATCATATCAAGATGGATTAGCATCAAATTCGAGGTAGAGCTGCTGCACTACATTGGAATCCAAGCCAAATTAGTAGAAGTTTCAGATCTATAATTAATTATTGGCTAGGTGAGTGATTAGCATGTTTATTCACTGATTATGGCTAATTTGGGGTGATTAGTGACAATTAGTGAAATCATACATATGATAATTATGGAAAAATATGCATAAATTATAGAATCATATTTTATGTCACATTTAAAAATTTGACTTAATTTGGATTAAGTTTGCTAATCCCATAATTTAGGGGATTAAGGGGAAAATCATAGATTTGGGTATGTTTGATCGAAATTTACATGTCAAATTGTTGTTTTGGTATTTTTGGTTGATTCCATAAGTTCATATTGCTGTTTGGTATGTTCTATGGTTGCATAGGAAAGTTAAAATGGTCGAAAACGCAGTCGAGGGGTCAAAAATAGCTTGTTAGAAGCGGTACAGGTTTTGGGTCACACGACCGACCCTAGGGTGTATGCACGACCGACCTGGTGGAATAATCCATGACCGACCTGGTGGAATAATCCACGACTGACCCTGTAGAGTGCGTACGAATGGTCGATCCCTATGGGGTAGTGTGTGAGCGGCCAAGCCCAGAGAAGGAAGTTCAAGCGAGCGATCCTGGAGAAGGAAGAGCGAGCGACCGAGCCCGGAGAAGGAAATTCAAGTGACCGAGCCTGGTGGAGTATGGACGATGATCGATACCTATGGAGTATGTACGAGAGACAACGACCGTGAACTCTTCTAAAGATCAATTCCAATCCGACTAAAACCCGAGATACAAAGGAAATCAAGATTAGAAGTTATGGCTCAGGATCCAAATTGGAACCAATGAGTTAACTTGAAAAGTTGGGCTTTGCTGTAGGACGTGTGTAAAGGGGTTATCGATATTTATAACTTTGGTTTACCATTGAGAGATGGGGCATGTAGATGAACCAGAGCCAAGGCTGTGTGGACTGGTTAACTCATTAGGGTTATTGACTATGGACCAGTGCAGTGGGGTCAGAGTAATAGTTGTACGGGTTAGGACTCCATCATGGCCCTAAAGGGCAAAGTGGTCATAGCGATAGTTGTACGAAGTTGGACTCCGTCATGGCCCCAATTGATCTGGTGATCAAAGCGGTGGATATCGTATGCTTTACGCACTAAGTGAGAGATGTGAGGATGATTGCTATATTTGATGTTTGCTATCACCATGACACGAACACTTTCACTTCACACTCCATGTAGTGTTAACTTATAGTATTGTACAGCTTGTTGTGCTAACTCTTAGGTTGCAGATCCAGGTTAGGTATGATTAATTATACCTATTATAGCTTTATTTTGTTGCTATCACTCATACCAGACTTTTGTATGACCTAGAGTTTTATGTCTCTTCTTATTACTTTGAGTGCTCCTAAATGAGCAAATTAGAGACAGGTTAGGTGGTCATGCATGAGTAGCTGTCCGGAGACGAGCATGAGGCTTCCACATACTATATATATATTCTCCCTGTGTTGTTGTTGGTCACTGCTTTGGGCATTAGTAGCGTACTTCTTTATTTCCTTTTAGAGAAATTATTTGAAAGATGTAATAATTGCTTATGAAGCTGTATTTTGGATTCCGCTACTCTGATGGAAATGGTTTAGTTTTCAGCTTATGTACTGTTTCGCCTATTTTATATCAAGTTATGTTACTATTATATTTTATTCCATGCGCTGTGAGATATACTATAGTTTCTTTGGTAGTTCATCGTTTCAAACCGCATTTACGACCGTCCCATGCTAGTCGGGCATGGGTACATCGCATTTCAAGAGAAATGTCAACTGCAACGGGGAGGTCAATCGTAGGAGCTCATGTGCAAAAGAAAACCATTTGCCCAATTGCTTCTCAGCATGACCCCTAATTGTATCTAGCTGAACTTTGAGCTGACTCTTGGCCGTGTCGAATTGCGTAAACATACGACCCTTCATGGTATCGAATTCTTTGAGAATGTCTTGTCTATCAAAAGGATATATATCTAGATTGAGACAAGTTCCTCGTAGGCACCAGCCCGAGAATCGGTCAGCAAGGCCAAAGTCGGTCGGTCTATGAATATAGCGAGGTCTGTTGATAATCATCTGAAGGTTAGCGGGAGTTGGGGTGATGGACGGAGAAGCCAAGGACACTTGTTCACGAGTTGTTTGAATGTCTTGCATTGGAAGATCGTCTGGCTTATGATGCTTTCGAGAGTCGTCCCTGCCCCAATAATCCATATCTCATTTCTGCTCGGTTTTATTTTTCTCTGCTTCCTTCCTCTTTTGTTCTTCTAACCTAGCTTCATGATCCTCCCTCCATCGCCTTTGATTATCGGTCTCAGGAAGATCTAGAATTGGTCGAAACTGGTGGGGAGGTTGTGGATATTGTGGAAGGTCCTTGGGAATGTCGTGAAGGACGAGATTTGTTTAAAAGATTCTTTGGATTTTGCTGGCTTCACTTTTCGTTAAAATCTTTCATAAACGAGGTCTTCAGCATCACCTCTGGACCTGGAAAAAGAAACAAAGAAAAAGTTCAGTCTTCATACTAAAAGATACAGGGGCAAGTTCAAAAACTAATGCAAGGAATCATAAATGCATGGCGTAAGTAAGACACTTGCTAATGTGTATCCAGTAAGGAACCAAGTTTTACAGTCGGTTCTAAGGCAATTCCTAGACTTGCAAGCAATTTTCCCGGTCGAGTGATAGGGGCTCCAACTATATTAGTTCATGTTTCTATGGTTTGAGGTTTAGGAGGTTAGATGACAATTTCACCTGGATAATATCTGTCGCTGAACTAAGATCGCTCAAAACCTCATAAGTATCTGCAGAACTCTCAGCTTGAGTAACTTGAATAATAGGGTTCTCATAGACTTTATCTGCATTGTCCCTAGAAGTTGTTTCAACATCTTCAGATTGTTTGATCCCTTCATTAGATCTGAAAAGGTTTCTAAAGTAGTTATATCCTTCTCAACTCGCTCGATTTCCTTCTCAACCTGTTCGCTCTCATCCATGTGCTGTTAAGACTGATCTACTTCTCCAATAGAAACCAGTTTAAACTTGGGAGGCGTTTTACAACAGCCCGTAATGTCATAACATTTCTTAAGAGAGGCTTTCTTAGCCGGGGAGTTGCCAGCAATTTCCTTTTAAGAGGTTGGATCTAATACAAGGGTAAGGGAAGGGTCGAGCTGATGGTATTGACGAAGAAATTGTTTTGTGATTAAGAATTTTATACTCCTGTCTTTCTCATCTACAGCTTCTAAAGTATCAAGTAAATCCTGGTCGATTGCTGCATTTCAGAAGGAGAAGGAAATAAAGGACTTAAAGCAAGTAAGCTAGCCTCCTTCCATCCACCGACCATAGAAGTTTCCAAGGCACCGGACATAGAAATATTAGTTCGGAAACCCTCGAACACTTTCGACCAAACCTATGATAATCTTGGATTGTTTGCTTTCAACAAAGATGATCGAAGGGAAATCCTTCCTACTTTTAAAAGTATATAAAGAAAAAATATCCTGGAATGAGGGCACGCGCTGTTTGATCCTCATAAAAAGTACATACAGACCCATCAAAATAAAACAACTGTTTGGGTGAAATTGGTATGGGGCAATAGCCAGCCGTCGTAGGACTGATTCTAGATAAGGATTAAAAGGAGCAATCGCTCCGCTCAACAGCATATGACATTTAACTGCAACATATCCAGCCGGAGGAAGATCAACAAAGTCCTCCTTCCCCTGGAATTTGGCCTCGTCTTTTTCTGAAATCCTAAATTGTTTACACATTTGCTGGAATGAACTAAAAGAGAGCATCTTTTCATGTTTTTCAAGAGGTGCATTGGCAAGAGGCCAGGGTTGAGGAAAATCCTAACTAACATTCGCTATAGGGATAGTGGCCGATGTTGACTCAGAAACATAAGTTCTAACTTCACTGGACATAGTTTCCTCCTCAAAATGTTGACGTAACTGTTGACAAGTTAACATCTCTACACAAGTGATTATATTCGAAAATAAATTACGAGCACGTGCTTCCTAACTCAAGAGGGGAAATTGTGCACGTAGTTATGAAGTGAGACTAGAAATTTAAAATCATTATGCATCGTTTATTTAATTTTGAGTATCATCAAGAATTGATCTTAGAATGGCCATACTTGAACAGGAAATATTCAACCTGATTGATCAAGAAAAATCAATTCTATGCAAGTGTGCCATCTAATCTAAGTCATGAGTTACATTGAATTCTTAACTCTTTACACTAACCTACTAGTGGTATGAGCGGCCATCAACAAAATTATAGCTCGAAACATGCAAGTATTTCAGTTATTACAGGTTTAGTGGGCCAAAGAGATTCAGCCACCAGAAGAAGCCTTAACACAAGGAAAACTTCCCAATAGAAAGATCATGTCAAACAAAAATAGGTTGAACATGCTCGATTGCATGCTGGGTCGAGCATGACCGACCCATATGGATCGAGCATGCTCGAATCCACATGAGATCGATCAAGACCGACCCGTGTTGGTCGAGCATGCTCGAATCCACGTGAGATCGGTCATGACTGACCCGTGTGGGTCGAGCACGCTCAAATCCATGTGAGAACGAGCATGACCGACCCATGTGGGTCGAGCAAGACCAGTCCCGACACGAATTGAGCATAATTGGCTAGTTTAAAATCAAGCAAGTTTATGAAACTGTGATTTTCAGGCAGTCAAATCTATTTAGCTCTGCGAAGTGTGAATACATTCAGATTAAGGCATGCACATGAAGGGAAACTCAGACATTATTCAAGGGCAATCCAAAGTTATCACTACAACGTCCAAAGTTCAGAAAAGGCTGAGAACTGTCCACAAGTAAAGGCAACAAACAAAAATATAGCGGCTAAAGGTTCGAATAATGATCAAAACGTGAATTCCGTACACCACAAAGGTGCTAAAAATGTGAAAATACAAGGTTCTATGGTGGAGCATTCATCAAGCACCGTATGCACAATTAAATTTGAACTCATTCAAGGGCAAGAGATTGGTTCAAATCACTCACATATGATTGCAAGTTCAACAACTATGTTAGCAGTAACATGGTTATACAAGTACAAACTGAGAGGCTGTCTAAGGCATTTTAACAAACATCTTGTAGGCATGCTACCGAAACCAAGAATCAAAAAGCCCAAAGCAATTCAAATCTTTCAATTACACATATACAACACTTAACCAAATCCGATTTGATCCACACCAAATTCCAATCATTACAACCCCAAAAGATCATCAGAAATCCAAAAAATTGGTTCGATTCCAAATCGCACCCCCAAGACATTTCAGAACCCAAGTTATTTCCAAATCAATGAATCCAATGAAGAATTTAAAAGAAAACTCACCTGCGATAAGCATGGTACTTTAATTCTGAAAGAATCGACACAACACAAGATGAGATTGGTAGAGTCTTGCAGACCGATTGAAGTCAGCAATGGACTTGAAGCTCCAAGAGGTCGGTGGCACGATTTTGATGTGAAGAGAGATAAACTCGAGCTACTTTAGGAATTGAATTGGATTGTTTAAAGATAAACAACTACCGTTAAAATGTTTCTCTTCAACGTGGAAGGGTAAAGTTTTGGAGTGAAGGCCAAAGGACATACAAAGTGATAAAGACGAGCTGTTTGGTTCGACTTGGCAACCCCGCTCGGGCTTATGGGCCGGCCTGACCCATGAGCTAATGGGCCTTCTCGATCCGAGAAGAATGCGTGGACCCGTTCGTGCATATCTAGTAACAACCAGTCCAAAAAGACATATACTGAATCCATTGTACTATGCATAACCGTCCCATGAGAGACCCAATTTAATATACCAAGGCATTCTGTGCTTAGTTGTTTCGAAGCCTGTAATTTTCACAAGTCAAAATTACATTCTTTGAGGGGCAAGTGTTTATCCCTTAAAAATCACACACATTGATAAATTAAGTTTGCATTAAAACGAGGGGACGAGCACTTGGGATAATCAAGCAGAGGAATGGCTCGTATACTGACTGATCGAGCATTGGAATGGCTCGTGCATTGTACGATTCATATAGAAACAAGGGTCAAGCATAAAGAGGGTTTGTACATTGTTCTAGTCGGTCGTGCCAAAACTAGTCGCACACCATTGGGTTCGAGCATTTTCTCTGGGATCGCGCATCCGTGGTCCGAACATTGAGAAACTCGTGTGATTATGAAAGCTAGGGTCCCGGTCGCACACCTCTTGGTCGTGCACTACCATGGCTCGCACATCATCTGGCATGCTCGCGCATCATCTGGCCCACTTGCGCATTGCTCGGCTTACTCATGCATTGTAGGGTCAATCGCACGCTTTAAACAGCTGGCAATAGCTGGCAACAATTAGCAGTGACATTTTCGTAAATACACTGATGAACGACCCAAAATCTGCACATTATATTTCAGCCTCTCCTCCCTCCTATAAATAGAGGATGAACTCCAAATTAATGGGGACCGAATTCTAAGATCCCGATGGGCTGCTAAACTATTTCCTCCACCATTCTAAGTGATTCTAACTCCATTAATCGTCTCCAATCAAAGATCTAACATCGAATCCGCCATGGAATCATTGAAATTCACTCAAGTGCTCGAAGAATCATAGATCTACATCACTACTTGCTATACTTATAGAATTCTATCAAGTTCCTTGGCTAATTTGAGTAGATCAAAGAGAAGAGCTTGTGAGAGAGAAAATGAATGTAATAAGAGATCACAAGTGCGAACCCGTGCTTCGCATACGAGCTTGTTTGCATTGTTGAATGATGTATAATTTTTATAAGTTGTATCTAAACAAAAAATAAATACGTCGGGTAAATAATAGACAATTTATTGTGCAATAAGCTTCAAATTTTTTATATAATTATTACGTAATAATGATCAAAGTCTTCATTTGTATGGTAAATTTAAAAAACTTTATTGGAAAAAATTATCTAATTGACATAAGTTGTCTGCATATCATGCATCCTCTATCATTGCGAAATAATTTCTAAATTCCAATGATTGTGGATTTATTCAAATAGTTGACATAACCATTTAGTTTGTTGACGTTATTCTAAAATACTAAAGCTCATAGAGCTAGAAAGTAAAGATGAGCAATTTTTAAAATTTGCAATCCATAAGTGTCGGCAAGTGGAATAAACATAGATGGCCAATATATAAATAGATTAACATATAAGACAACTAAATCAAGGTAATTTAATTTAGATTCATGTAAAAACATGACATAGTGATTTCCTTTTAATTTTATCCCAAATCCAAAAACCTACATAACTTGCACGATACTAAATTTAACCGAGGTCAATGGAAAAAGTTTACCCAACAGACAATAGTTCTACACCTAAAGGAATGTATGTGTGTGCACACACAAACACACCGTAAATAAGTTATTGAAATTAAGTAATACGGTCGTATTCAGTGTGCATAAACGGCTGAATCCAAAGAGCTTTAGGCAGTATTTGGTTTATTTTAGGTTGCGAGTTTTCAACATTAATTAACGAAGGTACGAAGATTTAAATATAGCGGAGGTGATGGACTGAAGACGAATGGAATGATAGAGGAGACAGAGGGACGATGGATGAATTTGTCATTGTTCTTCCGTTGTTTTTTAAAGTACGGAAAATAAAATAAAAAGGTAGTTTTTTGTTTTATTTGTCAACTCCGTTATGTAAAACTATCATTTTTCACAATATGTGGGCGCGTTCGCATTTTTCTACGTATAAAACCCAAAATTAAAAATTAAAAACAAAAACACCCTTAATGTTATGGACTTCTTTTTATCATGAATTACATCTTAGACTATTTTCTGAAGCATAAATTTATGTTAGCATCCTCGTCATACTTCTTCTATATCCTTCATTCTACAAAGTTTTTTTTTTTTTCCCTTTACAAAATACCCAACTATTTTTTAAACCATAAAGCTCTTCGATACAAATACCAACTGAACCTACCATATTGTAAGCATATGCAATCCCCATTTATCCCTTTTCAAGAAGACATGTACGTACGCCAAACAAAGAACAAAATGAACTAAAGATAACGTGTGAACATGTGTTGCTCAACTTACAGCAAAATTCTCAAAAGAATCCTGGTGAGGCTACAAAATATAATAAGTTTAAATTTCTACCAATTGGCAGTTAGATTAAAAGCATGTTTTTCTCCATTGCCTGCATCAGTTCCAGCAGCTCAGCATTTCCTTGTCAGACCGCGCTTTAGTCAGTCATTGCAGCACATTTTGAATTTGACCAGCAAGTTCTTGTCTTGAAGCATTCAGCTTCTTAACTTCAGCACAAAGCTGTATCACATCATCTCTTAACGGCTCCAAAGCTTTTTAATCAGCTTCCACCTTCCAGCTTCGTATCCTTTTCAATTAACTCATGAATATGAGCTTCTTTTTTAGCACTGAGATCCCTCATGGCCATATTTCTAATGGAACTTTTCTTTTATAGCAGCTAGTTCTTGATGAAATACCATGCAATCATCTGCTAGTCCCTTGCTAGGAGTCTATGAATTTCATGCTGTTGTGACCATCCAGCAATTTAATACTTTAAAATGTCACCCGAATGCATGCACTCACTGTAAAAATAAAACAGCAATTAAAATATCTATTCGGTCTATGATGACATGCCCATACAAACCAACAAAGCAATTGCCAAACTAAATTTATTGAAGATCCATTTGAAGTTGTCATACAAATAAAATGACGTAAATCACAGGAAACGGAAAAATAGGGACTCAAGCAAGGGAATCTTACAAAGAATGAAAAAAAGATCCAATCAACAACTGTATTTACAATTAACAAAAGCACCAACTTAAGCAAATTCCGGTATGGTTAAAAAGATTATAGTCATAACGCAATAGAGGCCAACGTTCTACCAAATACAAAAGTAAGCCAAATATAAAAACAAAAGTCACCCCCGCACGTTGATCAAAAAAATCACAAACAACCTTTTAGCAATCTGAAGAGGAGCAAGCACATTTTTTTTATCCATAAGATCTTAAAATCCAATGGGAGATAAAATAATTAAACTCCAAATAACTTATGTAGTTATGTTTTTTGAATCTAAAAAAATTGAGCATTCCCAGATCTTAAAAATAAAAATCATACATCAAGCTGAGTTAATCTAACTCTACAAAATACAAATATATGTTCCCACATTTTGATCCATTTTTCAACAGCTAGGACTGTATATAGTTATTAAGCCTATAAGATAAGATTCATAAGAACATATGTGAATGATGTTTTTTATGAGTTATTTCTGCAACCAAGTTAAAAAGAAAAAAAATATATACCAATTTCATTGTTGAGACCATGCTAACTCCATGGCAAAGGTAAAGACGGTACGGTGCAGAAGAGACTGTATGATATTTTCTTTGACGACCAAAGATGCAAACAACAAATTACTTCCCTCATACTTTAGTTAAAAAAGAATCGCCCTGAACTCTAATATATATACACACACCTCTTGTATTGCAAGTGAACTCTCCCCCTGAATCTCAGCCATTCATTCTCTTTCTTAGTGAAAAAAAAGAGAATGAGTGGAGGAATGAATAGAATTTGCCATTCTGTATTTTTGTTTTCTCCTTTTTAAATTTTTTTTTTTTTATACGGAGAAATAGGAAGAGGCAAGATAAAAGAAGGATTAGAAAGCTAAAACATGACACTTCACTTTAAAGAAGCTTAGGGCATCTCCAGTGGATTAAGGGCTGAATATTTAGGGACCTGAATATTCAGCCCTTAATTGGGCTGTAGGCGCCAGTGGTTCTGGCACCTACTTTTTAGGCACCAAGATCCTGGCGCCTAAAAAGTAGGCGCCAGGTTCTGGCGTCTAAAAAGTTGGCGCCTGAACCACTGGCGCCTATATAACCCCATTTTCGCCATTGTTGTTAATTTCATTCCTTTCAAGTTTCGTTTTTAATTTGTTTTTAATAGGAAATTGAGTCGAAATGCCGTCGTGAAGCATTAAAGTTGGAAGGAGAGTTGCTCCGAGGCTGTCAGACGAGCAAATGGGTCCAGTGCACACACCTCCGGCCCCTGATATAACAGCTGATGAGCTTCGTGTCCTTCATGAACTTCCAGAGGGCTACGAGCACAGCTGATACTGATTTGTCCACGATACAGGTATAATTTAAATGTTTATGATTTCTACTATTACGCGAGCTATATCTTCGTATGAGTTCAATAGGTGTTATTGAATTGAAAAACATTGCTTAATCCTACATATATAGGACAAGTATGTTCATTGTAGAGGCAGTTGGCCGAAATGCATCATATTTTATGACGGCCTTCCCACTCCTATTAAGGATAGGCTGCAGCTTAGTCCATTTGGTCAGTTTCTATCTATTAGACCTATTAAGTCATTCGACAGACCCTTGGTACATGCACTGTGTGAGCGATGGTGGCCGACCACACATACTTTCCATTTTTCTGACTTTGAGCTTTGTGTCACTCCTGTCGATTTGTATATGCTGACTGGTATAGAGATTGGTCATCTTGACCGCAGACCGGTTCCCTTTGATGAGTTATATGAGTCATCCAACGTGTTTTCCGTATTCTTACCTCATTTTGATGCTACTAGAGTTAGTAGTGGTGCGGTTTCGTTGACTTACCTGCAGCAGTACATCACTTGTTATTCGAAGCGACCGGAGATTATAGATGGGGTGACTAGGGCATTTTTACTGTACTTGTTTGGGTCGACATTTTTTTCGAACCACAAAAGTACCGTTCGCTTGGGTTATCTAGCTGGGATTACTATGTTGGATCGGCTTGATACGATAGATTGGGGCACAGCTATACTAGGTGCACTGTACACCGCTTTAGATTCATTTGTGTTGGGTGACGTTAGAGAGATGCAGGCCTTTTGGTACATCTTGCCCATTAGGTATTACGAGTTCACGGCTAACATGCATCCACGCATGGTAGAGATGGCTTCTCAGGTAGGTGAGCAGTTCTTTCCGTGGATGAGACGGTGGGAGCGCATTCATTACGTACCTCATGCTCCACCGGGTGTACGTCACGATTTGATGGAGTCTAGAGCACAGCTTGACATGCGGAGTCGGGGCAATCTCATTCGCACTCCTTGGGCTTCACATTTGGATCATTTGACAGAGGCTGGTGTTATGGTCGACGGCCACCCGATGTGGATTGCGTATACACTCTCTACTCGTAGGGTGGCTTTACACACAGCGACATATATCCCTATTTGGTATTTGGGTGAGAGGTGTGCATACCAGATCAGCCACGATTCACGTATACCGGGAGATCCCCTATCTTGCGAGGACATGTTTGGTAGAAGTAGGTTGATTGGGGTGCAATACATACAGGCCCTACGGGAGGCTGGTTGGGTTGACATTGGCCCATTCTTCATTGTTGGACATTACGATTCTTATTGGGCTAGAGTCGCTCCACATAGACTTAGATGTCCTGATTAAGCCCGGGGGGTTAACTCCGATCATTTGGGACCTCATTTGGTATCCGGTAGAATTCAGGTACCCCAGGTTTCATTTGAACCTATTCCGTCCCAGTTTTCATAGCCTCCCATGCAGATAGAGCCGGATTGTAGTTTCAGAGCGTACGATATTACGGGTACCATTATTGAGCAATCTGTAGTGTTTCCAGACAACCTTCCTGGCGTACCCTCCGCCGGCTTGTACCCTCCATATCAGGTTTCTTTAATACATTTGTCTATTTATGTACAGTTCTTTTTTATGGTACTTTACGTAACGCACATCACATGTCTTTGTAGTACGCACATTGGTTGGACCAGTCAAGATCCACCCTTGCCGGTTATCGTGATATGACTCTTGCACACACACACACCATGCATGATATGTACCTTAGTCATACACGGATGTTGGAGTCTCAGATTGATCAGTTATCAGCCAGACTTGCTGTGTATGAGCCATTTTCATATGTTGGGACCAGTCGATCTAGGACTAGAGACGTCGGTGATGTCATTAGTCTTGATGACTTCACCAGCAATGCTGCCGATGAGTATGACGCTGCTGCTCAGGACCACGATGTTGATGACGATGATTCGTTGGAAAGCAAAAAATTATTGGAGCAAATAATGAAGACAGGAAGAAGATGCAGGGTCCTATTTAATAACGCAAGTCCACTTCCAAATATATTAAAGCATTAATTGGGGACGACTAGTCAAATCACTTGTATTTCTCTATGGCACAGGTTGTAAGATTGATGGACAGGTAGCAGAGATTCCCTGTCTCATTTGTACTATGATGTCGACTTTATTACGAAGCTATACCTAGAAATGGTTCGTTGTTTCGATTCTACATATGGATGGTGACCAGACCATGTTGCTTGATATACAACAAAGATACAATTAACACTAAACATTAAAGATACAATTAACATTAAACATACAGCCACAACAGATCCTAAAGATGCATGCCTTACAGATACAAGATGCCAAATAAAACATCAAATAAGGAAACGTTCGAGACGTCTTATCTCTTGTTCAAGTTCATTTGCATAGGCTATTCCCCTTGGGCAAAGAGGCTCGTCTATCCATTCCATGAAATCGCATCCATTAGGATATAACGGACAATTCTGTATGCGGCGGCCTACGTTGTTTCCCTCGGCTCGAACAACGACTTCAACAACATGACCGCAATAGCAAAATACTGGATACACCTCTACTTCTTTGGTTGGTTGAGGTACTCGATACACCTCTACTTCTTGGGGTGGTTGAGGTACCGACTGTTCGTGTGAAGGTTGAACATGGGGCACTTGGGCTTTTGGTGGTGGTACTTTAAAGCGTGGGTCGTTCAGAAACTCTAATTCGTCTTCGATCTCTTGAAGTCTAATCGCTTCGTATGCCTCTTCCTTAGAGTCTGTAGCTGAAGGCCACGAAGGCATTGGTGTGACAATGGTAAGAGCAGTAGGGAAGCTTCCTTTTTTGTGTGTCTTAAATTATAAGTGTTTTGGTAGATTTTTATAGCTGTCTGTCACGAAATAATGTTTAATGATTACGTGGACGACCCACATTTTTTAACTCCTACATGTAAAATATTGTTCCCAAAGCCTGGTACAGTCATTGAAATGACTCGATACAGAGACATATTTCGTACTAAATGTTGAAAGAAAACAGAAGAGCTCACATGTTAACTTAAAGACTTAACCACAACTGAGATACTGACTACACACTGGGACACTGATTACACACTGAGACACTGACTACACACTGAGACAATGACTACACACTGGTACATAGTACATGAACACTGTTGAGAGATAGTACGATACAACTACTGTTGTTACACAGGATAACATGAATAGTAGCACGACCACATCTACCAATCAAAACCGAAGCGCGTTAGCCAGCTATAATGAAGTTCATACGCTTCATGGCCTACGAATTCTGTTCCATGTTCGAAAAGATAACGTGAATCAAATGTGGCACGATTAGCTTTAAAAATATCTTCCTCTTCTACCACCTCGATTATCTGGCGGTATCGGGCACAATCATCCCAGAACGTGCTATGTTTACTGTGGATCTCTTCTTTAGACCTCCACGACGGACACTTTGGGTTGTCATTGTAGTTTTTTTGGACCAATTGCTAGTACATTTTATGGGTCACTCCGCCACCTCCTTGAAGGATTTTGTCATGCATTTCTTGAAACTCAATATACGCTTCGACGATTATTAGTAACTCAGAGGGAGACCAACTTCTGGTGGACATGAATAAAGGAGAGTAACGGGGAAATAGAAAATGGTCACTGTGTGAAAGTATGGAACCAAGGCACCATTTATTTGTAGCACAAAGATTTGGCAAAAGCTTGGTGCCTTATGGTATGAGTCACATGCTCTCATAACGTACCATTAACATGGGTCTGGCCAATGATTAGACAGGTCACTAAATACAAAACAGGAACGTTATTGTGCTTGATTTGACCCATCACTGAGGAGATCAAAAGTAAGGAAATCGTGCACGATTTATCAAACATGGCTACAGTGCCTGCTTTAGCCAACATGGCTACAGTGTCTGCTTTATCAAACATGGCTACAGTGCCTGCTTTAGCCAACATGGCTACAGTGTCTGCTTTATCAAACATGGCTATAGTGCCCGCTTTAGCCAACATTGCTACAGTGTCTACTTTATTAAACATGGCTACAATGACTGCTTCAATTGACCTAACATTGATTACGGTGCCTTAACTTTTCCCAACCATATAAGGACGTACATATCATACTACAACTCCACAATTCAAAAATAAACAACAACTTAGCAATTAAAATGTTTGGCCATCTGCTCAATGCAATTATGTTGTGGATAGTGATTCTGAGGATGAAGCCATCACAAAAGCACACCAACAAGAAGAAGAGGAACTTACGGAGATCTATCGTGAAACTTACGGTTCATCTAGTGGCCAACACGGTGGTTCAACAATGGGACGAAGATACTTCCACCGGGATCATGAAGCATTTCATAAAACACTGAAGAACGATTATTTCGTTTCTAATCCGACTTATGGTCCTACGATTTTTCGCAGGCGCTTTAGAATGAGTCGGCCATTATTCTTAAGAATCCTTAAAAGTATTCAGGCGACTAATAAGTACTTTGTTTACAAGCAGGATGCTGCCAAAAAACAAGGTCTGACTGGACATTAGAAGATGACCGCTGCTTTGAGAATGTTGGCATTTAGCGCACCAGCCGACGCTCTGGATGACGCTTATCGTATTGCAGAGAGTACTGCTCTGGAAAAACTAGACGAGTTTTGCCAATCAGTGGTCGACATATACGGAGATGAATATCTTCGTTCTCCAAATGAGGCTGACGTAGCTAGGTTGCGTGAAATGCATGAAAGTAGAGGGTGGCTTGGGATGTTAGGGAGTCTAGATTGCATGCACTGGGAGTGGAAGAACTGTCCTAAAGCTCATCATGGAGCGTACAACGGTAAAGAAAAAAAGCCAACCATCATCTTAGAAGCAGTTGCGTCTCATGATCTTTTGGATATGACATGCTTTTTTTGGTATGCCTGGTTCCCTTAACGACTTAAATGTTCTAGAACGATCACATTTGTTCAGCGATTTGGCGCAAGGTAAATCCGTCCCTCTATCATTTACGATTGGACATAACACATACGATCACGGGTACTATTTGGGGGATGGAATTTATCCAAAATGGAGCACCATTGTAAAGACCTTTGCGAACCCGCTTACCCCAAAACAGAAGAGATTCGCGTCTATGCAGGAGGTTCAGCGAAAAGATGTAGAGAGAGCATTTGGAGTTCTTCAATCACGATTCGCAATGGTTAGTAGTCCATGTAGGATATGGAAAAGGTCGAAAATGGCAAAAATTATGTTCTGCTGCATTATTCTTCATAACATGATAATCGAAGATGAACGCGACATCGTGCAACCAGATTACGAGTACGAAGGATTCAGGCCACTCCCACAAATTTACCGACCTTCCGTTGATGAAATTGAAGGTCAATTTGATATGTTTCACGTGGATCAACATGAACTATATCGGAATTCGGCACTGCATAATCGGCTTCAACAAGATCTCATGGATCACATCTGGAGCGCTTACGGCAACCAGTAGATTATATATTAGAGGCTATGTTTTATTACGCTTGTTTCAATTTGTATTTCAGCATCTTTGTTCTATTATTTGTGTTTGCATTGAAGTGTATTAGCTTTGTCGTACGTAATTCATTGAATTATTTTTAATTATTCGATACATACACACACACACACACACAGCGTTAAAGAAAACAAGTTACCATTGGTTAATTCAAACTAGAAAAGAATACATAGATGAAAACAATTAAGGCAGTACAACACTACATACTAAAACTACATATGCCTAGATCCAGCATGACTATCAACAATACGCTGTTTATAATCCATCCAGTACTGTGTCATTAGTGGGTCCATTCCGGTGACATCCATTTGCATTACTAAAGTCTCTTCCCGATGCTGCTCAATCTCAATCCTACCACGTTCAATCTTAGCTAACTGTTTCAAAACCTCAAGTTTTTCAGCACTATGTTTTTAACGTTCTTCATTTAGCATCTTCTCCCACCGAGAATCAAATTGGGTTTGAACAGCATTTTTCTTCTTCGCAGCACGCTGGCCCATAGGTCTTGCATCTTCATCAAATTCAGGAGTTGCATCTTCACCGGTATTAGAATCTCTATGCGAAGATTCTCCTGGACTTGACGTATAGGAATTTGGCATGCTTTTTTCTTTGCTTTTGCCTTCGTCTGAACATCTCTTAAGCTCTTCGCGTTGCTAGAAATCCATTTCGGATGACTAACGAGCAATTCATAGCAATTACCGAACTGGTAGTAATGGGGTTTTTTCGCACCATTTTCTCTAGGAAATAATTTCAAAAATTGGTCGTTCGCCATCCGTTTCTACAAACAATAAAATAATGAATAATGGTATTATTTTGTGGTAGGTAAAATAAATTATCGACAAGCGAATAAGAGAGTTAAAAATTATTACCAATTCAGCTTCTACACCCATTCCGCTAGGGTTTGCGGTTCTAATTTTGTGAACTTGAGACTCAAAGAATTGGGTTTGTCGATTAATCTTCCCAAATCGACCGGAAAGTGCAGACACAGATCTAGTCCTTTCTACGTGCTTTTTGTTGTAAGCAGACATAACTTTTGACCAGAACGCTTCCCCGCTTTGATCATTTCCCTAGACCGAATCGTTTGAAAAGTGGCAGTACATTAAACAGAGATCTTTATCTTCGTCGTTGGTCCACGACGCAGAAGAATGAAATGATTGTGTTGGAGCTGAAGGAGGGGTAAGATCTTCGGTTGGTTGAGAATTGAAATCCCAACTACTCGTATTCATCGCTTCGTTATTGAATTGGAACGGATATGACATTATTTACTGGTAGATAAAGAGCACAGTGGATTTGAATGAAGAAGTTTTTGTGTTTTACAATGAGCCACTCATACCAATATATATAGAAAAATAAAAAATATGACCGTTTACGGCCATTGAAACTTCTATACGACCGTTTATAGCTGTTGTTGGTTCAAATATTTGACCGTTTATAGCCATTTGAAGAGAGAAAAAGGTAGAGGAGGGGTTAAAGGGAGAGCACGTGGAAGGAGGAGGGGGATCCATCCTGGCGCCTACTTATTAGGCGCCAGGTTCTGGAGCCTACTTATTAGGCGCTAGAACCTGGCGCCTAATAAGTAGGCGCCAGGTTCTGGAGCCTACTTATTAGGCGCTAGAACCTGGCGCCTAATAAGTAGGCGCCGGAACCTGGCGCCTAATAAGTAGGCGCCAGGATGGCCTTCAGGATCCTGAATTGGATCCTGAAGATTAGGCTGAATATTCAGCCGTAACCCTTCCACTGAAGAGAAAAGTCTGAATATTCAGCCCTTAATTCATACGACTAGAGAAGCCCTTAGGAAGGCTGTGAGCGCTCGCAACATAACTCACTAATCTATTACTTACCAGAACTGAATTTTAGATTGGATTTCATCTCGGTTACGGTCTAAACCGAATGTGTAACACCCCACCTCCGCTAGGGTCACTCACAAAGGGAATGCACTAGGTTTGGTGAAGCATTATCGAGGTAAACATGCACAGAAATATTACAAGACAGAACATATATAAAACAGCGGAAGTAAAACAAATTTTATTACCTTATAAAATAAGGTCTAAAGCCTTTTACATTAGAATACATCAAAACCTGTCTTGCAATAGTAAAGAAGCATAAAACCTTTTCATAAATTATTCCCCAAAATAAAGCGGTGAAGCAGCCATAGCCAAGAGAAGACCAAGCTATACATGATGACCTTAAAGCATAAGAGGTCCGAACTAAACAACATCATTTCCTCCCTGAAACCTGGGGGGGAGAAACGGAAGACAAAGAGGCGAAACAAAACGGGGTCAGTCATAAAGACTGGTAAGTCCTATCTACTTCCAGTATAAAAACATGTAAAGGTAACATGACATGCATAAACTGAAAGTAAACATAAGGATGCCGACAAGATAGATAAGCTAAACCAAGATAACTGGATGAACTACTGTAGCAAGATAAACTAAGGTATCATGATAAACTACGGTGTCAAGATAAATCAAGGTATCACATCGTCAGGTTTCTATCAAGTATACTATCCCAAGGTATCTATCATGTACAACATCCCGCGGTATTTATCATGTATATTTGCCCTGCACCTTTCCGTACTAGTATCCCAACCCGCGTCGTGTGTTAACTATAATATGTCCCTTGCCCAATGTCATGTAATGGTCCATGTCGACCTAATATATAGCATATGTAGGTTTTTCCAACTCGTATGTTTCTTTCCATGTGTAAGTTCAGTCCTTTGCCGTAGGCCGTACGGGCGTTCCCATATAAATCTATACCACCTCAACGTAGTACCATTTTATCCTTGAAGTTATTTTGGACTGCTACCCTTGATCTAGTTATGTTTTCTTACCATGAACTATCGCGTGTTCACTTAGGATTTATGCCACCTAGGACCACTAGGGATTATGCTACCTAATGAACGTATTCGTAACTTGGTTTGGGTTCAGGCCACCTAGGGCCACTAGGGATTATGTCGCCCGTCAACCACGCCCTTTATCCCACGTATATATCGTGAATCGTTTTCCATGTCTAGACGCACATGTATTTCAATGTGCCATCCGAGTTCCGTGCCAGGGCAAATCGAGAATACGGGACTCGGTCGGGAGCTTTAAGTCGTCTGCTGATGCAGATATCAAGGTCTATTTTAGTATCCGTGGCTATGGTCCCATGTGACCCCTCCCTCAACTACTGAAAGGCAATCCAAGAAAAATCATGTATGAGAACTACATCCCGGCCCCACTATAGCCCCACTTTCCTATGGGCCAACCTCACCCATGACTCGATAGCAAGAACATGATCTATTGGGAGTCCTCTGCCTTTCCGTTCGTACACGATTGACTAAAGATGGTAGGTAGTCGGCGACGTGCTATCCAGGGCAAAATCAAGTATCGTCGACTCCACGCTAATCCATCCCAGTCTTTAGGTCGCTCGCATAGCAACCAAGGCATACTCTTGGCTCTTCTACCGCAGACCTTAACCTCTGTGAGGCCGGGTTTCATGGACCACCTGCCACCTCACAGAGGGATACCAAGAGTACCCTCACGTCCCCCGAAGCTACCGCTTCGTCACCCAGTTCATTGGAGCCTTTATCCAAGTCGGATAATTTGCTCCTCCTCGTGTGTTTAAGTGATGACCTACCGTATCGGGTTACTCATCCATTCATGAACTAGTCTCATGTCCTTGGCTAAGAATTATTACTTAGTTATACTTAACTAAGGTTTACCACTTAGTTTCTTTTCCCCGTTACTCTTGATTAACTACGATTTTCTACCTAGTTCCTCTAACTAGGGTTTTGTCTATTGGATTAAGTGTTGTTATTCAGGTTCATGATTTAGCCTGCCTACGAATTATGTCAAGATTCGCTAAGTATTTAAGTTCAAGGCTTAGCCCTTCAAGTTGGTTAAGTATACCAAGAAGCGCATGACTTAACCCTATCAAGTCAAATTGGCTAAGTATTGGTTGGTCTTAACCCTATCAGATTATCGTGTTAGATTGATTAAGCATAGATTATCTTAATCCCATCAGATCATCGAGTCGGATTGGTTAAGTATGGGTTAGCTTAACCTCATCCACTAATCGTATTACAAGGGTTAAGTATATTCAAAAGGTCTTATGACTTAACCCTATCAGGTCCACATGTTAGATTGGTTAAGTATAGGTTACTTAACCTCATCAAATCATCATGTATAATTGGTTAATTATAAGTTACTTAACCCCATTAAATTATCATGTTAAGTTGGTTAAGTATTGGTTGCTTAACCTCATTGAATTACCAAGTTTAGATTGGTTAAGTGTTTAACTTAACCCCATCGAATTACCGTGTTTAGATTAGTTAAGTATAGGTTACTTAACCCCATTTAATTACCGTGTTTAGATTAGTTAAGTCTAAATTACTTAACCCCATCTAATTACCAAGTCGGATTAGTTAGGTGTAAATTACTTAACCCCATCTAATTACCAAGTCGGATTAGTTAAGTGTAAATTACTTAACCCCATCCCCTAATTGTCTTGTATGGTTAAGTGTCATTAAGAAATCAAGCCCGGTCCCACTTAACCTACCCATTCGTGTCATATCGGTTAAGTGTCATTAGTCAAATTTACTTAACCTTATCATGTGGCATTAATTTAATTAATGCACTCTCAACCTCTCACATTAGACCTTGTTGTGGTTACTAGTTAAGCCGGGCGGGTCCGGGTAGTTTTACACCACAACCTAGTCTAACCTCGGGTCTTAAGCGCGACATGACCAACTTCTCACATTGGATCCTATTGTTTGTAGCCACTAGTTAAGCCGGGCGGGTCCGGGTAGATTTATGCTACAAACTCAACCCAACCTCGAGTTAGCCACTTTCATGTTTGGTCTAGTGTCATATTACACTTACAACCCACACGTGTCTAGTTTCAAGTCCCATGTTTACCCCCACATGTCATGCCCACATTTAGGTGTATCATAAGTGCCATATTTTCATGGAATCCCATGTCAAATTATCATGTCATAATCACACACGTCTAACCTACCCCAAAGCGTGTTTCCAACCCAAGTAAAAGCGGGTCAACATAGTAAGGGTACTATGCTACATATTGGCCTCACAACATGCACGATGTCAAAAAGGGATTGGCCACAAACATGCATAGTATCATAAGGGAATTTGGCCACAAGCATGCATAGTATCATAAGGGAATTTGGCCACAAGCATGCATGATAACATACGGGGTTTGGGTTCATTTACATGCATAAGCCCCAAAGTCAAGTCTTTGCCAATGTTTCACAAGTCAAATGGTTCCCAAAGGTTCATGCTAGCATTCCATAGATAAAGATTCAAACTTGCAAGATAAACTAGGTTAATCATAACATGAATAACATGATTTAGTCACTAAGCATAGCCAAAAGTCATAGGTTCAAGCAAAAGAGGCATGCCAAGGTTCATATAGGCTAGCATACTTAGTTTAATCTCGTTTTATTCCATGCCATCATTAAAACTACCGTTTAGATCTAGAAGTAGCTAGAACTTACATAGCGAGGCTTAGGGAGAGATCATGAATCGTCTTGACCAAGAAAGGTGGCTCCTTTGTTGAAGAATCGTCATGAAACTTGCATAGCAACGTTGATTCACTCCCTTGATTTGATGTAGCAAGCTAGCACCTTTGATTCGGATCCGATTTGAATGCATGAGCTCTTGGAGTTGGAGATGGAGGCCATGATCAAGATAGATTTTGGCGGCACTTCGTGGCATGAGTGATTTGTGAGGGTTTAGGGTAGGCTTAGGGGTCTTTTTATAGAGATTAGGAGTAGTTTAGGCCCTTAGATTAACCCTAGGATAGATCTGAGCCTTTAAAATCCGTCACAAGCCTCCAACCATATCTTGAGGAACAAGTCAGGTGCACCCAGGCCAAACGGCCGACCACCCAAGTCGACAGGGGTGTCGACTGGGCAGTCGACACCACCTGGTGTGTGTCGACTCCCAAGTCGACTACCCAGTTGACTTGGGGTTGGCGAGAATTTTTCCCGCCTCTTCTGCTTGGCTGAATTTGAAATCTGAATTCAAATTTGAACTGTTTTTGAACTTGAAATTTTCTGAAAACTTTGACAGGCCATAACTTGGTCATACGGACTCCGATTTTCGAAAACTTGGACTCTATTTCGCATATTTTTCCGAGATGAACGCAATGGCATAGCCCATTTCCCTTGATTAAGATTTTATAATTAAATTCTGCCTCGATTCTCGTCTTAGCATGTTGTAAAAATCCGGGTTGTTGCATCCTCCCCAACTTAAAGGATTTCGTCCCCGAAATCTCCAAGTTAGGAAGAATGTATCCTACCATCCATCATCCATCTACTCAAAACATCATCCACAGGCAACCATTGTCCTTAGACGATTTCTGATGCCATATGAACATATGCAGAACGTGTGTGTATATGCTCCTTAGCTAATGCTAATGATCAGGCCTGAATGATCTCTCTAATGCAAAATATGTTTAGTGCCATGAGTCCAACATGTATGCAAATAGTCCTAGTCATATAAGTACTATATGTGTGCACAAACATTCATCCATATGCAACATCCGCATGACAACACATTCAATTTCATCCATAAACAAGTATAAATACTCGTGCATATGCAACATGAAACGTGACCGCGTCAATCTAGTATCTAATGTGTATTCGCGCATCCACGAGCAACCACTTGCAACCATTTGTAACCATATCAATCATAACATGTTTCAAATACATGTTTACATCCATAGAGTTCTATCTAAGGTTCCCAAGATAGGATCGAGGATATAAACAAGACAAACTCCTTACGGGGTTTGTAACAGAAACAAGACCGAGAGGATATCCACCAAGCGATAGCATGCAAGCAAGCTCTACAGGAGAACCAGGGATCAACGATATACTCTTAAAAAGAGACATGATGCGCGCGTCTAAGCCGCATTTCCTTGAGCTTAATTCCATTGTGCCTTGACCGCCTTTGACTTCATGATTTCGTAGCTCCTTGATTCCTATTTCCAAGGTATGAGTCGGAACTCATTTCACTGTCGCTTCTCGTTTCCCTTCCGCTTATTCTTTCCCTAGTATGCTCAGCCCAAACATATCTGCATACTCATGCAAGCTCTCCAAAATTCACTAGTGAATTCTGGATCTCGTTTACCGATGCCAATCCATGTTACCATGTGCACTTACTAGGGCGATTCCTATCACCCATGCTTAAGCGGAATGAACCATCCGCCTTATTGGCGAACGTTGCTTGGTCGGATCAGAGGTTTCCGATAAATACATTAAGTGATTCTAGATAACTAGCCATGACAGAACTCCTAAGGTTACACGAGACTTCGAGGGTATTACCAAGGCAAGTTAAGAGTTTAACTACCCTCTTTTCAAAACCGAGAATGGCATCCCTTACTGGATAACCACTTCATCCCTAGAATCAATCCATAGCTCAACAATAGAAGCATTGCTTCTAATCTCAACACTTGGCATAGACGTTCTCAAATCCAAACAAGTCATGAATAAATGGACCGACTCTCCAACCAGATTTTGGGACTAAAGTGGGATCTTCTACCATGCTAGTACTAAGGTGCAGAGACTTAACTATCGAAGCAGACTTAAATGATGCGATGATCAAAACAAAGTCTGGACGGGATGATAGAAAAGAAAGGCTAAACCTTTAACAAAAACGGTACCATTCCTCTTAGGTACGCTAGAAATGAGAGCATACAATTCCCCTCTAGCTGATCTTGTCCTTATCTTCCTTTGTGGACTAATCCATACCAACAAGTTGCTTACCCTTACGTCCGTGTCCTTTATCCTTGCTCTTATTACCCTTCCTTGTAACACGGTAACAGGCCTCTCGAGAACTTCCTCCATCGCACGGGAAAACACTTACATAGCTAGACAGGATTAGTCGCAGTTAAAACTACTATGACTACAGATGGAGGAAAGAAAGGAAAAGGGATTCGATCAAGGAAACAAATGATAGTGCTAATGGCTTTTGGGGAATAGCCTTTAAAAACTTTTCTTGAAAAATGCTTCTTTGTAAATGGTTTCTCAAATAGTTTTCAGAAGGTTTTTTTTTTTAAAAAAAACTTTTGCCCAGTCTGGTAACCTTCTGCTCTGATACCAAATGTAACACCCCACCTCCGCTAGGTTCACTCACAAAGGGAATGCACTAGGTTTGGTGAAGCATTATCGAGGTAAACTAGCACAGAATTATTACAAGACAGAACATATATGAAACAGCGGAAGTAAAACAAATTTCATTACCTTATAAAATAAGGTCTAAAGCCTTTTACATCAGAATACATCAAAACCTGTCTTGCAATAGTAAAGAAGCATAAAACCTTTTCATAAATTATTCCCCAAAATAAAGCGGTGAAGCAGCCATAGCCAAGAGAAGACCAAGCTATACATGATGACCTTCAAGCATAAGAGGTCCGAACTAAACAACATCATTTCCTCCCTGAAACCTGAGGGGGAGAAACGGAAGACAAAGAGGCGAAACAAAACGGGGTCAGTCATAAAGACTGGTAAGTCCTATCTACTTCCAGTATAAAAATAGGTAAAGGTAACATGACATGCATAAACTGAAAGTAAACATAAGGATGCCGACAAGATAGATAAGCTAAACCAAGATAACTGGATGAACTAATGTAGCAAGATAAACTAAGGTATCATGATAAACTACGGTGTCAAGATAAATCAAGGTATCACATCGTCAGGTTTCTATCAAGTATACTATCCCAAGGTATCTATCATGTACAACATCCCGCGGTATTTATCATGTATATTTGCCCTGCACCTTTTCATACTAGTATCCCAACCCGCGTCGTGTGTTAACTATAATATGTCCCTTGCCCAATGTCATGTAATGGTCCATGTCGACCTAATATATAGCATATGTAGGTTTTTCCAACTCGTATGTTTCTTTCCATGTGTAAGTTCAGTCCTTTGCCGTAAGCCGTACGGGCGTTCCCATATAAATCTATACCACCTCAACGTAGTACCATTTTATCCTTGAAGTTATTTTGGACTGCTACCCTTGATCTAGTTATGTTTTCTTACCATGAACTATCGCGTGTTCACTTAGGATTTATGCCACCTAGGACCACTAGGGATTATGCTACCTAATGAACGTATTCGTAACTTGTTTTGGGTTCAGGCCACCTAGGGCCACTAGGGATTATGTCACCCGTCAACCACGCCCTTTATCCCATGTATATATCGTGAATCGTTTTCCATGTCTAGACGCACATGTATTTCAATGTGCCATCCGAGTTCCGTGCCAGGGCAAATCGAGAAATACGGGACTCGGTCGGGAGCTTTAAGTCGTCTGCTGATGCAGATATCAAGGTCTGTTTTTGTATCCGTGGCTATGGTCCCACGTGACTCCTCCTTCAACTACTGAAAGGAAATCCAAGAAAAATCATGTATGAGAACTACATCCCGGCCCCACTATATCCCCACTTTCCTATGGGCCAGCCTCACTCATGACTCGATAGCAAGAACATGGTCTGTTGGGAGTCCTCTGCCTTTTCGTCCGTACACGATTGAATAAAGATGGTAGGTAGTCGGCGACGTGCTATCCAGGGCAAAATCAAGTATCGTCGACTCCACGCTAATCCATCCCAGTCTTTAGGTCGCTCGCATAGCAACCAAGGCATACTCTTGGCTCTTCTACCGCAGACCTTAACCTCTGTGAGGCCGGGTTTCATGGACCACCTGCCACCTCACAGATGGATACCAAGAGTACCCTCACGTCCCCTGAAGCTACCGCTTCATCACCCAGTTCGTTGGAGCCTTTATCCAAGTCGAATAATTTGCTCCTCCTCGTGTGTTTAAGCGATGACCTACCGTATCGGGTTACTCATCCATTCATGAACTAGTCTCATGTCCTTGGCTAAGAATTATTACTTAGCTATACTTAACTAAGGTTTACCACTTAGCTTTTTTTCCCCGTTACCCTTGATTAACTACGATTTTCTACCTAGTTCCTCTAACTAGGGTTTTGTCTATTGAATTAAGTGTTGTTATTCAGGTTCATGACTTAGCCCGCCTACGAATCATGTCAAGATTCGCTAAGTATTTAAGTTCAAGGCTTAGCCCTACAAGTTGGTTAAGTATACCAAGAAGCGCATGACTTAACCCTATCAAGTCAAATTGGCTAAGTATTGGTTTGTCTTAACCCTATCAGATTATCGTGTTAGATTGATTAAGCATAGATTATCTTAATCCCATCAGATCATCGAGTCGGATTGGTTAAGTATGGGTTAGCTTAACCTCATCCACTAATCGTATTACAAGGGTTAAGTATATTCAAAAGGTCTTGTGACTTAACCCTATCAGGTCCACATGTTAGATTGGTTAAGTATAGGTTACTTAACCTCATCAAATCATCATGTATAATTGGTTAATTATAAGTTACTTAACCCCATTAAATTATCATGTTAAGTTGGTTAAGTATTGGTTGCTTAACCTCATTGAATTACCAAGTTTAGATTGGTTAAGTGTTTAACTTAACCCCATCGAATTACCGTGTTTAGATTAGTTATGTGTAGGTTACTTAATCCCATTTAATTACCGTGTTTAGATTAGTTAAGTCTAAATTACTTAACCCCATCTAATTACCAAGTCGGATTAGTTAAGTGTAAATTACTCAACCCCATCCCCTAATTGTCTTGTATGGTTAAGTGTCATTAAGAAATCAAGCCCGGTCCCACTTAACCTACCCATTCATGTCATATCGGTTAAGTGTCATTAGTCAAATTTACTTAACCTTATCATGTGGAATTAATTTAATTAATGCACTCTCAACCTCTCACATTAGACCTTGTTGTAGTTACTAGTTAAGCCGGGCGGGTCCGGGTAGTTTTACACCACAACCTAGTCTAACCTCGGGTCTTAAGCGCGACATGACCAACTTCTCACATTGGATCCTATTGTTTGTAGCCACTAGTTAAGCCGGGCGGGTCCGGGTAGATTTATGCTACAAACTCAACCCAACCTCGAGTTGGCCACTTTCATGTTTGGTCTAGTGTCATATTACACTTACAACCCACACGTATCTAGTTTCAAGTCCCATGTTTACCCCACATGTCATGCCCACATTTAGGTGTATCATAAGTGCCATATTTTCATGAAATCCCATGTCAAATTATCATGTCATTATCACGCACGTCTAACCTACCCCAAAGCGTGTTTCCAACCCAAGTAAAAGCGGGTCAACATAGTAAGGGTACTGTGCTACATATTGGCCTCACAACATGCACGATGTCAAAAAGGGATTGGCCACAAACATGCATAGTATCATAAGGGAATTTGGCCACAAACATGCATAGTATCATAAGGGAATTTGGCCACAAGCATGCATAGTATCATAAGGGAATTTGGCCACAAGCATGCATGATAACATAAGGGGTTTGGGTTCATTTACATGCATAAGCCCCAAAGTCAAGTCTTTGCCAATGTTTCACAAGTCAAATGGTTCCCAAAGGTTCATGCTAGCATTACATAGATAAAGATTTAAACTTGCAAGATAAACTAGGTTAATCATAACATGAACAACATGATTTAGTCACTAAGCATAGCCAAAAGTCATAGGTTCAAGCAAAAGAGGCATGACAAGGTTCATATAGGCTAGCATACTTAGTTTAATCTCGTTTTATTCCATGCCATCATTAAAACTACCGTTTAGATCTAGAAGTAGCTAGAACTTACATAGCGAGGCTTAGGGAAAGATCATGAATCATCTTGACCAAGAAAGGTGGCTCCTTTGTTGAAGAATCGTCATGAAACTTTCATAGCAACGTTGATTCCCTCCCTTGATTTGATGTTGCAAGCTAGCACCTTTGATTCGGATCCGATTTGAATGCATGAGCTCTTGGAGTTGGAGATGGAGGCCATGATCAAGATAGAATTTGGTGGCACTTCGTGGCATGAGTGATTTGTGAGGGTTTAGGGTAGGCTTAGGGGTCTTTTTATAGAGATTAGGAGTAGTTTAGGCCCTTAGATTAACCCTAGGATAGATCTGAGCCTTTAAAATCCGTCACAAGCCTCCTACCATGTCTTGAGGAACAAGTCAGGTGCACCCAGGCCAAACTGGCCGACCACCCAAGTCGACAGGTGTGTCGACACCACCTGGGGTGTGTCGACTCCCAAGTCGACTCCCCAGTCGACTTGGGGGTGGCGGGAATTTTTCCCGCCTCTTCTGCTTGGCTGAATTTGAAATCTGAATTCAAATTTGAACTGTTTTTGAACTTGAAATTTTCTGAAAACTTTGACAGGCCATAACTTGGTCATACGGACTCCGATTTTCGAAAACTCGGACTCTATTTCGCGTATTTTTCTGAGATGAACGCAATGGCATAGCCCGTTTCCCTTGATTCAGATTTTATAATTAAATTCTGCCTTGATTCTCGTCTTAGCATGTTGTAAAAATCTGGGTTGTTACAGAATGAAATTACCGGTATGTTCAAAAGTCCATGGTTTCCAACCAGCTACAACAATCAGCTTTATAATACTCAATAACAATTTTAATGCGTGGTAAAATATGCTTGGCATAAAATAGAGCCCGGTCTTTAAAAAAAGATCAAAAAGTTGACACCAAAAAGCCTTTAAATGTTAACTTCCAAAAGAACTGAGAAACAATTATCTTTTTAGCTATCGGAGCTAAAGATGTAAAGGAAACTAAATGCTAATTGATGTCCAAGCTTCACATGTGCGTTTATCTGACATAACAAAGGATAAGACGTAAATAGTATGTTTTCATAATATTGACTTTCATAATCCAAATTTGGAATCTGGTTTTCATACATGGTACGGACTGAAGTTAACAAACGCAAAAAAAAGATAACATATTTGTAATCTTCAATAGAAGTATCAGTAGTAGAACTAAAAACAAAAGATCAGTTTCAACAGTTGGAATGCTAAAGGGATTGCATTTTATGCTGAAAACCATGAAATGGCAGTTGCGACATTAACGTCAACTTCAATAAAGATAAATGTTTAAAAGAAATTGACACATGAATTAACGATCATTATTATCGAAGCAGTTAAGACTTTTCAAAAGCTTCATAACCTGAAAACGTCTTCAAATTGCGTTTGTCAACCTAGCATCAAGGTAACCACCACTAGGAAAGTACATCATATACATTTACTCTGCTTGTATATTTAATGTTAACGGTTAAAACGACATATTGTTGCAAAAAACCTTTTTGCTAAATCGGATAAATATTAAATGATCAAGGAAAGTTCAATAGATGACAAATAAGATGATCACAGTAGCCACATCCTCTAAAGTGACTTTTCTTGTTGCTCAACGTCAAAAAGTATAGATAAAACTATATTTATAACCATATGTAGAAGTTTATATTGGAGAACAAAAGGCCTGTTATCACAAATAAGAAAACATACTTGCCAATAATGATCGTGCTTTATGTGAAATTAGTCGACTGCTTCAAGCACCATAAATTGTTGGTGAATCACATACTTATATACTCAATGACATTGACATCGATATTTAAGGTTATCCATATCCTAATGTTAATGGAAACCCAAACGTATTTAATATACCAGAATTATGAACTAATGACAATGCGTGCCCGTCCAGAAGCTTTCCTCACTAATCATGCATGTAGTTTTTTCCAAATTCTAGTCCTAAATAGATTATAAATATCTTTATTAATTATATCTTACATCTCATTTTATTATTTTATGGGGAAAAAATTGTATCCTTTTTAGTCCAAACCAAATATTAGCCATTGTTGTCGTATCCAGATATAAGTTAGGCTATTTATAGCTCGGAAAAGCTATTGTAAAGCTTTCAAAATGATCTGTCTTATTTTAAATAGGTTGTAAGCCCATATCACCATTCAAATTAAGCATGCTAAAATTACCATATTTAGGTTATTTGTAAAAGGACTACTGTAATGAAGGACTGCTGCAAAAACTGATACTAACAAATTTAAAATGAAGGTTAAGTATATGCATAGCGTTTCTCTAGAATTTTACGGTTTTTCATATAAAATACTTGTGATGTCGCTAGTAAGTGCTACTAACTAAGAGAAATTGAATCTATTTCTAACATAGAAAATACTTAATGTTTTGCTAAAATATGAGAACTTACATCTCTCTTTCAACGGTATCTTTAGATTAATATTTTATGTTTTGAAGTTGCATAGGCATGTACACTAAGAAACAAATTTGTACTCTTGCTTTAAATCATTGAATGATCTATAAGAAGTAGTTTCATAACGAAACATTGAATATTTTCAGTTCTAAATCCACATCCAATCAACAATAGAAATAATCAAAATCAAATCTCACCCTTTGCAGCATTGATGACAACAGAAAGACACTGTAGGAGAAGGATACCACTATGACGTCCTTGTACGATTCAATTATATCTCCTAAATCCTTACCTGTAACCAAAAAAACCACAAAATAACAGAGTTCAATATAGAAGCTGATCAAATATTTTCACTTGCCAAACTCAAATCATGGGAACTGCTCTATAGCTATAAATATAATTACTCTCTGAACCATTAATTTCTTTAATCCCCGATACCGTACTACTCGTTAGCAAGTAAATCCAATATATTGTGTAATTCAACAACGCCGTATATGTAAAAATATCCATGATTATTTTTTTGTTAGGAAATGGAAATCTAAATATTTTTTGTATGCAAACTCGAAAAATCCAGCACCAGTCACATTACTATAAATTTAGTGTGGTGCTAAGGGTACCGCAAAAATGCTTCGAGTACCACGCTACCGCCGACCAAACAGTGTTCGGCCGACGGTTGTGCACCGAATACGACCAAAAAAAAAAGCGTTTGGCGGTACCTGTGTTACCCCGAAACAGAAAGAGTGGTGCCCCTTAGCACTGCACTAAATTTATATTATCAAACCACAAAAATAATTATATTATCAAACCATAAAAAAATGACACATAAATATATTAGGCATAAGATAAAATAGCAGGCAATATCATTTCAAAATTGAAACACACACTTCTTTTATACGCCAAGTATATGACTCTTCCTAGAATTAGTGGACGACGTCTTATTTAATAACTAAATCATGGTTAATAATCGTTGGCTCCCATTTCATTCATAGATCTAGTTCTGCAATGGGTGAAACGGAATCTACAAGTGAGCTGACATACAGAACTTCCAAAATTGCAACTACCTTGATATCCATGTGAAGCACCAAATCTTCATAACAGGGCATATAATTGAAAAGTAAAACCCAATTTCGCCATTTACAATAAACTGTCATCGCAGATCTAAAATAGAAATTCCCTTGAAAATTAAGTTTTACAGATGGAGAAAGCTGATGACTTGTTGATGCCTTTGAGCAACTCAGTGATACTGTCACATGGAAATCACTGGTGAAAAAATCGATTCAGTGGACTATATTATACATGATATTAATATAAGCAGAAAATTGATTTTAACCTAACATAATTTTTCAATATATGGATCTCAGTAGAATAAATTCATTTTAGCAAGTAATTAGTGGAAAAAAATTGGTAGATAAGTAAACAAATGGACGATGTGGAAATGTGATAGAAATATCACCTACAGCCGATGACTTGTTGATGCCTTTGAGCCAAGTCGATGGGCGCTTATGTAACATTGGTTGTCCTAAGCCACCGTTGAGAGAGTGGAGAAAAACATAGCGTTGTAATGGAGCGAGGCTTCGTTGGGAGCAAATCAGATCGCATTCAATTTAGGGCTAGGTTGAAGATGGGGAGTGATGGAAAAAAGAAACGAAAATAAGCCAAAGGAAAGGAGGGATGATTTGGGATGAGGGTTGTAAGAACCCGTAACTTCCCCGTGAAGGAAAGAGCGGATACTTTGAGAACAACACACAAAAGGATGTAGACGGAAGAACCTTTCATTGTTATTACAACAATTCCATCAGAATACAAGAATATATAGAGTATAAATGAATAAATTACATTCAACAAATATCAGATATTTAAATTACATTTAAATACATCGCAGCGGAAAATAATACAAAAGCACAACTGAAAGTGATACACGGATACAGAGCTTTCCGAGCATCGTTCCAGCTGTAAATCAGGACCCTGTGAATATAAATCTGCAAAACCAAAACTACTAGCTGCCCGTGTCGAAAATAGGGGCACCCAGAGTTTAGGTTAAAACAATAAACTCCAGGTCAGTCATGTGACTGGTGTGAGAACTAAAACAGTTAATTAAAACTTTGCTTTAAAAGATAGTAATTCAAGGGACCACGCCGTATAACACGGAACGGGTTTCCTCCCAAGAATACTAGTGCATATGACAAAACAGTGCAATGCTTTTTGGAAAAATGAAGCTATTATAAGACCCAGGTCCCATCACACAATGCAACGCAAGCCGGAGGATAGGGTTTTCCCTTATAATAGCCAAACATGCTTGGTACGTCAAAACAAATCATTTGATACTATTATAAGTGTATAGTGTCAAAACAATTTTCAATCATAAATATCAATCATAGGCGGCATGGGTACCATCTATCATGTCGCCATACTAGTTCTACAATTAAAACCGCAATATCACGTATTGGAAATTGGATTCCGTCATGAGCCGAGGCAAGGGGCAAGCTCCTCTCCGCGTTTGAGACACTCTAGCAAATGTCTCAGGACCCCACTTTGATCCTTGGAATCGGTTGGGCCGGTCCTCTCTTACTTTTGAGGATTAGTTATTCCTGAACACACGTTTCCCGGTCCTTACAGACCTATATCCGAGGCGCCTCACATTCCAACAACCACACAGGTGAAAAGTATATAAATGTCAGGGCTGGTAGGTCACTGACACCACCCTAGCTAGAAAGAAACGTCGTGCTCTCCCAGCGGTCCGTCTCCCGTTTTTGACTCATACCGAGGTGTGAGGCTCGCGAATTCACGCTATACACAAAGCTACGCCACACAGGCCGTGCTTTGATCATCAACCATAAGAATTTGCTTTTCAACAGAAGCCTTGATCAATTGCCACTTACGCGTGCCACACTGGCAATTCACTCCATGCGACTGATGTCCATCGATATACAACCTCTGAGCTCGTACGTCTCAGAGAAGGGCGTTAAGCAAGAGAATAAATTCTCTGCCGCCAAACAAATGTATATTTAATAGAGATCAATCAACACAGAATAAAATCCAATGTCAGACACACAATCCATTTACAAGTTCGTTCTGGGTCTGAACGAAACCGGAGGCACTTTCCTCGCATATCCATCCATCTCCAAGTACGTATGGACGATCACCAACTGTTTCCCTCATCCTGGGTGTACAGCCCAATCAAGATCATCAGTAATCACCCAAAACGATGTGAAGACTTCCGGTCTTCGACCACCGTCTTCATCTTCGACATCTCGTCGAATCGGTTATTCAGAATGGGTATAAACCCGGCCTTTCCGAATAACCCACGTATATGATAAACAAATGTTACACAAACACGACAAACGCCTCATTCCAATTCAGAATATTCTTTTATTCACAAAATCACATTCTTAGGGAATAGGTTCCCATTAATTTTATCCAAGGTAAATTCTTCTAAATTTATTCTTTAATCTTCCTTTGGATATCATTTCAAACTAGTCGGGATTAGCGAACCACACCGAAGTAATTATTTATTTTATTTCCCAATCCCAACCTATATATCCCATGGAGAAAACTGGTAATACTCCATAACTAATACCACGGTGTTATCGGTAAAATTAATTACCATTTCACGTTCAAATCTAATTAAAGATTTAACTGTCGCATTGGAGCAAAACTGGTGGTAGTCCATTCTCGATCACCTTTCAGATTTGATAATTTAAATTATCAATTCACATTTTAATCTAATTAAAGATTCATTGAAACTCCACTTCGTTTTAATCTTTTCAAAAATCAACATCCTGCCTTTAACTGGGTTAAAGAACCAATGTCATCTAAAACACGATCCACGATAAACCCAAATCACATTTGATATTAAATACAAGGCTCTGAATAGAAAATATACCGGCTTATATTCAATATCAAATTCTGAAACCAACAAATATTGTATTGGAAATAACGATATAAAATATATCTTTCAAATTTCCATAACAATATCTGTATAGTCACGAAATCCAACATCGAAATATTCCAAAGATAATTTCGATTCAACTCCAGTCCAATTCACGTATTGGGAATATAGATTATTTTTAAAATCACTTTCAAATTCAATCCGTTTATTTCAAAAATAAATTGATTTTAATTCTAGTTCAAAACTAGTTCATTTCGACAAAAATCTATTTTTATCCTTTAAAACGTGGAATTCTTTAGCCCAATTTTTCCCAATTCACTTCTTATGATTTTACACAAATTATAGATATTTTTAATAATTTTATCAAGGCCCGTACAGTCGATTTCCACCAACGGCCATCGAGCTTCACTTACAGCGACCTTTTCCAAATTTGATTTGGACATAATTCCAAATCCAACCGTTATATTTCAAATTTCTAATATTCATTGGAAAGCTCTTTTTGATACGAATCCAACGGTTCCGGTTTTAGGAGAATCCGGCGGTCGGATCTCCCGCAACGTCAATTTGAAGTCAATGGTCGAAATTCACGAACTACCGCGGCGCGGCGCGTTCTATTCAGGCCATTATATATATAATATATATATATATATATTATATATTTCGTCGATTTCCTTTTTAAAACGTATTTTATAAATCGTTTTAAATTCGTTTTCAAAACCATTTCAATGCTACATTCAATTTCAAATCGATTTGATTTCAATTCAATTCGAATTCATTTCAATTTTATTTAATTCAAATTCAAATTCGTTTCAATTCAATTCAAATTCTAATTCGTTTCAATTCAATTTCTAATTCGTTTCAATTCAATTCAATTTGAATTTACCTTCTATTTAATTCAATTCGAATTCATTTCAAATTGATTTCAATTCAATTTCAGTTCGTTTTAAATTTCATTCAAAACGATTTCAATTCGTTCTTAATTCAATTTCAATTTAATTCAATTTGAATTCATTTCTAATTGATTTGAATTCAAATTCACATTCTATTCAATTTGAATCGAATTCATTTTCTATTCGATTCGAATTCATTTCAAATTGATTCAATAAAATTTCAATTTGAATTTTAATCTAATTTAATTTGAATTTCATTTCAAAATATTAAATTTTGAAATCACTTTTCAATATTCATTATAAAACAAATAAAATCGATATAAATATCGTTCGCGTCAAAATAACGTATCTCTAATCAACACGGCTTTATATTTCAATAATTCGTTATTCTATTCCACAAATGAATATTTATTCTATTCAACACATGAATCTATATTTCTTTCAACACACGACTAATCTCAACACATGAGTACTGTCAACACATCACTATTTTTGTTATTTAAAATATTTTATAAAACTATGGTATCTATCGTTTGATTTTTTAATTAGTCTCCACCGTGAAGTAGTTCTAATTTGAAATATGATGCAGATGTAAATTTTATTATTAAAATATTTTACTCAACACATAAATAGTTTCAACACATGAATATTCTTTTATAATATTCATTATTTTTCCCGATTGGAATGAGGCCCAATCAATTACCATATAATGTTAATTATATGGGTTCCATACAACACATGTATATAATAGCAACGATAAACAATCAACCATCATCCAAAGTGCACCACACAACTGCATAAGCATCAAATATAAATAATCAACGCTTACACAGTCTGTCGACCAATCGATCGACATATACTGAAATAATTAGGATTAGTGTACCCAAATATCATCCCAACACCCGTGTGGGGTTTCAAATCAACCAACACATATTTTTATTCGTGCAGTTGGGCGATGTGTAAAATTTATCGACCCAATCAATATCAGTCAAACCAGTGTATATAAACAAATCGGCCGATTTGTTTATAAATATTTATTTATTCACATTCTCGTTAAAAATTATATTTTTAACGATAATTAATTTATTTCAACCATCTACAATTTATTATCGATTTCACATCAACATCACAAACAATTTCACAACACATCAATTAAACAAACAAGCCATCCATGGTCTGTGGATGACGGGTGTCGGGTGCTACTAAGCACCGTCTGCATCCTAGTATATATATATAACTAGAAAAAGGAAATTTGAGTGAAAAGTTCTCACCAATAGCTATCCCAACTTCATGACACTTCCAATGTAGGAAATCTTCGTTGTTCTCGCCTTTCGTCACTTTCGTTGCCCGTAGCCACTACATATATAAAAATCGAATTCTTACTTCGCTATTCAATATATAAAAATCGAATTTTTTCTTCGCTATTCAATATATAAAAATCGAATTTTTACTTCGCTATTCAATATATAAAAATCGAATTTTTACTTCGCTATTCAATATATAAAAATCGAATTTTTACTTCGCTATTCAATATATAACAATCGAATTTTTACTTCGCTATTCAATATATAAAAATCGAATTTTTACTTAGTTGCCATGTATATAAAAATCCCATTTTTATAATCACGCTATATGGATAAAAATTCTATTTTTACATCGCCACTATATAGACAAAAATTATATTTTTACATCGCTATTCTCTACATAAAGATTTCGCCTTTTCAAATATAAAGATTTCGCCTTATATAGAATAAAAATCAGATTTTTATTATGCTACTTCATTAAAAATCCAACCTTTGTTTATTTAAAAATCTTATCTTTCTAACTATTTTTATTTCAAAACCTTTCATATAAAAACTACATTTCTATAATGCTATTATATATATATATATATATGAATCACGTTAAAAATTATATTTTCATGAATTTCATCCTATATAAAAATATATTTTTATTATTCCCTACTATATAAAGGTCATATTTTTAATACTTCTACATTATAAAAGATTATATTTTTCTATCTCACTTCAAACAATCTATATTTTTCTTTTCAAATCATATGTTATTTTTGCCATCGCTAAAAATCGCATCTTTTCTATTTTAAAAATCTAATCTTTATAATGCTACTCATTCATGTAAAAATCGTTTCTTTGCATTTACAAAAAGCAAACATTTTTATATTAAAAATCGAAGCTTTCAAATTAAAAATCAACGAAAACTTATAGCATTTCTCTTAGGGGTTCACCTCTCCGGAGAAGGGGTGTTGGAGGCTCGCAGGGGGTTGGGTGGTCGGCTGCAGGCCATCTGGGGCGTGGTGCGTTGGGTTTCGGATCTCAAGGGGCTAGGGTTTGGGTTTTTGGGGGCGGCTTTGGGTCTCGCGGAAGAGGAGAGGCACGAGGGGAGAGAAGAGAGGGCGAGAGGGGGCTGCGGTCGTGGTGGGGTGGTTTGGTGCTAACGTAGGCGGAGCAGGGGTCCACGGTGGCAGCGTGGGGCTTCGGGGTGTTTCCGTTCGAGGCTGGAAGGAAAGAAGGAGAAGGCGGAGATTGGAGGAGGGGGGCGCGCCTGAGGTGGGGCGTGGCCGTCGTCGATCACCAAGGGGAGGCGGCGGCGGTTCTTCCCCCCCCGTCGCTCCTTCCCTTTTTTTGACTTTTCAAAATGAACGGGGGGGCCTGAGGTAAAGAGATGAAGGGAGATTTTTAATTATTATTTTTAATTTTTAAAAAGTAACTTTTTCATTCGAACTCGAAACGAGGTCCACCGCCTGTCGTCCATAGCTAATTACCCCCATTCTGAACACAATGGGATGTGTACCCTAGGCTGATTCGATCATTTCGATCAGTTTTCGTCGAAATCAACATATAACTCTATATATTGAATTTGAACGCACGTTTCAATTTACTGGGGTCACATACTAACTCGAAAAATTTCAGAAAAATATTTTCTGGCTCGTATTGACGATACGGTCTTAACATAACTAGTTTCATCGAATTCTGAGACCGTTGGAAGAATGACCAATTTCCAATCGATTAAAATCAACTGAAACTGGTCAAACACGTTTTCCTTTGGCACGCTCACATATTGATTCGAAAAATTATGAAAATTGGAATCTAGCAATAACTTGACATCACGGATCCAACAAAAGTGGTTTCGTCGAAATCCGAGGTCGTTTGCAAAATTCCCATTTTTAAGGGCCTGAATTCC
Organism: Allium sativum; assembly: GCA_030737875.1. Taxonomy (NCBI): domain Eukaryota; kingdom Viridiplantae; phylum Streptophyta; class Magnoliopsida; order Asparagales; family Amaryllidaceae; genus Allium; species Allium sativum. The sequence goes on along the minus strand of CM060918.1, from coordinate 220,683,206 downwards.
ATAGCGACTATTCAGAATTTTCAACTGGACATATCTTTTGATCCCCGCTATGAAATTTCAATTTCTCGGATTTGTTGGAAAGATATCATCAATTAGATCCTATTATTTTTGGTTTCACTAAAATCCGGTTTATTTTGCACCCGGTACATTCAATTGAAGTTTGAAATCGAATTATCGAACTACCGCGCCATTTTTAATTCTATTTATAATTATATATAATTATTTATATTCTATCTACGACGTATATAATATATACGTTTGAATTCTATTCAAAATAAATTTCTCGTCGATATTATTTAAAATAATCCATTTTAAATGTTCAAACTTCGCTAAAATTGCCAAAATAAAAATTTTAAACTGGCCCGCATTTTCGGGTTGTTACAATGGTAGAGATGTAGACTATTTGACTGGAGGGGCAACGGTTTTCTCGCTTTCAATTTATGGCAGAGACGATTGAGTTCAAATTAGTGAGGATGCCCGAGATGCTTGAATGCAAATTCAATAATTATATTATAGTATAGATAGATTACGGTTAATTAGGGATGATTAGTGATAATTAGGGAAATTACACTTCAAAAAAATATGTAAAAATTCTAGAATATTATTTTATGCCTCTGTTAGAAATTTGGAATATTTTGGATTAGGTTTGCTAATTGTATGGTTAAATCATGATTAAGGGGATTAAGAGGAAAACATTGGTTTTTTGGCTATGTTTGATCCATATTAACATGTTAAATCGTTGTTTCGGTGTTTATGATTGGTTCCTATCTGGATCCTGAGTTCTAACTTCCTATCCAGATAGGAACCAACAAGTTAACTTCATGATTGGACTTTACTGCGTGACATGTGCAAAGGGGTCATCGATATCTATAACTTTGGTACACCACTAAGAAACGGATGATAGGCTATGGATAAGTGCAGTGGAGTCGTCGGGACTCCAAAGGGCAAAGTGATCGTAGCATGGCTATGAGCCAGTGCAGTGGAGTCGTCACGACTCCAAAGGAGAAAAGTGGACATAGCAAAGGATTGGTAGCTATGGATCAACAAAATGGGGTCGTTATGACTCCCAAGGGAAAAGTCATCGTAGCAAAGGATTTGGTGACCAAAGTGGTGGATATCGTATACTTTACGCACTAAGTGAGAGATGTGAGGTTGATTGCTATGTTTGATGTTTGCTATCAACATGACATGTGCACTTCCACTTTACACTTTATGTTAGTGTTACCTTAGAGTACTATACATCTTGTTGTGCTAACTCTTTGGTTGCAGGTCCAGGTTCAGGTATGATTATTTATACCTATTATTGTTCTGTTTCACTGTTATCGCTCATACCAGACTTTTGTCTGACCCAGAGTTTCATGTCTCTTCTTATTACTCTAGGTGCTCCTAAACGAGCAAACTAGAGACAAGTTAGGTGGTATGCAGGAGTAGCTGTCCGGAGACGAGCAGGAGGCCTCCATGTACTATTTACATACATTCTCCCTGTATTGTTGTTGATCACTACTTTGGGCATTAGTAGTGTACCTTTTCTATTTTGATTTAGAGACGGTATTTTGAAATTCTAATAATGATGGTTTGGATCATAAGCTGTATTTTGGATTCCGCTGCTATGATGGTTTAGTTTTCAGCTTATGCACTGTCTCGCCTGTTTTAGGTCAAGTTATGTTATTACTACATTTTATTCCATGCGTTGTGAGATATCCTACAGGTTCTTGATGATTCATTGTTTTAAATCCCTTTCCTTTGACGACTGTCCCGTGCTAGTTAGACATTGGCACAGCGCATTCCGGAGAAATGCCTGCTGGTCCGGGGCAGGCCGTCACACTTGGTATCACAGCCTAGATTGCATAGTTAACCTAGGGGAAGACATCAGGGAGAGATAGTATACGTATATGAAAGCGCCTATTTGTGATATTTTGGTTTTGAAAAGCTATATATATACACTATTAGTATATCTAAAGATGAAGTTGCACTGCACTAGCACCACTAAGGAGATGGTTAATCGTTTTCTCCTTATAGATTGAACAATGAGCCGATATACGAGGAGTACGGGTTCAAGGGCTAATGATAGGAATGTCCCTGATATGAGGGCGATGTTTAATATCTTCATGCGAGAGATGCTTAGGGATGTTCAGGGAATAGTTCCTAATGCTACTAACGACGGTGGTGCAGCGGTGCAGGCGCCTAGAGCCGATTTCGCCAAGCTTAACAAGGATTATACTAGTCTTGGTGGGAAGCCGTTCCATGGAACGGAATCGGCTACGGATGTTCGAGATTGGCTTGATAGTTGTGAGCGCATCTTCGAGGATTTGGGAATCGATGATGCAATAAAGAGAAAGTTAGCATTGCGTCAACTTCAAGGACGGGAAATGAATTGGTGGAATGCCATTAAAGCGGCTACTCATGAGGATCAAGTTACTTGGAATCAGTTTAAGGCTTGATTCAGCGATAAGTTTATTCCAGTTGCTCAGATATCAGAATTGTTCAGGAAATTTTTGGAACTTAAGCAGAATGGTGGGGCAATCTTGAAATATATTGTTGAGTTTGATACTTTATCGAAATATGGACTATCTCTTATCGATACTGTCGAGAAGAAGAATGAGAAGTTCATAACTGGCCTAGATGAGTACTTGGGGGAAAGAATCATAAACCACATTGATGAAACCTTCGAATCCATAGTGGGAAAAGGCATTGAGGCCGAGTGCCTTTACTCTAAGTCAAAGACAAAGGTTGCTATTACATCTGCAGGGGAGCCAAAGCCGTAGGCAAGCGGTGGAGGCAAGAATAATTCGCAGAATAAGAGAAAACAGAACCAAGCTAAGGATGGTCAAAAGAAGAATAAGAAAGATGTAGAGTGCTATAGCTGTGGCAAGAAGGGACACTATGCCAAAGATTGTCGAGCAAAGCCAGCGGACAAGAATTGCTTCAATTGCGGCTAAGTGGGACACCACAAAAATAAATGTCCATAACCCCCTAAAGAGAAGCAGATCGTGAAAGCATATGCTATCAACGTTGTTCCTTCTTCGTCGAATGCCCCAACTGCGGCAGAGAAAGGAAAGGGTGTCGTCATTCAAGGTATGCTTTCCATTTATGATGTTCATGTTCGAGTGTTGTTTGATACTAGGGCTTCCCATTCCTTCATATCTAGTGACCTGGTAGATAGGTTTGGATTGGAACCCGAGATATTCGATAGACCTTTAGTTGTGACGAACCCGATCGGTGGTTCGACTAGCCTTAGTATGATTTGTCGTAATTTGGTCTTAACGAGTCATGGATGTATGTTTGCTTGTGATTGCTTTGTTTTGGGCTTTACTGGGTTTGGCATTATTTTGGGAGTCGATTGGCTCCAATGGTATGGGGTGGTGGTGGACTGTGAGGGGTCTTCGGTGACCGTTAGGGCGGATGATGGGTGGAGGGTACTGTTTGGTAGCCTACCTAGTGATGGGATGATGGCTAGTTTTCTGAATTCCCTTGACATCCCACATGATAAGTTGTCAGATGTGCCTATTGCTGGCGAGTATATGGACATCTTCGGTGAAGTGACTGGATTTCCACCACATCGAGAGATCGAGTTTCGGATTGATTTAGTGAAAGACGCCAGACCTATAGTGATGCCACTTCGTCGTATGGCGCCAAGGAAGCAGCGAGAGCTCGGTGTGCAAGTAAGCAATCTTTTGAAAAAGGTATTTATCCAAAGAAGTGTTTCCGAGTGGGGAGCACCAGCTGTATTTGCTACCAAGGTCGATGGTTCCCTTCGATTGTGTGTGGTCTACCGCGAGTTGGACAAGGTGATGAGGAAGATTAAGTATCCTCTTCCGCGGATAGACGATTTGTTTGATCAGTTGAATGGAGCAAGAGTGTTCTCCTAATTAGATCTCGCTACAGGTTTTCAACAGCTCCGAGTAGCAGTTGAGAGTATACCTAAAACGGCATTTTGGACGTCGTCTGGATTTTATGAGTGGTTGGTAATGCCATTCGGGTTGACCAATGCACCATCATACTTTGGGGATCTTATGAATAGGGTATTCAGGGATCAATTGAATAAGTTTGTTTTGTGTTCGTAGCCGATATCTTAGTTTATTCGAGGATGGAGGAAGAACACAAGGAACATTTGAGCATAGTGATGGAGGTGTTGAGGAAACACCAATTGAAAGAAATTTTTTCTAAATGTCACTTCTGGAGGAGGGAAGTGAGGTTCTTGGGCCATGTTGTTTCATAGAATGGTATAGCCGTGGACCCTGCGAAGGTGGCTACAGTGCAAGATTGCTCTATGCCCATGAACGCAACGGACATGAGAAGTTTCTTGGGATTAGCTGGATATTATCGTGAGTTTATTCAAGACTTCTCCAAGATAGCGGCATCGTTAAATCAGTTGACCAAGAAGAATCAAGCTTTTGCTTGGGACGGAAGGTGTGAGAATGCATTTAAGAGCCTAAAGGAGAAGTTAACGTGCGCACCAGTGTTAGTTATTCCTAAGGGGAACGAAGAGATGACAGTATACATGGATGCCTGTGGTACCGGACAAGGTGCTATACTGATGCAAGGAGGTAGGGTTGTGGCTTATGCTAGTCGACAACTGAAACCGCATGAGAAAAGATATCCTACCCCTGATTTGGAATTGGCAGCGATCATATTCGTGTTGAAGATGTGGAGACATTATCTCTTGGGAGAAAGATTCGAGTTGTTTATCGATCATAAGTCATTAAAGTACCTTTTCTCTTAAAAGGATTTAAATCTTCGTCAGTAGAGATGGTTAGAGTTCTTGGCTTCATATGATTTCAATAACGCATATACAACTAGGAAAGGTAATGCGGTAGCTGATGCATTAAGTAGGAGACATGCCAGTTTGAGTGCTATGTTTCTTGAATGGAAACAACTGGAGTATACTGCAGGATATGATTTCAGACCTAAGTGCGAACTAGATCTAGAGATGTTAGCAAGTTTGACTATCAGACCCACCTTGATTGAGTGGACCGGTTCCAGCCAGAGGGATGATCCTAACCTTTTGGAAATCATCTCTAAGGCAGAGATGAGTATTGATGGTGAGGAGATGAACAAGTATGGACTTGATCGAGAAGGATGGCTTCGAAAGAATGGTAGAGTAGTTGTACCCAATGTTAATGGATTGAGAGATGAAGTGCTTAGTGAATGTCATCACTTGAAACTGACTATACATCCTGGTGGTAACAAAATGTATCGAGACATGAAGCAGACCAACTACTGGGAAGGGGTAAATAGAGACGTTGGGAATTTTATATCAAAGTGCATGAATTGTCGGTTAGTTAAAGCCAAGCAAAAGAAGCCTAATGGTCTGTTACAACCATTGGAAATTCCCGAATGGAAATGGGAACAAGCCTCAATGGATTTCATTGATGGTTTACCAAGGACTAGATTGGGTCATGATAGTATTTGGGTGATTATGGACTGATTGACCAAGAGTGCAAGGTTTATATCGGTCAAGTCGAATAGAACGACAACTAAGTTAGCAGAATTGTATATGAAGTGGGTAGTGAGATTTCATGGAATACCTAAAGGTATCGTGAGTGACTGAGATCCATTATTTACTAGTGGGTGTTGGAAGAGCTTATAAGAGGCTTTAGGGTTAGAATTACATCTTAGTACGGCGTACCATCCTCAAATCGACGATCAAACGGAGAGGGTGAATCGTGTATTAGAGGATCTCTTGAGAGCTTGTATATTGGATTTTGGGGGATCACGGGATGACCATTTTCATCTGGTTGAGATCGCTTATAATAATAGTTATCATTCCAGTATTGGTAAGGCTCCATTTGAAGCTTTATATGGAAGACCATGCAACTCACCATCATGTTGGTTAGAAATCGGTGAGAAGTTTGTACTTGGGCCAGATTGATAAGAGAAACTTCAGATAAAATCAAGATTATTCAACAACGAATGAAAGTTGCCCAAGATAAGCAGAAGAGTTATGCTGATAAAAGGTGATGAGATTTGAAATTCTCCATTGGCGACTTGGTATTCATTAAGATCTCTCCGTTGAATAGTGTGATTCGTTTTGGTAGGAGAAGTAAGTTGGCACCAAGGTTTGTTGGTCCATTTCCATGTTCTTAAACAAGTTGGGAATTTAGCGTATAAATTTGGATTACCAGACAAGATGGCAGGTGTTCACGACGTATTTCATGTTTCCCAGTTAAGCAAGTTCGTGCATGATTCTGATATGACTATTTCACCAGATCAGTTGGATGATATCGAGGTAGAATCCGAGGCAGTTTGGAGCCGTAGGACGATTCGTATTGTCGGACATGATACGAAATAACTTAGAAGGAAGACGGTGGAACTAGTCAAGGTCCAGTGGGGGCGATAATGAGAATGAATGTACTTGGGAAACAGAGGAGAACATAAAAAGGTCGTATCCAGAACACTTTGCCTGGTAAGGTTTTAATCGCGGTATAGTTATCCCCTTGTTAGTAAACCGCATGCTAGGATAGGCTTGTTGTGTTGTTATGTATGTTTAATTGTTGCAAATGGTTGATAGGCATGCAGGATCCTTTGTATGTTTTGATTAAGGAATTTCGAGGGAGAAATTTCTTAAAGGGGGGGAGGGGAGTGTAACGACCCGCATTCGATGCATCAGATGATCGTAGAATATTTATTTTATTTTCACACGAAGTCGTATGGTCGTGTAACTTTGGGGAACGACTATTGGCGTCATTTCCCATGTTCACGATTTTTGTCGAATTTTATATGACCGTTATGCCCCTAGCGAACCTTGTTTCGCCTATAACTTTTGAGTGGTAAGGAGTTTTGACCTAAAACCACTTCCATTGGATTCAGACGATGGTTTACCTTTCCATAGAGTGGTCACATTTGTCAAACTACCATTTGGGAGATATGGCGGAAATAAGGTTTGAAAGGTGAAAAACAACTTAACCGGGCTTAATAGGGTAATTAGTGGATGGGCCCATAACCCATTTCGGGATTAGGGTTATGCGGAGGCTGAAATGAGTTAGGAAACCATCTCATTTCAGTTTTCTAGCCGCCACTTACATCTCTTGAAATATAGCAATGGCCTCCACCTTCTAAATTCATCTTTAATCACTTTCTGATCGCATATTAAGCTAATCTACATCAAATTAAGGCGGACTAGCACAGAAATCGAGAAAGAGATGTTGGAATACATTGGGATCCATGCCAAATCAGTTAAAGTTTCATATCTGAGATTTATTTGTGGCTAAGGTGAGTGATTTGCACTTTTATTCACTAATTACGGCTAATTAGGGGTGATTAGTGATAATTAGAGAAATTACACCTCAGAAAAATATGGAAAATATGTAAAAGTTCTGGAATATTATTTTATGCCTTTGTTAGATATTTGGGATATTTTGGATTAGGTTTGCTAATCGTATGGTTAAATCATGATTAAGGGGATTAAGAGGAAAACATGGGTTTTTTGGGTATGTTTGATCCATATTAACATGTTAAATCGTTGTTTTGGTGTTTATGGTCGATTCTATATGTTGCTAATATTGTTTTGTATGCTTTGTGACTGTATAGTAAAGTTAGAATGGTCGAAAATGCCGTCGTATGGCGTAAATAGCTCGCTGGAAAAGTTGCAGGAAATTAGTCATACCCCGATCGTGAAGCACATATCACGTGCTGACCCCTACTCGTGCTCCCCTCTACAAGTCATGAGCTGATACCAGGGTGCGAACCACGACCCGAAGCGTGAATCATGAACCACCTCCACGAGCAGAGCTGTAACAACCCGTATTTTCAATAACCTGTTATAACATAAATTGAGGCAGAATTTAATTCTATAATCTGAATCAAGGGAAACGGGCTATGCCATTGCGTTCGTCTCGGAAAAATACGCGAAATAGAGTCTGAGTTTTCGAAAATCGGAGTCCGTATGAAGAAGATATGGACGAATGAAGTTAGGCAGAAAAACCGAAAACTAGCCAGAATGCACTGGCGCACTTGTGAAGTGCGCCAACACAAAAATGCACTGGCGCACTTGTGAAGTGCGCCAACACATTTTTACACTGGCGCACTTGGGAAGTGCGCCCGTGTCGAGCCAGAAAACCTGCACAGTTTCTAGAGAGTTCTGTGGTTGGGTGCACCAGTTTGGGGTTTGGGCTTGGTCTTAGGGCTGGTTTCTGGAAGGCTCCGAAATCTAAGGGTCCTAATCTAATTTAGGGTTAATCTAAGGGCCTAAAATACTAGCCTAATCTATAAATAAGACCCTAACCTACCCTAAATCATTCATTATTCATTCTAGCAACTAAACTATGTCAAAATCAAACCTCTCATGGCTTCCACTCTCTTCATAAATTCCTAAATCAAATTTTTAAGAGATTACCATGCATACAAGTGTATTTAGGCTTGTATGATCCTCTTTAGCTTGCATTAAAGTCTTGTTTCTCTATTGGCATCATAAAGGAGGAGTCTTGATCAAGTTTGCTTGCATTTTTGGGGTTTAATTAGTTGCATAAGGGGTTTCTTACATTTGCTAAACTCATTTGAGTCCGCATAAGCATTGTAAGCCCTATTCCTTTCATACTTGAACTTTAAAGTTAAAAGTATGATATGCAAGTTTTCTATCATATGTTATGCAAGTTTAAGTATGCAAGTATGATATGCAAGTTACCATATGTCATGCAAGTTTTAGTATGCAAGTATGATATGCAAGTTACCATATGTCATGCAAGTTTTATTATGCAAGTATGATATGCAAGTTGTCATATGCTATGCAAGTTTTGTATGCAAGTTTGATATGCAAGTTGTCATATGTTATGTAAGTTGATATGCAAGTTTATCATGTTGTAATATGCAAGTTGATATGCAAGTTTATCATGTTGTAAGATGCAAGTTTATAGGCAAGTATGTCATGTTATGGTATGCAAGTATGTTATGCAAGTTTGGGTTGAACATTTTGTTCATGCTATCATGTTATGCATGCATATGAACACTATGCAAGTTAAAATGATGTTATGCATGCATATGAACTTTATGCAAGTTGAAATCATGTTATGTATGCATATGAACACTATGCAAGTTAAAATGATGTTATGCATGCATATGAACTTTATGCAAGTTGAAATCATGTTATGTATGCATATGAACACTATGCAAGTTAAAATGATGTTATGCATGCATATGAACTTTATGCAAGTTGAAACCATGTTATGTATGCATATGAACACTATGCAAGTTAAAATGATGTTATGCATGCTTACGAATATTTTGCAAGTTGATAACAAGATATGCAAGTTTATGATCACATCTTTGTCTCATATGCCACCATGTTGAACTTGTGGCTTCAACACTTTTATGTCATGATTATGCAAAGTTCCCTCTTTCTATCCTTTATGCGCTATTGCGATATGTAAGCGATGGGATTGCGTTTGGGGTTGGGTAAACTTAAAAGACATAAAAACGTAAGCTTGGGAATTTACCTATTAAGTTAGGTCTACCCATTGGGAATTTACCTATTAAGTTAGGTCTACCCAATTGCTTGAAAAACTTGTAATGTGTTTTGGAAACATGGTGGACATGACACTTAGAAAAGATAAGTGTGACCAACTCGAGGTTGGGTTAAGTTTGTAGCGTAAACCTACCCGGAACCGACCGGCTTAACTAGTTGCTACAAACAATAAGACCCAATGTGAGAAGTTGGTCATGTTGTACCTTGAACCCGAGGTTAGACCAAGTTGTGGTGTAAAGCTACCCGGACCCGCCGGCTTAACTAGTAACCACAACAAAGTCTAATGTGAGAGGTTAAGGCGCATTAATTAATTAATGCCTTGTGATTAGGGTTAAGTCATGGACCGCTGGAATACTTAACCAATGAAAACACGATGGGTTGGTAGGGTTAAGTCATGAACCTTGGGTACACTTAACCAACTTGGTACTTGAATGAGTTGGGTTAACCACGTTAACCCATTAAGGAAACCCTAGTTGCGTGGTCCTTTGCACCAGTAACCCTCTTAGTTGTATCATGACACCCTAGGGACTAGGCTAGGGAGGGGCACGATTACTGGGATGCCATGTAACCGACCAAACGACGGCTGAGTATGTGCGCCGGTGTGGGTTCAGGCGGGCCATGATCGTGCACATGGTCCGGAGTTGAAAAAGCAGGCACGGGCACCAGTAGGTTTAAACTGTGCGTACTTGGTTTGTGTCGGTGGTTGACACCCTAGGACTTGATACACCCTAGGGTGGACCTAGCACAGTTTAGCTACACTTCGTAGTTGGGCCGTATGACACAGACACTTGACGAGTTAGGCTTTAGGGAGCCGATCGACTAGACCGTGCTAGTTGGACCTTGGTTTGGGTCATTCTTGATGTTGGGCCAAACTTGGGCCCGGGGATCACTTCTTGTTTACACTTTGGACCTCGTATTGGGGTCACTTCATGTTATTAGGCCAAAGCTTGGGCCAAGAGATCAATACTCGTTTATTCAAGTCATGTTAGTTTACTAGTACACCTGTGGTGCAAAACCTTAATCCTGATTATGCGATGACACCTTTATCTACCTTGATAGTTAATCATCATGCTAGTATGTTGTTATCCTTATGATCATCCCTTGTTGCCCATACCAGTTAACTTTATCAGTTTACATTGATTGTAGTAGGGCTTACTCAGTCTTTTTGACTGACCTGTTTTCTTTCGCCTCTTTTCTTCCGTTCCCCCCCCCCCTCAGGTTCTCAGGGTGGGAACATTGGAGCTTAGCTTGGATCTTGTAACGACCCGCAGTCTACGCATCATAGGATCGTAGAATATTTATTTCTTTCACATACGAAGTCGTATGGTCATGTAACTTTGGGGGACGACTATTGGGGTCATTTCCCATGTTCATGATTTTTCCCGATTTTTAAATGACCATTTTACCCCTAGTTGGCACTGTTTTGGTCATAACTTTTGACTGAAAAGGAATTTTGACCTGAAACCACTTCCATTGGCTCCGGATGATGGTTTCTCTTTTCGTAGAGTGGTCACATTAGTCAAACGGACTCACCGTTTGGGAGATATGGCTGAAACAAGTTTCAGATGGTGAAAAACAGCTTAATTGGGCTTAACCGGGTGATTAACAGCTAGGCCCAAAAGGGAATTTCGGGTTTAGGGGTATATAGGGGCTGATTAGGGTTAGAAAACATTTCTTTAGACATTTTCCAGCTGCCACTTTCATTCCTCTTAACCTAGCCATGGCCTCCACTCTCTAAATCTCTCTAAAACACCCAAAATCACTTCCTAATCAAGGATTAAGGCTTAAAGGCATCAAATCAAGGAGGATTAGCACAAGGACCGAGGTAGAGCTGCTGTTATATATTGGAATTCGTGCAAATCAGAGGTTCACTTCAGATTTGGAAGTTTTATTGTGGCAAAGGTGAGTGATTTGCATAGTTTTTGCACTAATTACGGTAATTAAGGGTAATTAGTGAAGATTAGTGAAATTATACACTAATAAATTCTGGAAAAATGTTTAGAAATTCTTAAATAATGTTTTATGCCTCTGGTTGAAATTTGGTTCGATTTGATTAAGTTTTGTTAACCCTATGATCAGTTTTACTTAAACATGCTTAAGGGAAAATAGGGAGTTTTGGCCACTTTTGATCCATTTTGATTCATTTGAATGGTTGTTTGCTGTTGTAGTTGCTATTACATGTTGCTGTGACTCTATGGTGTGTTTTATGATTGATTAGAAGTGTTAGATTTGTCAAAAACGCCGTCGAATGGCGTAAACTGCTCGCTGGAAGGCTACAGGAAATCATCCGAACCGAATCGGTGGGAGTGAGGGCGATCCGATTCGATGGCGCGACCCGATCCGCCGATGGCTGAAGACCCCGATCCGATGGCACGACCCGATCCGCCTCTCGTGAGCATACCCGAACCGATCCACTTCAGAAGCTCACGATCTGAACCGATGTGTCTCCACGACCGAAGGGAAGCGCCACGAGCTATGGAGCACGACCCGAACCAGTGGGAGTGCCTCGACTCGATCCGACCTGGTGAAGGCGATACGATCCGCGAACCGATCCGAGGTGGAGCACGATCCGATGATGGCGACCCGACCTGGAGAGTGTGCCACGATCCGAGCTGGGGAGGAGGTTATTCACGATCCGACGGTGATGACTACGAACTGAATGAAGACCGATCTGGATAAAGATGATGACCAAAACCCGAGATGCAAAGGAAGTCCAAATGAGAAGCTAGAGCTCAAGATCCAGATGGGAATCAACGAGTTCGCTTCATGATTGGGCTTTGCTGCGGGACGCGTGTTAAGGGGTTATCGATGTCTATAGCTTTGGACTACTATGGTAGGAGGTACGGAGGCGGATTCAGGGCCATTATGGCATTGGTAGGACCAAGGACTACGACCAATGTGGTGGGTCATTGAAAGGTTTGGTCATGACTCCATGTGTTTAGCTTGGTCGCAGCAGGGTTCTACAAGTCGGGATTCGTCGTTACCTCAATTTGTCTAGTGTTCCAAAGTGGTAGATGTCGTACCCTTTACGCACTGAGTGAGAGATGTGAGGATGGTTGCTATGGATGATTTGTTTGCTATCATTATGACATGCACACCCCACCCCGTATTATTACACTATTTATTATGGCACCTTAGAGCATTGTACGGTATGTGGTACTAACTCTTTGGTTGCAGGTCCAGGTTCAGGTATGGTTTAGTATACCTGTTATTACTCTGTTTAGATGCTTATCGCTCATACCAGGCTTTACGTCTGACCCAGAGTTTTATGTCTCCTCTTATTACTCTGGGTGCTCACACGAGCAGACTAGAGACAGGTTAGATGGTGATGCACGGGTAGATGATCCGGAGACGAGCAGGAGGCTTCCACGTAATATATATATATATAGTATTCTCCCTGTGTTGTTGAAGATCACTGCTTGGGCATTGGTGGTGCATCTTCTACTTTAGTTTTCTTTTGATTAGAGACAGTAAATTTGGAAAGTTGTAATAAGCTGTATTTGGATTTCCGCTGCTCTGATGTTGACATTGATTATTAGTTATCAGCTTATGCACTGTCTCGCCTGTTTTATGTCAAGTATGTTATTATTATATTTTATCCCATGTGCTGTGAGACATTCTACAGGTTCCTTGATTAGTTCATTCTCTTCCTTCCTTTCTTTGGCGACCGTCCTGTGCTAGTCGGGCATGTGTACAGCGCACTTTCGGAGGAAATGCAGGCTGGTGCGGGGCGGGCCGTCACACTTGGTATCAGAGCTCTAGGTTGCGTAGTTAACCTAGGGAAGTTATCAGGGAGAGATAATATACGTATACGAGAGAGCGTATTTGTGGTTATTTTGGTTTTCAAAAGCTATATATATACTATTACTAGTATAAGGATGAAGTCATACTGCGCTAGCACCACTATGGAGTCGTTAATCGTTTCCTTTTCCAGATTGACGATGAGCCGAGATACTAGAGGTTCTGGTAGAGGAGCCAATAATGGGAATGCTGCTGACATGAGGACGATGTTTACTGACCTCATGAGAGAGATGCTTAGAGATGTGCAGAGGGCAGCTCCTAATGGTGGAAATGGTGGTGGTCCAATAGTGCAGGCGCCAAGGGTCGACTTCGCCAAGCTAAACAAGGACTATACTAGCCTTGGTGGGAAGCCGTTCCACGGAACGGAGTCGGCCACGGATGTTCAGGATTGGTTGGACAGTTGCGAACGTATCTTCGAGGATTTGGGTATCGAGGATGCAATGAAGAGAAAGTTAGCGTCCCGTCAGCTGCAAGGGCGGGCAATGAATTGGTGGAATGCTATAAAAGCAGCTACTCCTGAAGATCAGATTACTTGGGAGCAGTTTAAAGCTCGCTTTAGCGAGAAGTTCATTCCAGCTGCTCAAAAGTCAGTGCTGTTTAAGAAATTCTTGGAGCTCAAGCAGAATGGCAGAGCTGTCTCAGAGTATATTGCTGAATTCGACACTTTGTCGTAGTACGGGTTATCTCTTATTGATACTGCCGAGAAGAAGAATGAGAAGTTCATAACCGGTTTGGATCAGTACTTGGGGGAAAGGCTTATTAACCACATCGATGAGTCGTTTGAGTCGATTGTAGGGAAAGCATTGAGGTCAGAAAGTCTCTACCCTAAGCCGAAAACTGAGGTTGCATCTGCAGAAGAGCCAAAACCACAAGCAAGTGGTGAGGGCAAGGGTGGTTCCCAGAATAAGAGAAAGCAGAATCAGACTAAGGATGGCCAGAAGAAAAAGAACAAGCAAGATGTGGAGTGCTTCAGCTGTGGTAAGAAGGGACATTATGCTAGTAATTGTCGGGCCAAGCCAGCAGATAGGAAGTGCTTCAACTGTGGCCAGATGGGACATCACAAGGACAAGTGTCCACAGCCCCCTAAGGAAAAGCAAATGGTGAAAGCATATGCTCTTAATGCTATTCCTTCTTCGTCGAATGCCCCAACAGCGGCGGAGAAGGGAAAGAATGTCGTCATTCAAGGTATGCTTTCTATTTATGATGTTCCTGTTAGAGTTTTGTTTGATACCGGAGCTTCCAGTTCTTTCATATCTAGTGACTTGGTAGATAGGTTGGGATTGGAACCCGAGATTGTCGATAGACCTTTAGTAGTGACGAACACGATTGGTGGTTCGACTAGCCTTAGCATGATTTGTCGTAATGTGGTCTTATCGAGTCATGGGTGCATGTTTGTTTTTGATTGCTTTGTTTTGGGCTTTACTGGGTTTGGCATTATTTTGGGAGTAGATTGGCTCCAAAGATACGGGTGGTGGTAGACTGTGAGGGCTTGTTGGTGACAGCTAGAGCGGATGATGGGCGGAGGATAGTGTTTGGTGGTCTACCCAGTAAGGGGGTATTGGCTAGTTTTCTAAACTCCCTCGACATTCCGCATAGTGAGTTGTCAGGTTTGCCCGTGGTTGGCCATTATCCGGATGTTTTCGAAGAAGTGACCGGACTTCCACCACACCGAGAGATTGAGTTCCGTATTGATTTGGTAAAAGATGCCAGGCCTATAGTGATGCCACTTCGTCGTATGGCACCAAGAGAGCAGCGAGAGCTCGAGGTGCAAGTCAGCGATCTTTTGAAGAAGGGATTTATCAGAAGGAGTGTTTCTGAATGGGGAGCACCAGTTGTGTTTGCTACCAAGGCGGATGGTTCCCTTCGTTTGTGTGTAGACTACCGTGAGTTGAATAAAGTGACGAGGAAGAACAAGTATCCTCTACCGCGGATAGATGATTTGTTTGATCAGTTGAGTGGCACGAGAGTATTTTCTCAGTTGGATCTCGCGACAGGTTTTCATCAGCTTAGAGTGGAAGCTGAGAGTATAGCTAAAACGGCATTTCGGACGCCGTCTGGGTTTTATGAGTGGTTGGTCATGCCATTCGGGCTGACCAATTCCCCTGCATATTTTGTGGATCTTATGAATAGGGTATTCAGAGATCAGTTGAATAAGTTTGTCCTTGTGTTCGTTGATGATATTTTGGTCTATTCGAAGACAGAGGAAGAACACAAGGAACATTTAAGAGTAGTGATGGAGGTGTTGAGAAAACACCAATTGAAAGCAAAGTTTTCTAAGTGTCACTTCTGGAAGAGGGAAGTGAGGTTCTTGGGCCATGTTGTATCAGAGAATGGTATTGCCGTAGACCCGGCAAAGGTGGCTACGGTACAGGATTGGCCTACGCCCAAGAATGCAACAGATGTAAGAAGTTTCTTGGGGTTAGAGGGATATTATCGTAAGTTTATCCAAGGTTTCTCCAAGATGGCAGCACCATTGACCCAGCTGACCAAGAAGAATCAAGCTTTTGTCTGGGATGAAGGGTGCAAGAATGCATTCAAAGTCTAAAGGACAAGTTGACAAGCGCACCGGTGTTAGTCATTCCTAAGGGGGATGAAGAGATGACGGTATACAGGATGCCTGTGGTACCGGACTGGGTGCTGTATTGATGCAAGGCGGTAGGGTGGTGGCTTACGCAAGTCGGCAATTGAAACTGCACGAGAGAAGATACCCTACCCATGATTTAGAATTGGCAGCGATCGTGTTCGCGTTAAAAATGTGGAGACACTATCTCTTGGGAGAAAGATTTGAGCTGTTTACAGATCATAAGTCGTTAAAGTATCTCTTCTCTCAGAAAGATCTGAATCTCCGTCAGCAGAGATGGTTAGAGTTCTTAGCTTCCTATGATTTTGACATCGCATACACACCAGGAAAGGGCAATGCGGTGGCTGATGCATTGAGTAGAAAACATGCCAGCTTAGGGGCTATGTTCCTTGAATGGAAGCAACTGGAGTATATCGCGGGGTTTGATTTCAGACCAAAGTGCGAATTGGATCCAGAAATGTTAGCAAGTTTGACGATCAGACCCACTTTGATTGAGCGGATCGGCTCTAGTCAAAGGGACGATCCTAACCTATTGGAAATCATCTCCAAGTTAGAGATGGGTATCGATGAGGAGATGAACAAGTATGGGCTTGATCGAGATGGATGGCTTAGAAAGGATGGAAGACTAGTCGTACCCAATGTCAATGGATTAAGGGATGAAGTGCTTAGAGGATGTCATCACTCAAAACTGACTATACATCCCGGTGGTAATAAGATGTATCGAGACATGAGACAGACTTACTACTGGGAAGGGATGAAAAGAAACGTTGGGAAGTTTGTATCCAAGTGCATGAATTGCCAGCTAGTTAAAGCCGAGCAAAAGAAGCCTAGTGGGTTGTTGCAACCATTAGAAATTCCCGAATGGAAATGGGAGCAAGTCTCGATGGATTTCATTGATGGTTTACTAAGAACTAGATCGGGACATGATAGCATTTGGGTAATTGTGGATCGGTTGACTAAGAGTGCAAGATTCATACCAGTCCAATCGACCAGAACGGCAGCTAAGTTAGTAGAATTATATATGAAGTGGGTAGTGAGATTTCATGGAGCACCCAAAAGCATTGTGAGCGACCGAGACCCGTTGTTCACTAGTGGGTTTTGGAAGAGCTTACAAGAGGCTCTAGGGTCAGAGTTACATCTCAGTACCGCATATCATCCTCAGACCGACGGTCAGACGGAGAGGGTGAACCGTATCTTGGAAGACCTCTTGAGAGCATGTATATTGGATTTTGGTGGATCATGGGATGACCATTTGCATCTAGTAGAGTTTGCATATAATAATAGCTACCAATCCAGTATCGGTATGGCTCCGTTTGAAGCTTTGTACGGAAGACCGTGCAACTCACCATCATGTTGGATAGAGACTGGCGAGAAGTTTATGCTTGGACCAGATGTGGTGAGGGAAACTTCAGATAAGATTAAGATCATTCAACAATGAATGAAGGCTGCCCAGGATAGGCAGAAGAGTTATGCTGATAAGAGGAGAGGAGACTTAAAATTCTGCGTTGGCGACTTGGTGTTTGTCAAGATTTCTCCGTTGAAGAGCGTAATACGATTTGGCAGGAGAGGCAAGTTGGCACCAAGATTTGTTGGCCCATTCCCTGTTCTTGAACAAGTCGGGAATTTAGCATACAGAATTGACTTACCGGAGAAGATGGCGGGAGTTCACGACGTATTTCATGTTTCCCAACTAAGGAAGTTCGTCCACGACTCAGATATGACTATTTCACCTGATCAGTTAGAGGACTTCGAAGTACAACCCGAGGCGGTTGGGAACCGCAAGCCGGCCCGTATTGTCGAGCACGACATGAAGCAACTTCGAAGGAAGGCGGTGAAGCTAGTCAAGGTACAGTGGAGCGAGGACGAGAATGATTGAACTTGGGAGACAGAGGAGAACATTAGGAAGTCACACCCAGAACTCTTTGCCTGGTAAGATTTTGACTTCGATTTAGTTTTCCGCATGCTAGGATAGGCTTGTTCGCTTGTTTTGCATGATTGATTGTTGTATATGGTTGTTTGGCATGCGGGGTCCTTTGTATGTTTTGGGGTTAAGGAATTTCGGGGGTGAAATTTCTTAAGGGGGGAGAGTGTAACGACCCGCATTCTACGCATCATAGGATCGTAGAATATTTATTTCTTTCACATACGAAGTCGTATGGTCATGTAACTTTGGGGGACGACTATTGGGGTCATTTCCCATGTTCATGATTTTTCCCGATTTTTAAATGACCATTTTACCCCTAGTTGGCACTGTTTTGGCCATAACTTTTGACTGGAAAGGAATTTTGACCTGAAACCACTTCCATTGGCTCCGGATGATGGTTTCTCTTTCCGTAGAGTGGACACATTAGTCAAACGGACTCACCGTTTGGGAGATATGGCTGAAACAAGTTTCAGATGGTGAAAAACAGCTTAATTGGGCTTAACCGGGTGATTAACAGCTAGGCCCAAAAGGGAATTTCGGGTTTAGGGGTATATAGGGGCTGATTAGGGTTAGAAAACATTTCTTTAGACATTTTCCAGCCGCCACTTTCATTCCTCTTAAACTAGCCATGGCCTCCACTCTCTAAATCTCTCTAAAACACCCAAAATCACTTCCTAATCAAGGATTAAGGCTTAAAGGCATCAAATCAAGGAGGATTAGCACAAGGACCGAGGTAGAGCTGCTGTTATATATTGGAATTCGTGCAAATCAGAGGTTCACTTCAGATTTGGAAGTTTTATTGTGGCAAAGGTGAGTGATTTGCATAGTTTTTGCACTAATTACGGTAATTAAGGGTAATTAGTGAAGATTAGTGAAATTATACACTAATAAATTCTGGAAAAATGTTTAGAAATTCTTAAATAATGTTTTATGCCTCTGGTTGAAATTTGGTTCGATTTGATTAAGTTTTGTTAACCCTATGATCAGTTTTACTTAAACATGCTTAAGGGAAAATAGGGAGTTTTGGCCACTTTTGATCCATTTTGATTCATTTGAATGGTTGTTTGCTGTTGTAGTTGCTATTACATGTTGCTGTGACTCTATGGTGTGTTTTATGATTGATTAGAAGTGTTAGATTTGTCAAAAACGTCGTCGAATGGCGTAAACTGCTCGCTGGAAGGACTACAGGAAATCATCCGAACCGGATCGGTGGGAGTGAGGGCGATCCGATCCGATGGCGCGACCCGATCCGCCGATGGCTGAAGACCCCGATCCGATGGCACGACCCGATCCGCCTCTCGTGAGCATACCCGAACCGATCCACTTCAGAAGCTCACGATCCGAACTGATGTGCCTCCACAACCGAAGGGAAGCGCCACGAGCTATGGAGCACGACCCGAACCAGTGGGAGTGCCTCGACTCGATCCGACCTGGTGAAGGCGATACGATCCGCGAACCGATCCGAGGTGGAGCACGATCCGATGATGGCGACCCGACCTGGAGAGTGTGCCACGATCTGAGCTGGGGAGGAGGTTATTCACGATCCGACGGTGATGACTACGAACTGAATGAAGACCGATCCGGATAAAGATGATGACCAAAACCCGAGATGCAAAGGAAGTCCAAATGAGAAGCTAGAGCTCAAGATCCAGATGGGAATCAACGAGTTCGCTTCATGATTGGGCTTTGCTGCGGGACGCGTGTTAAGGGGTTATCGATGTCTATAGCTTTGGACTACTATGGTAGGAGGTACGGAGGCGGATTCAGGGCCATTATGGCATTGGTAGGACCAAGGACTACGACCAATGTGGTGGGTCATTGAAAGGTTTGGTCATGACTCCATGTGTTTAGCTTGGTCGCAGCAGGGTTCTACAAGTCGGGATTCGTCGTTACCTCAATTTGTCTAGTGTTCCAAAGTGGTAGATGTCGTACGCTTTACGCACTGAGTGAGAGATGTGAGGATGGTTGCTATGGATGATTTGTTTGCTATCATTATGACATGCACACCCCACCCCGTATTATTACACTATTTATTATGGCACCTTAGAGCATTGTACGGTATGTGGTACTAACTCTTTGGTTGCAGGTCCAGGTTCAGGTATGGTTTAGTATACCTGTTATTACTCTGTTTAGATGCTTATCGCTCATACCAGGCTTTACGTCTGACCCAGAGTTTTATGTCTCCTCTTATTACTCTGGGTGCTCACACGAGCAGACTAGAGACAGGTTAGCTGGTGATGCACGGGTAGATGATCCGGAGACGAGCAGGAGGCTTCCACGTAATATATATATATATTATTCTCCCTGTGTTGTTGAAGATCACTGCTTGGGCATTGGTGGTGCATCTTCTACTTTAGTCTTCTTTTGATTAGAGACAGTAAATTTGGAAAGTTGTAATAAGCTGTATTTGGATTTCCGCTGCTCTGATGTTGATATTGATTATTAGTTATCAGCTTATGCACTGTCTCGCCTGTTTTATGTCAAGTATGTTATTATTATATTTTATCCCATGCGCTGTGAGACATTCTACAGGTTCCTTGATTAGTTCATTCTCTTCCTTCCTTTCTTTGGCGACCGTCCTGTGCTAGTCGGGCATGTGTACAGCGCACTTTCGGAGGAAATGCAGGCTGGTGCGGGGCGGGCAGTCACAGATCTTTATAGCTTGCTTACTGGATTTTCTCATGTACGGTTTGGACATTGAGCTAGCTATGGTTTATCACTTCATTTTGGGGATAGTACTTTATGTATTTCTTTTTTCAGATGATGTTGTTTTATCTAGACTTGTTTATTGGGAAAATTGATATTATGTTGTACCATACTTGTTTTGAAATGGTTTAAATCTTCCGCTGTTTTATCTATGTTATTTACTTTGTTTACATATATACATATGTTCTTGTTCTGCCTTGATATATCATTTTGCATGTTTACCTGATTCAAACACCCCTCCAAAGTCAGAGTGCTTGCAAGAGCCACCCTGGCGGAGGTGGGGTGTTACATTTGGTATCAGAGCATATGGTTTACGAGAAGGAACAAAAAGGTTTTTAAGAAAAACTTTTTGGAAAACTATTTTCAAAACCAAGTATAAAGTATTTTCCAAAGAAAAGTCTAGTTTATTTTAAAGGCTATTCCCCAAAAAGCCATTAGCAAAATTCCTTCGTTTTTCTCCATTCTGAATCTATCTTTTTCTTCGTTTCCAGTATGGCCGATAACTTTGCCATTCCGGAGGGAGTACACGTACCTGTTTGGTATAGGAGACTTTTGGAGGCTAGGGCGACCGAAGCCGGCCCCGCAAATATTACTCCTCCTCCGATAGTTGATGTTCCTCTTCCTCCTGTCACTGAGGTTCCTCTTCCTCCTTCCCCTCAGCATCCTCAAACTGACTTCGCAGAGATTTGCCAAGATTTTAAGGCGATGGGTTGCAAGAATTTCTTTGGAACCGAGACTTATGTGGAGGCAAGGAATTGGTTGAAAGAAACCGAAGATCTTTTTACCTTCTTTAATATAGATGACCGTAGGAAGGTTTTATTAGCAGTGTGGTTGTTAAAGGAAGAAGCTGCACGTTGGTGGGTGGTCACCACCGTTACTAGGCCAATTGAGACTTGGGCAGACTTTCGGGGAAAGTTTGGACTAAGGTTCCTATCACTGAAGCAAGGGGACATGACTATTAGGGAATACATAAATCAGTTTAATCAACTGGCTCAGGTCAGTTTAGACTTAGTTAACACAGCTCAGAAGAAGGCCCTATACTTTGCTCTAGGATTAAACGAGCCATTACATGGTTTGGCCATGACTCATATACCCTTGGGGGCAACTTTCGAGAGTTTGGTGAATATGGCCCTACTTAATGAAGAGAGTAGGAGTGACAAGGAGGAGATCAAGATGAATGATACTCAAGCCAAGAAGACTGATTCCCAGTGGAAAGGAAATCAGGGTAATCCAAGCGGTCAGAGCAGTCAAGGCAATAAGAACAAGAACAAGAACAACAAGAGGAGGTGCCATTATTGCGGTTCAGTTGGGCATCTTAGTAAGGATTGTCGGAAGAGAAAAAGGAAGAATGGTGAATGCTTTTTCTGCAGTGAGACTGGACATTTCAGTAAGGATTGCCCGAAGAAGCAAGGGCAAGGCCAGGGTCAGACTCAGCGTGCTGGACCTTCGAGAGGGCAAGTTCATGCTCTCAATGCTGCTCCAGTTCCCGATCGAGGTAGTATTTCTGTTGAAAGCCTTGTATACATTTCTGATTTTCCTGTTCATACCTTGTTTGATTTTGGTGCATCGCATAACTTATTTCATCTGATCTAGTTGAAAGTTTGCACCTGAGTACTAGTCTAGTTTATGATCCCGTTCAAATCCAATTGGGGTTTTCGCCCACTTGTCTATTATCTACGCGGATTTGAAAAACTCTATCTCCAGTGTAGAGTTCTCGTGTGATGCTTGTATTCTCGATTTCATGGGGTATGAGTTGATTTTGACCATGGATTGGTTGTCCAGTTTTGGAGCCATTCTTGATTTTTGAGCATAGGGTTGTGAGGCTCATGACTCACCTCGGTAATACCCTAGGAATTTCTAGTAACCCTATGAGTCTCGTCATGTTGTGTTATCTTAAATCCCTCGACTCGTCTATCGATAGTTTGCAATCGGTGAGGGTGGTCCGAGAATATCCTGATATCTTGGGTGATGTGAAGGGGGTTACCCCTAAACGAGAGATAGATTTCCGCATTTATCTGGTTGATAATGCCAAGCCAGTTATGTGGCCGGTAAGGCACATGGTCCCGTGAGACGGGAGCTAAGTAAGCAAGTGAAGGAGTTGCTTGAGAAGAACTCCATTCGATGAAGCATTTCCAAGGAAGGTGCTCTAGTAGTATTCGCTACTAATGTGGACAGTTCGCTTCGCCCGTATGTTGATTATCGTGAGTTGAACAAGAAGAATAGACAACCATTGCCAAGGATCGATGATCTGTTTGATCAGCTTGTAGGAACATCTGTTCTCTCTTGATCTTGCTACTGGATTCCATCAGCTCAGGGTAGCTGAGGATAGTATAGACAAGACTGCGTTCAGAACTCCAGATAGGATTCTTCGAAGGGCTTGTCATGCCGTTCGGCTTGACTAATGCACCCGCATACTTCGTGGACTTGGTAAGTAGGGTGTCTAGGGAGTTCCGGAACGAGGTTGTGGTAGTCTTCGTAGATGATATTCTGATCTTCCCAAAGGATGAGGAAGAGCACGCAAGGCATCTCGTGGAGGTGATGGATATGCTTAGAGCGCATCAGTTGAAGGCCAAGTTCTCCAAATGACATTTTGGAGAAAAAGGAGTTAGATTTCTTGGGCATATAGTTTCTAAGCAAGGCTTAGTGGTGGATCCTGCTAAAGTGGTCGCAGTTCAAGACCGGAAAGCTCCGACGAGGACAATTGAAATAAGAAGTTCTCTCAGTTTAATTAGTTAGTTAGCGTCCCTTGAGCTTAGACCTACCCTTCTGGATCAAGTAGGGACTTCACAGAAAGAAGACCCGCAGTTAGTCGAGATCATGAACAAGTTGATTCGAGGCGAGATGTTAAGACAACTCGCTATAGATGACAAGGGATAGCTAGGACGCAATGAGAGAAAGAAAGCTCTTGAAGATGCACATTACACAGGGAGGTGGCCAAGTTTGTCCCAAGGTGCATGTGGTGCCAACAGATTAAGGCCGAGTTATAGAAGCCCGGTGGGCTATTATATCCATTAGAGGTACCCGCAATAGAAGAGGGAAAAGCATCACGAAGGATTTCGTGGATGGACTGCCTAGGTCAAGGAAAGAGAATACGAGCATGTGGGTCATAGTAGGAAGACTCACGAAGAGCGCTCATTTCACTCCGGTAAAGAGCGAAAGGACTGCATCATAGCTAGCGACAGTTTACTTTCAAGAAATAAAGCAGTTGCACGAGGTTCCCTAAAGTATAGTTAGTAACCATGACTTAATTTTCACCAGTCAAGTTTTGAGATAGTCTACGGGAAGTCTTGGGCAAGCAACTGTATCTAAGTACAGCCTACCATTCGCAGGCGGATGACCCATTTCGTTCAAGCATGAGTTATAGAAAATCCTGTTGGTAAGAGCAATTGCCAATATGGATTGGTATTTCCAAGAAAAATTCTGCTGCGTAGAATACTTTATGGTAAGTAAACGAGATCCAGGATTCACTAGTGAATTTTGGAGAGCTTGCATGAAACCATGATGTCATAGTTATGTTTAAGCCAAGAATGATAGAAGAGAAGTGAAAGAGGAAGACGAGGGGCGACAATGAAATAGGTTCCAACTCATATTTGGAAATAGGAGTTAAGAAGCTAAGAAATCATGAAGTAAAAGACAGTCAAAGCACAGTGGAGTTAAACTCAAGGAAACGTGACTTAGAAGATTGAAGGCTGGATACGCGCATCATATCTCTTTTTAAGAGCATATCCTTGATCCTTGTTTTCCTGTGGAACTTACTCGCATGTTATCTTTTTACGTATATCCTCTCGGTCCCATTTTCGGTCCTACTTCTGTCGGGAGGTATGGCTTATTGGCTAGTAATACATGTCAGGGTTTGAAGGGGTCCGTTAGGTTGACTAAACCTTTTGGGCTTTTATAGGATTGGGGTTAGGAAGGGATTTCTTGTAATCCGAAAAGAGTATATCCTGCTTATCTTCCCGATCTCTTTGTAGCATATCTTTTGCTATCCATGTTTGTCTGGATTATCTAGTTTATCGTGTTAATCTTGTCATGAGAACCTTAGGTAGAAACCCTTTGGATGAAACATGTGTTTGAAACATGTTATGCTTGATGGTTGCAAGTGGTTGTAAGTGTTTGCAAGTGGTTACTCGTGGATGCATTATACACGTTAGGCACTAGATCGGCTCACACACTCCTCATATTGCATATGCATGAGTGTTTATGCTTATTCATGGATGGAAATTTTTGTGTTATCACATGGATGTTGCATATGGATGTATGTTATGTGCACACATATAGATGTTATACATTATGTTAGGAATTGCATACATATGGATTCATTTCACTAACATAATTTGCATTGATGATATTCGCATTAGATAAGTACATATACACACACCTTTGCATATGTTCATCCAGCATTTAGAATCTTGTAAGGACAATGATTGCTCGTGGATGATGTTTTGAGTAGATGGATGTTGGATGGTAGGATACGTTCTTCCTAACTTGAAGATTTCGGGGACGAAATCCCTTAAGGAGGGGAGAATGTAACAACCCGTATTTTCAATAACCTATTATAACATAAATTGAGGCAGAATTTAATTCTATAATCTGAATCAAGGGAAACGGGCTATGCCATTGCGTTCGTCTCGGAAAAATACGCGAAATAGAGTCTGAGTTTTCGAAAATCGGAGTCCGTATGAAGAAGATATGGACGAATGAAGTTAGGCAGAAAAACAGAAAACTAGCCAGAATGCACTGGCGCACTTGTGAAGTGCGCCAACACAAAAATGCACTGGCGCACTTGTGAAGTGCGCCAACACATTTTTACACTGGCACACTTGGGAAGTGCGCCCGTGTCGAGCCAGAAAACCTGCACAGTTTCTAGAGAGTTCTGTGGTTGGGTGCACCAGTTTGGGGTTTGGGCTTGGTCTTAGGGCTGGTTTCTGGAAGGCTCCGAAATCTAAGGGTCCTAATCTAATTTAGGGTTAATCTAAGGGCCTAAAACACTAGCCTAATCTATAAATAAGACCCTAACCTACCCTAAATCATTCATTATTCATTCTAGCAACTAAACTATGTCAAAATCAAACCTCTCATGGCCTCCACTCTCTTCATAAATTCCTAAATCAAATTTTTAAGAGATTACCATGCATACAAGTGTATTTAGGCTTGTATGATCCTCTTTAGCTTGCATTAAAGTCTTGTTTCTCTATTGGCATCATAAAGGAGGAGTCTTGATCAAGTTTGCTTGCATTTTTGGGGTTTAATTAGTTGCATAAGGGGTTTCTTACATTTGCTAAACTCATTTGAGTCCGCATAAGCATTGTAAGCCCTATTCCTTTCATACTTGAACTTTAAAGTTAAAAGTATGATATGCAAGTTTTCTATCATATGTTATGCAAGTTTTAGTATGCAAGTATGATATGCAAGTTACCATATGTCATGCAAGTTTTAGTATGCAAGTATGATATGCAAGTTACCATATGTCATGCAAGTTTTATTATGTAAGTATGATATGCAAGTTGTCATATGCTATGCAAGTTTTTTATGCAAGTTTGATATGCAAGTTGTCATATGTTATGTAAGTTGATATGCAAGTTTATCATGTTGTAATATGCAAGTTGATATGCAAGTTTATCATGTTGTAAGATGCAAGTTTATAGGCAAGTATGTCATGTTATGGTATGCAAGTATGTTATGCAAGTTTGGGTTGAACATTTTGTTCATGCTATCATGTTATGCATGCATATGAACACTATGCAAGTTAAAATGATGTTATGCATGCATATGAACTTTATGCAAGTTGAAATCATGTTATGTATGCATATGAACACTATGCAAGTTAAAATGATGTTATGCATGCATATGAACTTTATGCAAGTTGAAATCATGTTATGTATGCATATGAACACTATGCAAGTTAAAATGATGTTATGCATGCATATGAACTTTATGCAAGTTGAAACCATGTTATGTATGCATATGAACACTATGCAAGTTAAAATGATGTTATGCATGCTTACGAATATTTTGCAAGTTGATAACAAGATATGCAAGTTTATGATCACATCTTTGTCTCATATGCCACCATGTTGAACTTATGGCTTCAACACTTTTATGTCATGATTATGCAAAGTTCCCTCTTTCTATCCTTTATGCGCTATTGCGATATGTAAGCGATGGGATTGCGTTTGGGGTTGGGTAAACTTAAAAGACATAAAAACGTAAGCTTGGGAATTTACCTATTAAGTTAGGTCTACCCATTGGGAATTTACCTATTAAGTTAGGTCTACCCAATTGCTTGAAAAACTTGTAATGTGTTTTGGAAACATGGTGGACATGACACTTAGAAAAGATAAGTGTGACCAACTCGAGGTTGGGTTGAGTTTGTAGCGTAAACCTACCCAGAACCGACCGGCTTAACTAGTTGCTACAAACAATAAGACCCAATGTGAGAAGTTGGTCATGTTGTACCTTGAACCCGAGGTTAGACCAAGTTGTGGTGTAAAGCTACCCGGACCCGCCGGCTTAACTAGTAACCACAACAAAGTCTAATGTGAGAGGTTAAGGCGCATTAATTAATTAATGCCTTGTGATTAGGGTTAAGTCATGGACCGCTGGAATACTTAACCAATGAAAACACGATGGGTTGGTAGGGTTAAGTCATGAACCTTGGGTACACTTAACCAACTTGGTACTTGAATGAGTTGGGTTAACCACGTTAACCCATTAAGGAAACCCTAGTTGCGTGGTCCTTTGCACCAGTAACCCTCTTAGTTGTATCATGACACCCTAGGGACTAGGCTAGGGAGGGGCACGATTACTGGGATGCCATGTAAGCGACCAAACGACAGCTGAGTAGGTGCGCCGGTGTGGGTTCAGGCGGGCCATGATCGTGCACATGGTCCGGAGTTGAAAAAGCAGGCACGGGCACCAGTAGGTTTAAACTGTGCGTGCTTGGTTTGTGTCGGTGGTTGACACCCTAGGACTTGATACACCCTAGGGTGGACCTAGCACAGTTTAGCTACACTTCGTAGTTGGGCCGTATGACACAGACACTTGACGAGTTAGGCTTTAGGGAGCCGATCGACTAGACCGTGCTAGTTGGACCTTGGTTTGGGTCATTCTTGATGTTGGGCCAAACTTGGGCCTGGGGATCACTTCTTGTTTACACTTTGGACCTCGTATTGGGGTCACTTCATGTTATTAGGCCAAAGCTTGGGCCAAGAGATCAATACTCGTTTATTCAAGTCATGTTAGTTTACTAGTACACCTGTGGTGCAAAACCTTAATCCTGATTATGCGATGACACCTTTATCTACCTTGATAGTTAATCATCATGCTAGTATGTTGTTATCCTTATGATCATCCCTTGCTGCCCATACCAGTTAACTTTATCAGTTTACATTGATTGTAGTAGGGCTTACTCAGTCTTTTTGACTGACCTGTTTTCTTTCGCCTCTTTTCTTCCGTTTCCCCCCCCCCCTCAGGTTCTCAGGGTGGGAACATTGGAGCTTAGCTTGGATCTTTACAGCTTGCTTACTGGATTTGCTCATGTACGGTTTGGACATTGAGCTAGCTATGGTTTATCACTTCATTTTGGGGATAGTACTTTATGTATTTCTGTTTTCAGATGATGTTGTTTTATCTAGACTTGTTTATTGGGAAAATTGATATTATGTTGTACCAGACTTGTTTTGAAATGGTTTAAATCTTCCGCTGTTTTATCTATGTTATTTACTCTGTTTACATATATACATATGTTCTTGTTCTGCCTTGATATATCATTTTGCATGTTTACCTGATTCAAACACCCCTCCAAAGTCAGAGTGCTTGCAAGAGCCACCCTGGCGGAGGTGGGGTGTTACAAGAGCACTTGCATCACGAGCTGGATGGAATTCACAAACCAGTGAGCCTCGAGTCGCTTGCACCACAGACTGAGATCTACGAACGGAGTTTGGAGCATCACGAACCATTGGCCACGAGCAGGAGTCACGAGCGTATGTCAAGGGGTGAGTCGCAAGTTGATTCAAGGGGGACCACGAACCGGTCCTCGAGTCTAGACAGCGAACGAACTGAATGGAAGCAAAACTACGAACGGGAGGAGACCAAAACCCAAGATGCAAAGGTAGCCCAAATACGAAGTTAGAACTCAGGAACCAGATGGGGACCAACAAGTTAACTTCATGATTGGACTTTGCCGCATGATGTGTGCAAAGGGGTCATCGATATTTATAACTTTGGCACACGATTGAGAAACGGATGATAGGTTATGGATCAGTGCAGTGGAGTCGACGGGACTCCAAAGGGTAAAGTGATCGTAGCATGGCTATGAGGTAGTGTAGTGGAGTGGTCACGACTCCAAAGGGGAAAGTAGACATAGCAAAGGATTAGTGGCTATGGATCAACGTAGTGGGGTCGTTATGGCTACCAAGGGCAAAGTGATCATAGCAAAGGATTCGGTGACCAAAGTGGTGGATATCGTATGCTTTACGCACTAAGTGAGAGATGTGAGGTTGATTGCTATGTTTGATGTTTACTATCACCATGGCATGTGAACTTACACTTTACACCTTATGTTAGTGTTACCTTAGAGTACTGTACATCTTGTTGTGCTAACTCTTTGGTTGCAGGTCTAGGTTCAGGTATGGTTATTTATACCTGTTATTATTCTGTTTCACTGCTATCGCTCATGCCAGACTTTTGTCTGGCACTAGGTTTTATGTCTCTTCTTATTACTCTAGGTGCTCCTAAACGAGCATCCTAGAGACAGGTTAGGTGGTATGCACTAGTAGCTGTCCGGAGACGAGCAGGAGGCTTCCACGTACTATTTACATATATTCTCCTTGTGTTGTTGTTGGTCACTACTTTGGGCATTAGTAGTGTACCTTTTCTATTTTTCTTTAGAGACAGTATTTTGAAATTGTAATAATGATGGTTTGGTCATAAGCTGTATTTTGGATTCCGCTGCTATGATGGCTTAGTTTTCAGCTTATGCACTATCTCGCCTATTTTATGTCAAGTTATGTTATTACTATATTTTATTCCATGCGCTGTGAGATATACTACAGGTTCTTGATGATTCATTGTTTCAAATCCCTTTCCTTTGACGACTGTCCCATGCTAGTTGGACATTGGCACAGCGCATTCCGGAGAAATGTCGGCTGGTCCGGGGCGGGCCGTCACACTGAAGGTAAAACTTCATCTGGATTAAATTCAATACCTTCATCTATGTCATCTTTATCAGTTGAATTCAACTTTGCTTTCTTTTTCCTGCCTTTTTTTGATTTAGATGCAAACTTAGAAGAAGTAGCCAGCAAATCAGTATCCAGGGATTTTGAGGATTCTGATGGAGAGGCCTTATCTTCATATTCAACTTTAGCAGCAGAAAAATAGTCCTTAGAAGGAATACGATCATTGGAAAAGTTGGGAGGAGGAGGAAGAATGATTCTGATGGTGGAGCTAAATGAGAATAAGGAGAAGAAGAGGGCCCAACAGGATCATTCAATTTGCAACTGAATGATGAGTTAGAAGGAATTTGGATGCTAAAAGAGGAATCACATGTAGCAGAATGAATAGCCGAAGAGGAAGAGTAACTTGAGGAGCATAGCATGGAATTTAAAGAGGAGGTATTTTTATCAAGATGAAGAGAGGATCCTGAAGAGGTTGATGCCATAGTATATTGATCATTTAGAATGGAAAAAGGATTATTCAGATGAAATTCATTATGCACTACTTCCTTGAGTATATCATCAAAAACTTGTTTGCTATTTTGTTTAATGTCAACATTTGATGTCCTCGTGTCCACTAAATCCTTCTTCCGATGCACAATACAGTTTTCTTTTTCATCCACTATCATAATATTTTGACTGTCCATTTGCTCTTCATTGTTTACCTGATCTTGAAACCCAGAATTGCCGTTACCCCTAATTTCAACAACCTCTTCCATTGCTTTATTGACTTCCTTTTCCACATATGTTCCATATTTACCCTCTTTTCTCTTCCACACATGTTTCTTCTTATTAACCACCTTTGTCCAGCCATGCCGATTTCCTTGTATATGAGCTTTAAATCTAGCTTTTGCCTCAACATCATGGCCAAAGGCATACCTAACCTCTTTTCCTTTGTCAGATTGTTTTCCTTGCATATTAACTTCCTTGCTATGAACATCACACTGAACTGTTGCATGCCCAAAAACCTTACAATGAGTGTAAACGCTTAGTCTCCAATCATAAGAGATCATTACAGGGGGACATCTATCACCAAGGCCGCCCAATTCAATACATTGGGGAAATTTAGATTCTGCATCTATTTCAACAAACAATTTGGAATATTTGATCCTATGCATTTTTGTTGTATTTGAGTCAAAACAAATAAGCTTCCCTACTTGATAAGCTAACCAATTAATACCTATCAAAGTCCAAAGCAACAAGGGTATATGATGTAGATGAATCTAGATAGGTACTTTCCTAATTTGAGATTGTGCATTGCGAATGAATGGATCCCATTTGGTTATAATGAACATTCGACCTCTAATGAAAACGGGATCTGCTTTCAAGACTTTCTCCCTATCCAACTCATTCGAGAATTTAAAATGAAAATTGACTCCATTTGATTTTATGTCCACTTCACCATGTAGTTTCCAAAAATTACGTAGAAAAATTACAAAAGACAGGTATAATAATGAACCATCAAGAAAGAAAACCATTAAATGATGTTGCCAATATTTC
Source organism: Allium sativum (assembly GCA_030737875.1). Lineage (NCBI taxonomy): Eukaryota > Viridiplantae > Streptophyta > Magnoliopsida > Asparagales > Amaryllidaceae > Allium > Allium sativum. The sequence goes on along the minus strand of CM060918.1, from coordinate 220,652,022 downwards.
ATACCTTCTGCTTTAGCCATATCAGGAGGAAATTTCTTCTACCCAACTCTCACTATCTCAAACTCCACAGGTTTGTATGATCCAAAATTGTGAGGTAAAGAGTTAAAAAGTGAGAGGTAATCAGATTTGGTAGTAGTGGCAGAGTTCTTTAAGTTGTTCGGAGGAATAATGGAAATGTCAGGAATTGAGGGATTAGTGTTAATTTGAGCAGTGGAAGGTGTAGGAGCCTTGGTTCCTTCAAGCAACACCAATCCAGTATCAACTGCCTTATTATTAACATCTGGAAGAGAATCTTTCAAAATGTTTGAGGAAATGCCAGGCTGAGATTGTTCAAGATTAGAAGAGATGTTGGATTGCTTGGTTTCCAATGGTGAACATGTGAACTAGAATTTGGTTTAGAAGAGTTATTATTTACATCATCATTACGATCTAATAAAGAAGATACATCAAGATCAAGATTCAAAGATTCAGGATTCACAGAGATAGGATCAGAATTAACAGGATTGGAACTATCAACATTAGCAGGATTATCAGAAAGTTTTGTTACAAGGGATGTTATTGTCGAATCACAATTAGGTTTAACAAGATCAGAAGTGCCATCAACAAAGCATTAGAAGAAGATGCCTTGCCAAAATCAGATGAGGTCATGAGCGAAGGATCAAGGGGATTTGGAGGTTGGGGATGAATTGGAAGAGGAGGGACGGACGAATCAAGAGAAAGCGAAGAGGACGAATCAAGATTGGAGGAAGATGACGCCATTTTCAAGGGTTTCTAGATTTTATCGGAAATATCCTAGTCTTGATCTTGGGTTTACTATCCTACATTTTAAAGAGTGGACTCTTGGTAATAAAAACTCAAAGTAAAATATAGGATCTCCTATTTCAAGTAATAGAAAAAACTCCTTGATCTCTGAATTTTCATTATAAGGGCCCACATGGATACATTATTGGGTTCGCACATGATATATTTGAACTTATAAAAGTTCAATATAGGTATCTGATAAAATTTAATATTTTTTCTTGTATCATTATAATAAACTTCTTTAGTGTTCATTGAGTTACAGAAAGGCCATGTAGGAAACATAGGATTTTTATCCTAAAAAACAAGAGCCTCTTTATACCATAGGAGCTAAATGTTATCACTAAAGTTTTCATTGATCTAATAGAAAAAAATGGAAGCTTTGGAACCAGAATACGAGGTGGCTTGCGGTAACGAAACCGAAACCAAGAAGGAAAGGCTTTGGAGCCAACTAAACTGGCACTGAATTTTAGGGCCCAGTGACACGGTGTCAAAAACAAGAGTATGGATTGAAATCCACGAAACTGATACCAAAAGATATAAAGAGAAAGCTAGTAGAGTCAACACCAAAGTAGAAGCCTAGTAAGTGTTCGACCGATACCAAAAGCAGGAAGTTGTAGAGGTGGAGCTGACACCAAGAAATGGAGTCAAGAGAAGTAAAGCTGACACTAAAATCTTGGAATAATAATGATGAAACCGATATCAAAATAGCAACATTGGAATATGAAGCTGGTACCAACAAAAGAGGTGAATGAAGGTACGTTGTCGACACCATGAGCAATTAGCTTGGTATCGACACCAAAGCACGAAGACTAGTATAAAAAGCTGATACCAAGAGAGATGAGGTTGAAGTATGAGGTCGATACCAACACAACGAACGAAGCAGATGTACGGGACGATACCAAGTAATGAGGAAAGATACAAAATCGAAGCCTCAAAGGTAGAAACATGGATTTGATATTCAAAGAGAAAACAACGAAGACATCATCAAATACTGAAAGCCAGTGTCATTGAAGGAGAAGCCAAGCACAAAGACAAGAAATAAATTTTCTCAGCACCGGGTACATAAGATGGAAGCCAGTACCGAAACCAAAAAGCATTGACCTGGGCCGATACCAAGAAGTGCAAGCGGCAAAAGACTAAAGACGGAACTGAAGCCAAATTTGCTGAAATGGGCCGACACCATGAGATTTCTACAAAAAGGGTCCTAAAACCTATATAAATAAGACCCTAAGGGTCACATTTTGGGGGATAAATTCTGATTTCGGGACTTCCTACATTTCCAAAATCTTGTACTCAATCTCAAAAGTCTAGACTTTAATTTTGAACCCGAACTAGGGATTTCTCTTCTAACCTCCAACCGTGAATAATATCAACAAGGCCTTCAAAGTGGACATAGGTTCAATCTGAACCGAACCACTATAAATTATTGTGTTCTTTACATTCATGCATGTTATACTGGAATTCGCTTACTCTGCCTCATCGGTCATCTTAGCTTCATCTAGCGACATACTTATGAAGCCCTTATCCCAAGATAAATTTTTCTCTCTAAGTACTGTAAGCGTAATACTCACCTCTAGATGGAAGAGTAATTAATCTTCAAGCTTGGGACACTGATATTTAGGAAATGACCAATTAAGTCGAGCTTCGGTGGGCTAATTTCACCTAGGTCCATTACCATAACTTTGCATTCTGGTGTTGACGATTTTTATTATTAACATTAATCTATCAATACCATGATCTTTAGTGTTGAATTTGAATCCATTGACGTACCACACTGGATAAGTCTTAACATATTTTTGGTCCGAGCGCAAGATGTTGTAAACCCTCATCATTGACTTTTGTGGAATAATGCCCTAGGTTATAACGACCTACGGGTTAACGACCTGAGTATGCTAATTGAGAAAGACCTAATATTGTACTATGTTTATACATGATTTTTGATCCATATTTTTTATGGATTAACATTTGACCCCTGGAGTTTGTATGTATTGAAAATCATACGAACTTATTACCCAAACCATCTTTGATATGAAAATCGATTGATATTATTATAGTGTCTATATCAAATAAATAACCAAATAACAGAACGCTTGCATTTCAGCTCCACATATATAGTATAAAGTCAAAAAACTGCAGGGCGCTTATTGATGGTTGGATTCCAACTATGACAATGTATGGAACTACCTCCCGATCAGTGTACTCTAGAGGGGATACACTGGGGTTCAATAAGAACATCTTGCAACCCGACCACACATGACCGCCCACTCATTTAGCTTGAGTGTAGCGAATATATTGTTACCCATTGTTGTCGGTCGTCCAACCGTATTTCGTAAAATACAAAATCGAAAGAAGAACAAATAATTGAATTTTTCTCTAAATTGGTGACAAATATACCCTTCTTAGGTATGACCCAACTAGCCATGTTGTCTGCCCAATTTTTGGTATTTCCCAGTTGGGAGGCTTGAGGCTACGTATACTTTTTTTAGAACATCTGGCCATCATACATTTTGAATGCCACATCGTCAAACCTGTCAAATCACTAGTTGATCTTCTCAAAAATATTACAGGTATAAAAATCTAAGAGAAACGAATTCCTCTGCCACCAGACATAATATCTTGAAACGATCGTCTTATGTGACCCGTTAGAAAAACTCTGTCAGATATTTGCCCATACAAGTTGTTCTGGGTCTGGACAAATAAAATAACCCTAGCATGGAGTGGTTTTTGGATATTAAATCCAACCGGCCTCTCCCTGTTAACCCCGTTGTGAAAACACAGTTCGAAAAACAATGGTTCAGACACATTTCAGAGAGTACGAGCACTAGCCTGACCGAGCGCAAGACGGTCAAGTAACGTAAGGGTTCAGTCGTGCATCATCTGCTCGGTCATAAGTGATTGCACTACATACTGGTCGCACGTGCAGTTAAGTGGGTCAGTCAGTATGCTATGTAACAAGGCTCAGTCGCTTGTACTTTGGAGCAGCTCGATCGCTCACTAATGACGCGGTCGAGCACATCTTTGCCTGGACGGTCGACCACACTTAGTTGCCTTTAATTGGGAGCGGGACGTGTAATCACATTACCTACACGGCATGTAGTCATTCATAAGTTCTTTACAAAGCTATAACTTTGCATGGCATCAAGATAAAATGTTTGTTATAAACATTCATGAACTGGTCCTTATCCTCACGTTGGCATCAGCTATAACCAAGAACAAGTTAGACACGTGGCCATACATATGAGTATGGATACAAATGTACATGTGAAGACCAATAATATATATAACGGCTATCACAAGCTCGCTCATTTATCTCTATCTAGTACGGGTCGAGCAGCTTAAATCTTCAATGGGTCGAGCATCATAATGCCACACTAGTCGGGTCGAGCAAAATTATGTTGCTCGGTCGAACAAAGGTCAGTTGATACGTGCATCCTGGGGATTGACGGTCGTGCAATGTTACTTTATGAGCCATGAAGTTTTATGCATGAGAGAAATATATATATAGATATATATAAAAATTAAATAAACAAATATTCAAAAAAGTTCAAAACAGCGAATCAGGAGGGGGAATAGCCGAACCGCACCATTTTTGGAGTCGATCCGAGCTCCGCTGGGTCGACTAGAGGTCAATCCAGGCTGTTTGGCTGCCAACCCGTGGCCCGATTCACCCTAAGGGCTGATATGGCATCTGAGTGGTCCAGATCAGTTCTAGGGTTAACCCTAAGGCCTAAATAACTTCCTACACCTATATATACACCCTAGGACCTAACCCTAATTCATAAATCTATGACACCATTATGCTGTCAAATTCCCTCTTAAACCATAGTCGCCGCCTCTAAATCAAATCCCAAGTGTTCAACTTCAACTCAAATTAAAGATTAGAGCTTCTACAACAATTCAAGAAGATAAATCAGCAACACCGCAACGTTTTTACACCAATTTCAGTGCATAATTCTATTCTTTAACCACGAAAGGTGAGTACGGTGATTTTCACAATATAATAGGATTAAAAGTAACGTGATGAAGTTGTAAAGAGGATTCATGTGTATGTATGTAATTTAAATCTCATCCAAGTCTTCACCTTTTTGATTCATGTCATTATATGCCTATGTTTCTATGTAAAGTTCATACCTTTATCAGTTTATTCATGTTGAATCTTTCATTATGCCTCTATGCTAGTTTACATGCCCCTTTATTTCATGATGTTGTGTTAATTCCAATTTTCTGTGATTTGATTCTCTATTCTTATCCCTATTCCTTTTATTTTTGGATCTAGGCTACCTTCGAGCCTATGTTAAAAATACGCGTGAATGCAAATACGTGGGAACGATAGGAATATGTGAAATATGGAAAATTGGATATTATTGGATATTTTGGATAATTGGATAATATGTGAAATTGGCATATTTGGGTATGAATTACATTGAATTGATGAAATTGCCTATAATTGTAAATTTGTAATTGAGGCTAATTAATATGTAATTAGTGACAATTTGGAATAGGCAATATTATAAACATGATTATATGTTTAATTGGATATACATGACATGAAAATTGGGTATGGGTGAAATACGATTATTAATAAACCTTTGACATGAGGTTAGGCGCAATTGTGGCATAAGACTGCCCGGAACCGCCCGGCAAATCCAGCGGCCACAAAGCGTTCAGTCTAATGGGGGAGGTCATGCATCGTTCGTCATAAGGAATGAATTAAGGAATACTAACCATAATAAGACATGGGTATGGTTAGAGGGTTAAGTGGGGTGACATGTAAATACGAACTTAACCGGTATAAGATAAGACATGTAAATTATGACATGTAAGTATGGACTTAACCATAGCATGTGCAAGACATGGACATTTAAATTAAAATGGTTAAGTGGGAGAAAACCCTAGTGGGGACCAAGCATAGGTGGGAGGCTTGTGTCGGATGGGGGACCCGTTTCAACCAGTAACCAGTTTAAGTATCTAATTGGGCCCGGTACTAAGCTGGGGTTGGGGCACGCTTACTGGACTTGGATGTAAGAGGTCAAAACGTGAATAGCGGTGGCAACGCAAGTCCAACTGGTTCGTGTGCGTGCATGGGTCCGGGCTGGTAGGTAAGACGTTGTTGCATCATGTAGGTATGGTCGGGCATTTTATGTTGGTATCGGGGTTGCCACTTTGGGGAGTGATACACCCCACTGTGGGGCCAACACGGGTGCCTACAGGGTTTAGGGAGCCAATCGAATGGGTAACGTATGAGTACCATAGCGGTGGTAGGAGCAAGTCGGCACTTACGATAGCATCTAGGTACAAGTAACTACCAAGTTTGTCATGTGGGTACAGTTAGTGGGAAGGAATCAACCTTTAGAAAATAGAGACTAGTAGATGTGCGGTGTAATTAAGTAATGTGGTGTAACTTAGCACAAGTGCGGTGTAACGAAATACATGTTGGTTGAGTTGGATAGTCCTTTGGGTGCTAGTCTGATGTTGACTTCAGTCTTCGGGGTTAGTACTTGGAGGGTTGTTCGCTTAGCCAAGGTGTAGGATTGTCTTAGTACTTAGGAACGGAATCATCTTGTCCATCCTTTTTATCTACCTTATCTATGTTATAGCCATATCATGATGCCTATTTATGTCCTGACCATTTACCTTACCTATTATTTGTTAAAATTACTGGACTCGCCAGACTTTATGTTTAACCTGTTTTGTTTCCACCTCTTTTCTTTCCTCCCCCCCTCAGGTTTGCAAGGAGGGAATACTACAGCTTAGTGCCGATTTCTTTTAGTTGCTTGAAAAGAGTAGATGTATCGCTTTGGACTCTCTCATCTTTGTGGCTTTGCTGATGCTCAGTGGGGATTTATGCATTTATGTTATTTAAGAATTTGTTTCTTTATGTACTTTGAAGTTTTCGGAAAAGACAATTGATCCTGTTGTAATGGTTTTTGGAGACTACTTATGTAAGCTTGTCTTGAAGTTATGATGCTATGAAATAAGTTTTTATCTTCCGCTGTGTTTTATTTATTTAATCTTGTAATTTATCTGTTCTATACTACTATAATGCTTCATGACATTAATGCATCCCCTTTATGAGTGACATTAATGGCCATGGGGTGTTACACGTGGTATCAGAACTATGGTTACAACAACAGATAAAAAGCTTTGAAAAGTGTTTTCAAAAGTATTATTTTCATAGAAAGTATTTTCAAAAACTTGTTTTAAAGAAGCTATTTTCAAGGAAAGTTTACTTTAAAGAGCATAATCCTCGCAAGCCATACATCTCTCTTTCGCTTCCCTTGTTTTGAAACACTTTCATTTTCTTTTCAACATGCCTGGAGCATCTGAGATACCAGAGGGTGTTCATGTACCTGGTTGGTTTCGTCAATATCTCGATGCTAGGGTCGCTGCCGCGGGTCCGGCCGACATTCCTCCTCCTCCTCCCCTAGCTCCAGTCATTCCTCCGCGTGGAGATGCTTTCTCCAAGATATGTAAAGACTTTCGTTCGATGGGTGGAAAACCTTTTAATGGGTCTGAAACGTTCGTTGAAGCTAGAAATTGGTTGAAAGAAGTGGAGGATCTGTTTGGCATTTTCGATTTGGACGATTGTAAGAAGGTCCAATTGGCTGCTTGGTTGATGAAGGACGGAGCTTCGTTTTGGTGGGAGGTTACTAATGGAGAGCGTGTTGTAGAGACGTGGGCAGATTTTAGGGGAAGGTTTGAGTTGAAATTCCTTTCTTAAGCTGAGGAGAGTATGTACATGGAGAGGTTCTTGACATTGAAGCAGAAAAACTTGACCGTGAAGGAGTATGTGATCGAATTTAATAAGTTGGCAAGATTTGGGCTAGAGTTGGTGAATACTCCTCACAAGAAGGCATTGAGGTTTGCAAAGGGCCTAAATGAACCGCTTCACAGTTTGGCTATGTCCCACATTCCAATGGGGGCTACGTATGAAAAGCTTGTTGATATGACATACATGCATGAAGAAGAGAAGGGTGTAAGTACTTTTAGGCCGCAAGATAAGAAGGAGGATCCAAAGAAAGCCCAACAACAAAATAAAGGTGATAAAGAAAAGAGGAAGTGTCACAACTGTGGGATACCCGGCCATTTGAAGAAAGACTGTAGGAAGAAGAAGAAGTTCGCTTGTTATCATTGTGGTGATCCAGGTCATTCTATCAAGGACTGTCCTAAGTAGCAAGGCCAGAGGGCAGGTTCTACTTCAGGAGGGCATGTTCATGCTCTTATGGCTCTGGGGCAGGAAGAAGGTAGAAAAATTTCTGTCGAAAGTTTGATTTTCTTGTTTGATCATACTTTCTGTACATTATTCGATTCTGGCGCATCACATTCGTTTATCTCTACATCATTAGTTGAAACACAGTCTCGTTGTGGATCCCATTATAGTCTCAAATCCTATTGGTTTGTGGGCTCATTTATCCATGGTTTGTAGGGATTTAAGATTGTTTATCTTAGGCGTTGGTTTTGAATGTAATGCTTTTGTGCTTGGTTTCATGGGCTATGGGTTGATTCTAGGGACGGATTGACTAGCTAGACATGGTGTCATCCAAGATTGTGAACGAAGGTTAGTAAAATTGTTGACTCATAGTGGAAAGACCCTTGATATTTCTTGTGACCCTAGAGGATCAGTGATGCTTAGTTGTCTTGAGTCACTTGACGCATCCAATGATGATTTACATTCTGTTCGTATAGTCCGTGAATATGTTGATGTCTTCGACGAGGTGAGGGGTCTACCCCCAAAATGTGAGATAGACTTTCGTATTTATCTTGTAGACAATGCAAAACCCGTATCTCTGCCAGTACGCCACATGACTCCTCGTGAGAGGAGGGAACTCAATAAGCAAGTAGGGGAGTTGCTTGAGAAGGGGTTCATAAGACGTAGTATATCGGAGTGGGGTGCTCCAGTAGTATTTGCCATGAAGGCGGATGGGTCCCTTAGACTTTGTGTGGACTATAGAGAACTTAACAAGCTTACTAAGAAGAATAGGTACCCACTACCGAGGATTGATGATCTCTTCAATCAGTTAGTTGGCGCCTTAGTGTTTTCGCAGTTGGACTTAGCCACTGGTTTCCATCAGTTGAGAGTGGCTGAGGATAGCATAGACAAGACTGCCTTTGGGACTCCGGACGGTTTCTATGAGTGGCTTGTGATGCCCTTCGGTTTGACAAACGCCCCCGCATGCTTTGTTGATTGATGAGTAGGGTGTTTAGGGAGTACCTTAATAAATTTGTGGTGGTCTTGGTGGATGACATCTTGATCTTTTCAAAGAACGAGGAAGAGCATGCCCTTCATCTTAGGGAAGTGGTGGAGATCCTTCGAGCGCATAACCTTAAAGCTAAATTTTCTAAATGTCACTTTTGGAGGAAGGAAGTGCGATTCTTCGGGCATGTGGTTTCCAAAGAAGGGATAGTTGTGGATCCCGCGAAGGTGGTGGCCATCCAAGATTGAAGGTCCCTAAAAATGCTATCGAGGTGAGGAGTTTCTTGGGGTTGGCTGGCTACTATAGGATGTTTATTAAGGACTTCGCGAAGATATCAGCCCCAATGACACGCTTGACGAAGAAGAACCTAGTTTTCACATGGGACGTAGATTGTGATGATGCGTTCCAACATTTAAAAAGAGCTTTGACCGCAGCCCCAGTCTTAGTGTTGCCAGATGGGAGCAAGCCATTTACCGTTTATATCGATGCTTGTGGGACAAGACTAGGCGCAGTCTTAATGCAAGAGGGGAGGGTAATAGCCTATGGAGGAAGGCAGTTGAGAGTGCATGAGAAAAATTACCCTACACATGACCTAGAGTTGGCCGCTATTGTTTTCGCGCTCAAGTCTTTGGCGCCATTATCTTCTTGGCGAGAAATTCGAATTGTTTACAGACCACAAATCGCTAAAATACTTGTTCTCTCAGAAGGACTTGAACTTAAGGCAGCAAAGGTGGATGGAATTTTTAGCGTCCCACGATTTCGAGATAGCATATACCCCTAGCAAGGGTAATCTGGCGACAGACACCTTAAGTAGGAAAAGGTTGTCCTTGGGTCCGTTGTTTGTTGAGCGGCGAAGCTTATAGTTTATCTCTACGTTTGACTTTAGACCTTCCATTGACTTTGTACCGGTTTGCTAGCATCCTTAGAGGTTAGACCTACGCTTTTGGGATGGATTGGTGAGGCACAGCGAGATGACCCACATTTGGTTGAGTTAGTAGAGAAGCTCATAAGGGGGGAGTCATCGAGCCATCTCAGTAGGTATACCCTAGATGACAAGGGTTGGTTACGTAGGGACAGTAAACTTTATGTACCACGAGACGAGAACTTGAGGAAGACCATTCTTGATGATGCACATCGTTCGAAGATGACCATTCATCCCGACGGGGACAAGATGTACACGTATATGAGATGAGTTTACTTTTGGGCCGGTATGAAGAGGGATGTGGCCGAGTTTGTCGCTAGATGCTTGGTGTGCCAACAAGTAAAAGCAGAGCAAAAGAAGCCCGGTGGGTTGCTTCACCCATTGGAGGTCCCACAATGGAAGTGGGAGAGTGTCTCGATGGACTTTGTTGATGGGTTACCAAGATCGAGGAAGGGTAATACGGGGATTTGGGTCATGGTAGACAGACTTACTAAGAGCATCCATTTCATTCCCATGACTGCTCCATGGTTAGCCTCCGTATACATTCGAGAGATAGTTCGTTTGCATGGTGTTCCTTCTAGCATAGTGAGCGATCGCGATCCTATCTTTACTAGCGAGTTTTGGAAGAGCTTGCTTAGAGAGGTGGAAATAGAGCGTGATGCAACGATTCGATGAGCTCCTACATGCATTCTTGGGTCGGAGATTAAGAAGTTGAGGAATCGAGAGGTCAAGCTAATTAAAGTGCAATGAGGAGATAATGAGAGCGACGCTACTTGGAAGACGGAAGAGAAGATGCGTCCATTGTACCCTTTTCTTTTTGAGGGTATGTCTTTTAATTTCTCCTTTATCGCTTAGCTTGTACTTGTTATATCTTTAATATGTCCTCTCACTAGTATCTTTGACCTTTAAATAGGGTAGTCCTATGGTTGAAACATGTGTTTGAGACATGTTATGTATGGTGGATGCATGTGGATGCAAGTGTTTGCTAGTGGTTGCTCGTGGATGCATATACACACACTTTAGGCACTAGATCGGCTCAGTCACTTTCATATTGCATATTGCATATAAATGGATGTATTTAGTTAAATGAATGTACGTTGAATGTGTGTATCATATGGATGTTGCATTTAAATGAATGGTTGTGCACACATGTAGTAATGATATGTATAGGGTTCTTTGCATATATGATGGATACATGGCACTATCATTAATTGCATTAAGGAGGTCGACTGAATCAGTGAACCGCCTGATTTTGCATTAGTATACGGACATATACACACACTATGCATATGTACATGAAAAGCATTAGAAATTTTTTAAGGACCATGGTTGCTAGTGGTTGATGGTTGAGTAGATGGATGATTGGATGGTAGGATACATTCTTCTTGACTTAGAGATTTCGAGGACGGTATCCTTTAAGTAGGGGAGAATGTAACACCCCGTATTTTCTGAGAATATTAAAATAACAAATTAAAGAATAATTTATTTGAAAAAGAGGAATGAGAAAAGAATGATGTTTAGCATTGTTCTAAGGTTTGTAAGCAAAAGACTTAGTAGCTCATTTGGTTAGAACATGTGACTTGCATACAAGAGGTACAGAGTTCGATCCCCGCCAGTGCCATATTTTTGCTTTAGGGGAATGGCTAAAAAGTGGCTTAGTGTGAACGGAGTTCAAAAAGTGATTTAGTGTGAAAACGGTTAATAATGAAGAAGTTATTAAGCCATGAAGTTTGTATGCATGACAGAAATATATATATATATATATATATAAAAATTAAATAAATAAATATTCAAAAAAAGTTCAAAATAGCGAATCAGGAGGGGGAATAGCCGAACCGCACCATTTTTGGAGTCGATCCGAGCTCCGCTGGGTCGACTAGAGGTCAATCTAGGCTGTTCGGCTGCCAACCCGTGGCCCGATTCACCCTAATGGCTGATATGGCATCTGAGTGGTCCAGATCAGTTCTAGGGTTAATCCTAAGGCCTAAATAACTTCCTACACCTATATATACACCCTAGGACCTAACCCTAATTCATAAATCTATGACACCATTATGCTGTCAAATTCCCTCTTAAACCCTAGCCGCTGCCTCTAAATCAAATCTCAAGTGTTCAACTTCAACTCAAATTAAAGATTAGAGCTTCTACAACAATTCAAGAAGATAAATCATCAACACCGCAACGTTTCTACACCAATTTCAGTGCATAATTCTATCCTTTAACCACGAAAGGTGAGTACGGTGATTTTCACAATATAATGGGATTAAAAGTAACATGACGAAGTTGTAAAGAGGATTCATATGTATGTATGTAATTTAAATCTCATCCAAGTCTTCACCTTTTTTATTCATGTCATCATATGCCTATGTTCTATGTAAAGTTCATACCTTTACCAGTTTATTCATGTTGAATCTGTCATTATGCCTCTATGCCAGTTTACATGCCCCTTTATTTCATGTTGTGTTAATTCCAATTTTCTGTGATTTGATTCTCTCTTCTTATCCCTATTCCTTTTATTTTTGGATCTAGGCTACCTTCGAGCTTATGTTAAAAATACACGCGAATGTAAATACGTGGGAACGATGGGAATATGTGAATATGGAAAATTGGATATTATTGGATATTTTGGATAATTGGATAATATGTGAAATTGGCATATTTCGGTATGATTTACATGGAATTGATGAAATTTCCTATAGTTGTAAATTTGTAATTGAGGCTAATTAATATGTCATTAGTGACAATTTGGAATAGGCAATATTATAAACATGATTATATGCTTAATTGGATATACGTGACATGAAAATTGGGTATGGGTGAAATACGATTATTAATAAACCTTTGACACGAGGTTATGCGCAATTGTGGCGTAAGACTGCCCGGAACCGCCCGGCAAATCCAGCTGCCACAATTGGACGTCTAATGTGAGAAGTCAAAGGAACGAATTGTAGGCGCAACGGTTAATGACACGAGGTTAGACCCGGTTTGTGGCGTAAGACTGCCCGTAACCGCCCAACAAATCCAACGGCCACAAAGCATTCGGTCTAATGTGGGAGGTCATGCATCGTTCGTCATAACGAATGAATTAAGGAATACTAACCATAATAAGACATGGGTATGGTTAGAGGGTTAAGTGGGTTGACATGTAAATACGGACTTAACTAGTACAAGATAAGACATGTAAATTATGACATGTAAGTTTGGACTTAACCATAGCATGTGTAAGACATGGATATTTAAATTAAAATGGTTAAGTGGGAGAAAAACCTAGTGGGGACCAAGCATAGGTGGGAGGCTTGTGTCGGATGGGGGACCCGTTTCAACCAGTAACCCGTTTGAGTATCTAATTGGGCCCGGTACTAGGCCGGTGTTGGGGCACGCTTACTGGACTTGAATGTAAGAGGTCAAAACGTGAATAGCAGTGGCAACGCATGTCCAACGGGTTCATGTGCGTGCATGGGTCCGGGCTGGTAGGTAAGACGTTGTTGCATCATATAGGTATGGTCGTACATTTTATGTTGGTATCGGGGTTGCCACTTTGGGGAGTGATACACCCCACTGTGGGGCCAGCACGCGTGCCTATGGGGTTTAAGGAGCCGATCGAATGGGTAGGGTAAGGGTACCTTAGCGGTGGTAGGAGCAAGCCGGCACCTACGATAGCAGCTAGGTACAAGTAACTACCAAGTTTGTCAAGTGGGTACAGTTAGTGGGAAGGGATCGACCTTTAGTAAATAGAGACTAGTAGATGTGCGGTGTAATTAAGTAATGTGGTGTAACTTAGCAAAAGTGCGGTGTAACGAAATACATGTTGGTTGAGTTGGATAGTCCTTTGGGTGCTAGTCTGATGTTGACTTCGGTCTTCGGGGTTAGTACTTGGAGGGTTGTTCGCTTAGCCAAGGTGTAGGATTGTCTTAGTACTTAGGAACGGAATCATCTTGTCCATCCTTTTTATCTACCTTATCTATATTCTAGCCATATCATGATGCCTATTTATGTCTTGATCATTTACCTTACCTATTATTTTTTAAAATTACTGGACTTGTCTGACCCGTTTTGTTTCCACCTCTTTTCTTTCCTTCCCCCCTCAGGTTTGCAAGGAGGGAATACTACAGCTTAGTGCCGATTTCTTTCAGTTGCTTGAAAAGAGTAGATGTATCGCTTTGGACTCTCTCATCCTTATGGCTTTGCTTATGCTCAGTGGGGATTTATGCATTTATGTTATTTAAGTATTTGCTTCTTTATGTACTTTGAAGTTTTTGGAAAAGACAATTGATCCTGTTGCAATGGTTTTTGGAGACTACTTATGTAAGCTTGTTTTGAAGTTATGATGCTATGAAATAAGTTTTATCTTCTGCTGTGTTTTATTTATTTATTCTTGTAATTTATCTGTTCTATACTACTATAATGCTTCATGACATTAATGCTTTCCCTTTGTGAGTGACATTAATGGCCATGGGGTGTTACAATCGAGTGGCCAAAATATAATTAAGTAGGTCGATACAAATATAATAACGTATGACAGTTGCTACACGAGTACAAACCAGCTGCAATTACGATAAGCAGCGGCACGTTACATGAGCATCAGTGTTTGCGCAACATGGATTACTGAAATGAAGAATGGCTTTTAGTGCACACGTGGTGTCTTGGTGACAAAGAGACTTCATGAAGTTGTTCACGTGATAGCATGTTAATTTCATGATGTAAAGCAGCTAGTATACAATGTGCTAATGTGGTAAATATACAATGTGCATCAACTGTAACCTATATGCATGGATTAGCATATTAGGCTGTATGCGCTTTGTTGTGTAATAAAGTACACATAGCAGGCAAAGCCTGATTTGAACAGACCACGTCAGCACCATGCTCGAGCACATCTTGCTATAGAGTCGAGCACTACCTCTACAACAAGTCGAGCGGCTTCCATGCAAGAGAGATCGAGCAGGGTGAGATTGTGTGGTCGAGCAACATGCTCCAACACCACATCACAGTCGAGCAGTTCTCCTTATGAACTTGGACGAGCAGGTTTATGTAAAAGGAATGGATGGCACTCTCGTAATTCTTGTTCCCATATTTGCATAGTAAAACAAATAAAAGAGAATGGCATGCTTCGTAACTTCTAATCCCATAATCCAGAAGAGAAAAAATGTAGAGAAGTAATTATTTGGTCGCTCGTTCATGCAGAAAGTTGCTCGCTCGTACATTATTTGCTGAAGGGGTCGCTCGCACTATATGGGGGGTCAGGCGTGCATGGTCCTACAGCTGTATATAGCTGGCTCCAACTGTCTAGTGGCAGTTTCGTAAATACTTCTATGAACGACCCCTACCCTGTACACCATAATTACAGCTCTGCCATCACCTCCAAACTTCACCTATAAATACCCTATTTCACCGCCATTCAAATAACCGATTTTTTCCACCCTGAAGAGCTGTCATATTTGGTTTTCCACCATTCTTAAGATCTCCAAGATTCATAAATGTCTTCCCAATAATCCCAATTCACATTCCATTAGTCTCTGACCGTAAATTAGTAAGAGAATGATTCCCTATGTATTAACCCTAAAGGCCGAAACCAACATCAGATCAATACCCAGGAAACCATTCCACTTAACTAATCTCCAGTCAGTTTCTAATTTTCTTAACTAGTTCATTTCGATAAAAAAATATTTTTATCTTTTCAAATATAGATTTTTCATCCCATTTCTTTCCAAATCATTTATTATGAATTTTAAACAAATTATTGATATTTTAATAATTTTATCAAGGCCCGTACAGTCGATTTCCATAAACGGTCGTCGAATTGCACTTACAACGACATTTTCCAAATTTGATTTGGACATAATTCCAAATCCAGCCATTAGATTTCAAATCGCTAATATTCGTTGGAAAGCTCTTTTTGATACGAACCCAACGGTTCCGTCTTTAGGAGAATCCGACGGTTGGATCTCTCGTAATGTCTGTTCGAAGTCAATGGTCGAAATTCGTGAACTGCCGCGGTGCGGCGCGTTCTATTCAGGCCATTATATGATATATATAATATATATTTCATCGATTTTGAAACCAATTCCTTTTCAGTATTCATTATAAAATTGAATAAAATCGATATAAATATTGTTCACGTCAAAATGGCGCTAATCTAATCAACATGGCTTTATATATTTAGATATATTCGTGTTCATCCCAAATCGGACATCAAAATCACATTTTGACCCAATACTGAATATTATTCTGAAATATTCATCATTTTAAGATAATCGTTAAATGGCGCTAATCTAATCAACACGGCTTTACATATTTAAATACATTTGTGCCCATCCCAAATCGGACATCAAAATCACATTTTGACCCATTACTGAATATTATTCTAAAACATTCATCATTTTAAAATAATTGTTATTTTAAAATATTCTTTCTTTCTGAACTGGAATCAGACACAGTCAATTACCATATAATGTGATTTATATGGATTTCATACACACATGTATACAACAACAATCAAACACTGTCAACCATCATCCAAAGTGCATTCTTCACTGCATAAGCATCAAATATAAATATTAAACGCTTACGACAACCTGACAATCAATCGATTGACATACAACAAATTATTGGGACTAGTGTATGTCATATATCATCCCAATACCCGTATGGGGTTTCAAACAATCAAACATAGGTTTTATTTGTGCTGTTGGGCGATGTGTAAATTTATTGTCCTAATCAATATCAGTCAAATGTGTGTACATAAACAATTCGTCTGATTTGTTTATAAATATTTATTTTATTCATATACATATTAAAAATTATATTTTTAACTATAAAATATTTTTAACTATAAAGTATTTTATTTCATTCCAAATTACACAATCAATTTTCATGACACATCAATCAGACAAACAAGTCATCCATGGTTTGTAGACGACGGGTGTCGGGTGCTGCTAAGAACCATCTGCATCCTAGTATATATTTCAACTAGAAAATAAATTTAAAGTGAGAAGTTCTCACCTTTGGGTTCCACTCCGTCATTCTTTCCTCCTGAATGGTTTGGATTTGTTCGAAATTCCAATGCATCCTTTTCACGCTGTTCATATATAAAATTAAATTTTTATCGCTTCATTCCAATAATTAAAAATCATATTTTTATTTCTACCTCATATATTTTTACAATGCTTCTTTCTATATGAAAATAATATTTTTATATTTTTGCCTCTTATATAAAGATCGAAATTTTATTTCGCTACAACATATATAAAAATCCTGCCTTTCTATATATAAAAATATCGAACTTTCTATAGTTAAAAATATCGCCTTCCTATATCGCCTTTCTATATATAAAAATATCGCTTTTCTATATATAAAAATATAATCTTTACTATGATAAAAATATAGTCTTTACTATAAGCTAAAAACATATTTTTATTGTTTCTATAATATAAAAATCATATTTTTATTTCTTCTTCCATATAAAAATCATATTTTTATTTCTTCTTCCATAAAAAATCATATTTTATAACTTCTACAATATAAAAATCATATTTTTATAACTTTAAACTGAGAATAAATTCACCTCTTTATACATAAAGATCGCATATATTTTTCAAAGATGATTACCTCTAAAAACTGAAAAGAAAATAAAAATAAATGTAAACAAATAGAAACTCACCTTATTTCGATTTCTATTTCATCTATAGAGGAGGGGGTCCACCTGCGGCGTCAGAGGCCAGGAAGGTGGGTAGAGGCCGCGGTAGGCGGTGTTGGGTCGGAGGCAGGCCATAGGGGCGGCGACGATCGATTTAAGGGGGGAATGGGGGTTTATACGCTGGCTTGTGGGGCTCAACGCGGAGGAGGGTACTGGGTGGAGGCGGAGAGGTCATCGTCGGCGAGGGAGCACCTGCGGTGGTGGTGGCGCGGGCTCAGGGTCGGCGACGCAATCGTTTTTTTTTTTGTATCGTCGACTTTGAACGATGGGGGTTGGGGTGGAGGGTTTGACCACGGGAGATAAGAACAAGGGTTTGACCATGGTCCTAGGGTTTTAGATTTTGTTTTATTATTATTTAATTATCCCAAAAAGCAACTTTTTATTTCGACCTCTAAACGGGACCCACTAACTGTCATCCAAAGCTAATTACCCCCATTCCGAACACAATGAGATATGTCCTGCAAGCTAGTTCGACTGTTTCGATCAGTTTCCTTCAAAATCACAATAGAATTCTATATATATTCAATTTGAACGCACATTTTAATTTACCTGGGCCACATACTAACTCTAAAAATTCCATAAAAAATAATTCTAGCTTTGTATTGACGATACGGTCCTAACGAAACTAATTTCGTCAAATTTGAAGACCGTTTGAAAAATGGCCATTTTCTGGTCGATCCAATTCAACTGAAATTGGCAAAACACGTTTAACTTCGCCACACTCACATATTAATCCCAAAAATTATGAATTTTGGAATCTAGCAATATTTGACATCCCGGATCCAACAAAAGTGGTTTCGTCGAAAACAGATGTCGTTTGCAAAATTTCCAATTTTAAGGGCTATATTTTCCATAGTGACTATTCTGAAATTTCAACTGGACATAACTTTTTATTCCCTATATGAAATTTCAATTATTCGGATTTATTGGAAAGATATTCTCAATTAGACTCTAATATTTTTGGTTTCACTAAAATCCGGTTTATTTTGAATCCTGTACATTCATTTGAAATTTGAAATCGATTTTCAAACTACCACGCCATTTTCAATTCCTTTTATAATTAAAATAAAAAAATTATATTCTAACGTCGATTCAAATAAATATATACGTTCTAATTCTATTCAAAATAAATTTCTCATCGCTATTACTTAAATAATTCATTTTAAATATTCAAAATTCATCAAAATTGCTAAAATAAAAATTTTAAATTAGTTCGGATGTTCCTGGTTATTACAATCTCCCCCACTTAAAATCTTTTCGTCCTCGGAAAGGAACATAGCTGAAAGTTGTTTTACAAACCAACTCAACTTTCATTATTTTCATTATGGCTTAAGTTCTTTAACTTTTCAGTTTCTAAGAACTTTTCAAATTTTTCAAAAATTTGGCTAACACCCTAAATTTTCGAAAAATTTCGCCGTAACCTCCCTTGTACGGGAGCACCAGGAAAATCCCCGAAATCGCCATACAGGCCTTCTCATCTCAAAAAGAAAAAGAAAAAGCCAAGCGGCTAGCCAATCGACTCATAAAATCATCCAAACCCAAGAAATTAGTAAACATGTACCTATTTGTCGGGCAAACAATTTTATTCTTCTGCTCTAGCCTCTTTGCAATGACCTGTTCAATTGATACACATGTATATGCATGCAATTTCGAACAATTTTCAATACAGTTCAATATTTGGTACCATTTGGCCCAAATTTACCTTTCTTTCACATAATGGTTTAAAGGAATAATCATACAACATAACCACCAATCAATTAGTTGATTACCTTTTCAAATTCATAACTTTGATATATAGTCCAAAAATCAGATTTTTGATGCCAAATCACAACTATAAACCCTATCTAGTTTTGGTTCTCACACCAATCAATTGGAAATATATAGAAATCCCACTTTCGAAACCCGAACATAAATGCTGATGATGCTCGAGCAATCATCACAATCATCTCCGAGCGACTAGAGCGTGATTCTATATCAATCCAGTATATTAAAACTTCGAATATACATTTGCAAGGCGTATATGAAAAATCTTTATATATTGGATTGTCCAAATTCAATACAAATAAAATATTCAAATACGTATCATAAGGTTTAAATTTTCAAACCAATATTTTGTTTTCATTTTTATTTAAAAAAACACTACTCTTAACACTCGTTCTAGGATACTACTGATCCTTTCTCTAATGAGTAATTCTCATTGGATATTACTAATCCAATCTCTGATGAATTCTTTCGTTTGGTTCTAATATGTCTTGTTCTCGAGCTCTGTAAACCAAAGCTCTAATACCAAATTGAAAGGACCCGAACTTCCCCGTGAAGAAAAGCCTGAATTGATTTGAGAACATGACAAATCAGAACACAAATAGAAGAACATTTCATTGCTTATTACAACAATTCCATCAGAATACAAGAATATACAGAGTATGAATAAATATTATACATCAGAAAAATATCATAGATTTAAATTACATTACATAGCAGCGGAAAATAATACAAAACACAACTGAAAGAGATAAACGGATACAGAGCTTTCCGAGTATCATTCCAGCTGTAAACCAGGATCCTATGAATATAAATCTGCAAAACCAAAACTACTAGCTACCCGTATGGAAAATAGGGGCACCCAGAGTTTAGGTTAAAACAATAAACTCCAGGTCACTCATGTGACTGGTGTGAGAACTAGAACAGTTATTAAATCTTTACTTTAAAAATAAAGTAACCAAGGGACCACGCCATATAACACGGAACGGGTTTCCTCCCAAGAGTACCAGTGCATAACAGTTATAATCAACGCAATGCTTTTTGAAAAAATGAAGCTATTATAAGACCCAGGTCCCATCACATAAAGTAACGCAAGCCGAAGGATAGGGTCTTCCCTTATAATAGCCAAACATGCTTGGTACGTTTAAAACAAATCATTTGACACTATTATAAGTGTGTAGTGTCAAAACATCTTCAAATATAAATGTATCAATCATAGACGGCATAGTGCCCCATACCACTATGTCGCCATACTAGGCTCTACAAATAAAATCGAAATGTCACGTATTGAAATTTGGATTTCCGTCATGAGTCTAGGCAAGGGATGTACTCCTAACCGCTTCAAAACACTATAGCAAATGCATCAGGACTACACACTCTGGGTAACCCCTGGATCCTGCAGTGCCAGTCCTCTCTGACGTTTGAGGATTGGCAATTCCTAAACACAAGTTTCTCGGTCCTATAGGACCTATCCATCGGCTCCGTAGAGACCGATATAACCGAGGTGCCTCGCAATCCAACAACCACATAGGTAAAAATAATATAAATGTTAGGGCTTGTAAAACGCTGACACCACCCATAGCTAGAAAGAAACGTCATGCACTCACTCCGTTCCCTTATCCCGTTTTTGACTCACACTGTAACTACCTGCATTCTATGCATCGAAGGATCGTAGAATATTTATTTCTTTCACATACGAAGTTGTATGGTCATGTAACTTTGGGAGACGGCTATTGGGGACATTTCCCATGTTCATGATTTTTGCCGATTTTTAACTGATCGTTTTGCCCCTAGCTGATCTTGGTTCGGCCATAACTTTTGATTGGAAAGGAGTTTTGACCTAAAACGACTTCCATTAGATACGGATGATGGTTTAACTTTCCGTAGAGTAGTCATATGTGAAAACGGACTTACCGTTTGCGATATATGGCTGAAACAATGTTTAGGAGGTGAAAAACAGCTTAACCGGACTTAATTGGGTAGTTAACAGCTAGGCCCATTGGGGGATTTCGGGATTAGGGGTACATAGGGGCTGATTAGGGTTAGCAAACATTTCTTTAGACATATTTTCAGCCACCACATTCATTCTTGGAACCCTAGTAATGGCCTCCACTTGCTAAAACACCACAAATCACCTTCTAATCGCTAATCAAGCCAAATATACATCAAATCAAAGCGGATTAGCACCAAAATCGAGGTAGAACTGCTGTATAGCCTTGGGAACATCGCCAAACAGAGAATTTTTTCAGATTTTATATTTTATTTTAGTTAAGGTGAGTGATTAGCATTGTTTTTACACTAATTACAGTTAATTAGGGTGATTAGTGTTAAATATGCATGTTAAAAATCTGGAAAAATATTTGTAAATTTTGAAATATTGTTTTAGGCCTCTGTTAGAAAATTTGGTTAATTTGGTTAAGTTTTGCTAATCATATCATTAGTTTAGCTTAAACATGCTTAAGGGAAAATATGAGATTTTGGCTATGTTTGATTCGTTTTAACCTATCAAATTATTGATTGGGTGTTTACGGTTAGTCCTCTCTATTGCTATGACTGTTTGGAATGATTTGTGATTGTTTAGAAAAGATAGATTGGTCGAAAACTCCGTCGAATGGCGTAAACAGGTCGCTGGACAAAGTGCAGGAAATGTGCAGAGATCGGATCCCCCGAACCCCGAACCGACCCGCTTGTGGATAGTGGCACCACACCGACCCTCTCACCTGGGGAGCCATACGATCCGAACCGCTTCAGCTTGAGTACCACAAACCGTCTGGGAAAGCAAGTCACGAACCGTTGCTTCATCCGATCCGAACCCAATGGAGTTGGCACCACGACCCGATCCGGAGTGCTTGTGAAGGAGGATGGAACCAGAGGAGCTCTTCACGAACCGAACCGCCAGGAGATGTGGACCCCGACCCAAACCGCTGGAGGAAGGATAACACGAACCGAACCGATCTGGAGAGGGTGCTACGAACTGATGGGAACCCGAGCCTAGATGATGATCACGAACTGAATGAAGACCGACCAGGAGATGATGACCAAAATCCGAGATGCTAAGGTAGTCCAAGTAGGAAGTTTGTACCTAGGATCCAGTTGGGAACCAACGGGTTAACTTCATGAGCTGGGCTTTGTTGCGGGACGTGTGCTAAGGGGTTTTCGATGTCTATAACTTTGGATCACTATGGAGTGCGGGGTATGTGGACGGATTCAGGACCGCAGTGGCCTAGGTAGGACTATTGGCTATGGACCAATGAGGTGGGGTCATTTGTAAGGATTTAGTTGTGACTCCATGGGGCAAGCTTGGTGGTAGAAATAGTTATACAAGTCGAACTCCGTCACTACCTCGATGGGTCTAGAGATCAAAGTGGTGGATATCGTATGCTTTACGCATTGAGTGAGAGATGTGAGGATGGTTGCTATGATTGATTGGTTGCCATCACTATGTCATGCACATCCCCACTCTCGTATTCTTTACACCTTATGTTTAGTGGCATCTTAGAGTATTGAGCGGTATGTTGTGCTAACTCTTTGGTTGCAGTTCCAGGTTCAGATATGGTTTAGTACACCTGTTATTATTCTGTTATGCTGCTTATCGCTCATACCAGACTTTTGTCTGACCTAGAGTTTTATGTCTCTTCTTATTACTCTGGGTGCTCTTAAACGGGCAGACTAGAGACAGGTTAGGTGGTATGCACGAGTAGCTGTACCGGAGACGAGCAGGAGGCTCCCACGTATGGTATATATATATATGTATGTATGTTCTCCCTGTGTCGCTGTTGGTCACTACTTTGGGCATTAGTAGTGTACCTTTCCTTTACATTGCTTTAGAGATAGTTTTCAAAAGTTGTAATAATGATGATGTGGAACATAAGCTGCATTTGGATTTTCCGCTGCTACGATGTTTAGATTTCAGCTTATACACTGTCTCGCCTATTTACGTCAAAGTATGTTATTATTATATTTTATGCCATGCGCTGTGAGACATTCTACAGGTTCCTTGCTAGTTCAAATTCCTTACCTTTCCTTTATATATATATATATATATATGTATGTATGTATGTATGTATGTATGTATGTATGTATGTATGTTCTCCCTACGTCGTTGTTGGTCACTGCTTTGGGCACTAATAGTGTACCTTTCCTTTACATTGCTTTAGAGATAGTTTTCAAAAGTTGTAATAATGATGATGTGGAACATAAGCTGTATTTGGATTTTCCGCTGCTATGATGTTTGGATTTCAGCTTATACACTGTCTCGCCTGTTTACGTCAAAGTATGTTATTATTATATTTTATGCCATGCGCCGTGAGACATTCTACAGGTTCATTGCTAGTTCAAATTCCTTACCTTTCTTTTCTTTGACGACCGTCCCGTGCTGGTTGGACATCAGCACAGCGCACTTTCATTGGAAATGTCGGCTGGTGCGGGGCGGGCCATCACATTTTGTATCCGAGGTCTAGGTTGCGTAGTTAACCTAGGGAAAGACACCAGGGAGATATAATACGTATATGAGAGCGGGTATTTGTTATATTTTGGTTTTTAAAAGCTATATATATACTATTAGTATATTTAAGGATGAAGTCGCATTGCACTGGCACCACTGAAGAGATGGTTAATCGTTTTCTCCTTATAGATTGAACGATGAGCCGATATACTAGGGGTACCGGTAGAGGAGCTAACAATGGGAATGCTCCTGATATGAGGACGATGTTCACTGACTTCATGAGAGATATGCTTAGAAATGTGCAAGGAGCAGTTCCCAATGCTGCAAATGGTGGTGGTGCAGCGGTGCAGGCGCCTAGAGCCGATTTCGCCAAGCTTTGCAAGTATTACACTAGTCTTGGTGGGAAGCCGTTCCACGAAACGGAATTGACCACAAAAGTTCAGGATTGGTCGGATAGCTGTGAGCGTATCTTCGAAGACTTGGGTATCGAGTATGCGATAAAGAGGAAGTTAGCATCCCGTCATCTGCACGGACGGACAATGAATTGGTGGAATGCTATTAAGGTGGCTACTCCAGAGGATCAAGTTACATGGCATCAGTTTAAGGCCCAATTCAGTGATAAGTTTATCCCAGCTGCTTAGAAGTCAGAATTGTTTAGGAAATTTCTGGAGCTTAAGCAGAATGGTAGGGCAGTCTCAGAGTACATTGCAGAGTTCGATACTCTATCGAAATATGGATTATCCCTTATTGATACCGCCGAGAAGAAAAATGAAAAGTTCATAATAGGCTTAGATCGGTACTTGGGGGAAAGGCTTATAAACCATGTCGATGAGACATTTGAATCGATTGTGGGGAAAGCTTTGAGGTCAGAGAGTTTTTACCCTAAGACGAAAACTGAGGTTGCATCTGTAGAGGAGCCAAAGCCACAGCAAAGTGGTGGAGGTAATAGTGGTTCTCAGAATAAGAGAAAGAAGAATCAAACCAAGGATGGCCAGAAGAAAAAGAATAAGAAAGATGTTGAGTGCTACAGCTGTGGTAAGAAGGGCCACTATGCCAAAGAATGTCGGGCCAAGCCAGCGGACAGGAAGTGCTTCAACTGTGACCAAGTGGGACATCACAAGGATAAGTGTCCGCAACCCCCTAAAGAAAAGCAGATTGTGAAAGCATATGCTATCAATGTTGTTCCTTCTTCGTCGAATGCCCCAACTGCGGCGGAGAAAGGAAAGAATGTCGTCATTCAAGGTATGATTTCTGTTTATGATGTTCCTGTTCGAGTATTGTTTGATACCGGAGCTTCTCGTTCCTTCATATCTAGTGACCTGGTAGATAGGTTGGGATTGGAACCCAAGATAGTCGATATACCTTTAGCAGTGACGAACCCGATTGGTGGTTCGGCTAGCCTTAGCATGATTTGTTGAGATTTGGTTTTATCGAGTCATGGATACATATTTGTTTGTGATTGCTTTGTTTTGGGCTTTACTGGGTTTGGCATTATTTTGGGAGTCGATTGGCTCCAAAGATACGGGGTGGTGGTAGACTGTGAGAGCTTTTTGGTGACAGTTAGAGCAGATGATGGGCGGAAGGTAGTGTTTGGTGGTCTACCTAGTGATGGGGTAATGGCTAGTTTTCTAAATTCTCTCGACATCCCGCATGATGAGTTGTCAGATGTGCCTGTGGCTGGCCAGTATCCGTATGTCTTCGAGGAAGTGACCGGACTTCTACCACACCGAGAGATTGAGTTCCGTATTGATTTAGTGAAAGATACCAGACCTATAGTGATGCCACTTCGTCGTATGGCGCCAAGGGAGCAGCGAGAGCTCGGGGTGCAAGTAAGCGATCTTTTAAAGAAGGAATTTATCAGAAGAAGTGTTTATGAGTGGGGAGGACCATTTGTGTTTACTACCAAGGCAGATGGTTCCCTTCGTTTGTGTATGGACTACTGCGAGTTGAATAAAGTGACGAGGAAGAATAAGTATCCTCTACCGCGGATAGATGATTTGTTTGATCAATTGAGTGGCGCGAGAGTGTTCTCCCAATTGGATATCGCGACAGGTTTTCATCAGCTTAGAGTGGTAGCTGAGAGTATAGCTAAAACGGCCTTTTGGACGCCGTCTTGATTTTATGAGTCGTTGGTCATGCCATTCGGGTTGACTAATGCACCAACATATTTTGTGGATCTGATGAATAGGGTATTCAAAGATCAGCTGAATAAGTTTGTTCTTGTGTTCATGGACGATATACTTGTTTATTCGAGGATAGAGAAAGAACAGAAGGAACACTTGAGGATAGTGATGGAGGTTTTGCGAAAACACCAATTGAAAGCAAAGTTTTCTAAGTGTCACTTTTGGAGGAGGGAAGTGAGATTCTTGGGCCATGTTGTTTCAGAGAATGATATTGCCGTGGATCCTGCGAAGGTGGCTACGGTAAAGGATTGATCTACGCCCAAGAATGCAACAGACGTAAGAAGTTTCTTGGGATAATCTGGGTATTATCGGAAGTTTATCCAAGACTTCTCCAAGATAGAAGCACCGTTGACTCAGTTGACCAAGAAGAATCAAGTTTTCGTTTGAAACGAAAAGTACGAGAATGCATTTAAGAGTCTAAAGGAAAAGTTGACATGTGTACCAGTGTTAGTCATCCCTAAAGGGAATGAAGAGATGACGGTATACACGGATGCATGTGGTACCGGACTAGGTGCTGTATTGATGCAAGGAGGCAGGGTTGTAGCTTATGCTAGTCGGCAACTGAAATCACACGAGAAAAGATATCCTACCCATGATTTGGAATTGGCAGCGATCGTGTTCGCGTTGAAGATGTGGAGACATTATCTCCTGGGAGAAAGGTTTGAGTTGTTTACTGACCATAAGTCGTTAAAGTATCTTTTCTCTCAGAAGGATCTAAATCTCTGACAAAAAGATGGTTAGAATTCTTGGCTTCCTACGATTTCGATATCGCATATACACCAGGAAAAGGCAATGCAGTAGTTGATGCCTTAAGTAGGAGACATGCCAGTTTAGGGGCTATGTTTCTGGAATGGAAGCAACTGAAGTATATCACTAGGTATGGTATCAGACCAAAGTGTGAATTGGATCCAGAAATATTAGCAAGTTTGATGATCAGACCCACTTTGATTGAGCGGATTGGTTCTAGCCAGAGGGGCGATCCTAACCTATTGGAAATCATCTCAAAGTTAGAGATGGGAATCGATGAAGAGATGAACAAGTATGGGCTTGATCGAGATGGATGGCTTAGAAGAATGGCAGACTGGTTGCACCCAACGTGAATGGATTGAGAGATGAAGTGCTTAGAGAATGTCATCACTCAAAACGGACTTTACACCCCGTTGGTAACAAGATGTATCGACGCATGAAGCAGACCTACTACTGGGAAGGGATGAAAGGAGACGTTGGGAAGTTTATATCCAAATGCATGAATTGCCAGCTAGTTAAAGCTGAGCAACAGAAGCCTAGTGGTTTGTTGCAACCATTAGAAATTCCAGAATGGAAATGGAAACAAGTCTTAATGGATTTCATTGATGGGTTACCAAGGAATAGATCAGGCCATGATAGCATTTGGGTGATTGTGGACCGATTGACCAAGAGTGCAAGATTTATACCCATCAAGTCGAAAAAAACGGCAGCTAAGTTAGCTGAGCTATATATGAAATGGGTAGTGAGATTTCATGAAGTACCCAAAGGCATTGTGAGTGACCGAGATCCGTTGTTCACTAGTGGATTTTGGAAGAGCTTACAAGAGGCGTTAGGATCAGAATTACATATCAGTACCGCGTATCATCCTCAAAATGACGAACAGACAGAGAGGGTGAATCGAGTGTTAGAAGATCTTTTGCGAGCTTGTGTATTGGATTTTGGTGGATCATGGGATGACCATATACATCTAGTAGAGTTTGCCTATAGTAACAGTTATCAATCCAATATTGGTATGGCCCCATTTGAAGCTTTGTACGGAAGACCATGTAACTCACCGTTATGTTGGTTAGAAACTGGTGAGAAGTTTGTGCTTGGACCAGATGTGATAAGAGAAACTTCAGATAAGGTTAAGATCATTCAACAATGAATGAAGGCTGCCAAAGATAGGCAGAAGAGTTATGCTAATAAGAGGCGAAAGGATTTAAAGTTCTCCGTTGGTGACTTGGTGTTTATCAAAATTTATCCGTTAAAGAGCATGATTCGATTTGGCAGGAGAGGCAAGTTAACACCGAGATTTGTTGGACCATTCCCAGTTCTCGAGCAAATTGGAAATTTGGCATATAAAGTTGAATTACCAAACAAGATGGCCGGAGTTCATAATGTATTTCATGTTTCCCAGTTAAGGAAGTTTGTGCACGACCCTAGTGTGGCTATTTCACCGGATCAGTTGGATGATATCGAGGTTGAACTCGAGGTGGTTGGGAACCGCATGCCTATGCATATTGTTGGGAACGATACGAAGCAGCTTCGAAGGATGGCGGTGAAACTAGTCAAAGTTCAGTGGGGTGATGATGAGGAAGACTGTACTTGGGAAACAGAAGAGAACATAAGGAGGAAGTATCCAGAACTCTTTGCCTGGTAAGGTTTTTATGTCGGTATAGTTCTCCCTTGTTAGTAAACCGCATGCTAGAATAGGCTTGTTGTGTTGTTTTGTATGCTTGATTGTTTTGTAAATGATTGGTAGGCATGTGGGATCCTTTGTATGTTTTAGGTTAAGGAATTTCGGGGACGAAATTTCTTAAGGGGGGAAGAATGTAACGACCCGCATTCTACGCATCGAAGGATCGTAGAATATTTATTTCTTTCACATACGAAGTTGTATGGTCATGTAACTTTGGGAGACGACTATTGGGGTCATTTCCCATGTTCATGATTTTTGCCGATTTTTAACTGACCGTTTTGCCCTTAACTAATCTTGTTTCGGCCATAACTTTTGATCAGAAAAGAGTTTTGACCTGAAACTACTTCCATTAGATCCGGATGATGTTTTACCTTTCCGTAGAGTGGTCATATGTGAAAAATGGACTTACCATTCTGGAGATATGGCTGAAACAAGGTTTAGGATGTGAAAACAGCTTAACCGGGCTTAATGGTTAGTTAACAGCTAGACCCATTAGGGGATTTCGGGATTAGGGGTATATAGGGGCTGATTAGGGTTAGAAAACATTTCTTTAGACACATTTTCAGCCGCCACTTTCATTCTTGGAACCCTAGTAATGGTCTCCACTTGCTAAAACACCCCAAATCACCTTCTAATCGCTAATTAAGCCAAATCTACGTCAAATCAAAGCGGATTAGCACAAAAATCGAGGTAGAACTACTGTATAGCCTTGGGAACAACACTAAACAGAGAATCATTTCAGATTTTATATTTTATTTTGGCTAAGGTGAGTGATTAGCATTGTTTTTATACTAATTACAGTTAATTAGGGTGAATAGTGTTAATTAACGAAATTATGCATGTTAAAAATCTGGAATTTCGAAATATTGTTTTAGGCCTCTGTTAGAAAATTTGGTTAATTTGGTTCAGTTTTGCAAATCATATCATTAGTTTTTCTTAAACATGCTTGAGGGAAAATATGAGATTTTGGCTATTGATTCGTTTTAACCTATCAAATTATTGATTTGGTGTTTATGGTTAGTCCTCTATGTTGCTATTGTAACACCCCACGCCCGCTATGGTCACTCTCTAAGGGAATGCCATAACATCGGTGGAGTATTTTAGTGAATATAGAACAGAAAAATTACAACAAGACAGATATAAATAGTACTTGAAATTTAAAACATCATCTCATAACAGCGGAAATAAACATGTCTGGTTACATCATAAAACCACAATAAAAGTCAAGTACAATATCCATCAAAATAAAGAAGTACATAATCCCACTCTCTCATACAATAGCCAGGACAAAAGAAAAGATAACTGGGTAACTGGAGCTTTACATCTATCCAAGCTCCTAAAGACTGGAACAGCAATCCGATCAAGCTCCACTACTGCTAGGATCCACCGTAGGACCTGAGGGTTGGGAAAAAGATAAAAACAACGGGGTCAGACATAAGTCTGAGCGAGCCCTATAACTTTAACAATACAATCATTAAAGTAACCAGAGAAGACATAAACTTGACCTACGGTAATGTCTGGGGATGAATGGCTACACTAAGCAGCTTGGTATACTTAGGATAAACTAAGATAACTGTAAAGACGCATCTACCCACCCAAGGATAATTACTAACTGCACTACACCAGTCATTCCTTCTCAAAGGTGGATCCCACCCAAGGACTTAAAAGAAAGATATCACTAGTAGTTTCCTGTACCCCTAGCTGACCATATAGGTGCTGTCTGCCCCTATCTCCACTAGGTGTACCCCACTACTCCCCAAGCGATCGGCTCCCTACCGTAGATACTCGTGCTGGTCCCACAGTGGGGTGTATCACTCCCCTAAAGTGGCAACCCAATACTATCAACGGTGCACGGCTTTATATCTACACGATGCAACAACGGCTTATCTACCAGCCCGGGCCCACACACGCATATGAAACCCGTTGGACTTGCGTTGCCACCGCTAACCCGTGTTGGCCTCTTATAATCAAGCCCAATATGTGTGTCCCGTCACTCGACTAGGGTCGAGCCCACAAAGATACGTTTGGGATATTGGTTGAAATGGGCCCCCAACAAGCTACCCACCTAAGCTTGTCACTTATCTAGTGTACCCCACTTAACCCTTTAATCATGTTTAATTACATGTTTCACTTGGTTAAGTATTCTAATCGTATTTTCTATTGCCACCCAAGGCAACCCACTAGATTCCACATGCCACCCAAGACAACCACTAAATTTCCACATGCCACCCAAGGCACCCACTTAACCCCTCATGTCCCACTACATGCTAATATGGTTAAGTGTTTCTTAATTAATTAAGACCGTGATCTCCCATAAAGACCTCCCACATTAGACTGGCTGTTATGACCGCCTGGTTAAGCCGGTAGAGACCGGGCAGTCTTACGTCATAACAGAGTCTAACCTCGTGTCTTTACTTTAATCACGTATTTAATTTATGGCTAAGACCTCTCACATTGGGCTGACATTTGTAGCAACTGGTTAAGCCGGTAGGGTCCGGGTAGTTTTACACTACAAATGAGTCCAACCTCGTGTCTTAGTCGATTAATTACACCTAATTAATCATCCCCATATTAATTATCCCTAATTAATATCAAATTTTTCATAACATGGGTAGACCTAACTCAATAGGTAAATTCCCATGGGGTAGACCTAACTCAATAGGTAAATTCCCACTTATGTTAATTTATTTTTATGGTATGCTTAATCATACCCAATCATACTTTTATTAACATATTTACCAACCCCATCGTTCCCCACGTAAATCGTTCTCATTTCATGACATAATTAAGGGGAAGATCCATCACAAATATCATGGGTTTAGCATACAACTTTGTCATGGGTTAAGAGGATGTCAACTTGCATATATGAGCATATGTTAACCCACTATATTTAACCCAAACTTGCATATTATCATACACATATCTTGCATAACATGTTGAACTTGCATATAAGCATTCTCATAACTTGCATAACATGTTAAACATGCATTTAAGCATACACATAACTTGCATAAGCATTCACATACTTGCATAAGCATGCATAACTTGCATATCACATTAAACTTGCATTTAAGCATATACATAACTTGCATAAGCATCCATATACTTGCATAAGCATGCATAACTTGTATATCACATTAAACTTGCATTTAAGCATATACATAACTTGCATAAGCATCCATATACTTGCATAAGCATGCATAACTTGTATATCACATTAAACTTGCATTTAAGCATATACATAACTTGCATAAGCATCCATATACTTGCATAAGCATGCATAACTTGTATATCACAATAAACTTGCATTTAAACATATACATAACTTGCATAAGCATCCATATACTTGCATAAGCATGCATAACTTGTATATCACATTAAACTTGCATTTAAACATATACATAACTTGCATAAGCCAACTTATCAACCATGCATAAACCCACTTATTAATTATGCATAAACATAGAAAAACATAGAGTAGCATATCATTACAAATGATTCAAACTCACTAATCCGCATTTAAGACCATAAGTCTCATTACACCCAA
Organism: Allium sativum; assembly: GCA_030737875.1. Lineage (NCBI taxonomy): Eukaryota > Viridiplantae > Streptophyta > Magnoliopsida > Asparagales > Amaryllidaceae > Allium > Allium sativum. The sequence continues at coordinate 220,620,048 of CM060918.1, read as the reverse complement.
TCTACTTACTTTAGCAATTGATGTTAAAGTGATAGAAACTCACCAAACCCAAGATTAGCAAACTTATGAAGTGGAATTAGTTGCAAAATATGAAGATGGTGATGATTAGAGATAGATTAGAGAGTGATTAGCTTGCAACTTCCTTCATAAACTAGTGGAGGCTCTCTCAAGTTTGATTTTGGCGGCATGAGGCCATCATTACTATTTTTAGTATGGATTAGGGTAGGTTTAGGGTGTATTTATAGATTAGGTGAGTGTTTTAGGCCCTTAGATTAACCCTAGATTAGATTAGGTCCGTTAGATTTAGGAAATCTCTAGAACCCAGCCCTCCAAGCCAGCCTAAAACCCAACCTGGTGCACCCAGGTTCTCTGGACGCCGCGCCCATGTCGACAGGCAAGTCGATAGGCAAGTCGACCCCCCTGTCGACAGGCCTGTCGACAGCCCTGTCGACATGGTTAGGGCGGGAAGCTTCCCGCCTACCCCCGCTGGCTCCATTTTGAAATCTGAATTTAAATTTTTAAATCTGTTTTTAGCTTTAATTTTTCTGCAAACTTCATTGGGCCTTAACTGGGCCATACGGACTCCGATTCTCGAAAACTCGGACTCTATTTCGCGTATTTTTCCGAGACGAACGCAATGACGCGGCCCGTTACCCCCAATTCCCACATCTGAGATTATTTATCCTGTAATTAGTGAATTTTAGTATTAACTAAAATTCGGGGTGTTACATTCTCCCCTCCTTAAAGGATTTCGTCCCCGAAATCTCTAAGCTAAGGAGAATGCATATCCTACCATCCAAACAACCATCTACTCAATCCATCAAACACGGGCATCCATTGTCCTTAAAACAATTTCTAATGATGTATGAGCATATGCAAAAAGTGTGTGTATATGTTCCCTATCTAATGTATGAACATATGCAAACCATGATAGTGCCATGCATCCATTATGTATGCGAGAAAACCCTATCGACACATACAATATCTACATGAGTGCACAATCATCCACCCAAAATGCATCATCCATATGATAACACAATCATTATACATCCATAAATATAGCTTCCTACACACAATTTTATGCAATATGCAATATGAAGTGATTGAGCCGATCTAGTGCCTAGAGTGTGTGTATATGCATCCACGAGCAACCACTAGCAAACACTTGCATCCACTTGCATCCATCAACCATAACATGTCTCAAACACATGTTTCAACCATAGGTTTACCCTATCTAAAGGTCAATCAATACTAACGAGAGGATATACTAAAGATAAGATAAGTACTAGACAACGATAGAGGAGAAAGTAAAGACATACCCTCAAAAAGAAATGGGTACAATGAACGCATCTTCGCTTCCGTCTCCCAAGTTGCGTTGCTCTCATCTTCTCCCCATTGCACTTTGACTAGTTGAACCTCTCTGTTTCTCAATTTCCTAGTCTCTGACCCAAGGATGCGAGTAGGAGCTCGTCGAATAGTCGCATCACGCTCTACTTCCACTTCTTTAAGCAAGCTCGGCTCTACCACCTCTGCGGTCTCATGTAAGCACTTCCTCAAATGGGACACATGGAATACATCATGTACACCACTAAGTCTGTCGGGCAACTCCACTCTATATGCCATCCGTCCAATCCTTTCCTTGATGGAAAATGGCCCTACGAACCTTGGTGCTAACTTCCCAACAGATCCAAAGCGAACCACATTTCGCAATGGAGACACTTTGACAAAGACCATGTCCCCAACTTCAAACTCAAGATCCGTCCTTCTCTTGTCCGCATAAGATTTTTGCCTATCTTGCGCTGCTTTCATCCTTCTTCGAATCAAATCAATCTTCTCTGAAGTCTCCCTAACCATATCAGGCCCAAGCAAGATCTTATCCGTAGATTCCCACCAACATGTAGGTGATCGACAAGGCCTTCCATAGAGAGCTTCGAAAGGAGCCATACCAATACTGGACTGAAAGCTGTTATTATATGCGAACTCCACCAATGGAAGATGCTCTTCCCATGTACCTCCAAAATCTAAGATACAAAGCCTCAAAAGGTCTTCTAGAACACAATTCACCCTCTCAGTCTGGCCGTCTGTCTGAGGATGATATGCGGTGCTCAGACACAATTGAGTCCCCACTGCTTCTTGCAAACTTCTCCAGAACTCGCTAGTGAAGATAGGATCTCGATCACTCACTATGCTAGAGGGTACCCCATGCAATCGAACTATCTCTCGAAGATATACTGAAGCTAGCCATGGAGCAGTCCTCTTGCTCTTCACAGGTATGAAATGGGCGCTCTTAGTAAGTCTGTCTACCACCACCCAAATTCCCGTATTACCCTTTCTTGATCTGGGTAACCCGTCAATAAAATCCATCGAGACGCTATCCCACTTCCATTGCGGAACCTCCAATGGGTGAAGCAACCCACCTGGTTTCTTTTGCTCCGCCTTCACTTGTTGGCACACTAAGCATCGAGCGACATACTCGGCCACATCTTTCTTCATACCGGCCCAGAAGAAAACCCTCTTCATGTCTTGGTACATCTTGTCCCCACCGGGATGAATAGTCATCCTAGAACGGTGTGCATCATCAAGAATAACCTTCCTCAAACCCTCGTCTTGCGGTACACAAAGTCTACCGTCCCTACGCAAGCACCCCCTATCGTCTAGGGTGTACCTACTCAGATGGCTGGACGACTCCCTCCTTATGAGCTTCTCCATCAACTCAACCAACTGTGGGTCGTCCCTCTGTGCTTCTCCAATCCGCCCCAAAAGAGTAGGTCTAACCTCCAAGGAAGCTAGCAAACCGGGTACATAATCAACGGAAGGTCTGAAATCAAACATCGAGATAAATTCCAAGCTTCGTTGTTCCACGAACAATGTACTCAAGGACAACCTCTTCCTGCTCAAGGCGTCCGCCACCACGTTACCCTTGCCAGGGGTATACGCTATCTCGAAATCATAGGATGCTAAGAACTCCATCCACCTTTGCTGTCTCAGATTCAAATCCTTCTGAGAAAACAAGTACTTCAATGATTTGTGGTCAGTGAACAATTCGAATCTCTCACCAAGAAGATAATGGCGCCAAATCTTAAGCGCAAAAACAATAGCGGCCAACTCTAAATCATGGGTAGGGTAATTTTTCTCATGTGCCCTCAACTGCCTTACACCATAGGCTATCACCCTTCCCTCTTGCATTAAGACTGCCCCAAGTCCTGTCCCACAAGCATCGGTGTAGACAACAAATGGCTTGCTCCCATCTGGCAATACTAAAACTGGAGCAGTGGTTAAAGCTCTCTTTAACCGTCGGAACGCATCATCACAATCTACGTCCCATGCGAAAACAAGATTCTTCTTCGTTAAGCGGGTTAATGGGGCTGATATCTTCGCGAAGTCTTTGATAAACTTCCTATAATAACCCGCCAACCCCAAGAAACTTCTTACTTCGGTAGCATTCTTCGGAACCTTCCAATCCTGAATTGATACTACCTTCGTGGGATCCACAGCTATCCCTTCCTTGGAGACCACGTGCCCCAAGAACCGCACCTCTTTCCTCCAGAAGTGACATTTAGAGAATTTAGCCTTAAGGCTATGTGCTCGAAGAGTCTTCAATACCTCCACAAGATGTAGGGCATGCTCTTCTTCACTCTTAGAAAATACTAAGATATCATCCACAAAGACCACCACGAATTTATTAAGGAACTCCCTGAACACCCTACTCATCAAATCAACAAAGTATGCAGGGGCGTTCGTCAACCCAAATGGCATCACCAGCCACTCATAGAAACCATCTGGAGTCCTAAAGGCAGTCTTGTCTATGCTATCCTCAGCCACCCTCAACTGATGAAACCCCGTGGCCAAGTCCAATTGAGAAAATACTGAAGCGCCAACCAACTGATCGAAAAGATCATCAATCCTCGGCAATGGGTGTCTATTCTTCTTTGTGAGCTTGTTGAGTTCTCTATATTCTACACAAAGTCTGAGGGACCCATCCGCCTTTGTAGCAAATACTACTGGAGCACCCCACTCCGATATACTTCGTCTTATGAACCCCTTCTCAAGCAACTCCCCTACTTGCTTATGGAGTTCCCTCCTCTCACGAGGAGCCATGTGGCGCACTGGTAAAGATACAGGTTTAGCATTATCCACCAGGTATATTCGGAAGTCAATCTCCCGCTTCGGAGGTAAGCCCTTCACCTCCTCAAACACATCCGGATATTCCTGGACCACTCTAACAGATTGCAGACTCTCGACCGAAGCGTCAAGCGATTCAAGATAACTTAGCATAACAGAGTCCATGGGATTGCAAGAAATCTCGAGAGTGTTACCCAAGCGGGTCATGAGCCTAACAACTCTCCTTTCGCAATCAAGAACGGCACCATTACTGGATAACCAGTCCATGCCCAAAATTAACCCATAGCCCGTGAAGCCCAACACAAAAGCATCACATCTAAACTCAATGCTAAGTATAGAAATCTTCAAACCCAAACATATCATGGACAAATAAGTGGAGCCCCCAATTGGGTTTGAAACTACCAAGGGATCATCTACCAGACTGGTGTCTAAGTGTAGTGACTCAACTAATGATGATGAGATAAACGAATGCGATGCGCCTGAATCAAACAATGTACGGACAGGATGATCAAATAGAAAAACCAGACTTTCAACAGAAATAGTTCTACCTCTCTCCTGAATTGGTGGAACCGCGAGAGCCTGTACTTGCCCCCTAGCCTGACCTGGTGCCATAAGAGCTTGCACCTGTCCACCTGAGGTAGACCCCGTCCTTTGCCCCTTCTTAGGGCAATCCTTCACTAAATGCCCTGCTTCGCCACAGTGGAAGCAGCCAGTCTTCTTCTTCTTGCGACAATCCTTGCTTAGGTGGCTAGGTGTCCCACAATTGAAACACTTCTTCTTCTTGCCCTTGCCACCGTTGCCTTTCCCACCTTTGTTTTGTTGTTGTTGCTGAGGTCTCTTTTGATCACCCTTCTTCTCGGGTGCCCTATTAGCATTGGGACCCTTCTCTTCTTCATGCATGAGTGCCATGTCAACTAGCTTCTCAAAGGTGGCCCCCATAGGGATATGAGTCATAGCCAACCCATGCATCGGTTCATTCAAGCCTTTCACGAACCTCAAAGCCTTCTTCTCCGGTGTATTCACCATGTCTAGGCCAAACCTTGCCAATTGATTAAACTTGTTGACATATTCCTTCACCGAGAGATTTCCTTGCTTTAGAGTCAAGAATCTTTCCATATACAAGTTTTCCTCCGCCCTTGAGAGAAACTTTGCCACAAACCTTTGCCTAAAATCCGCCCAAGAGTCAACGGGGCGTTCTCCATTAGTGACCTCCCACCAGAATGAGGCCTCTCCTTTCATTAACCAAGCAGCCAACTTGACTTTCTTTCCTTCTTCCATCTCAAAGATATCTATCAACTCTTCCACCTCCTTAAGCCAATCTCTAGCCTCCACAAAAGTTTCCGATCCTTGAAAAGGTTTTCCTCCCATAGCTTTAAATTCTTTGCAAGTCTTAGCAAAAGTATCCGTGCGAGGAGGAGGGGGAGGAGGAAGATCGGGTGCTACGGTTGGTGGAGGAACATTTGCTGGACCCGCAGTGGTGGCCCTAGCCTCCATCAATCTCCTATACCATACTGGTACCGTCACACCCTCCGGAAAGTTAAGATCCTCAGCCATACTGAAATGAAAAAGGAAAGATTCAAAACGGGGAATTCGAAGGATATAGATATGGCTATTGGGGATTATGCTTTTCTTTCAAAAAAAACTTTTCTCTTTAAAGACATGTTTTTGAAAATATCTCTTCCAAAAATGTTTTTAGAAAAATAGTTTTTCTAAAAAATTTATCTGTTCCGGTAACCTTTGCTCTGATACCACGTGTAACACCCCACGTCCGCTATGGTCACTCTCTAAGTGAATGCCATAACATCGGTGGAGTATTTTAGTGAATATAGAACAGAAAAATTACAACTAGACAGATATAAATAGTACTTGAAATTTAAAACATCATCTCATAACAGCGGAAATAAACATGTCTGGTTACATCATAAAACCACAATAAAAGTCAAGTACAATATCCATCAAAATAAAGAAGTACATAATCCCACTGTCTCATACAATAGCCAGGACAAAAGAAAAGATAACTGGGTAACTGGAGCTTTACATCTATCCAAGCTCCTAAAGACTGGAACAGCAATCCGATCAAGCTCCACTACTGCTAGGATCCACCGTAGGACCTGAGGGTTGGGAAAAAGATAAAAACAACGGGGTCAGACATAAGTCTGAGCGAGCCCTATAACTTTAACAATACAATCATTAAAGTAACCAGAGAAGACATAAACTTGACCTACGGTAATGTCTGGGGATGAATGGCTACACTAAGCAGCTTGGTATACTTAGGATAAACTAAGATAACTGTAAAGACGCATCTACCCACCCAAGGATAATTACTAACTACACTACACCAGTCATTCCTTCTCAAAGGTTGATCCCACCCAAGGACTTAAAAGAAAGATATCACTAGTAGTTTCCTGTACCCCTAGCTGACCATATAGGTGCCGTCTGCCCCTATCTCCACTAGGTGTACCCCACTACTCCCCAAGCGATCGGCTCCCTACCGTAGATACCCGTGCTGGTCCCACAGTGGGGTGTATCACTCCCCTAAAGTGGCAACCCAATACTATCAACGGTGCACGGCTTTATATCTACACGATGCAACAACGGCTTATCTACCAGCCCGGGCCCACACACGCATATGAAACCCGTTGGACTTGCGTTGCCACCGCTAACCCATTTTGGCCTCTTATAATCAAGCCCTATATGTGTGTCCCGTCACTCGACTAGGGTCGAGCCCACAAAGATACGTTTGGGATATTGGTTGAAATGGGCCCCCAACAAGCTACCCACCTAAGCTTGTCACTTATCTAGTGTACCCCACTTAACCCTTTAATCATGTTTAATTACATGTTTCACTTGGTTAAGTATTCTAATCGTATTTTCTATTGCCACCCAAGGCAACCCACTAGATTCCACATGCCACCCAAGGCAACCACTAAATTTCCACATGCCACCCAAGGCACCCACTTAACCCCTCATGTCCCACTACATGCTAATATGGTTAAGTGTTTCTTAATTAATTAAGACCGTGATCTCCCATAAAGACCTCCCACATTAGACTGGCTGTTATGACCGCCTGGTTAAGCCGGTAGAGACCGGGCAGTCTTACGTCATAACAGAGTCTAACCTCGTGTCTTTACTTTAATCACATATTTAATTTATGGCTAAGACCTCTCACATTGGGCTGACATTTGTAGCAACTGGTTAAGCCGGTAGGGTCCGGGCAGTTTTACACTACAAATGAGTCCAACCTCGTGTCTTAGTCGATTAATTACACCTAATTAATCATCCCCATATTAATTATCCCTAATTAATATCAAATTTTTCATAACATGGGTAGACCTAACTCAATAGGTAAATTCCCATGGGGTAGACCTAACTCAATAGGTAAATTCCCACTTATGTTAATTTATTTTTATGGTATGCTTAATCATACCCAATCATACTTTTATTAACATATTTACCAACCCCATCGTTCCCCACGTAAATCGTTCTCATTTCATGACATAATAAAGGGGAAGATCCATCACAAATATCATGGGTTTAGCATACAACTTTGTCATGGGTTAAGAGGATGTCAACTTGCATATATGAGCATATGTTAACCCACTATATTTAACCCAAACTTGCATATTATCATACACATATCTTGCATAACATGTTGAACTTGCATATAAGCATTCTCATAACTTGCATAACATGTTAAACATGCATTTAAGCATACACATAACTTGCATAAGCATTCACATACTTGCATAAGCATGTATAACTTGCATATCACATTAAACTTGCATTTAAGCATATACATAACTTGCATAAGCATCCATATACTTGCATAAGCATGCATAACTTGTATATCACATTAAACTTGCATTTAAGCATATACATAACTTGCATAAGCATCCATATACTTGCATAAGCATGCATAAATTGTATATCACATTAAACTTGCATTTAAGCATATACATAACTTGCATAAGCATCCATATACTTGCATAAGCATGCATAACTTGTATATCACATTAAACTTGCATTTAAGCATATACATAACTTGCATAAGCATCCATATACTTGCATAAGCATGCATAACTTGTATATCACATTAAACTTGCATTTAAACATATACATAACTTGCATAAGCCAACTTATCAACCATGCATAAACCCACTTATTAATTATGCATAAACATAGGAAAACATAGAGTAGCATATCATTACAAATGATTCAAACTCACTAATCCGCATTTAAGACCATAAGTCTCATTACACCCAATCTACTTACTTTAGCAATTGATGTTAAAGTGATAGAAACTCACCAAACCCAAGATTAGCAAACTTATGAAGTGGAATTAGTTGCAAAATATGAAGATGGTGATGATTAGAGATAGATTAGACAGTGATTAGCTTGCAACTTCCTTCATAAACTAGTGGAGGCTCTCTCAAGTTTGATTTTGGCGGCATGAGGCCATCATTACTATTTTTAGTATGGATTAGGGTAGGTTTAGGGTGTATTTATAGATTAGGTGAGTGTTTTAGGCCCTTAGATTAACCCTAGATTAGATTAGGTCCGTTAGATTTAGGAAATCTCTAGAACCCAGCCCTCCAAGCCAGCCTAAAACCCAACCTGGTGCACCCAGGTTCTCTGGACGCCGCGCCCATGTCGACAGGCAAGTCGACAGGCAAGTCGACCCCCTATCGACAGGCCTGTCGACAGCCCTGTCGACATGGTTAGGGCGGGAAGCTTCCCGCCTACCCCCGCTGGCTCCATTTTGAAATCTGAATTTAAATTTTTAAATCTGTTTTTAGCTTTAATTTTTCTGCAAACTTCATTGGGCCTTAACTGGGCCATACGGACTCCGATTCTCGAAAACTCGGACTCTATTTCGCGTATTTTTCCGAGACGAACGCAATGACGCAGCCCGTTACCCCCAATTCCCACATCTGAGATTATTTATCCTGTAATTAGTGAATTTTAGTATTAACTAAAATTCGGGGTGTTACTGCTATGACTGTATGGAATGATTTGTGATTGTTTAGAAAAGTTAGATTGGTCGAAAATGCCGTCGAATGGCGTAAACAGGTCGCTGGACAAAATGCAGGAAATGTGCAGAGATTGGATCAGATCGGATCCCCCGAACCCCGAACCGACCCGCTCGTGGATGGTGGAACCACACCGACCCGCTCACTTGGGGAACCATACGATCTGAATCGCTTCAGCTTGAGTACCACGAACCGTCTGGGAAAGCAAGTCACTAACCATTGCTTCATTCGATCTGAACCCAATGGAGTTGGCATCACGACCCGATCCGGAGTGCTTGGGAAGGAGGACCGAACCAGAGGAGCTCTCCACGAACCAAACCGCCAGGAGATGTGGACCCCGACCCGAACCGCTGGAGGAAGGACACCACAAACCGAACCGATCTGGAGAGGGTGCTACGAACCGATGGGAACCCGAGCCTAGATGATGATTACGAACTGAATGAAGACCGATCCGGAGATGATGACCAAAACCCGAGATGCAAAGGTAGTCCAAGTAGGAAGTTTGTACTAAGGATCCAGTTGGGAACCAACGGGTTAACTTCATGAGTTGCGCTTTGCTGCGGGACGTGTGCTAAGGGGTTATCGATGTCTATAACTTTGGATCACTATGGAGTGCGGGGTATGTGGACGGATTCAGGGCCGCAGTGGCCTAGGTAGGACTATTGGCTATGGACCAATGAGGTGGGGTCATTTGTAAGGATTTAGTCGTGACTCCATGGGGCAAGCCTGGTGGTAGCAATAATTATACAAGTTGGACTCCGTCACTACCTCGATGGGTCTAGTGATCAAAGTGGTGGATATCGTATGCTTTACGCATTGAGTGAGAGATGTGAGGATGGTTGTTATGATTGATTGGTTGCCATCACTATGTCATGCACAACCCCAACCCCTTATTCTTTACACCTTATGTTTAGTGGCACCTTAGAGTATTGAGCGGTATGTTGTGCTAACTCTTTGGTTGCAGGTCCAGGTTCAGGTATGGTTTAGTATACCTGTTATTGTTCTGTTTTGCTGCTTATCGCTCACACCAGACTTTTGTCTGACCCACAGTTTTATGACTCTTCTTATTACTCTAGGTGCTCTTAAATGGGTAGACTAGAGACAGGTTAGGTGGTATGCACGAGTAGCTGTACCGGAGACGAGCAGGAGGTTCCCACGTATGATATATATATATATATATATATATATATATATATATATATATATATATATTCTCCCTGTGTCGCTGCTAGTCACTACTTTGGGCATTAGTAGTGTACCTTTCCTTTACTTTGCTTTAGAGACAGTTTTCAAAAGTTGTAATAATGATGATGTGGAACACAAACTGTATTTGGATTTTCCGCTACTATGATGTTTAGTTTTCAGCTTATACACTGTCTCGCCTGTTTATGTCAAAGTATGTTATTATTATATTTTATCCCATGCGCTGTGAGACATTCTACAGGTTCCTTGGTAGTTCAAATTCCTTACCTTTCCTTTCTTTTACGACCGTCTCGTGCTGGTTGGACATTGGCACAACGAACTTTCATTGGAAATGCCGGCTGGTGCGGGGCGGGCCGTCACACATTCCGAGATGTGAGGCTCGCGAATTAACGCCATACACAAAGCTACACTATATTAAAGTCGTGCTTTGATCATCAACCACAAGACTCTACTTTTCAACAAAAGCCTTGATTACTTCATCTCAGCATGCCACACAGGCAATTCATGCCATGCGACTGATATCTATCGATATATAACCTCTGAGCTCGTACGTCTCAGAGAAGGGCGTTAAGCAAGAGAATAAATTCTCCACCACCAAGCAAATATATATTTAATAGAAATCAATCTACACATAATAAAATCCAATGTCAGACACACATCCATTTACAAGTCCGTTCTGGGTCTGAACGAAATCGGAGGCACCATATTCCTCCCTCATATGTCCAATACAGGGAAGAGTCCCTCGCATATCCGTCGATCTCCAAGTACGTCTGGACGATCACCACTTATTACCTCGTCTTGGGTGTGCAACCCAATCAAATCATCAGTAATCATCCAAACGATGTGAAGACCTCCAGTCTTCAACCACCGTCTTCATCATCGACATATCGTCGAATTAGTTATTCAGAATGGGTATAAACCCGGCCTTTCCGAATAACTCGCGTATATAATAAACAAGTGTTATAAAAATACAACATACGTCTCATTCCCATTCTGAATATTCTTTTATTCAAATATTCATATCTTTAGGGATTTGTTCTTATTAATTTTATCAAAGATAAATTCATTAAAATTTATTCTTTAATCTTCCATTAGCCTTCAATTCTAACCATATTACAGTTTTCCAAACTAGTCGGGATTAGTGAACCACACCGAAGTAATTATTTAATTAATTTCCCAATCCCAACCTATTCATCCCATGAAGCAAAACTAGTATTACTCCATAACTAACACCACTGCATTATCGGTAAATTTAATTACCATTTTCCGTTCAAATCTAATTAAAGTTTCAACTATCGCTAGGAGCAAAACTGGCGATATTCAATTCTCTTTTAATCTAATTAAAGATTCGTAAAAACTCCACTTGGTTTTAATCTTCCCAAAAATCAATATCAGTGAATATTTAACTTGGGAAACCATATCCTGTCTTTAAGTGGATTAAAGAACCAATGTCATTTAAAATACGGTTCACGATAAACCCAAAATCACATTCCGTTCCATCAGCCTATGACCGTAAATTAGCTAGTGAACAATTCCCTAAGTATTAACCCCAAAGGCCGAAACCAGCATCAGATCAATACCCAGGAAACCACTCAACTTAACTAATCTCCAAATAGTTTCTGATTTTCTTAACTCCATTGGGTCTAAGAACGGTATTATTAAAGATACCATTCACGACAACCAAAATCACATTCCATTAATTATAGAATTTTCATGGAAGAACAAATCAATATATAATCGATATCAATTTCCATATCCGACCAATTATATAAATGGAATATCGGCAATGCCTTTTAAATTCCATCTGTATTAATAGTCTTCCTCCACAGAATTTCATTTCGATTATTATCAAATCGAATTCCATTCAATTCCAATTTAATAATATTAAATTGGTAAACTTTAATTTGGAAAATTCCTTTTAAATCTTAATAAAAAGATTTATAAATTCCAAATCACATTTCATTGTAAATCGGGTTAAAGAACGAATGTCGTTAAAAACACAGTTCATAATAAACCCAACTCACATTCCATTAGTCTCTAACCATAAATTAGTAAGAGAACAATTCCCTAAGTATTAACCCCGAATGTCGAAACCAACATCAGATCAATACCCAGGAAACCATTCCACTTAACTAATCTCTAGTCAATTTCTAATTTTCTTAACTAGTTCATTTCGATAAAAATATAATTTTATCTTTTCAAATATGGAATTTTCATCCCAATTCTTTCCAAATCATTTATTATGAATTTTAAACAAATTATTGATATTTTTAATAATTTTATCAAGGCCCATACAGTCAATTTCCATAAACGGTCGTCGAACTGCACTTACAGCGACCTTTTCCAAATTTGATTTGGACATAATTCCAAGTCCAACTATTAGATTTCAAATCCCTGATATTCGTTGTAAAGCGCTTTTCGATACGAACCCAACGGTTCCAGTTTTAGGAGAATCCGACGGTCAGATCTCCCGTAATGTCCGTTCGAAGTCAATGTTCGAAATTCGCGAACTGCCGCAGCGCGGCGCGTTCTATTCAGGCCATTATATATATATATATATATATATATATATATATATTCCATCGATTTTGAAATCAATTCCTTTTCAATATTCATTATAAAAATGAATAAAATCGATATAAATATCGTTCACGTCAAAATGACGCTAATCTAATCAACACGGCTTTATATATTTAGATATATTCGTGTCCATCCCAAATTGGACATCAAAATCACATTTTGACCCATTACTGAATATTATTCTGAAATATTCATCATTTTAAAATAATCGTTATTTTAAAATATTCTTTCTTTCTGAACTGGAATCAGACACAGACAATTAACATATAATGTGATTTATATGGATTTCATACGCACATGCACACAACAACAATCAAACATAGTCAACCATCATCCAAAGAGCATTCTACACTGCATAAGCATCAAATATAAATATTTAACGCTTACGACAGCCTGTCAATCAATCGATTGACATACAACTAATTATTGGGACTAGTGTATGTCATATATCATCCCAATACCCGTATGGGGTTTCAAACAATCAAACACAGGCTTTATTTGTGTTGTTGGGTGATGTGTAAAATTTATCGTCCCAATCAATATCAGATGTGTGTACATAAACAAATCTTCTGATTTGTTTATAAATATTTATTTTATTCATATACATGTTAAAGATTATATTTTTAACTATAAAATATTTTTAACTATAAAGTATTTTATTCCATTCCAAATCACACAATCAATTTTTATGACACATCAATCAAACAAGTCATCTATGGTCTGTAGACGACGGGTGTCGGGTGCTGCTATGCACCATCTGCATCCTAGTACATATTTCAACTAGAAAATAAATTAAAAGTGAGAAGTTCTCGCCTTTGGGTAGAAAATAAATTAAAAGTGAGAAGATCTCGCCTTTGGGTTCCACTCCGTCATTCTTTCCTCCTGAATGGTTTGGATTCGTTCGAAATTCCAACGCATCCTTTTCACGCTATTCATATATAAAAATCATATTTTTATCGCTTCATTCCAATAAATAAAAATTATATTTTTATTTCTACTTCATATATTTTTACAATGCTTCTTTCTATATAAAAATTATATTTTTATATTTCTGCCTCTTATATAAAGATCGAATTTTTATTTCACTATAACATATATAAAAATCCCATCTTTCTATATATAAAAATATCGAACTTTCTATAGTTAAAAATATCGCCTTCTTATATATAAATATATCGCCTTTCTATATATAAAAATATCGCCTTTCTATATATAAAAATATAATCTTTACTATGATAAAAATATAATATTTACTATGAGCTAAAAAAACATATTTTTATTGTCTCTATGATATAAAAATCATATTTTTATTTCTTCTTCCATATAAAAATCATATTTTTATTTCTTCTTCCATATAAAAATCACATTTTTATTTCTTCTTCCATATAAAAATCATATTTTTATAACTTTAAACTGAGAATAAATTCCCCTCTTTATACATATAGATCGCATATATTTTTCAAAGATTATTACTTCTAAAAACTGAAAAGAAAATAAAAATAAATGTAAACAAATAGAAACTCACCTTATTTCAATTTCTATTTCATCTACAGAGGAGGGGGGTCCATTTGCGGCGTCAGAGGTCGGGGAAGGTGGGTGGAGGCCGCGGCAGGCGGTGTTGGGTCGATGGCGGGCCACAGGGACAGCAATGATCGATTTAAGGGTGGTACGGGGGTTTGTACGCTGGCTTGTGGGGCTCGACGCGGAGGAGGGTACTAGGTGGAGGCGGAGAGGTTATCGCCGGCGAGGGAGCACCTCCGGTGGTGGTAGCACGGGCTCGGCGACGCGATAGTTTTTTTATTTTGTATCATCAGTTTTGAACGATGGGGGCTGGGGGGGTTCACCATGGGAGATAAGAACAAGGATTTGACCAAGGTCCTAGGGTTTTAGAATTTATTTTATTATTATTTAATTATCCCAAAAAGCAACTTTTTATTTTGACCTCTAAACGAGACACACTGACAGTCGTCCATAGTTAATTACCCCTATTATGAACCCAATGGGATATGTCCTGTATGCTAATTCGACTGTTTTGATCAGTATCCGTCAAAATCACAATATAATTATATATATATATATATATATATATATATATATATATATATATATATATATATATTCAATCTGAACGCACATTTTAATTTATCGGGGCCACATACTAACTCTAAAAATTTCAGAAAACTTATTTCTAGCTTTGTACTGACAATACGGTCCTAACGAAAATAATTTCTTCAAATTTGAAGACCGTTTGAAAAATGGTCATTTTCTGGTCGATCCAATTCAACTGAAATTGGCAAAACACATTTAACTTCGCCACGCTCACATATTAATCCCAAAAATTATGAATTTTGGAATATAGCAATAACTTGACATCCCGGATCAAACAAAAGTGGTTTCATCGAAAATGGAGGTCGTTTGCAAAATTTCCATTTTTAAGGGCTATATTTTCCATAGCGACTATTCTGAAATTTCAACTGGACATAACTTTTTATTCCCGCTATGAAATTTCAATTTTTCGGATTCGTTAAAAAGACATTCTGAATTAGATTCTAATATTTTTTGTTACACTAAAATCCGATTTATTTTGAATCATGTACATTCATTTGAAATTTGAAATTGAATTTTCAAACTACCGCGCAATTTTCAACTCCTTTTATAATTAAAATAAAAAATTTATATTCTAACGTCGATTCAAATAAATATATACATTCTAATTCTACTCAAAATAAATTTCTCATCGATATTATTTAAAATAATTCATTTTAAATATTCAAAATTCATCAAAATTGCTAAAATAAAATTTTTAAATTGGTTTGGATTTTCCGGGTTATTATATATATATATATATATATATGGAAACAAGCGATGAATTAACGAAGTAAATTGCAATGCAACATTGAAATTAAAAGTAGATGTAAATTTTGGCATTTAAAATTCAAAAGTAGTGAATTAATTGCATGCAATATGAAAGGATTAAGACATGCCATAAAACGTGCAATTAATTAAAGGAAGAAAAAGAGGCACATTTAATTTAAAATAAAGGCAATTGAACGTTAAAAATAAAAAACAATGCAACTAAATAAGTGCGCTTGGACCCAACTTGTTTCTGGGTGCATGCGTGCATTTATGGTGCAGCATACCTGGGTTGGTCTATCCTACTCTAGAACATTCTTTTCTTTAGCGAGGTGTAAGGTTTAGATGGATTCTATTTTAATCCTAAGGTCGTAGTTGTTCTAAACTACCTATAAATAAAACTTTAAACCCAACCCTAAAATTCACAATCCCAAAGCTACGCTAAAGTTCTGCTTCTTCTTCCTCAAGAAATACTCTCCTCCTCTAAAAATTAATGGTGACGTTGTAACACTGCTTCAACTTTAATTAAATCAATTATTCTTCTTAAACACAAGATAAATGAAGATCAAAGATTAGATTTAGAATTTCTTCTATTTCAAAATAAAGAAAAAAGGGATTTTGATCTACAATCTACGCCGCAAGAAAGGAAAGAACTTTGGATGGTAATCTAAATCAGACCCAGGAAAGCAAAAATCACTGTGAGTGGATTTAAATTGCCCTTGTTGAATAATAGTAGATGTATCGTTTAGCAATTTCCCAAGTTAAATTGTTTAATTCAATTGAAATAATTCAGATTTCATTTCATGCGTATTCTGCTCTTCTTCTACTCCTTTCCTTTTTATTTTTAAGATTAGGCTAGCTTCGAGCCTAATCCAAATCTCGTTGAAAAGCATGCGTACGAACAAAGATTGGAATAGTGAAAATGATGTTTGAGAATTTGGAAATAATTTGTGATTGGGAAATTGAAACAACTTGTAAGATGAATTTCTGGGCATAATTCATGAATTGGGGAATTGTGGAATAACATATAACATAACATGAGATTGGAAAATTAGGGGAAATTGGCACATATATTAACCTAGAACATGAAAGAAAATATGTGCGATTAAAATTGAGAACGATTAGATATGCTTGGGTATGTTGAATCAAGAATTTATGAATGAACTATATGTACATAAGAAAGGTTAGAATTGAAGATTTAGACATATGGGATTATAAGTTGAATTGGAATTTATGCAATAAGAATGAGGGTTGACATGAATTATTGATGACTTTAAAGAACAATTAATTTGGGTATGATTAAGTATAACTTATATACATGAAAATTTGGGCATAACATATAACAAGGATTATTGGCATAACTATATACGAGATTATGTAATCATGGTAGAATTTATGTATCCAAATCAAATTGGAACAACAAACGTGAAATTGGGTTTAGAAGCGTGAACATGAATTATTGGATTGGGATAAACAGGCATATAAAACTTAGATTGAAATTGTATAGGTCGGTTAAAGGATGAACATGCCTAACCCGAGGTTAGATTGAGTTATGGTGTAAGTTTGCCCGGAACCGCCCGGCACGTCCAACAACCGCAACAACAGGTCTAATGTGAGAGGTTAGCGCATTAAACCCAAAACCCGAGGTTAGAACGAGTTTGCGACAGAAGTCTACCCGGAACCGCCCGACATATCCAACAACCGCAAGCAAATGTCTAATGTGAGAGGTTGAGTGCATTAATAAAAAGATTAATGCTATGAAACAAATATGTTAAGTGTGCTAAGGTTAAGTAAACGGAGGCTTATAGACAAACTTAACCAATGTAATAATGGGGAATGGTATCAAACATTAATTAAGAAAAATAAGTAAATAATGATGGATTATGGCAACATCAACAGATACGAGTATAACTGAATGAGAAGATAATAGGTAAGCTTGTTACAAGACAAGTAAGAATCATAACATAGGTTATAATGATCGATCCAAAGATGAAATAACTTATGAAAGAATGCAAACCGTACTTAATTGAAGATTAAGTAATCCATGGGAACGGGAATAAAGCCACAAATAGGGAAAACATAAGTTGTATGGGTAAGGGGAAAACTTATTAGTAAACCTTAGTCAAGATGACTAAGTTAATAAGTAAACGATAAAGGGAATTTGTTAGTAAACCTTAGTTAAGAGAACTAAGTAAACAATCATGGAAATTCATGTTGGTAAACTTTAGTTAAGAGGACTAAGTAAATGGTTACAGAAAGTCGTGTTTGAGCTTGTAAGTAAATCTTAGTTAAGAGAACTAAGTAAACAATCAAAAGATCGCGGCTACATAAGAAATAGGGAAAGACTTATGAAAAAGAAACTTGGTAATTTAAGTTAAAAACTAATATGGATGAGATAACTAAGTTAAAAAGAAAACCTAATGAGATAGAGCAAGCGCATAATTAGAAGATTTGACTTAAGGTCTAATAACACCAAAGGGTAAGGTGCTTGGACCAGTCCGTACGATAGGGGATGAATAACCAAACACGGTAGGTCATCACGATGCCGTAGGGCGCAAGGTGGAGCGAACGTCCATCTGATCATGCAGAAGGCTCCAAGGGACTGGGCTACGAAGCACGCGGCTTCTGGGGACGTGAGGGTACTCTTGGTATCCCTCTGTGAGTGGCAGATGATACGCCTGTGCTCACAGAGGTTAGGTCCGCGTGGGAAGAACCAATGAGTATGCCTTGATTGCAAAACAAGAGGAAATCAAAAGACTAAGATGGACCAGCGTGATTCGGCGAGACCAGTTAGTGCCCTGAGATAACAACTTGTCGTCTACCTACCATCTTCAGTCAGTACGTGAAGCGGAGAGGCGGAGAACTCCAGAAGACCATATACTTTGCTATCTAGTTATGGGTGAGGTTGGACAATAAGATTGAAGGGCATAGGCCACCGGGGTTATAGTTCTCATTCTTGATATTCTTGGGTGCCTTTCATTAGTTGAGGGAGGGGTCTAGTGGGACCATAGCCACTATAAAAGCAGACCTTAGCATCTGCATCGGTAGATATCTGAAACCTCCCGACCGAGTTCCATGTTTCTTGATTAGCCCTGCCACGGGACTCGGGCATGCATATAGAGAACATGTGCAAATAGACATCGAGCACGATTGACGATACGTATGTGGGGAAAGACTAGGTACACTCATGTCGCTCTGGGTGGTGTACCATAGACTAGAGGGCATTATTTGATGACAGAATCTAGTAGGATCTAGAATGGCAGTTCAAACGCAGTGATGATAGTTTTATGCAAATTTAGCGCTGATATACATATGACATGCGACATTGGATAAGAGACTGCGTACATAGGGTGGAGACCATGCGAGTAGAACATACCTTAATTGGGGGTAGTTGCATAAACAGTATATTAGGTTCATCCACTAGAGAGTAGATGGGTGCGATGTGTGTGTAAGCCTTGAGTGCTAATAACACAAATAACCTAATAAATAAGAAAATATAATTGAACGGTATATGTAGGATTATCTAAGAAAGGTAGTTTAAATTCATTCACGCAGAACTTATGTTCTGACCCCCTCCTCATAACGTTCGCAGGTTAGGTTCATGACAGAGACTTTATAGCTTTGGATACTGGTTTAGCAGTATTATTATTAAGGTAAAGCTATGTTTCAACTACATTATATTTTATTCCTTCCGCTATGAGATGTTTTCCGAACTCTGACATGTTTTATATCTCTGTCTTTTCTGTAGGATACCAGAGCAAACCAACTTGGGTTTCGATGGATTGGGGTTTTGAAAAAAATTCGGTCCATCTGAATCCGTATTGTTACATCTAGTATCAGAGCTTCGGTTTAGGATCATTATATAGATAATGAGTGGATGTATTTGTATTTTCTAAAATATAAATATATTATATATATAAATCTAGATCCATAAGTGAGCCCATTAGATAAAAAGAGTAGAATGTGGAAAGAAATGGGAAAACTGTTTTGTACACTAAAAGAATGAACATGGAAAGTTGAGGCCCTTAGGTATGTTGGGTGGAAAATGTACAAAATGATTGGTATTAGAAAAAGATGTCTCCCATACGATCGCAAATGAGATTAGTGGGTTTAGTAGGGGAACCATACAAATTTGAAAAAGGTTCAATTATGGAAAATGGATTAGGAATATATATAGTTGGGAGAAACAATTTAGTGGATATATCTCGGAAGGCCTAGGTAATTTGGAAACCCAAATAAGAAAATAGTTGTCCTTGTCTACTCCAGTTGTGTGATTTGAAAAAAAAAATGTTTTGCATTTTTTTTACATGTTTTTATGGTTTGGCATAGGTAAAAAGTTTTAGCTTTTTTAATTTTTAGAAGAAAAATGTAATGAACAAAAAAGAAGAGAAAAGTCAAACCATGTTTTAAAATGAATGGAGTAGGTAAGGATTAGTTCCTAGAAAAAAGTAGAAGAAGTTTGAGGTTATAAGTAAATAGCAAGGACCATCTTGGAATAGTGGAAAATTCCCATAGAATGCGTAAGCATTGTGAGGCCTAGAGTTGTTGCTTGAAAAAAAATGTGTAGGCTAGTAATACATAGCAAGGACTAGTAGTGACTACTAGATAGTGGAATGGCAAGTAAGTGTTGAGAGTTGTGGTTCGACTTTTCTTTAGTGAAATAGTCTTATGATTCTTGGCCCTTGGTAGTAGCTGTGTAGGATGTTGAAAGATGGAAAGGCTTAATGGAAAGATAAGCTAACACTACTACAAAACAGGCATGTTGCTTCACCTCATTTGCATCAGTTGCAGCAAAACCTGATGCTAATAACAATATTTGCATCGGTTCTATATGAAAGGTCGATGCAATTAGTAAGAGGAAAGCAGCAGATAACAAAAAACTGCAGTTTGCATCGGTTTTATGTAAAAACCGATGAAAATAAACCGATGCAAAAAGTTTAATTGCACTGGTTATAAATTATAGCCGATGCAAATATAATTACTTCTACAAGCAAAAATTCCACAATTAATTGCATCGGTTAAACTAGGGATGCAATTTTTTTAACCCTTTTATACACATCGTTGGACACGTGAAAATTTTTCCCCCCTTTTGCACGTTGCTTCCCGCTACTCCTCCCCGGTTCCTTTTTCATTTTCCCAAAAATTTACTTCGTCATTATCCCAAAAAAAAAGACTTCGATTATTAAAAAAAAAAAAACTGAAGAAGAGAAATCGGATTTCCCCAAAAGTTGATTGAGCAGATCGATCGGATTTCCCCCAAAGGTTGATTGGGCAGATCGGATTTTCCAGAAGACGCTTCTCAATTCGTCGATTGCTTGGATTGACTACGCCAGGTATCGATTCTTTAACTTGTTCGGATTTTCCAGAAGACGCTTCCATTTTCTTTTCCTGACCACTCCGAGTTATTATCAGTTTTACAAAGATAAGCAAATTTGTGCTTTTGTTCGACAAGATGGATAGGTTTATCTGGTTAAGAGATACGTTCAATCTTGTATATGGATGTTCTGATGTGTTGGCAGTATTCATCCACTATGTGTCCTACTCTATGAGTTCAATTTTTAATGGTTAAATCGAGACCTTAAAATTATAGGAAGAACTTCCTTTATGTGAATTTCTTATTATACTTTTGCATTCATGTTCTTTTGCAATAACTGTTTATGGTACTATAATAATTATTTATGCATACTGCTCATTCGATTGGAACTGAATCAGTGCACCGTTTACACTTTGTGCTTGATTATTGTTTATCTATTTTGTTATGATTCTTAGGTTAAGGAGTATGGATTTATGTAAGTTGACCAAGCACACTCAAGCTAAGATATTTTGTAAGAGAAGTGAAATCATAAATTAGTATCGAAAATTAAGCTTTTTTCACTTAGTTTCTTTTGTAGGACTAAATGTTAAATGCCAGCTTCCCATTCGTTTATTTTATGGGTTCATCCCTTTAAACACTGAAGAGAAGTAAAGTGGGGAAATGATGTGAAGGTCTATGTCCATTATGTGTTATTTCAACTTTTCTTAGAAAAATAGATACACGTCTCATTTACTGTAATTTTTGACATCTTTGCATTTAGTGCATGTTGTGTTAGTTGCATCTTTGTCTTGCACATTGTATACAATTTCTACGCACAATTCATCATTCTCTGTTTGCTTAAACACTCCCTGCTTGCTTCATTTTATGTTATTTGCTTGCATTCTCTATTGCATTTTCTTCTATAACTTTAAAAATAAATATATGCTACATTTTCATTTATGTTTCCTCTGTTTTCTTTTCTATTTGACACCTTTTCTTCTTGCAACTGGTTCAAATGCATTCTATTTGTTTTCATTGTTACATTGCATTCGTATTGCATTTACGCTTTTTGTTCACTGGTATACCTGCCTGTTTGGTTAAACACTCCCTGCCTATTTACAATAAGTTTGTTGCATGTACTTATTATTTTCAATTTCTTCTTCATGATGTTTTTGATCATGTTCGTTGAGTCATTTATGTTTTTATTTCATACGAAAAGCGGAGATTTACTCCAGCTGCCTGCCTATTGTAGTTGGGTAACAAGACATATTTCCTTAATGTCATATTCCGCGTATGTAAGAGAAGGAAAAAAAAGTTCATTACTCCAAAAGAAAGCAATTACGAACTATGTTATCCTAGCAAAGGAGTTCAATAGAGCATTTGTTTTAGGTGCTGTTTTGATTCTTCAAACTTAGATTTAAATGAATTCTGTTGAAAGTAATTTTTGTAAGTAATTTAAAATATATATTTAAAATGATATCACATGTATTAAATTTCAAACTAGGAGGTGACTCTAATTTCGACTAGTTTGATTTCACCATAAACAATGGTAAATTTCATGGATTATGCACTCAATGCATAGAGAAGCCACATTTGTCCAACATATAAAGTTATACTTCATTTACTACCTAAGTTATGAAAACCTTCACATATACACTGTTGAATTGGATAACAATTCCAGCTTAATTACATTCTAACGTGGTTGCTTCCAGTTTAAATGATAAATCTTTCCACAGCTAATTCTACATTGCATATTATAGACATGGCGTGATTACTTTTACTTGTAGGAGAGTAATAAATGAGTTATGCAATTGTTGAGCAATATGTTTGGAACTGATTATGTTTTCTGATATGATGGCTTTGCCGAATATTAGATTTGACTTTGGTTTTTATACGTATGTATGGTAAAATAACGTATGAAAGCAAAAACTGCCATCAAAGTTGATTCGCTAAGTATTTTAGTCAAAGTAACAATCTGCTTCCCAACATAATTGTGTTTCACATTATTCCCGATGCCGCGTTTTCAGGCTTCCCAGCAGATTCCTTTAATGTATAATCCCAATTTCTTCTACTAATGTTATATGACATATGACTAATTTTTATGTTACTAAATTCTAATCCTTTCCATTTACTGCATTTTTTTTCATTTATTCTACGTGGTCATGTGCTATGATATATCATTTTGATTCCACCTTTTTGTTATTTCCATCCGAAACCAATGCACTAGGGTGAATGTAGTTTGTTTGGTAGGCTAAGTTTGTAGTGATGATAATTTGATTGTTTTAAAACGCAAATCCGGGCATATTAACAAAAGGTATCGAGTAACATATTTAACTAACTCTAGTATGGTTACTTATAAAATAGCAAGTTAAAATTGGGGATTGGTGTTGCACTCAACACGGTTTTTGGTAATGACTATGATGGTAACAGAACACGTACTTACATCAATTTGAAACAAGTCATCCTCCCCCCTATCCTTCGAAATATCTTTTGTGGACATCTTTATGTCTGCAGGTTCACAATAACAGAATTTGCCGCTAACGAAAAGAGGAGACTGTAGAAAAAATATCAAAAATAAGTATATCAAACACTTACATTGGACAGGGAAAGCAAGGTGAGAGAGGGAAAAGAAATCGAATGTTGTACATTATGTGATTCAGGCCTACAAGATCGAATGTTAGTCTTAGGTTTTCAATCCTGTTCAAAATTTATGAGTGTAATTTCCTGTATTCGCTCTATGTTCATCATCTCTAACATCTTAATATGCTTTTATCTTTTTTCTTTGTTTCATCTTATTTTCTGAACATGCCTTTAATTTTTTCTGTTATATGCTTTTTGAAATCCATTCTTGCGATAGTGAGTATATTTTTCATGCTATGATTTTGTGAATCAGCCTTGCCTACAATGAATTATTTGTGAATCAGCCTTGCATATAACGAATTATTTGTTTTATTTCATCCTACAATGAACTATTTTGGTTGGAGCTTTGAGCGATCAGCCTTGCATATAGTGAAATTTATGAGTGTAATTTCCCGTATTCGCTCTATGTTCATCATACAGGCTCAAATAAAACTTTAAGAAGCACTTTTGCATCAAATAAAATGTTTAGAAAACAATTACAAGCAAGTTTTTACCAACGTAAATGTAAAATAATCAAGCAGAATTTCATATGGCAGCTAGCCACGGAAAAATATCCAGAAAAAGGATTCATTAAGTTTCATTCCTTATCCGAATAATTGAATTTGACTATCCAATTCGTCCAATACCGTACGCATATTAAAATGTTGTAACTTTGATAATTTGTTTTACACTGATTTATTCCAAGTTGCTAATAATTTGTTTGACTTCTTTAATACTGTAACTTTTACCATTTATAAATTTAGCATACAGACAATACTGTTGATATCAGTTCTTCCTCTCTTGATATTGTATGGTTAATTTTTTTGTACTAGCAAACTAAGTCCTCATTATAAGTTTATTTTATTTTCCAATTTATCGTCAATTTCTTCTCTATTCTGAAGTTTACACTGTTATCTTCTGTCTTTCTTATGAAAATCACTGTTATATTGCGGGTTTTTAGGACTCCTATTCTTCTTTTATTTGCATCCCTCTGATTTTGATATGCATTATGGTACATTGGGACTTTTTGTTATCAAAATTAATGTGTACGAAATAAATTTTGCAAAGTCATGATGCTTCTTCGATTACACCAATTGTGTTATATCATTTGATACTATGTGATATTTTTTCATTATTTTGTATTGAAAAGAACATGGTTTTACTATGCTCGAACCAGCGTAGTTATTATCTTTAGCAGTTTCAATATTGCAGCTACATAATTGTACAACTTGCAAGTTTGTTAATCATAATGTTTTTTTTTCAAAGACATCAACTTTACTCATTGCAAAACTATAGGATGAAACAAAATAATGTTACACTACCACCGCAATAGAAATATCGTATGTAAATGATAATATTTATAGTTGCTCATTTAAACACATTTCAAGCAACTGTTCTGCCTCTTTTAAGAATAATTCTGTGAATTGTTTCTGACCTCTCCTGTAAACAATACTTTAAGAATAATTTCCTGTATTCGCTCTGTGAGCTTTGAGCGATCAGCCTTTCCTATAGGTTGTTTTAGATTTGGTTGGAGTATTTTAGATTCACCAAATAGGTCCAACTATTTGTTTTATTTGAGGAAGTCTAACTTAAGCCTGGTTGTACATTGTGAATCATAAATGTCATATTTGAAACTAGGCAGAAGTAAATGATTATATAAAATATAAATGTTGCAAACTAATTTTAGTAATATGTATTTGGTATTCAACGTTTTTTGATTTTTTTTTTGATTTTGTAGTGTGTCATTTGAACATGGATCGTATGTGGATGTACAATGTGAAACACAACGATGATGAGTTCCTGAACAAAATTGAAGAGTTCGTCAATTGTGCACTGAATGATCAAGTAAGAAGAGGGGAAGAAACTATTTTTTGTCCTTGTAAATACTGCAAAAATATGAGGAGATTTCATAACATAGATCAAATCAAAGATCACATAATTCGCTATGGATCCAAGCAAAATTACACGCGATGGATATGGCATGGTGAAAGTGTACTTAATAGATCCAATTCCAGTAATCATGAGAATGATGAGAATGACCAAGAAGATAATATGAATAACGAGGCAAATGATGAGAGTGATTGTGTTCAAGAGATGTTTTATGATGTTGAAGAACAATTGATGGAAGATCCAAAGTTGTATGAAAGAATATTAACTGATCCCGAGAAGCCTTTGTTTCCTAATTGTGCCAAGTTCACAAAATTGTCTGCTGTTCTCAAGCTTTACAATTTAAAAGCAAAGCATGGGTGGAGTGATACAAGTTTCACGTCATTGCTTGAACTTTGAATGACATGCTTCCGGACGGTAATGAGCTTCCTACTTCTAACTACGAGGCAAAGAAAATTATGTGTCCAATTGGTATCGGATATAAGAAGATACATGCATGTCCAAATGATTGTATATTATATCGAAATGAATATAAGAACTTGCATGAGTGTCCAAAGTGTGGATTATATCGTTATAAGTCACGAGCGGATGTTCATAATGATCGAGATAAGAAACGGCCTCGGGCAAAAGTCTTATGGTATCTTCCTATTATACCAAGATTTAAACGTTTATTTGCAAATGAAGAAAATGCAAAAAAAATAAGGTGGCATGCAGATGTGAGGAAAACTGATGGATTATTAAGGCATCCAGCAGATTCTCTGCAATGGAGAAACATTGATGCAATGTATCGTGATTTTGGCGAAGAAAGTAGAAATCTCAGACTTGGTCTTTGCACAGATGGCATAAACCCATTTGGTAATCTAAGTAGCCAACATAGTACTTGGCCCGTTCTTTTGGTGATTTACAACCTTCCACCGCATTTGAGTATGGAGCGCAAATATATCATGTTATCTCTTTTAATATCTGGACCATGACAACCAGGAAACGACATTGATGTTTACCTAGCTCCTTTGATTGATGATCTAAAACTTTTATGGGATAAAGGCGTGCGTGTGTTTAATGCATATAGCAAAAGTGGCTTTACATTGCGTGCTATGCTCTTTTGTACTATAAATGATTTTCCCGCGTATAGTAACTTGTCTGGCTACAGTACAAAAGGTGCTCGAGCATGCCCAATTTGTCTAGACGATATGGTTGTTGAGCGTTTGCATTATTGCAAGAAAAATGTGTATATGCATCACCATAGATTTCTCCCTGTTGATCGTTCTTATCGTAAAAAGAAGAAAGCTTTCAATGGAGAGGTAGAGAATGGAGTTGCTCGGTTGCCATTATTAGGAAATGATGTTTATGAATGGGTTAAAGATATTGAAAATACGTTTGGTAAAGCCTCTCCTCTTTTAGAAGGTCCTTGAAAGAAGAAATCTATATTTTGGGAGCTTCCATATTGGAGACATTTACAAGTTAGACATTGTTTAGATGTAATGCATATAGAGAAAAACGTTTGTGACAGTATAATTGGGACACTCTTGAATATACCTGGTAAGACAAAGGATAGTGAGAAAGTCAGACAATATATGTTGAAAATGGGTATTCGGAAGGAGTTAGCACCGATGCTGAAAGGTAAACGTACCTATTTGCCTCCTACATGTTATACATTGTCCAAAAAAGAGAAAATTAGTTTATGTGAGTGTCTTCATGGTGTGAAGGTTCCAACAGGTTATTCTTCAAACATTAGCAGTCGTGTATCAATGAAGGATTTGAAATTGACGAACTTGAAGTCTCATGATTGTCAAGTGCTAATGCAACATTTATTACCTGTTGCAATTAGAGGTTTATTGCCTAAGCATGTTAGACATGTTGTTATAAAGCTTTGTATCTTTTTTAATGCAATTTTTAGCAAATTGATAGATCCTGATAAGTTGGATGCTCAACAAGCCAATGTTATTGTTACTTTATGCCAATTCGAAATGTATTTCCCTCCTTCATTTTTTGATGTTATGGTGCATTTGGTTGTTCACCTTGTCAGAGAAACCAAAATTTGTGGTCTTGCATTTATGAGATATATGTATCCATTCGAAATGAGTATGGGAACTTTGAAAAGAAAAACAAAAAATAGATACAGACCAGAAGCTAGTATCGTAGAAGGTACTATAGCTGAGGAGGTTATTGAATTTGTCACTCCATACTTACCTGGTGTTGAGCCTATTGGACTTCGTAAATCTCGGCATGAAGAACGACTTAACGGGCAAGGCATAATCGGGTTAAAATTAATTTCAATTGGTGATGAAATGTATCGCAAAGCTCACCTGCTTGTTTTACAACATCTTAGTGAGGTTCATCCTTATTTGGAGAAGCACATGGCAATTCTAAAATCTGAGAATCCTTCAAAGAACGAAAGGTGGTTGATGAATGAACATAACATCTCATTCGTATCATGGTTCAGAGAAAATGTATTGGCTCAGTTGGATGAAACACAACATAATATTTCTGATAAAATACGATGGTTAGCTTATGGGCCTCGATTTCAAGTCAAATCTTGGGAAGGATATGATATAAATGGGTATGTCTTTTATACAAAGCGTCAGGATGAAAAGAGCAAAATGCAAAATAGCGGAGCTAGCATCGTGGCATCGTCAAGAGAGTTTGCTAGTGCTAAAGATAATAGACCAATAGATACGACAATGTCATATTATGGGATAATCGATGATATTTGGGAGCTCGAGTATATGGACTTCACGATCCCGTTGTTTCGATGTAGATGGATTGATAATCGTCGTTCTGCACGAGTGGATGAACATGGATTCACACTTGTTGACTTTAGTCGAGCTAGTCATGATAATGATCCATTCATCTTGGCATCTCAAGCAAAACAAGTTTTTTACATAACTGATCCAGCTGATAATAAGTGGTCTGTTGTTCTTCTCGGCAAAAGACGCATTGTTGGGATTGGTGATGTGATGGATGAAGAAGAGTATAATCAATTTGATGACAATCCACCTTTCTCCAGTGGCGTAAGTCTATCAGAAGAAGAAGTTGATTTAAATGCAACTTATGCACGTTCTGACCACGAGGAAGGGATTTGGATAGTGGGGTAATGTTTTTTTCGTATTCATAATGGTTTAGTTTTCGTTTGAAATCTTACATGAGACTATCTTATATTTTCTGTGATACTTATAGTTTTTACATGTGAAAATCTTACATTTCTACGGTACTTGTAGATTTTTCTTTTAATGTTCATAATGATCTTGAGACTAAATGCTAATATTACATTTTACAGGGACACTTGATCGTTGTTTCTATTGCAAACTTTATACGCTACATTGTTGCTTGCTCTCAGGTAGAGATTATATTTCATTTTCATAATGGTTTGTCTTTTTCACTTTTGTTTTGACTTGAATACACTATTTAATTGTTTAGGACAAGATCTGAACTACTGCATTATGTGAATATTGAACTCTTTTAGCATAAAATTATGTGGTAACATGTTTTAATTCTGAATGCAGAAAAACTCTTTTAAGGTCTCCCTATTCTTCTTGGAGGTCTTTGCGCTTCGACAATTTTGATTGTCTTAAGATTTGTAAGTATTTTTTGCTTGCTTCTGATCTTTTTTATTTGTTCTAATTTCTATAAACTATCCAGTTTTAATAACATGTTATTATAGTTACCAGGTGATTATTAATTTGAAAACAGTTCCTATGACAATACCTATTTCTTGAATACGATACTTTCTAAAAATAAACAGTTCCCTTAATTTTTTGATTTTATTTGCACAACTTTCTAAAAATAAACACGAGCACAACTTTCTAAAAATAAACACGAGTATATTCTCTGATTTCTGGAAAGTTTGATTCATTCTTCTTGCCCAAAATAAAAGATTTCGAATCTCATATATATTGGACTTCGACTTTGTGATAATATTCTTTGGCTTGAAGTTCTTAATGTTTCAAAACATATCAATTTCCTGGTCCCCTGTATTTTCTTTGATCAAAACTGTATCTTTACTTTAAAAAAATTGTTTGCCCTTGGTTTATTTTAGAATACGATACTACACTTGAGGCTTTAAGAAAATAAGAATAGATACTCTTCTTGAGTTCACTTTGTCACTGCTACACTCTTTTGTCGTATGCTTGAATCATCTTTTGTGATGCCTTGTTCACTTGAAACTTGTTATTTTGCACTTGTTTTTGCTACTTGCTGCATAAGCTGATTATTTCTTTGCTGACCATGTTTGTGGATCCCGATTATTTCTTTGCTGACCATGTTTGTGGATCCTGTGCTCCTTGCTATGAGTTGATTCTTGTTCATTCTTTTTTCACCTGAAAGTCTTGGATTTGTACACTTCTAATGCACATGCATTGTTTATAATACCACTACTTTTGTCAAAAAAAAACAATACCTATTTTAACAGCCTTGTTGTTTTTCCTCATCTTCATATATCGATATATATTCATACTTTATCCTTGTTGAATTAGAGTGGAAAGTACATGTATATATATATATATATTATTTATATGATGTGCTTTGTCTTATCCTTTACAATCAATTGGGCATGTGTGATATAATAAAATTAGAGTGGAAAGTACATATATATATATATATATTATTTATATGCACATGCATTGTAATTTGTTCGTAACTTTAGTAATGTTTATGTGATTTTAATGATCTTATACATTCCGGAAAGCTAAAATCATAAACTAAAACTTTTATTTTGAAGCACTTCATAAAATTTTGATGGTTGCTGGGTCGAAACCCATTTCTTCTCTGCTGACCTACTATCCTACATTCTGTTAACAAAAATAAACGTAATTTCTAAGCGGTTTATCCGATTTCGACGATTTTGGTCATTTCGGAAATCATAAAACAATGAAGTGTGCTGACCTACTATCCTATTTTTTGATGCAAAACTTTTGATACAGGAATAATGGAGATAGAACTAGTTGGACACAATGAAGTGCACGATTCTTCTACTTCGCAGCCTTTGTCTAAAAAGAGACGAAGAGGTCCAACAACGGGGAAGAAATATAAAACACAAGAACCAAAATATGTTGAATGGAGTGATAATGGCAAACCCATTGGAAAGTGGGCCAAGTCTTTTAAGGCGTATGCAGGCGATACATCTAGATCCCAAATTGATATCAACATTAAGAGTTGGGCAGACGTTAGTACAGGGCTTAAGGTTCTTATGTGGGAAGATATCAAGGTATTATAAATTAATTTGTTCATGTTTTTAATCTTTGTTCAGTTTTGTACATTTTTTTTAAATCACTTTGTTTCATGCATAACTTACCATGCAGTGTATGTGTATAACTTACCATGCAGTGTACAACTTTTTTTAATAACTTTGTTTCATTTTTTAATCACTTTGTTTCATTTTTTAATCACTTTGTTTAGTGTACAACTTTTTTTTAATCACTTTGTTTCATGTCTAAGCTGTTAAACGCTGCCATGTGCATCTTTTTTTAACTTTGCCCAGGTCCCCTTTCTTTTTACTCTGTTTATCTATTTTGTCAATGCATGGATGGATAGCTCACGGACTACGGGGCGACGGGATCAAGGCCTCTTCCCCTTTTTCCAAAGAACGCTCGCTACATCCAATGTGTCCTATTTTAAGAAACAGATTTTTTATTTCTCAATTTCTGTAAAGTGCATTCATATTTTTTATGAAACAGAAATTAAAATCCTTTCAATACAAAATTGATTGTAAACTAAAGTGGTGAATAACTTAACAATGAACATACAAAGAAAAAAGAACAAATATTGTTCAAATCATGAATTATTTTATCAATGCCTTTTTGCAATGTCATTTATGTAACTTATAGTACTGAGAAATGTCACCATTCTAGTATGTTTATTGTTCATATTAGTTTATTGTTCATATTAGTTGTTTATTGTTCAATTTGCATTTGTTTCCGAATTCATTTTGTCAATAATTCTTTATAACTATGAATTTATTGTTTTAGGTCAAGTTCCACATTGATGAAAATATGAAAGATTTTGTGTTAAAATATATTTGTGGACGCTGGAAGGATTTTAAAACAAAATTGGTCGGTGGTTGGATTACGAAAACAAGAAAGCTTCCGAAGGACCATAAAGAGCCGTACGAGGTTTACGATGGTATAACACAAGCACAATGGGAATTATTTAAGAAGAATTGTGAAACTGAATAATTTAAGGTATTTTTAAAACTCTCATCCTTGTTTTTTAGTCACTGTCCTTGATCTGAAGTGGATAAAACATTGTAAGTTTCATACTCTTGTTGAATTGACTGTTGATGGATCTTGTAGATAACAATGACATGTCCTTGTTTTTTTAACATATATGATATATCTTCTTCTTTGATATAATTGACAACAAATATTCGTTCTTTGACAGAAAACAAGTGAAAAGGCTAGGAAGAGTCAGGCACACAATGAACATCATCACTACTTGGGACAAGCCGGATACGCCGGAAAGAAGCCCAAATGGATAGCCGAAGGCCATAGTTCGTTGACCACATTACCAAGTGGCTCCATTCCGGATCGAAGTGTTGATTGGATTTTAGCAAGATAAAAAAAAGAGCAGATGGAAGTTATGAAATCCCTAATGAGAAAACTAAGATGGTTATAGCCAAAGCGGTATGACTAGTTTCCATACATTTTAAGATTTGACAATAGTTAGTGCACTGTTGAAGTTAGCTATAAAACACTAGGGGCCACAATCAAACACTGTCACTTAACTGGCATAAACTTAAAATGTTGCAGATCATCTTAAACCGATTCTTGTTAGCGAATCATCTTAAAATGTTGCGGATCTAGTCGATTAACCATGGTTAAGAAATTCAATTCTAGTTTCATATGACAAGATTTGGTTTTTTTCGATGGACTTCCGTGGAATTACAAGTCTTGATATCCGGATTGGCTGATTGCATAAATATAACCGATTTCATTCAACTACCAATTGTGGAAGAAATCAAGTCACTGGAACTACGCCAAAATAACCTGTTTTCTCCTTTCTTGATGATGTTAGATTTGCTTATTTGGGGTACCAGTTTGCTAGAAACTTTAGCCTTGTCACAGTAATGTAAACATGACTCTTAATTCAGTTTTCCGAAATCATGTATAACCTTAAATGATTTTGTACAACAGTTTTTGGAGTTATTCTGAGTAGTTTGCTTGAGTATATATTTGGAGCTGCGTTAAGTTTTCATCAACAAAATAATCATCTGGTAGTTTCTCACAAGAGGGATGTACTCACATCGAAAAAATTATCATTTTTTGGGCCTGTTTCAATAAGGGGCTTGTATAATTTTTTGGAGATTTCGTGCTCATTGTTAAGTTTATGCCAATTACTGGGAAAGGAAGTCTAGCAATATTGGCTCAGTTATGTTCAGAATGATCAAACTTAAACGGTGTTTTATATTAACAATGAGAATGAGAATGCGGGTGACATTTATACATTTCTTTCTAACAAAGTTCTTGCAGGCCATGAAATATTATTATTATTGTTTTCAAGAAATTCAAAGCTGGTCGTGCTTGCCTGAAAATTGTATACTGCAATATAATTGTACTGTGTACATTTAAATTGTACAGTGTTTTATATGTTCCTTTTTTTGTTATCAGAATGAATGGAGAGAAAAAGCCATCGAAGGACAATGGGTTCCAAATAGGCATGATGATGTCTTGAGTCGTGCACTTGAGAAAAAAGAGCATCCAGTTCGAGTCAGAGGAGTTGGCGGGACAGCCGGTATCAAAGATGTATTTGGAAAGACAGTGAGAAATAAAGGTCCAACTGGTGTAATATCAATAGACGATCCACCTCTTATCACTCAAGAAATTGAGGATAACATGAGAAAAACGTTCGCGTGTATGGTAGATACGATGGTTGAACAAAAGCTTGAAAACTTTTTCAGTAGGTTGAATATGCCGATGCCCAATGATATGATGCTCAATAACAAGCCATCAGGCGGTCATCGTAGTAGTTGTCAATCGATATAGCTTGACAATTTACAAACTACTGATAAAACTCAACAGGAAGACCCCTGTGAAAACTTGCAGGTAAACAATTCAAAGGTTTGTTTTTGTAAACTTATATGATTTTATACATTTAGAACAAATGAATAATGTTGATGTTGTACTTGTCTTTATAGAGTCCAACTAAATGTCGTTTGGCTGTTAATGTCGAATATAAAATTGTTGTTGTGGGTCGTGGTATGGTGCATCCTACTTCCGGGCCCGAAGATCGATGTCATGGCCAACTAATTGTAACACCCCACCTCCGTTAAGGTCACTCACAAAGGGAATGCCTTAACTTTGGTGGAGCATTTTAGTAAACAGAAACAGAATACTACAAGACAGATAAATAGTACTTGAAAAATTATAACTTTATTTCAAACAGAAGCTTGGTTACATCCTTTCAAATCACAATATCAGAATTCAAGTACAAAATATCAGTCTTGTACAAAAGCCTTCAGAATGCATAGTTTAAAATCATAATCCCCACAGAAGAAGACAAGCCATACTTTAAGCACTGCAAGCGGAAGAAATCTGGATCAAGCTAGAGTATTCCCTTCTACAAAACCTGGGGGGAATGGAAGAAAGGAGGCGAAACAACAAGGGTCAGACAAAAGTCTGGAAAGTCTAGTGATTTTCAGTTATGAACAGATAATAATAACATGACATGAAAATAAAACTGGATGAGAGATAACTGTAACAGATATAGCAGATATAACAGAAGAACAGAATGATATAAGCTATTGCTTTACACTTCTCTGTACTAATACTAGTATAACAGAATTAGGTGTCACCCTAATGTCTAAACTGAAACAGAAACGGGTACAGAATAATTTAACCGAAACAGAATGCTAATAATGGGCCTTTACTACCCGATCAGAAACAGACAGAAGCAGAAACAGATTAATCCCTACGGAAACAGAATGTAGAATTAGGTGTACACTAGTAATGGGCATTTACCACCCGAACAGACGGTACCACGCAGAAACAGACAGATGTTACCACCCAACAGAAACAGACGGTACCAACAGAAACAGACAGAACTAAGTGTACCCTAAAACCCTACCCCAAGTGATCGGCTCTCTAATACATAAATATCCTGTGTCGGCCCCACAGTAGGGTGTATCACTCCCTAAAGTGACAACCAATTGGCACAGACCTATTTACAGATGTCACGGCGTCTTACATCCTCAGAGGCAGACCGGGATCCATGCACGCACATGACCCGGTTGGAACGCACCATCAACACCCCTCGCCATTATCAGAATGAACCGCTTATAATTAGTTCAGTAAGCGTGCCCGGACCCTACTTACTGTTGGGTCAAAGTTTTGATACCAGAAAGGGTTACTGACTAATATGGGTCCCAAACAACAGATGACACAAGTAATTCCCCTCCTAACCTTGTGTCCCCAGACTAACAGATTTCAGCTTAACTTATCTACAAGTTTCAAACATACAAAATTTAGATTAACTAGTTCACAGATCAGACATTCAAGTTAACAGGTTTTCAGACTAACAGATAAGATGTTTGGATTAACAGGCTTACAAATTAACTGGTTACAGATTAACAGACTTACAGATTAACTGGTTACAGATTATCTAACTTTGTATTGGGCCTACGGATTCACGAAATGGGTTTATCAGATTCATTGGTCAAATTGGTTTAGCCTTACCCAACACGATTTAGACATCATAATTATCTCAGATTTTCATTAATTAAATATTAATGCCCAAACCTCTCACATTAGACTGACAGTTTGCGGCTACTGGTTAGACCGGTTGGTTCCGAGCAGGTTTCTGTCGCAAACTGAGTCTAACCTCGGGTTTCAAGCACATTATGACTAACTTCTCAAATTAGAACCTATTGTTTGCGACCACTGGAATATGTCGGGCGGTTCCGGGCAGAATTACGCCGCAAACTCATTCTAACCTCGAGTTAGCCATGTTTATCTTTGCGGCCAATTAATTAATGATTCACCATTTATACCCACGCCTAATATACATGTCAATTATTCATAACTATAGCCAATTCAGATTATGTCAATAGCGGACTAATTATATCAACTCAACAGATATTGCAAATAACAGATTTTTCAGATTAGGCGACTTAACGGATTTAGCAGATTAAGCAAACTAGCAGATCAAGCATATAACAGTTTAGGCATCTTCAGCAGACTTAGCAGATGACAGATTTGGTATATGAACAGATATAGCAGATTATAGCAGAACTAGCAGATTAGGCAATATAACAGAACTAGCAAATTAGGCAATATAACAGAACTAGCAAATTAGGCAATATAACAGAACTAGCAGATTAGGCGATATAACAGATTTAATCATTCCTTAAAGTTTCATAAACATATCTTGCCTAATTATAAATTTGGCCTAAGTTTGCATGCCTAAATAGTTGTCATGATTCACATTATGATCATATACCCCACGTTTGCATTGAATTTACATGGCACAGATTATGGTCATAATTTACCATATAACACACGTCTCAAATTTAGTTAAACTTGCCTAGTACAAAAGATTCACATATAAATTATACCAAATATAGCCATCGATTTCAATGCATGTCATATATTCAAAAATCTCCCACTTAGGTGTTATTCACATTTAATAGTTATCAAATCTTAACATAAATCTTCACACCTAAGTCATATTCCCTTTTTATCCCAAATCATGAATTTCTATATAAACAATATGCCCAACAATCTAGAACTTTAAATTATAACAGATTTTTAATTCAAAAATATGCGTTATGTCCAATGTCTCAAGTCACATGTTAATATACAATGGTTCCTCTTCTTCCAATTCGCAGAATATGCACAGATCTAAATCTAGTTTACAA
The DNA here is from genome assembly GCA_030737875.1 of Allium sativum. Taxonomy (NCBI): domain Eukaryota; kingdom Viridiplantae; phylum Streptophyta; class Magnoliopsida; order Asparagales; family Amaryllidaceae; genus Allium; species Allium sativum. The sequence goes on along the minus strand of CM060918.1, from coordinate 220,583,615 downwards.
CCTATATCCTTTTAGTCACAGATTAGCCATGTCCAATTATGCCATCATTCATTATTTATCCCAAAGTTTAACGTTCGTGCGTTAATCTCTTATGAGATTTGGCGCAGGCTCAGGGTAGCCTGGCTATAGAACAGAAAGAAGAAAGAGATATAGAATAAATTAGATCAGAACAAAACATACGCAATCTCAAAATCAGATTTACAATCATGTCACAATTATAATTAAAGTTTATATCGGAAAATAACTGCACTTGCCTTGGTTGGATTCTAAAAGAAAAAGGTGTTGTAGCTGTTCTCTTTTAATCCTAATCAGAATTGGAGGAAGAAGAAGCACAAGTCCTAGCTTAGGTTTCAGCAGAGTAGAGACGCCAGTGATTTATTTATTTTTAGAGAGGAAGAGAGCAATGGAGGCTAGAGAATTGTATATGAGATTTAGGTTTAGGTTAGGGATGTATATATAGGTGTAGGAAGTTATTTAGGACCATTAGATTAACCTTGAATCTTGAGAACCATTCAAACGCAAAATCTGCATTTGAGCGAATCGGCCCACGGGATGACAGCCAAACACCCTGGATTAACCCATAGTCGACCCAGCAGGGCTTGGGTCGACCTCAAAAATGGGCCGGTTCGGTTATTCCCCCTCCCAATTTGTTGTTTTAAACCTTTTTTGCATGTTTATTTATTTAATTTTTATATATACCTATATATATTTCTCTCATATGCATATAAACTTCAAGGCTTACTAACTTCTTCATAATTAACCTTTTTTTTATATTCTCAGAAAATACGGGGTGTTACATTCTCCCCTCCTTAAAGGATTTCGTCCCCGAAATCTTCAAGTTAAGAAGAATGTATCCAAACATCCAACATCCATCTACTCAACCATTCAATCACAGGCATCCATTGTCCTTAAAAGGTTTCTAATGCCGTATGAACATATGCAAAGTGTGTGTATATGTTTCTTATCTAATGCAAAATCAGGCGGTCTACTGATCCAGTTGACCTCCTTAATACAAATCATGTTAGTGTCATGAGTCCAAATATGTATGCAAGAAATCCTATTTGATACACATCATTTCTATATGAGTGCATAACCATTTATCCAAATGCAACATCCATGTGAGGAGTCAATCATTCTGCATCCACAAAAATTGAAAAATGCACACACATCCATATGCAGTATGAGAGTGTTTTTGAGCCGATCTAGTGCCTAGTGTGTGTATATGCATCCACGAGAAACCACTAGCAACCACTTGCATCCACTTGCAACCATCAAACATAACATGTCTCAAACACATGTTTACACCCATTAGTTTCTACCTAATGTTCGAAGATTCGATCGATAGGATACAATCGAACGATGGAAGCGAGTACAGATAAAACAAAAACTTGGTTCCCATTAGACATTGGTTGAGAGAATAATTCCCCTAAGTATCAACCCCAAAGACCGAAATCAATATCAGATTGACACTCGGAGGATTACCCTCTTTAGACAATGTCAAAACTGGAAATCTTAACCTTATCAGAGATATTCAGATATTTACAGACAACTATTACAGATCAGATTACCAAATGATTCTTAGAAAACTAAGCATGATAAAACCCAGAATGTATGCGTCCTACTTGACGCCTAACACAGATATCTCTCAAACCCCAATTTATCACAAGCAGATGAGTCATAACCCTTATGGGTTTGAGTCTACAGCGGAATCAGAAACAATACTAGTATTAAAGTGCAGAGTATCGATTACAGAATCAAAATGCCAGAATCAGAAAGAGTTTTAACTCAACAATCAGATAAAGAAATTAAACCTCTCACAGAAAGTTTTCCTAATTCTATCCTATCCACTAGCCTCGAGAGTGTTCGCCTGCCCTCCAGAAGTAGGTCTCATCTTCTGCCCTTGCCCTCGTTTCTTCGGGCAGTCCCTAGTGAAGTGTCGCATCTCACCACAGTTGAAGCAAGCGGCCTTCTTTGGATCCACTTTCTTATCATGTGTCCTATCCATATCTCCCATGTACATTCTCCATTCGTGACCTTCCACCAAAATGAAGCTTCATCTTTCATTAACCAAGCAGTTGGTTGAACCTTCCTCCCATCTTCTATCTCAAAGGTACCAACAAGTCCTCTACTTCGTTGAGCCAACTTCTAGCCTCGACAACGTCTCAGTCACATAAAGCGGTTTTCCACCCATCGCACGGAAGTTCTTACATATCTTAGAAAAATCATCTATACGCGGAGGAAGAGATTCAAAAGGGAAAGAGGAAGGAACTCGAAAGAAAGAATCGAAAGAAAGACATATGGCTTTTGGGGATTATGTTTTTTTTTTCAAAATAAGCTTTACTTTTGAAAATACTTCCTTTTTAAAACATAGTTTTCAAAAACTTTTTATCAAATCTGGTAACCTTCAGCTCTGATACCAAGTGTAACACCCCACCTCCGTTAAGGTCACTCACAAAGGGAATGCCTTAACTTTGGTGGAGCATTTTAGTAAACAGAAACAGAATACTACAAGACAGATAAACAGTACTTGAAAAATTATAACTTTATTTCAAACAGAAGCTTGGTTACATCCTTTCAAATCACAATATCAGAATTCAAGTACAAAATATCAGTCTTGTACAAAAGCCTTCAGAATGCATAGTTTAAAATGATAATCCCCACAGAAGAAGACAAGCCATACTTTAAGCACTGCAAGCGGAAGAAATCTGGATCAAGCTAGAGTATTCCCTTCTACAAAACCTGGGGGGAATGGAAGAAAGGAGGCGAAACAACAAGGGTCAGACAAAAGTCTGGCAAGTCCAGTGATTTTCAGTTATGAACAGATAATAATAACATGACATGAAAATAAAACTGGATGAGAGATAACTGTAACAGATATAGCAGATATAACAGAAGAACAGAATGATATAAGCTATTGCTTTACATTTCTCTGTACTAATACTAGTATAACAGAATTAGGTGTCACCCTAATGTCTAAACTGAAACAGAAACGGGTACAGAATAATTTAACCAAAACAGAATGCTAATAATGGGCCTTTACTACCCGATCAGAAACAGACAGAAGCAGAAACAGATTAATCCCTACGGAAACAGAATATAGAATTAGTTGTACACTAGTATTGGGCATTTACCACCCGAACAGACGGTACCACGCAGAAACAGATAGATGTTACCACCCAACAGAAACAGACGGTACCAACAGAAACAGACAGAACTAAGTGTACCCTAAAACCCTACCCCAAGTGATCGGCTCTCTAATACATAAATATCCTGTGTCGGCCCCACAGTAGGGTGTATCACTCCCTAAAGTGACAACCAATTAGCACAGACCTATTTACAGATATCACGGCGTCTTACATCCTCAGAGGCAGACCGGGATCCATGCACGCACATGACCCGGTTGGAACGCACCATCAACACCCCTCGCCATTATCAGAATGAACCGCTTATAATTAGTTCAGTAAGCGTGCCCGGACCCTACTTACTGTTGGGTCAAAGTTTTGATACCAGAAAGGGTTACTGACTAATATGGGTCCCAAACAACAGATGACACAAGTAATTCCCCTCCTAACCTTGTGTCCCCAGACTAACAGATTTCAGCTTAACTTATCTACAAGTTTCAAACATACAAAATTTAGATTAACTAGTTCACAGATCAGACAATCAAGTTAACAGGTTTTCAGACTAACAGATCAGATGTTCGGATTAACAGGCTTACAGATTAACTGGTTACAGATTAACAGACTTACAGATTAACTGGTCACAGATTATCTAACTTTGTATTGGGCCTACGGATTCACGATACGGGTTTATCAGATTCATTGGTCCAATTGGTTTAGCCTTACCCAACACGATTTAGACATCATAATTATCTCAGATTTTCATTAATTAAATATTAATGCCCAAACCTCTCACATTAGACTGACAGTTTGCGGCTACTGGTTAGGCCGGTTGGTTCCGAGCAGGTTTCTGTCGCAAACTGAGTCTAACCTCGGGTTTCAAGCACGTTATGACTAACTTCTCAAATTAGAACCTATTGTTTGCGACCACTGGAATATGCCGGGCGGTTCCGGGCAGAATTACGTCGCAAACTCATTCTAACCTCGAGTTAGCCATGTTTATCTTTGCGGCCAATTAATTAATGATTCACCATTTATACCCACGCCTAATATACATATCAATTATTCATAACTATAGCCAATTCAGATTATGTCAATAGCGGACTAATTATATCAACTCAACAGATATTGCAAATAACAGATTTTTCAGATTAGGCGACTTAACGGATTTAGCAGATTAAGCAAACTAGCAGATCAAGCATATAACAGTTTAGGCATCTTCAGCAGACTTAGCAGATGACAGATTTGGTATATGAACAGATACAGCAGATTATAGCAGAACTAGCAGATTAGGCAATATAACAGAACTAGCAAATTAGGCAATATAACAGAACTAGCAGATTAGGCCATATAACAGATTTAATCATTCCTTAAAGTTTCATAAACATATCTTGCCTAATTATAAATTTGGCCTAAGTTTGCATGCCTAAATAGTTGTCATGATTCACATTATGATCATATACCCCACGTTTGCATTGAATTTACATGGCACAGATTATGGTCATAATTTACCATATAACACACGTCTCAAATTTAGTTAAACTTGCCTAGTACAAAAGATTCACATATAAATTATACCAAATATATCCATCGATTTCAATGCATGTCATATATTCAAAAATCTCCCACTTAGGTGTTATTCACATTTAATAGTTATCAAATCTTAACATAAATCTTCACACCTAAGTCATATTCCCTTTTTATCCCAAATCATGAATTTCTATATAAACAATATGCCCAACAATCTAGAACTTTAAATTATAACAGATCTTTAATTCAAAAATATGCGTTATGTCCAATGTCTCAAGTCACATGTTAATATACAACGGTTCCTCTTCTTCCAATTCACAGAATATGCACAGATCTAAATCTAGTTTACAACCTATATCCTTTTAGTCACAGATTAGCCATGTCCAATTATGCCATCATTCATTATTTATCCCAAAGTTTAACGTTCGTGCGTTAATCTCTTATGAGATTTGGCGCAGGCTCGGGGTAGCCTGGCTATAGAACAGAAAGAAGAAAGAGATATAGAATAAATTAGATCAGAACAGAACATACGCAATCTCAAATTCAGATTTACAATCATGTCACAATTATAATTAAAGTTTATATCGGAAAATAACTGCACTTGCCTTGGTTGGATTCTAAAAGAAAAAGGTATTGTAGCTGTTCTCTTTTAATCCTAATCAGAATTGGAGGAAAAAGAAGCACAAGTCCTAGCTTAGGTTTCAGCAGAGTAGAGACGCCATTGATTTATTTATTTTTAGAGAGGAAGAGAGCAATGGAGGCTAGAGAATTGTATATGAGATTTAGGTTTAGGTTAGGGATGTATATATAGGTGTAGGAAGTTATTTAGGACCATTAGATTAACCTTGAATCTTGAGAACCATTCAAATGCAAAATCTGCATTTGAGCGAATCGGCCCACTGGATGACAGCCAAACACCCTGGATTAACCCATAGTCGACCCAGTAGGGCTCGGGTCGACCTCAAAAATGGGCCGGTTCGGTTTTTCCCCCTCCCAATTTGCTGTTTTGAACCTTTTTTGCATGTTTATTTATTTAATTTTTATATATACCTATATATATTTCTCTCATATGCATATAAACTTCAAGGCTTAATAACTTCTTCATAATTAACCTTTTTTTTTATATTCTCAGAAAATACGGGGTGTTACATTCTCCCCTCCTTAAAGGATTTCGTCCCCGAAATCTTCAAGTTAAGAAGAATGTATCCAAACATCCAACATCCATCTACTCAACCATTCAATCACAGGCATCCATTGTCCTTAAAAGGTTTCTAATGCCGTATGAACATATGCAAAGTGTGTGTATATGTTTCTTATCTAATGCAAAATCAGGCGGTCTACTGATCCAGTTGACCTCCGTAATGCAAATCATGTTAGTGTCATGAGTCCAAATATGTATGTAAGAAATCCTATTTGATACACATCATTTCTATATGAGTGCATAACCATTCATCCAAATGCAACATCCATGTGAGGAGTCAATCATTCTGCATCCACAAAAATTGAAAAATGCACACACATCCATATGCAGTATGAGAGTGTTTTTGAGCCGATCTAGTGCCTAGTGTGTGTATATGCATCCACGAGAAACCACTAGCAACCACTTGCATCCACTTGCAACCATCAAACATAACATGTCTCAAACACATGTTTACACCCATTAGTTTCTACCTAAAGTTCGAAGATTCGATCGATAGGATACAATCGAACGATGGAAGCGAGTACAGATAAAACAAAAACTTGGTTCCCATTAGACATTGGTTGAGAGAATAATTCCCCTAAGTATCAACCCCAAAGACCGAAATCAATATCAGATTGACACTCAGAGGATTACCCTCTTTAGACAATGTCAAAACTGGAAATCTTAACCTTATCAGAGATATTCAGATATTTACAGACTACTAGTACAGATCAGATTACCAAATGATTCTTAGAAAACTAAGCATGATAAAACCCAGAATGTATGCGTCCTACTTGACGCCTAACACAGATATCTCTCAAACCCCAATTTATCACAAGCAGATGAGTCATAACCCTTATGGGTTTGAGTCTACAGCGGAATCAGAAACAATACTAGTATTAAAGTGCAGATTATCGATTACAGAATCAAAATGCCAGAATCAGAAAGAGTTTTAACTCAACAATCAGATAAAGAAATTAAACCTCTCACAGAAAGTTTTCCTAATTCTATCCTATCCACTAGCCTCGAGAGTGTTCGCCTTCCCTCCAGAAGTATGTCTCATCTTCTGCCCTTGCCCTCGTTTCTTCGGGCAGTCCCTAGTGAAGTGTCGCATCTCACCACAGTTGAAGCAAGCGACCTTCTTTGGATCCACTTTCTTATCGTGTGTCCTATCCATATCTCCCATGTAACTTCTCCATTCGTGACCTTCCACCAAAATGAAGCTTCATCTTTCATTAACCAAGCAGTTGGTTGAACCTTCCTCCCATCGTCTATCTCAAAGGTACCAACAAGTCCTCTACTCCGTTGAGCCAACTTCTAGCCTCGACAACGTCTCAGTCCCATAAAGCGGTTTTCCGCCCATCGCACGGAAGTTCTTACATATCTTAGAAAAATCATCTATACGCGGAGGAAGAGATTCAAAAGGGAAAGAGGAAGGAACTCGAAAGAAAGAATCGAAAGAAAGATATATGGCTTTTGGGGATTATGTTTTTTTTTCAAAATAAGCTTTACTTTTGAAAATACTTCCTTTTTAAAACATAGTTTTCAAAAACTTTTTATCAAATCTGGTAACCTTCAGCTCTGATACCAAGTGTAACACCCCACCTCCGTTAAGGTCACTCACAAAGGGAATGCCATAACTTTGGTGGAGCATTTTAGTAAACAGAAACAGAATACTACAAGACAGATAAACAGTACTTGGAAAATTATAACTTTATTTCAAACAGAAGCTTGGTTACATCCTTTCAAATCACAATATCAGAATTCAAGTACAAAATATCAGTCTTGTACAAAAGCCTTCAGAATGCATAGTTTAAAATCATAATCCCCACAGAAGAAGACAAGCCATACTTTAAGCACTGCAAGCGGAAGAAATCTGGATCAAGCTAGAGTATTCCCTTCTACAAAACCTGGGGGGAAACGGAAGAAAGGAGGCGAAACAACAAGGGTCAGACAAAAGTCTGGCAAGTCCAGTGATTTTCAGTTATGAACAGATAATAATAACATGAAAATAAAACTGGATGAGAGATAACTGTAACAGATGTAGCAGATATAACAGAAGAACAGAATGATATAAGTTATTGCTTTACACTTCTCTGTACTAATACTAGTATAACAGAATTAGGTGTCACCCTAATGTCTAAACTGAAACAGAAAAGGGTACAGAATAATTTAACCGAAACAGAATGCTAATAATGGGCCTTTACTACCCGATCAGAAACAGACAGAAGCAGAAACAGATTAATCCCTACGGAAACAGAATGTAGAATTAGGTGTACACTAGTAATGGGCCTTTACCACCCGAACAGACGGTACCACGCAGAAACAGACAGGTGTTACCACCCAACAGAAACAGACGGTACCAACAGAAACAGACAAAACTAAGTGTACCCTAAAACCCTACCCCAAGCGATCGGCTCCCTAATACATAAATATCCTGTGTCGGCCCCACAGTAGGGTGTATCACTCCCTAAAGTGACAACCAATTGGCACAGACCTATTTACAGATGTCACGGCGTCTTACATCCTCAGAGGCAGACCGAGATCCATGCACGCACATGATCCGGTTGGAACGCACCATCAACACCCCTCGCCATTATCAGAATGAACCGCTTATAATTAGTTCAGTAAGCGTGCCCGGACCCCACTTACTGTTGGGTCAAAGTTTTGATACCATAAAGGGTTACTGACTAATATGGGTCCCAAACAACAGATGACACAAGTAATTCCCCTCCTAACCTTGTGTCCCCAGACTAACAGATTTCAGCTTAACTTGTCTACAAGTTTCAGACATACAAAATTTAGATTAACTAGTTCACAGAACAGACAATCAAGTTAACAGGTTTTCAGACTAACAGATCAGATGTTCCGATTAACAGGCTTACAGATTAACTGGTTACAGATTAACAGACTTACAGATTAACTGGTTACAGATTATCTAACTTAGTATTGGGCCTACGGATTCACGAAACGGGTTTATCAGATTCATTGGTCCAATTGGTTTAGCCTTACCCAACACGTTTTAGATGTCATAATTATCTCAGATTTTCATTAATTAAATATTAATGCCCAAACCTCTCACATTAGACTGACAGTTTGCGGCTACTGGTTAGGCCGGTTGGTTCCGGGCAGGTTTCTATCACAAACTGAGTCTAACCTCGGGTTTCAAGCACGTTATGACTAACTTCTCAAATTAGAACCAATTGTTTGCGACCACTGGAATATGCTGGGCGGTTCCGGGCATAATTACGCCGCAAACTCATTCTAACCTCGAGTTAGCCATGTTTATCTTTGCGTCCAATTAATTAATGATTCACCACTTATACCCATGCCTAATATACATGTCAATTATTCATAACTATAGCCAATTCAGATTATGTCAATAGCGGACTAATTATATCAACTCAACAGATATTGCAGATAACAGATTTTTCAGATTAGGCGACTTAACGGATTTAGCAGATTAAGCAAACTAGCAGATCAAGCATATAACAGTTTAGGCATCTTCAGCAGACTTAGCAGATGACAGATTTGGTATATGAACAGATATAGCAAATTATAGCAGAACTAGCAGATTAGGCAATATAACAGAACTAGCAAATTAGGCAATATAACAGAACTAGCAGATTAGGCCATATAACAGATTTAATCATTCCTTAAAGTTTCATAAACATATCTTGCCTAATTATAAATTTGGCCTAAGTCTGCATGACTAAATAGTTGTCATGATTCACATTATGATCATATACCCCACGTTTGCATTGAATTTACATGGCACAGATTATGGTCATAATTTACCATATAACACACGTCTCAGATTTAGTTAAACTTGCCTAGTACAAAAGATTCACATATAAATTATACCAAATATAGCCATCGATTTCAATGCATGTCATATATTCAAAAATCTCCCACTTAGGTGTTATTCACATTTAATAGTTATCAAATCTTAACATAAATCTTCACACCTAAGTCATATTCCCTTTTTATCCCAAATCATGAATTTCTATATAAACAATATGCCCAACAATCTAGAACTTTAAATTATAACAGATCTTTAATTCAAAAATATGCGTTATGTCCAATGTCTCAAGTCACATGTTAATATACAATGGTTCCTCTTCTTCCAATTCACAGAATATGCACAGATCTAAATCTAGTTTACAACCTATGTCCTTTTAGTCACAGATTAGCCATGTCCAATTATGCCATCATTCATTATTTATCCCAAAGTTTAACGTTCGTGCGTTAATCTCTTATGAGATTTGGCGCAGGCTCGGGGTAACCTGGCTATAGAACAGAAAGAAGAAAGAGATATAGAATAAAATAGATCAGAACAGAACATACACAATCTCAAATTCAGATTTACAATCATGTCACAATTATAATTAAAGTTTATATCGGAAAATAACTGCACTTGCCTTGGTTGGATTCTAAAAGAAAAAGGTGTTGTAGCTGTTCTCTTTTAATCCTAATCAGAATTAGAGGAAGAAGAAGCACAAGTCCTAGCTTAGGTTTTAGCAGAGTAGAGACGCCATTGATTTATTTGTTTTTAGAGAGGAAGAGAGCAATGGAGGCTAGAGAATTGTATATGAAATTTAGGTTTAGGTTAGGGATGTATATATAGGTGTAGGAAGTTATTTAGGACCATTAGATTAACCCTGAATCATGAGAACCATTCAAATGCAAAATCTGCATTTGAGCGAATCGGCCCACGGGATGACAGCCAAACACCCTGGATTAACCCATAGTCGACCTAGCAGAACTCGGGTCGACCATAAAAATGGGCCGGTTCGGTTATTCCCCCTCCCAATTTGCTGTTTTGAACCTTTTTTGCATGTTTATTTATTTAATTTTTATATATACCTATATATATTTCTCTCATATTCATATAAACTTCAAGGCTTAATAACTTCTTCATAATTAACCATTTTTTTATATTCTCAGAAAATACGGGGTGTTACACTAATCTTAGCTAATCATGTAAAGGTCGGAATTGACATGGTGGAGCCTGATCATGTAGGAACCCCACTTCCCGTTCCAAGTGCATATCTCATGACAGTAGGAGAAGCCGTTGGTAGTTATGTACAATGGCCTAAAAATCTCGTGCTTTTAGGGGATGATACGGTAAAGATTTTCTTTATGACCAACTTATATATATCTTTTTCTAAAAATATGTTAGGTTTATAACTACAGTTTTTTTAAAAAAACCTTTATTGTTCAATTAAAGATGTGCAGCTTATTGTTGACTATGTCTTGTGCATTTCATAATGAACCTGCTTTTAGCAAAGTAAAACATGCAAACCTGCTATTGTTTGTTATATTAACTCATTATCAAACAATTGAATTTAATGCCCTGTTGATCTGCTTTATATTTGTTTTTTTATGCAAGTGAAGTATTATATGACTACTCACTAGATTCATATTAGTTTTTTTATCATAAGAAATATTGATTGATATATTTTTAGGATATAATTCAGATGCTTGTTTCTTACCTTACTGAGCTTGAAATTAATATTTATGCAAGTACCTACTGTGTCTATGGTCAATTTTTATCTACTAGTCCAACTTATTAGTTTCTCCAAGATTTTTCCCCCTGAAATCTTCTTTTAATCAAACATACCAACACCTATGACACATCTGTAATTATAAATCACAAATGTATGATATTTACGAAGGTTAAAATATTTACTTAAATTTTGAAAGTAAAAAAATGACTTATTTTCTAAAATAAGTTTTCACGAGAAATAATCATTTCTAAAAGACCTGCACAATGCTATTAGATATTGTGGTAAATATTGCTATATTTACCTACTATGTTCTCCTAAGATAAAGAGTGCTACTCGAAACGAGGACTCGCCTCACTCCATTGCTTTTGATGGTATGAGTATTTAAAGTTACCTCTAATGCATTCGCAGCAGGTACATAAAGTAAATTAAGTTTTTCATGAATGAAGCTATATTTTATACCTAATAAAAAAATTAAGACCACAGATATGTAGAATGGATAATTTTAGCACCATGATCATTTTTTATAATAATGCGATATGTGAAATTGATTGTTATAAGATTCGTTTTATCATTTATAACGGGTGAGCAGCCTAATATAGGTTCTGCACAAGCAACTTCCAACCGTGGATATTTGCTGTTGGATCTCGAAAGGGAGAAGACATCGGTTTTTGATAATACCGCAAATAGTAAACAAATGATCTGACATTGATCATGGATGTTTGTTTGGCTTTAAAACAAAACAGGAACTTCCTGTCGTTTGTAGTAGTTGATTTTCTGCAAAAATATTGAGGGTTTTATGATTTGCTTTTGAATTTTAAGGGACGCGATTTGTTGGGTGTGATTTTCTGTTTTTCGGATCTGACTTAGGGTATGAGTTGTGGTATTGGGTATTTTGTTGTGGCTTCTTGTTTGTAATATATTTTTGTACTTAATAATTGTTGTACTTAATTAATCCTTAAGCTTGTAATCTACATTTTTTTGTGTTTAGGATACGCATATTGGAAGCAAAGAAAAAGTGCAACAGTGTGTTGCTACGGCCGTGAAAAATAATCAAAATTATATGAATACGAAGACAAAGGAGTCTACAAACCGTAAGAAGATAGTGGACAAAGTGGAACAGTGTGTTGACACGGCTGTGAAAAATAATCAAAATCATATGAATATGAAGATAAAAGAGTCTACAAACCGTAACAAGAAAGTGGACAAAGTGGAACAGTGTGTTGATACAGCTGTGAAAAATAATCACAATCAAATGAATATGATGACAAAAGAGTCTACAAACCGTAACAAGATAGTGGATGAAGAGATCCTTGGAACTTTAACGAATGACTGCAAATATCTTCATGACCTGATAGTTCAAGCGCCATCCGGTGTTAATAATGCCATCAATGCAATTCATGTGGATAAAGATCTATTTATGTACGATGAGGATTTCGAAATCCATATCACTAAGGATGACATTATCCAATTCCTTAATATGGCATGGTTGAATGTATCATGGTTGCAAATTTATATCATGTGAGTATTATTCACAAGTCATTCTCGTCTTATTACACACGCACACGAACACAGTAACTAGGTAATAATAATAATATGTACGTTGTACTTATTTGTATGTAGGTGGTTAAATCATTTATGCAATGACCTCCAAGTGGATACCATTGGGTTTATGTGTCCTTATAAGCTGTCCCAAGTGCGAAAATTTCCGGACGCTACAAATAAATATATCTCGAACACATGACATGCGTCAAAAACAAAGAAATTAATCTTAGCCCCACACTACGAAGGGTATGAATGTTAAACTTTTATAAACAAGTTTACTATTTTGATTTTAACTTCTTACAAATTTTATAATGTAGGAAACATTGTCTATTGCTTGCTTTTCATATAGAGAAGAATGAGGTCTATGTTTTGGATCCTCAAGTCAAACACAAAATTAGATTGGTAATTAAACCGCAAGTGAACATGTACGTTGTACTTATTTGTCTTTTAATATGCTTTTTGCTTGATGTATTTGTAATAACATTAATTACAGTGTTAGAAATGCATGGTTATGGCTGATAGCAAGTGTACGGCCTTTAACAAAAATAAATTATTATTTAACATTTTCTTGCATGTGTAGGGCCTTTAGAACTTATAGAGCAACCGGTGGCAAGTCTCAAGGATCTGTCTTGAAATGGATTAATGTTAAGGTGATTTGTTTTCCACCAAATGAAAAAAAATTGTATGTCCTTTGAGATATAAATTCATTTTAGACTAACTATTAAATTATTTTTGCTAGTGCCCTCAACTATCTAGATCGACGGATTGTGTATATTATATGATGAAGTATATGTACGATATTGTCAAAAACTACGAGCCAATCACTGATTTACATGAGGTATCACTTTAATTTTTTCCTTCATATTTTTGTTTTAAGTAATTATATGATGAATGTTTTGAAACGATCTCGTAATTGCAGTACTTTGTGGAATATGGTTCTTATAGCCAAAAAGAGATGGACGAGGTTCGTGATCATTTAGCAAGTTATATCATCCATAACTGGATATAGTCTTCCCATATGCGCTACAGCATGGTGAGTTCATTTACGTCTCTTACTTTTTTATTCATGAATATATTATACATATACACAAGGAATGCAACGTTACAGCATATTTGTTGGCAAGGTTCATTTGTTTAGTTATTTACATTTATTTTTATTTTTTGAAATAAAAAGAGATACTTAATGTTTGGTTTGTCCAAATGGTCATGCACGAGTGTTAAATGGACTGCGATGAAGGGAAGGAGAGAGAAAGTGGAAGTGAAGCAATGGGGTGTATCCAAAGCTTGGTGAGATGCGGGAGCTAGAATACTTTAGTGAAAATGAAGTCGGTGTTTGGTGGACTCGAACTATTGGGATCTGAAAAGAGAAGGTGAGGAAAAGAAATTCTAAGTATGAGGATCCGAAAGTAGGAGTTCAGATCCATGGACTTAGAAAAAATTCGGGTTCCAATTCAAAATATAAAACCTTGGACTATTATTTCGTGAACTTAGTGATTAGTTCCCTTTCTCAAAGTGGAATAAATTCCCAAAAATTATAGTTTGATTAACTTAGAAGTGTTTATGCAATTGATAAAATCTATTCCAGTACCGTAGTTGGCGTTACCACTATTAATTATACCCTGATAGAGTGAAGTCACCCAAAACTGTCCATAGAAGATAAAATTTACTGGTTTATTTAATTATATATTGCTATAAATCAGTTCTATAGTTATATCACATATAGTATGCATGACATCATTTTCAACATTAACATCAGGGTTTTACCTTATGGTATTTACATCAAAGGCTTTTGTCATATTGTCAATATCATAATCTAATTTGAGCGATTAGGTTCCTTGTCTGTAAAATTTCAGTGACAGTAGATATGTTGTTACTTTAGTTTTTTTTATACAGTAAACGGACTTTTAACATGAATATCATTGTATAACTATTTTGGTGTTTTGTTGTTTACTGTATAGCCATAGAGCATGTGAACTTTTGAATTTTTGATTATTAATTTTACTCATCTTAGAATAATGAGGTTTAGAATCAAAGTTTTCATTGTTTGAAAGGTTGCTTTTCAAATTAAAATCTACTGCATTTGTTTGTTGTCTTCTAAATTGACTACACCAGAATTCCACTTCTAACGATGCATGTGCTCATTCAATCCAGCGTGATGCGCAACTTGACAAACATCTCATATGGTAGACTGATTCCCATTTATATAAGGCATCACCTTTTATAATTTCCTATGACATTGTTCATTTTTGGCATGTTCTGAAACCATAAAGGATGCTTTTCGCGTGATAAGATTGTCTAACCTGGAAATGCTTTGACTGCTGTTGTCCGTTTTTGGGCATGGTTATATCTAAGAACATTATGCGTGAAATGCATGTGCTCATTCATTTTTGGCATGTTCTAAAACCATCTTTATGTTATAAACATTTATCATTTAGCATGATGGCTGAAAATGGGCAGATGCCATCGATATTGTATGTTTTTTAAATAGATGATTTGATCGTTTATTGATTTGACTGGGATAGTTACAGTATTCATCATTCCCAGTCCGTGAACCAAATAGTCAGTTGGTGTATATTCTACAAAGGTATGCAATAATATTCAGGTTAGTTCTAACCTTTTTTTTTTTCAGCTAACAGTCTACACTCTACAGTCTACAGATTTTCAAAGCTGCAATGCATTTGTGTGCCTGTGAAGAATCCATTTTTCTCCCAAACCAGGTATTAACATAACAATATTAGCCATTTGCTGACATTAGACCTTCATTGTATATCCATTTGCATCATATATCGAATTAGCAATATTTTACTGCATTCGTGGATCTTGCCAAATTGCCTTGCTCATCTGAATCAATGGGTTTATGTTGAATTGGTCTCCTCTTCCTTCATTTAACATTCAATTCACCACTTTTAAATTTCTATATTTCACTGTTCATAATTCTCAGTAGCAACTTCCAAAGTCAGCGTCCATTAAGGTTACATATCGTACGTTTATTAACATCTTTATTTCCTACTTTTAACATGCATTTCAATGAATACCAATTATAAATATTTCTGAGATAGAACCATGATGAAATTCTACATTCAAAATATAAGATATTGTATTTTCAATTCACTTACATTTCAAAACACCCAAATTTCCGTATTACTATAAAATATAGTGCCAAAAAATCATACTGAGATATGTGGTTTTACACAACTTCCTTTGTATAAGGGATGTTAACTATGTAGTTGTAATTTGTCATGGTACTAATGACAGGTAGTGTAGTATTATTAAACTATAGGGTTTGGTAACTGATTAAGTCTTCCTACACTTCTTCTCAGGTGTATCATGAACTTGTGCCTTGATTCCATACATTTTCAGCTGTAAATTCTCAAAAGCCTCGGATATTGCCCCCACCCGCATAGTTCATTACAATAAGTTACAAATACCAAATTATAAAATAAAAGGATTTGACAAAAGGCCTGTTGATAACATTGCTGTTAGGTGTAAACAATAAGCCTTGTTAAACAGTTCATGCATACACATAGATGAAAAAGGATAAGCGATGCACACACAATAAGCAATGTATACGCACCAATTCAGGTTTCTTGGAATATACTCTAACAATCCTGTCTTGATAACAAGAAGGTAAGAGGAGACTAACACGGTCATCTGAGATGGGGAATTTTTTCGTGCTGGCATAATCCTGAAAATAAGGTTGCAAATGATATCAAATAACCACCCAATGGCCAAAGCAATTGTTTTGTTTTTTTGGTGCATAACAATTTCAGCCTAATCATAGATTGGCATCACAGTGGATATTTACTGTATTTTGAAATGATGAAAAGATGTTTCACCGACCGTTTATTTTTCAAAATACAGTAAATACAATAAATTTTTTAGCTTTTATATTGACTGTTTGTTTTTCTGCCTTTGCAGCTTTCCTAACTACCTGTCTAATTGCTTCTGGCCGATTAACATGAGATTCCCAGGACCTGCTTCGATTCTGTCTTTTGCCTGCAGCTGGTTGTATGGAATCGATACCTTTTGCAGTTAATGAATTCAAAACTGATGAGAATTTATAATTCACTTTTTTGTATGGATTATGAACATTGTAATTGATATTATATTTATGAAAGTAGTTAATGAATTCAATTTGCAGTTGATGTCAATTTGTTTAAATAATATATTGTTTGTTATGAGAATTGTTTTTTTGTGTTGGTTATAAGCCAGTAGAGTGAAATTTGCATAAACAGCCGATGCAAGATGAAAAAGGCTATGCAGCGGTATTGGATCGTGTAGTATGGAGAATATGATGTAGAGTATATAATAGAATAGTAAGCAGTAAATCACACAGTCGATTTATACTGGTTCGGACCACTGTCCTACGTCCAGTCCCAGACTCACTTCTGGAATTTCACTAACACTAAAACCCTCACTTCACCCGGAGGAATAGGTTCACAATTACCCGAACCACTGAACGGGATTTCTTGCCTCAACCACTGAAGAGGACTTCACAATTACAAAGGTTTTTGACTTTTGAATGTGTTCCAAACAACACTGAGTAGTCACAATATAGTACAACACTCCTATAGCCCTCACAAATGGTATTTTAGTGGATGTACAAAGGCTAGGATTAATTTAGATCGATTATAAAGGATGTGAATGAAAAATAATCGATCTTTTTAACAGAATTTGAGAGAATGATAGTTGTAGAGCAATTTTAGAGCAAAATCAATAGATTTGATCAAAGTAGTTGTTGTAAAATCAATGGAGATGTTTGAGGCTTATATAATGATGAAGGGATGTCATTAGAATAGTCACAACCCTTCTGAAAGATCAAAAAACTGAAATGATTTGGTGAAAAACGAAGTGTCTTTTCATAAAATATAGTCGTTATTTACAGCACTTAAGACAGCACTGAACAGTAGCGTTTGGCCGAAAAACGCTATCATATGTCTATTCAAAATATAGCCGTTATACCCTTTCATAGCGTTTCGGAATATAGCCGTTATAACCTTTAAGCGTTTTTGGACAAAATGCTACCGTTTTCTGCTGCGAAAACTTCTGCAAAAACAGCCTTCTATTTTCATCATTTTTTGACTTTTTTTATCATTTTTCTTGCAATAAAAAATTCCAAAAAATTATGAAAAATGCTTTTATGATATATTAGATGTTATGTAGAAATTTTATGTGATTTGAAGTTAATTTGTGGGGCTTTAACAATTCTAGACTATAATGACTTTATGTACACTCAACTTATGATATTCTTCTGAAGCTCTTGAGTCTGTTTCTTCTTGTCTTCTTCCATCATTAGAGTCCAAATAGATTTTCAATCACCATAATAGATATTTAAATGCTTGAACACTACATAATTGATTAGCATCCTTCATGCATACGCTTTTATCCTCTTTTGTACTGTGTATCTTCATGTTGAACTTATTTTCTTTTCTCTTTTTGATACCCATGTACCTGCAAGTTAGCTCAGAAGTTCTTTGATATAATTGTATAGTTGTTGTCATCAAAATCCAACAATATAGTTTCTAACACAAGATACGGATGGAACAAATGCAATATCCCCTTATGTTGCATCGGTTGGTAATAATAGTAATAATAACCGTTGCACCAGTATACTTTTTCATCGATTGTTACCAGTAACCGATGCAATAGAGTGATTATTTTTGACTCAAGAATCCTTATTTTGCATCGGATATTACTGAAAACCGATGCAAAAAACCATTTGTTGCATCGGTTTTAAAAACGATGCAATCTTTTTTGACTTCTTGCATCAGCTACATATGCATCGGTTGCTGAACTAATGCAACAGGGGGGGTAAACAACCGATGCAACTGGCTTTTTTTGTAGTAGTGTAAGAAAGAGAATAGCTTAACTAAGAAGAAAACAACGAATTCAGCAATGCAACAAACGTGACGGGAAAAGAAATTGAAAATCTTAAGAAAAGATGAATAAAAATAAATAAAAAATCCAAGATAAGTTAAAAAAAAAAAGAGAATTTTTTTTTATGTAGTTGTACTTGGATAGTAAAATAGGAAATCTTTATAGAGTAGTTACATAAAAATCCAAGTACAATTAAAAATGTACATAAAAGAAAAATGGAAGAAGTGAATTTTTCCGTTTTATACCTTTTTGTAACATAAGAAATTGAATTTAGAAAATTAGATTTTCCTATATTTTATTTTTAATGATGATTGGTAGGGTTTTGGATGCAACAATTAGATGAACTATGCTCTTATTCTGTAAGAGTGTGGGAAATTTTGGATGAAAAATGTTTTGATTTTCAAAAATATTGCATTCATATAGAACTGCAAGTATATTTAGGATGTGAGCATCATGTTTTAAAAGAGATTTTAAAATTTTGCATGCATATAGGTGGTACCAAATTAGGCATACATACATTACTATGATGTATTTCACTTTGCACATGTGCACAATGTTTGTAAAAATTGAATGCACACTTGATGGATAGATATTATGTGAAGGATTATCTATTTTACCCTCATTGAATTTCGGAGATGAAATTCCTTAAGGGTGGGAGAATGTAACACCCCGCATTTTTTATGACGATTAAAATGTACGTAGACGATGGTGATGCATAATAAATTCGTTGTAAAAAAAAGGAAAAATTAATACGATAACAATGCAGATGAATATATTAATGTCAATGTTAAAAATTAATGGGCGATAGCATTTACAATTAAAATATTAGTGCATGGAAGAAATTCAATACATTAAAATAGGCAATGTGCCAGTGCAATGCATGCGAGAAAAAAAAATAGATTTCATGCAAAGGTATCATGTTGCATGCAATGAATGTTTTGGCATTAAAAGGGATCATAATCAGTGCATATATATATATATATATATATATATATATATATATATATATATATATATATATATATTAAAATGCAAACAAAAGAAAGAGATGAATTAACGCATGCAATTAATTATGTGCATATGAATGTATGCATAATTAAGAATAAATTATGAAACTAATATTGTATTGTTTATACATACAATAATTAAAACATACATATGCATGAACATAAATTAAAATAAAAAAGAAAAGAGTGCATAACTTAATATGCAAGCGGTAAAAAAAGAACTGATGTGTTAATGCATGCAATAAAAACAATAAATGGATATGCTAAATGCAATTAATTATATGAGAGAAACGGCGTAGAATAATTAAAATATAAATATATAATGCATTGAAGAAGAAAGAATTGAGCGTATAAAAGAAGAATGCATTAATTGCAATAATAAATTAAGGATGGGAGGAAGAATGCATGTAAATATATTCAATTTCACAAGATAAAAGAATACCAATTTCAAAATAAAGATTGAGCACAAAAAAAATGTATAGCAATCAGTGCAATCCAAGAAAAGAAACCGAATGGAAAAAAAGAGGAAAGATAATAACAAAAAGAAACACTAATATAATTGATGCAATTAAAGGAAGGTTTAGAAAGAGAGAATTGCGGAATTAATTGGAATGTATGAAATGCATACGTTGATGAGAGAATAGAATGTATGCAAATACACACACATACACATACACACACACACACACACACACACACACACACACATATATATATATATATATATATATATATATATGTATATGTATATATAGGGGAACAAGCGATGAATTGACAAAGTAAATTGCAAACATTGAAAATAAAAGTAGATGTAAATTTTGGCGTTTAAAATTCAAAAGTAGTGAATTAATTGCATGCAATATGAAAGGATTAAGACATGTCATAAAACATGCAATTAATTAAAGAAAGAAAAAGAGGCACATTTAATTTAAAATAAAGGCAATTGAACGTTAAAAATAGAAAACAATGCAGCTAAATAAGTGCGCTTGGAGCCAACTTGTTTCTGGGTGCATGCGTGCGTTTATGATGCAGCATACCTGGGTTGGTCTAGCCTACTCCAGAACATTCTTTTCTTTAGCGAGGTGTAAGATTTAGATGGATTCTATTTTAATCCTAAGGCCGTAGTTGTTCTAAACTACCTATAAATAAAACTCTAAACTCAACCTTAAAATTCACAATCCCAAAGCTACGCTAAAGTTTTGCTTTTTCTTCCTCAAGAAATCCTCTTCTCCTCTAAAAATTAATGGTGACGTTGTAACACTGCTTCAACTTTAATTAAATCAATTATTCTTCTTCAACACAAGATAGATGAAGACCAAAGATTAGATTTAGAATTTCTTCTATTTCAAAATAAAGAAAAAAGAGATTTTGATCTACAATCTACGCCGCAAGAAGGGGAAGAACTTTGGATGCTAATCTAAATCAGACATAGGAAAGCAAAAAATCACTATGAGTGGATTTGAATTACCCTGGTTGAATAATAGTAGATGTATCGTTTAGCAATTCTCCAAGTTAATTTGTTTAATTCAATTGAAATAATTCAGATTTTATTTCATGCGTATTCTGTTCTTCTTCTACCCCTTTCCTTTTTATTTTTAAGATTAGGCTAACTACGAGCTTAATCCAAATCTCGCTGAAAAGCATACGTACGAACAAAGATTGGAATAGTGAAAATGATGTTTGGGAATTTGGAAATAATTTGTGATTGGGAAATTGAAACAACTTGTGAGATGAATTTTTGGGCATAATTCACGAATTGGGGAATTGTGGAATAACATACAACATAATCTGAGATTGGGAAATCAGGGGAAATTGGCACATATATTAACCGAGAATATGAAAGAAAATATGTGCGATTAAAATTGAGAACGGTTATATATGCTTGGGTATGTTGAATCAAGAATTTATGAATGAACTATATGTACATAAGAAAAGTTAGAATTGAAGATTTAGACATATGAGATTATAAGTTGTATTGGGATTTATGCAATAAGAATGAGGGTAGACATGAATTATTGATGACTTTAAAGAAAAATTAATTTGGGTATGATCAAGTATAACTTATATACATGAAAAGTTGGGCATAACATATAATAAGGATTATTGGCATAACTACGTACGAGATTATGTAATCATGGTAGAATTTATGTATCCAAATTAAATTGGAACCTTAAACATGAAATTGGGTTTAGAAGCGTGAACATGAATTATTGGATTGGGATAAACAGGCATATAAAATCTAGATTGAAATTGTATAGATCAGTTAAAAGATGAACATGCCTAATCCTATGTTAGATTGAGTTGCGGTGTAAGTCTGCCCGGAACCGCCCGGCACGCCCAGCAACCGCAACAACATGTCCAATGTGAAAGGTTAGCGCATTAAGCCCAAAACCCGAGGTTAGAACGAGTTTGCGGTATAAGTCTGCCCGGAACCGCCTGACATATCCAGCAACCGCAAGCAACATGTCTAATATGAGAGGTTGAGTGCATTAATAAAAAGATTAATGCTATGAAACAAACATGTTAAGTGTGCTAGTGTTAAGTAAACGGAGGCTTATAGACAAACTTAACCAACGTAAAAATGGGGAATGGTAGCAAACCTTAGTTAAGAAAACTAAGTAAATAATGATGGATTATAGCAACATCAACAGATACGAGTATAACTGAATGAGAAGATAATAGGTAAGCTTGTTACAAGACATGTAAGAATTATAACGTAGGTTACTAAATTAGTCTTCATTCAATAAAAATATATCTTAGTTACTAAATTAGTCTTCATTCAATAAAAATGTCCAAGTGACATGTGTGACGTTCCGTGATGATATAAAGCTTTTAAATGTACATGATTTCTGTCCAAGGAATAAGAATACAACGTATAACTAAAAATAGTGAATTATAAGTTTCAAAACAGAGTTTGGATTACCATTGGAAGAAAACATAGAACCTATATATATATATATATATATATATATATATATATATATATATATGGGGGGAGGCTATTTGAACACAAAATTTGACACAAAGAGAGAGACACAGAGCCTCAACCATTGGATCTTTTTGTCTTTATATGGAGAGGTGTACTTCATGGGTGATCCAATGTTGCAAAATCAATTGTGTCACTATTTGTGTCAAAATTTTGTGTCCCTACAGAATATTCCTATATATATATATATATATATATATATATATATGTGTGTGTGTGTGTGTGTGTGTGTGTGTGTGTGTGTGTGTGTGTGTGTGTGTGTGTGTGTGTGTGTGTGTGTTTTAATGGGAATATCTTGAAATGAAGCTTATGAAATGTCTAAAATATCTCTTCATGCTTCTCCTATAGGATGGGGTTATTTCGGTCATCGGCTCCCCATCCCACTTAGAGCTGTCAATGGATACCCGAAAAATCCGAAATCCGTCCGCATTCGAATCCGAAAAGCGTATAAATATCCGGTATCCGAAAAAGCGGATGCGGATATAGGCATATCCGCATCCGAAAATTATCCGTCCGTTTTTTCCCATAATTATAGCTTAAATTAAGTGTATTTTAACATGATTAAATATACTAGTTTATTATTTTACAAAGTTGAAAGTCTACTAAAAACATGTTAATTGCTCAAAATTATATATTATCATCATATTTATTTATTTTTAGCATTTTTGTAATCAACTGAGTTGGAAAAGTTAATATTTTGGTTTAAAAAAACCATTTATGTTTATTGATTTATCGACCATAGGCGGAGCGGATAATTATCCATATCCGTCCGTATCCGCGAATGCGGATATCCGATGTTCAAAATGATTTTGGATGAATATGGCACGAAAGTATCCGTTGACAGTGCTAATCCCATATTCTCGTTTTCTCCGTTTCATGTCCCCTCCACGTTCTCATCGTCCCTCCAAAAAAACACATTCCTATCCTCCTTCCCCATTTTATTTATTCAGCTTCCAACATAACTCTCCCTTCTGAAATTCGTCCTTTAATGGGACAATTTGCTTCAAGCAGACCGTTCAAACAAGGTATAAGAATGGCCAATAAATAGAAAACTAAATCACAGTTATGATTTTTTTTTCAATTTTTAAGTATGATTTCATTTCTTATTCTTTCACGGCTTTATTATTTCTTTTCATTTCCCCTTTCAGGGTTAGTGAGCTCATCGCAAATTTTTAGATGAAAAATTAAGCATCGCGCAAGGTGGATACTACACGGATTAAACAATTAAATTCATACTTTGGCTTCTTCAGTCACGTTCGAGTTTCAGTACTCTTTCTTCTGCTTCACCAGCCATCAACATACAGGGGAAGCGAGAAGGTACTACTTTTTTGAATTTTAAATTGATTTGTTGTTTTTATTTGATTCCAAACCTTTGATCACTGCAGCTGCGCCAGATGATTACGATTTTGGGTATTTTGCTCATTTTTTAAACTTAATCTACAATATTTGTTAACTGTAATATACTTTATACTTTTGGCATGACAAAAAGTATATCAGATGGAAGTCTTCATGACCAACAATCAGTCGGCTAATCTGCAGGTGGAGGTAGGTATGACCATTGAGTATTTTGTAAGTCTGATTTGTGAGCAAAGGCTATAAGACATGGCTACTATATGTTACTTTTGTGACTTAATATATGCACAACTACTACATGTATCGAATGAGAAAAGGGCATCACTGGGACAGGCGTATGAATTGCTAGGTAAACTGAAGGTGTTTCTAAGGTTGTCTGTTTATTTTGGATTTTACTGTGTAGCTGTAGTGTTAGGTCCCTCTATGTCATGCTTTACATGAATTTTTGTAGGGGAAGGGTAATGGTTAGAGCATCCCAAACAGGGGAATGGTCAAATTATCCCCAGCAACTGTCACCCAATAGGGGTGCTAAGCATCTTGCCAGGGTGTTTCAGCAACCCTGGAGGTTGTTGGAGGGTCTTAGCCGGCTTAGTTAAAGCCGGCTAAGCATAGCAGGCTATTCCTTTTTTTTATACCTTGTTTGTCTCTGTCTAGTGCTGAGGCATTTTTTATTTTTTTCTCCTAGCCGGGCTTTTGTAAAGCTGACTAAGAGACTTTTTTTTTAATATAGATTTCTTAGCCGACTTTTAGAAAGCCGGCTAAGGCAAAAGCAAACCCCAACCCGTTGGGGGTTGCTCGAGTCAACCGGCATCGATTTGACCGTGATGAAAATAATAGTCCCACATCGAAAAATAATCAACTAAGATCCTGGATAAATACTAAGAGACTATACTTCACAACAACCAATTGGTTTTGTGAACAAACTATATAGCTCTCTAAAGTTATAAAAAAGAAATGCCAACATGGTATCAGAGCTCAGGATTAGAGCCAATGCAAGAAAAAAAAATACGTATGTGCTTAACCGCCATACGTTCCCCACTCAATCCAAAATACTATGTTCACGTAGATGGCTCAAAATACACCACACGTGAAGGGGGAGTGATGAAAATAAGTCCCACATCGAAAAATAATCAACTAAGATCCTGGATAAATACTAAGAGACTATACTTCACAACAACCAATTGGTTTTGTGAACAAACTATATAGCTCTCTAAAGTTATAAAAAAGAAATGCCAACAGACCGCTAGCAACCCCTGGTTGGGGATGCTCTTAGCTTTGACACTTACTTGGTTGTATTTTTGTCTGATACTGTTGGTATATGTATTATTTCTATTGATAGCGTAGTGTTCTTACTTGCCTTTTTTTTTTTGGTTTAGGAATTGGGCAAAGCAGAGCTGTGAAACAAAGCTATAGAGATATTACAGCGAGAGAACAGAGCTGAGGTCACTTGCAAAGAAAAAATGTGCCTATGTGGTAAATTGCAGCGGCATGTAGGAACATGACCCAAAGCAGCTCAGCAAATAGGAAGCAAGAATCAAAGCAAATGTAGCGTAGAGCTGATGGTAGGACAAATCTGAAGCTGCCTCATGACTGTGCATACTATAGAAGAAAGTACAGTGATGAATTAGGCATTTGCATCAAGCAAGGCCGGATGCTGAGTGATGGTAAGGATACAAGAATTTGTTATCCTCAGGGGAAATATAGAAAATCCAGGAGGGAAGAGGATGGAGGATGTGACCACATTAGAGGGATGTTTGGCCACAACTCTCTTCATCTACTTCTTCTCATTGAAGTCAAAGTTGGAACATAAGGTATGTCAGCAAAAATAAACTAGTGTTGTTTGAACTAACATTAGATGGTGTTATGTTGGGTCACTTGCCATTATTGAAATTTGTTACTAAAATTAATATCAACATGATAATTATCATAAAGCTTGATCCTTAAATTCTTCACTTCTCTATTTGTATCAGGTGCTCATTATAATTTGAGAGAAATATATGCAAATTATTTGAAGCGGAGTATATTGATTAGTTCAACTGAGTAAAGTTACAATAAAGCAACCAAGGTGGTTATCTTTTTCTTCATTATTTTTAACAGTATAATGTCAATTTTTTGTTCCTCTATATTCTTTAGATGTCTTATGTTTAATTATAAGGTTAGTTACATAATATAATGGGAAAAGATAAAATAATATAAAATGTTGGTATCTTGCATTTTGATCAAAAAGATATTCATAGCATCATTCATTTTTATCTATGTTATAATGCTAATGAAGCTTTTTTGTAGAAAGATTCTTTTGATAATGTTGGATTGAAAATTGAAAGTACATTCAAAGTTTAAAGTTTAAACCATGATTTTGATATTTAAATACTTCTTGAAATTTGTTTTCTTATTTGTCCATCATAATGGGTGTTACGTTAATTTCAACTTTGAAAATGGGTAGAGAGATGATTTGGAAGTTGATCCATCAACTAAATAACTATTTACAACTAATACTGCATTTATTTATTTTTGCTTTCAGGTTTTATGTTTTGATTGTAGACATTTTCCATTATATATAAGATGTGTGACGATTTGATTGTGTAATTGCTGAAAGTTGGTTTCTTCATGGATTCATATTCCCATGAATTTTTTTCCAGCGTTTGCATTATGTTAGTTTCATGTGTATATCACACAATATAGTTTCATGTGTACATTAAAAAAAAAAAAAATACCCAATTCCGAAAATATGTTTGAAAAGGTTGTGGCATATTTATGTAAAAGCAGCTATCAAAAGAATAGAGTACTAAAAAAGATATCATTGAGAAATATGTTCAAAATAATGTATTGTTTGTTTAATCGAATTTATAACGTACTGCATAGCTTTCCAGAATAAATTGTTCAAGCTAAGAAGTGTATACTTGATGTTTCATACATATTACAATAAATAAAAAAAATTAAAACTTTATGCTTCATATTTCATAAATATTATAATAAGTATAGCTTCTAACACTTACCAACATGTTTAAGCATAATAGGAACCCACTCACCATACAAAACTTATATTTCCGATGTCGAGTGATCAAATAAACTTCATGGGCTGTATATGGCTAAGAAATAAAGTAATTGATGATTTGTGTATGGCATAAAATGGTGTGTATTGTAAATTACTATGTTAACAGTATTGCACAAACTCATAATATTTATTTCCCATAAATTAAGTTCAAAATGAAAGAACTTTTGTTGTGCATGTATAAATTTTGACATATATGTAAAATGTGATAGTTCATTTACAGTTTTACCATGTTATATTTATAGTTTTACCATGTGGCAGTTCAATGGATAACCCTTAATGTGAAACTTGAAAATAAAATAAGGATGCATGCTTTATGTCTTCATTGTTTTTTATAGCAACATGGGTTCCTTTTTGGTCATTTTCTTTTCTTTTAGCTTTAGCCTAAACTTTGCATTTGTGCTTACTCTCCATACTACTGTACAGTGTAATTTTAAATCGTAGCATGAAAACAACTGACAACTTCAAAACTATAATAAAGAATTTTTACCCTACGCTATAGCCTATGTTTTTTTCATGCAAGTGTTTATATTCCATTATTTCCAGTTTTTTTCCAATTGCATACATATGCATGGTTGTTGTGGGAAAAGTAAAAAAGTAGCACATTAGTATTAATACTTCATTTCATGCGTGCATCTATTTTAACAAGATTGTAGGCTACAAAAAATGAAATTGAAATGTTTTCAACTAAAAGCAATGGTGATGCATGAGTTCTTTTTTTCTTTTTTTTTTCCTCCCTTTTTTCAAGACTGTCTTTAGGTTAATTATATTGACTCTATTAGTAATTTGGGTTCTTGATTTGTCAATGGTTATTTTACCAACGGGGTTGCATTACATGGGTTCATTTATCTTTTCGGTTGATTTATGATTATATGAGATTGTCTTCAACTTACTTTTATTGACAACCAAGGCATACATATATAGTTGAGTTTTACATGTACTTATATTGGTTGACTTTTGTTCTATTGACATGATGATCACATTTCATGTATTTGAAGGCAGTTGTTGATTTTTTGCTTTGGTGAGCCCGCGTCTTGCTCTTGCTATGCTATCCGCTATGTTTCCACTTTTCGCTGATGTCAAAATCTTTTTATGATTTGTTAGATGTTCATTTGTTATGATAGTAAAAATGAATACAATATGTAATGTGCATTACGTGTTTTGGATATTGCTCAGTGAGTTGTATATGCAACTTTTGTTGTGTAATTTGTACTTATCTTACTTATTCTTGATGAAAATGATAAAGTTGACAATTCAAATTATTATGATACTTTAGTTAGAGTGGGAACTCCAAATAAAAGGATTAGAGCCAAATTTATATACAACAACGGTTGTGACTTAGAGTCAGAAAATTAATCATTCAAATGGCTATTTCAACCCTAATTCTGTATGCATGAGAAACCAGACAACCATATGAATCTGTAACTTGGCAGAGGATTTATATCTCATTTATAAACAATGTGGTAGTGGAATGCAAGATCGAAATACAAACAGTATAGTTGACGATCATTGAATGGTTCCTTATAAGTTATAATCCATATTTACATTTGAAATATGACTGTTATATAAATATTGAAATCTTTTAAGGTATTAAATCAATTAAATATTGCGTTCACTTTAAGCTCTTATCAAAAAAAAAAAAAAAAAAAATTGTACACGTGCATCAGACGTGTGCATGCCTATTTGTAATTATAAATACTACTACATGCGCACGCTTATGTGTGCCTTTGGTCACAGACTCACAATGGGTGTTTACCATTGTTTTTTTATACTTACTATTTAATTTTGAGAAATAATTTTATTCTATAAATACCTTTTTTACATGTACAAATTAGGTGTAGATGTTATTATGTTTGATTATTATTTCACTATTAATAAATTTGGTCTCGGTAGTCGTTGCACACGTCCAACGAACATGTCTAACATATTGGTAATAATAATAATAATAATAACAACTGTAACCGTAACTAAATAAAAAATGTAGCAATTTAGAAACAGAAGAGCAGAAGGTGATCTACGTCAAATTGAGACTAATTTATATGAGACTTTTATTCAAAGAAAATCAACATAACTCAAATAAAATTATCTTAAGTAAATATCAAAAATTCAGCAGCAGCATAAATGAAAAGTTAACCTATAAGAACTGAATCCAATACATGATGAAGGATAAGAGAGAATACAAAAATATCTCATGTTTGTTATTCCAAGACAATTTTTTTTTATTACTATAGTTAACTGTGGTCTGGTGTCTTTAGGTTCTTTTACATCATATATATTACATTTTGTAATTTCTCAAGCTAGTAGAAAGGGAGTCGATAAAGTATAAATGAACTGCCTATTTGTAACATATACTCATGTTTGTTGGTGCACACATGCACACACACGTGTGTATGCGCGCGCGCACATTTGCACATGCATACGCGTGCACTCACGTGTAATACGCTCGTAGATATTGTTATTGCAGAGAAACCCTAATTCGAAATTGGGTTGCCAGAAAAATCAAAATTAGATTAATAGGAAAGTTTACCGTTTTGTATTCCGATTGCAAGTTCGATCTTTAAATCCGAGTACAGCACTGTGCTGTTCCCTTAAAACAGAATTGCTCCCCCTATGGCGCGACGGGTTAAGACGAGCAACTGTTTCCCAAGGTGAAACGGAATCAAGTCCGCAAGGCTGCGCTGGCGATGCGAACGGCGACGAACTCAAGAGAAGTGTTTTTAAGAACAACCGTGTGGGAGGAAGAAGATGGTCAGAATGCCGATTAAATTTTCGGTCAAGAAAACGGTTCTGACTCAATCTTATTTATATCTTTTGTGGGTGACGATTCGGTTCAAACGGACGCATCGTTTGGAAAAGTAGCGACCCGTTTCGAAACGTTGCAACCCATTTGAATTTGCATCCGCTCGCAAAAAGATGACCGTTAAGCCCAGCAGTTTCGGCCCGCTAATGCATAATGCACAGTGCAGCAAAAAATATAGTTTCGGCCCGCTAATGCACAATGCAAAGTGCTAAGTGCCTACAAGACGCCTCAAACGCTCATTCGCACACGCGTACGGGAACGGGCGCGGGCGCGGGCGCGGGAGCGGGAGCGGGCGCGGGCACGGGCTCGGGTTCGGGTTCAGGTACGGGTGCGGGTGCGGGATGGTGCGATGCACCACCCCTTATGGTGGTGCGGTGCACGACCCCTTATGGTCCCCATTGTTGGTTCATAGCACTCTCTAAGGAATTTATAATAGTATCTATACTTAAGTATATATACCATGATAAATTCTTATACCATACAATGTGGGACTATTCCTACATTGTGGGATACTATACCCTATACCTTCATTATTCATTTATTCCAACAATCCCCCACATGAATGAATAATTCTTTTAATTTGTTCTTAACTTAGTGAAATTATGTTGTATCGGTTAAAGTAGCACTATGGCCTTGAACTTTCCTAGTGTTTATCTATTTGACCTACTAGCGAATCAGTAGACTTGTAAATGTCCTTGAACTGTAAGCTTTTTGCATAGGCCAAGATAGTAGATAACACGCAACATGATTTCTGAACTTCCTTAGTTCTCTGTTTGTGTTCGTTTTTGCCATGAACACCCGCTTGGTCTCATGAGTGTTTAAAGAATTCGACCTGACAATTCTTTTTGAAGCGGCACCTTCACACTCACGTAGGTGATTCTATAAAGAGTATCCCGTAATACTCCACTTGGGTCTTTTATAACACCACAGTATAGACATCATTAAAAGCTAAGCTTATCCTATTCTCCGACGGGTCCTGCACTGACTTATCATAGGAATGGTTTGTATTTTAACAGTGCCTTTAAGTTTTTCTATAACTTAGTTGTCCCTTTGAACATAGATCTTGGGATCTCCAGTCAACTAGGTGGGGTTTCCGTTTTAGAAAACTTTTAGTTTATAGGTCTTAAGCCCATTCCCTTCGATAAGATTTGAACTTTCTCTCTTGGCAAGCCTTTTGTTAGTGGATCCGCTATGTTATCCTTTGACCGTACGTAGTCTATAGTGATAACTCCATTAGAGAGAAGCTGTCTTATGGTTTTATGTCTACGACGAATATATCTAGACTTACCATTATACAATGTACGATTTGCCCTTCCTATAGCAGATTGACTGTCACAATGTATACATATTGGGTGTACTGGTTTTTTCCAATTTGGAATGTCTTCTAAAATCCTCTAAACCAATCTGCTTCTTCCGCGGCTTTATCCAGAGCAATGAACTCAGATTCCATTGTTGACCTTGCTATGCAAGTCTGTTTGGATGATTTCCACGAAATTGCTCCATTTCCTAAAGTAAACACATATCCACTTGTGGATTTTGTGTCATTTGAGCCCGTTATCCAATTAGCATCACTATATCCTTCTACTACTGAAGGATACTTATCATATTGCAACACATAGTTTTGTGTATACTTTAGATAACCTAGAACTCTGATTATTGCTTTCCAATGATTTTTACCATGATTGCTGGTATATCTACTTAGCCTGCTTACAACGTACGCAATATCAGGTCTAGTGCAATTCATGACATACATAATACTTCCGAATATACGAGAGTATTCCAGTTGATATATACCATCACCAGTGTTCTTTACCCAATTTTGGTTCATATCTACTGGTGATTTTGCCGTAGTTATATTATGCTGTTTGAATTTTTCAAGAATTTTAGCAATGTAATGTGACTGAGATAACGCATATCCCTGTGGTGTCTTTATAATTTTTACACCTAAAATTACATCGGCCATTCCTAGGTCCTTCATATCAAATCTAGAGGATAGCATGTCCTTCGTAGATTTTATTATGACCTTATTATTTCCTAGGATCAGTAAATCATCAACGTAAAGACAAACAACGACATACCCAACATCTATACATTTTATATAGACGCATTTATCTGATTCATTTACTTTGAATCCATTTGATAACATAGTTTCATCAAATTTCTCATGCCATTGTTTTGGTGCTTGTTTAAGGCCATAAAGAGATTTCACTAACTTGCACACCTTATTTTCATTTCCTGTGTTTACAAACCCTTCTGGTTGCTGCATATATATTTCATCTTCCAGTTCACCGTTCAAAAACGCAGTTTTCACATTCATTTGGTGTATTTCCAAATTCAATATAGATGCGATTGCAATAAGCATCCTAATTGATGTTATTCTGGTAACTGGAGAGTATGTATCAAAGTAATCCAGATCTTGCTTTTGTCTGAATCCTTTTATTACAAGTCTTGCTTTATACTTGTCTATTGAGCCATCAGCCTTTAGTTTCTTCTTAAATATCCATTTATATCCTAGTGGTTTTGAACCTTTAGGGAGATCCACTAGTTCCCACGTATGGTTTTGCAGAATGGATTCTATTTCACTATTGACGGCTTCTTTCCAATAAGGAGCATCGGGAGATGACATTGCTTGTTGGTAAGTTAGAGGTTCATTTTCTATCATATATGCATAGAAATCAGGTCCAAAGGATTTAGAGATCCTTTGTCGCTTGCTCCTTCTCGGTTCCTCTATCTCAGTTTCATCATTCATTTTTCTTTGATCAGCATTATCCCCGGGAGTCTCTGCATCTCTTGGCCTCTTTTGAACACTTGTTTCAATAGAGGCTTTTAGAGGAAAAATGTGTTCAAAGAATCTTGCATTTCGTGACTCGATAATGGTGTTTTCATGAATGTCATCAATTTCAGATTTGTACACCAAAAATCGATATGCACTACTATTATGAGCATATCCAATGAATATGCAATCTATAGTCTTTGGTCCAATTTTGACCTTTTTCGGTTTTGGTATTTCTACTTTGGCAAGACACCCCCACACTTTTAAGTATTTGTAGGATGGTGGTCTATTTTTCCAAAGTTCATGTGGAGATTTAAAGGTCTTTTTCCGAGGTATTTTATTCAGTATATGGTTAGCTGAAAGTATTGCTTCACCCCAGAAATTGTCTGGTAATCCAGAACTGATAAGCAGAGCATTCATCATTTCCTTTAGGGTACGATTCTTACGTTCTGCTATTCCATTTGATTGTGGAGAATATGGTGCCGTCGTTCGATGGATTATACCATTTTGAGCACAAAATTCCTCAAATGGGAATTCATATTCACCACCTCTATCACTTCTCAATGCTTTTATCTTTTTGTTTAGTTGATTTTCAACTTCTGCCTTGTATTGTTTAAACATTTCGAAGGCTTCATCTTTACTTCTTAATAGGTACACATAACAGTACCTAGTGCAATCGTCGATGAAGGTGATGAAATATCTTTTACCTCCTCTGGTTTGACATAATTTTAGATCACATACATCTGTATGTATCAAATCTAAAGGTTCAGTGTTCCTTTCAACATTATGAAAGGAGGTTCGAGTCATTTTATCTTCTGTACATGTTTCACATTTATAATTTGAGTCTATGGCAAACTTAGGGATAAATTCTAAGTTTATCATTTTCCGCAAAGTATCAAAGTTAACATGTCCTAATCTATTATGCCATATATTAAATGACTCGGCGATATAAATAGAAGTTTCCACTTTATTCATATCCTTTGGTACAATAGTCATTACATTCATTTTGAACAGACCATCACTAACATACCCTTTACCCACATACACTCCGTTTTTAGACAACACAAAACTATCAGAAACAAAGACCAACTTGAATCCATTCTTGCTCAGTAGTGATCCCGAGACCAAGTTCTTCCGAATGTCTGGAACTTGGAGCACGTCATTCAAAATGAGTTCTTTACCAGAAGTCATTTTGAGTACCACTTTTCCCTTGCCTTCAACCTTTGACGTGGAGGAGTTACCCATAAAGAGTTGCTCTTCTTGTGTCGGAGGCTTGTAGTTGGAGAACATCCATTTGTTGGCGCAAATATGTTTTGTGGCACCAGTATCCACAAACCATTCCTTCGTGTTGCCAATCAAGTTGCATTCGGAGATTACAGCAGATAAGTTCATTTCTGAAACATCATCCGAGAGCCTATCAAATTCAGTAACATTGGCTTTGTCTTTCTTCTTCTTTGGTCCTTGACACTCAACTGCTTTATGACCTTTCTTTCCGCAATTATGGCAGTTCCCTTTGAACTTCTTAGCCTTTTTTGCATTTGGATTATGCTCCCTTTTTCTTTTGTTGTTCTTGTCGGACTCGATCACATTTGCTTTGGCCACCATGGTGTTTGTTGCCTTCTTTTCAGATTTTCTGTTGTCTTCCTCGATTCTGAGACGAACAACCAGATCCTCCATGGACATCTCCTTGCGCTTATGTTTCAAGTAGTTTTTGAATTCCTTCCATGATGGAGGTAATTTTTCTATTGCAGCAGCGACTTGGAAAGATTCACTCAATTCCATCTTTTCATCATGAATTTCATGGATAATGACTTGAAGTTCCTGAATTTGGCTGACTACTGTCTTAGAATCGACCATTTTGTAATCCAGAAACTTCCCGACTATGAACTTTTTCATGCCGGCGTCTTCAGTCTTATATTTCTTTTCCAGTGCCTGCCAGAGGATCTTTGCGGTTTGTACAGTACAATATATATTGTAAAGACTGTTGTCGAGGCCATTCAGTATATAATTCTTGCAAATGAAGTCTGAACTCTTCCAGGCAGTGAGCGCTTCGACTTTTGTAGCGTCAGGCTCGAGTTCATCCACTTTCGGAGGGTCCTCTTCAAGGTACTTGGCCAATCCTAGTGTGGTCAAGTAAAAAAGCATTTTCTGTTGCCACCGCTTGAAATCCACGTCGGTGAATTTCTCTGGTCGTTCTCCATGTGAGAAAGGTACATGTTGAGGAACCAAAGCACCGGTCTGAGCGGGAGGTACAGTGGGTGGTATGGGCTGCTTGTTCGCGGAATTGTTACTGTCTTGAGCCATCGTCTACAAGCAGTTGACTTCAATCAGTAACACGTTTACGCACAAGCACAATTTTATTTTAAGATTGTTATTGCAGAGAAACCCTAATTCGAAATTGGGTTGTCAGAAAAATCAAAATTAGATTAACAGGAAAGTTTACCGTTTTGTATTCCGATTGCAAGTTCGATCTTTAAATCCGAGTCCAGCACTGTGATGTTCTCTTAAAACAGAATTGCTCCCCCTATGGCGCGGCGGGTTAAGACGAGCAACTGTTTCCCAAGGTGAAATAGAATCAAGTCCGCAAAGCTGCGCTGGCGATGCGAACGGCAACGAACTCAAGAGAAGTGTTTTTAAGAACAACCGTGTGGGAGGAAGAAGATGGTCAGAATGTCGATTAAATTTTCGGTCAAGAAAACGGTTCTGACTCGATCTTATTTATATCTTTTGCGGGTGACGATTCGGTTCAAACGGACGCATCGTTTGGAAAGGTAGCGACCCGTTTCGAAACGTTGCAACCCATTTGAATTTGCATCCGCTCGCAAAAAGATGACCGTTAAGCCCAGTAGTTTCGGCCCGCTAATGCATAATGCACAGTGCAGCAAAAAATATAGTTTCGGCCCGCTAATGCACAATGCACAGTGCTAAGTGCCTACAAGACTCCTCAAACGCCTATTCGCACACGCGTACGGGAGCGGGTGCGGGTGCGGGTGCGGGGTGGTGCGATGCACCACCCCATATAGTGGTGCGGTGCACCACCCTTTATGGTCCCCATTGTTGGTCCATAGCACTCTCCAAAGAATTTATAATAGTCTCTATACTTAAGTATATATACCATGATAAATTCTTATACCCTACAATGTGGGACTACTCCTACATTGTGGCATACTATACCCTACAACTTCATTATTCATTTATTCCAACAGATATATGCATATATGTACATACATATGTGCGTTGAAGAATTTTCTTATGCATATAATGATTTTCTGTAGTTGATCATCCTCTGCATGTAAACAATAGTATGATGTGATATATAAACAATACCAATTTATGTTGTATTGTTGATATCCTGATAGCAATAGAGTACATAGTAACTGTTTAATCACAACTCATGGTAAATACAGGGAAAATAATCCAGTTTAGGTAAAAGGGCTGGGTGGATCACTGATGAAATCAGAAATTTTTAAATAAATTAAGTTTGCATATTATGGATGTTTGAATTGGGTAAGAAAACATTTAATTGGTGTTTTCATAATTTCTGGGTGCACTTAATGCTCCTTTTCTATGTGAATATGACATATAACTAAGTAAAAGGTCTTCTAGTATACCAGTAGTAAATGGGTGAACGCTTATAGTTGTGTTTCCTCCTGTGTACATAGACTTCTTCAAGTTCAAAATCCATAATAAAATCAACATTTAGGATCTAAACAAAAATAAACAAATCAATATTGTTAATACAGTCAATGATTCATATGCCTTGCTCTTCTAGTAATTAATCAACGATTGCATAATTAATTTAGTGACTAGTGCACGATTGACCATCTAATGGATTAATAAATAAATGGTACCAATATTTCTAACGGTCAATCACCTTAATAATGAACATGATATATAAGACAAAAAATGCTACTAAGACAAAAACAGTTTTTATCGAAAAATACACCAGAGACAAAAAAATAGAAGGTCCACCCCCTGAATTACACAAGTACCCCTCTGAATTCAATGCATACCACCCCTGAATTCCGGATTTACCCCTAATTTTTACTTTTTGACAAAAACTTTTTCGGGTATTGCAACATAACTGATATAAGACGTATTGAATATAAGACACATCTAGAAAGAGAAAGGAAAAGGCAGAGAAGCTTTAAAAATACCAACTGCGTAAAGGCTTGCAGGACTCAACAGTACAAGCTGGACAGACAATCTT
This sequence comes from Allium sativum, assembly GCA_030737875.1. NCBI lineage: Eukaryota > Viridiplantae > Streptophyta > Magnoliopsida > Asparagales > Amaryllidaceae > Allium > Allium sativum. The sequence continues at coordinate 220,546,676 of CM060918.1, read as the reverse complement.
TAATTGTCAGTAAACTAATTTTATACTTTTTGCAATGCTCCGTCTAAAATAGTTTAACAATTTGTTAATCCAGTCCTTTGTGAGAAAAAAAAAAAAAAACTAATGCAGACATAAAAATTTAAAATTAATTGTACAGCAAGATATTAAAAGATCCGTCAACTTTCTACTCTGAAAAACCATTTTCCTTTGAAGATAATGTTTGGAACACAAATATCAATTAAGATAAAGTAAGCAAAAATATATATACATATTTATATGTATTCATATATGTGTTCATGCAGTTATACATACAGAAACAAACATACTCAAATAAAATTACCTGTAACCAACATGCATGTACATAAACATCATAATATCCACAAATATCTATCGAGCCATACGGCGTAAATTCATTAAATTTTACTTGTATGCAAGTATATGAGTAATGCAGATTATTTTGCTACGAAAAATCAGTACTCAATACAAATTATATCACCATATATTACCGACTTATTCCATATTACATGAATAAATATTAAAAAAAAAAAAAAGCTAGCCGTCAAAATCTAAAAGTTGAATTGAATTCTCATAATTGATTTCTATTTTAATTTAAACTTTGATTTGAAACAAAACCAAAGAAGTATCTATTCAGCACCGCTATCGTAGTTCAGCCATCAAAATAGGAAAAAGGAGGAAGAGCAAAAACTAGCAGTAGCATACCCGATTGTAAAGTCTTTTTTCTCCGTTTTATGATTTATGTTTCCTCTTCTGATTTATGATTAGTGTGCTATTATTCCCAACTCAAGGTATGATGATGGGGTTGAGAGGTGTGACAACTTGTTGTCGATATTAATCGATTGAAATTGTACAACATCGGTATGAATTAGAGGTTGAAGACAATTGGGTTGAACAATTATAGAAGAATTTGAGTTAGGTTAGAGAAATCGAAAGGGTGACTGGGCAGAGGAATATTAGCAGTTAGTCGTGGGAATAGGGTTTGGTGACTAATGGAGTCAGTGCCGGAACTAATCATATGGAACCAGCCTTTTGTTTGGCAAAAACAATAGAGAGACGCGAAGATTAGAAATCAAATTTATGAGTGTGAAATTGGAGCAGGAATTGATAGCATAGGAAAATGGGGAAAATGAAAACAGAAGAGCCGAGATTATTGCGGTAGGGAAGGGAGAACATGGAGGCAAGGATCTGTTTTTGTTTTCTTGGAAGCGAAAGGAAAAAAAAGCGAAGACTGCGTGCGTAAATGAGAAGAGATTGAAGAAAGGATCAATTTTAGGCAATCCACGTTAGTATATATGGTTTTCCGTTTTCTATTATAGATAATAGATACGACACTACTATAGTCTCATGTATGCCCCGTATTTGCTTTATACCCCTTTACGCTGCATTGTCTAGCTAATTTTAAAATATATTACTTACCTATTTGATCGTACCTATTTGGTTGCAAGGAATCAATGCTCCCTAGAGTTGGAGTCCGATTTTGTTCACATTTTTTAGCAAGTGTGAACAAAACACTCGGCTCCTATTGGAGGAATTCAGGGGGGTCCATGTGTGATCCACCTGATTCCTCCAATAGGAGGAAAGTGTTTTGTTCACACTTAGAAAAAAAGTGTGAATAAAATTCTATTCCTAGAGTTGCACATGTTACTCTAATGGTATTATCTTAAGCATTCAATCACATCTAAAAGACTTGATTGGACAAAAGGCACTGCAAAGAAACTTGGAAAAACCAAAATATCAAGTCCCAAATAGGCTCAAATTGCCCCAAAAAAAAAAAAAAAAAGAAAAAAAAAAAAGAAAACACGTAAAGACTACAAAACTAAACATGTATCAGTTTTGAAATGAAGGTGCATCCTACAAAAGAAAGCAGGTTACAGTATGAACTTGTTATTTAACGTGAGATAACCAATGCATAATTCACTTGGGTGACACAAAGAAAGTCTCGTTAGAAGTTCTCTTCGATCCGAATAGCTTCTCTATTTCCGGAATAGCAATGTCATAAAATGTAGGTACAAACGCCAATGCCAATTGTCTAAAGATTGGGCTGCATTCCAGAAAAGATAAAAGATATAAATAAATAACCATGGATCCTACTAGCAATTTTCTTGCAAAACAACATAGCTGCAGTGCAAGTCTATGATTAGCTCAAATGGTAAACCATCCAGATTTTAAAAAATCAAACTTAGACATAATTTATTCTCGACGATCAATTCCATCAAACTTAAATTGTTCAACTAATGAAAAGGTGACTGATTCTTGAAACGGACACTATAAAATGATGATCTTTCTAGAATTGCTAACCATAAATTATGCTGCTAACAATATATATATATATATATATATATATATATATATATATATATATATATATTACACACACACACAGACGGATAGGATCAGGGAGTCTCCTTGAATTTTTCAGCCCCCCATTTGCATTCGAACCACAGCCACTCATTTATATTAAAGAATGTGAGTGCGAAGTAAGAGAATGAATGGAAGGAGAGAGTGTGTGAAATACATGGTTGTAGTTGAGGTGCTTTTGGGGTGCCACACTGCTTGGGGTGCCCTCGAACCTGCCTCATATATATATATATATATATATATATATGTGTGTGTGTGTGTAGCTCATAGTCAAATCGATAATCTGAGTAGCAAACTTTTTATTTTTTTTAGAAAAAGAAAGAACTTACTTAGGTGTAGCGATGACGGAGAACGAATCCATCCCTTCAGCATCTGCAATTTTTGTCACAATAAAAAACCTAGGAACAATGAACAAGCATCCACTATTAACACGCGCATCAAGGACTCTTTTCCCATTGTCACTCACAATCTGAACTCTTCCGCTTCCCCTTACGATATATGTAACCTAAACATAACAAGCAACATTTGTACTCTTCAAACATATCATTTTACTCTTCATTATCTCATTGTTCAGTGAGACAATGATATACTAAGCTACTAACCTGATAGACAAAGTCACTGCAAAGGGTGGGGGGGAACATAGAGGACCCATCAATCCTAACAAGGCAAGCCCCAAGACCAACTTTCCCAACAAGTGGAAAATTATCAGTATTAAGCACCACGACCTTACACCCGTCCTTAAAATCAACATCCAAAGGCACCTCTAGGCAATTCAAAACGATGTCTTCCCTAGCCTTAGGGCAGGACTCAGGAATCTTCTGTCCGTCCTTCACTCTCACTATGCAGCATTCAATCGGACTCAACACGGGGGTGAACCCCGTGCAAATGCCATTGGAGCCCGTGATTTGGAAGTCAATGAATAAATCGTCTTTACGGACCTTGCTCGTGTCCCCAAAGAAAAGGACTTCTAGTTCAGTGCCTGATGAGTTGAACCACCATGTTACGACTCCAAATGGTAAGGCTAGGGCATCTCCTTCGTTTATGGGGAGGACTTTCTCCTCTGTAGCTCCTGGAAGAACTATTCCACATCTTCCTGCACCTATGTTGGATAGAGAATGTCAGTTGACATATGATTGTATATCTTCATATCAAAATTTACGTACATGTCCAAGCTATTGCATTTTGCAGATTTGAGTATTCTTTTACTTGTGGAAAAGATGTGGGGACAAAGAAATTATTTTATTGTAGAAGCTTTGTACCAAAGTGTGAAATTCCGGTTTTTGGTTCCGTTCTAACAATTTTGGATTTTGGATTTTTTTTCCTTTATTCCACTGCTTTGCAACGGAACCGTCAATTTGTGTGAATTCCAACCTGATCTTCGTCGGAACCATATCGGAATGTTTGGGATTCTGCCGTGCTGGTCCAAAGTTAGAACCATATGGTTTATACAATAATTTAAAGAAAACAGTAGTATACCAATTGTGTTGATGGTATAGAAAACAGTGTTCCAAATTTATCAGATCAATCAAATGTTCATAAAACAACATGTCAGAAAACTCATGCAAATCAATAAAGATTAACTTGATATATGATATCCGATAAACATAATTTAGCATAATCAGTGATATCTGTAATTTTGTATATAAAAAGAAGCAACACAAAACAAAATAATAATAATAATAATACTGTTTTTCCTGTTTAACAGGAGAAATTACAATCACAAATCAGTAGCTAAACCGATTGCTAGTCATATGTATGATTAATACTGCATCATTGCAATTAATCGGTAAGTGCGAATTGCCAATAGTTTAGCAATCAATGAGACCATAGCTAAATGTGAGACAATGAATGACGTGTGTGTACTGTACAATTTTTCAAATTTGAAAGTTGATGGCTAATGCATAATTTTCTATCAAAGATTCAAGCTGAATAAATAAATAAATTGATCAATGGTAATTTATATAACAAACTTCCTTCTAAAATTGTATTTGTTCTTCGTTTTAGCAATGTATTTCAATTAACTTCAAAAAAAAAAAAACAAAAAAAAACAAAAAATTGGCATTTTCTATGTTGACTTTTACCGAAACACGGTTTCTAACCCTTGCAAAGCATTCCTACTTTATATTATTTTGATCACATTGTATTTCACAACAATAAGATGTTACCATTAATGTGTGTTGTCATTTTGTTTCCACTTAATTTCTTTACATTTGATCAATCTAATTTCAAGTTAGCAGCAATCAATTCTCTTCTCTTGTCTTGACACTTTTTTGCATATAGTTAACATTTGGATGATAATTTATATTCACTAGACATTAAAATGAGCAAATTAATGGATGCAATGTTTTTTTTAAAACCATAACTGTAATATGCATAGGTGATTTCACATTAATTTAAATAATATTCATTACAATATTTTGTGTTTGGTATTTCAAATAATTCTATTATGTGCATTGTTTATAATTTGTGGATGTTGTGGCTAGGTTGTTCAAACTTCAAAACATCCAACCTACTGGTATTAATTTCATTAATATCCATAATTTTGGATTGCAGTATCTTGTACGTGATAAATTTTTACTTGGATTTCCTTAATTTGTTTCTAATTTCATAAATTTGGTTATTTATTCATATCTCACAAAAAAAAAAAAAAAAAAAATCCATATACTATGTACTTAATGGTTTCATCTAGAAAAAAGATGGTGCATACTAATGGTAAGACAGGCAAAGCAGGAATTGATGACCCAAAAAAGAATGCGAAGAAAGAAAACATAAAGGTGAGTGATTTTCTTGTTATATACATGTTTACTTTTGACTACCAAACATTTTATCAATTTGACTGTTTTTGCCTAAAGTGGAAAAAGGAGTTAGCTTCCCTGAAGTTCGAAAATTTGTATTAGTTATCATAGATGATTACATTCATTGTGCTGATAATTTAAACTATTCAACGTATCATATCAGAAATATACCTTTTCTAATATATGTGTGAAATTTTAATTAATCACTATAATTTTAGTCTTTTATATTTGTCCAATTTCCTACGTTGACTATTACCGAAACACAATTTTCTAACCCTTGCAAAGCATTCCTACTTTATATTATTTTGACCACATGGTATTTCACAACAATAAGAATGCTACCATTAATTTGTTTTGTCATTTTGATTCCACTTGTTTTGTTCACATTTGATCAATCTCACTTCAGGTTAGCAACAACTAGTTCTCCTCTCTTAACACTCTATTGCATATAGTTAACTTTTGGATTATAACTTATATTCACTAGACATTAAAAATGAGCGAATTAATGGAAGAGATGTCATTTTTTTTACCATAACTGCAATTTGCATAGATGATTTCACATTAATTTAAGTAATATTCATTGCAATATTCTGTGTTTGGTATTTTATGAAATTGTATTATGTGTATTTACTTAATGGCTTTATCTGCAAAACAGGTGGTGCAGGACATGCTAAGCAGGAATTGACAACTCGAAATAGAACGCGAAGAAAGACAGTACACCAACCTTATGTAGTAAACCAAACTCAAAATAGAACGCGAACCAATAGCTGCATGACATAGTACATAAAATTCTAAGAGCTTGCAAAATTTTACAGCGTAAAAGAATAGAATAGAATCAGTATAAAAGTATCACAATCACAAGTTAATTCTGTTGGTTGATGATCCAAATTAAAACTAAAAAAAAAAGGACGATCATTAGAGCATTTTCCACAAAATAGGAAGCAGAAATTAAAACTCTTTTTTGCCGACATAAAATGGTTCAATATTTAAGTTATACCTCCAACAACATAAGCTACCATCGCATAATAGGAAAAAGTAGGCAAAGCAAGTCCATTCTTCTCCAGTACTAACTTTGCTGCAAGGATATCTGCTTTCTCGAGCAAAGCCAATTCTTTCGGACACCAGACGTCGTATGAACCTCCGTCGCCTTCATATGCTTTCTTTGGAAGACGGGGAGAGAGATCTACATCCATATCCATAAATAACTTTGTGAAAAAAAAAAATGACGCTTGGCGGCGGAAGAAAGCGAGATATAAAACGAAACTGGTGGGGGGTTGTTTCACTCTCCTATAACGTAAATTTATTTGCTTTATTTAATCGGTTTCATTCTCCTATCTATCCTTCTGTTTTTATATTATAATTCCCACTAATCTTTAATGATTACTAATTGGTCCGACCGTAAAATACCCAAATTACCCTCTTTATATTAATTTCTTTTGTTTTTAGGTATTTCCTTTCTGTATGATTACTATTTTATTCGATCCGACCATAAAATACATTCGTATAATTAAATCTTTACTAAAATGCATTGCACTGATTGTTTACTGCACAAAATGAGAAATACAAACTATTTAATGTTATAGAGTACTTCGAAAATTGGTAGATGCATGCAGATTTAACCAATTTTAAAATCATTAAATTGCATTAAAAGATGTACTAACTGACAATATAATTATGTTTACATATTGTGAAACATTTCATAAATATATCCATTTTTAGCGTTTGAAAGATTTAGTTTTAAATGATTTACTACTGTTTTTCCGTCTACTCCTCAAAAATAACGTTTCTATAAATTAGGCTTAAAGAAATCTTTCATTTATTAGAATATTGACCGAACAATATATATACATATATATTTGAATTTATAAAAGGAATCTTTCAGCACGAAATTAGATCCAAAAAATTAGCATTCGCGCATGATATAACAATTCAAATAAAAAGATTTGCTTGAACATGGAAACCGCACCAATCATAGCAATTTTCACGCATGCTCATCTATTAGAATTTGGGTGCTACTATTACATTTCCGGCCATCTTTATAAATTCAATACAAATGATTATTTTTTAGATTCTTCTGGCCACCGTATATTATTCCTTCACTCAACTATTCACCACCGTACTTCTCCTAAAAAAACACATAATTCTCTACAATTTCAAACCCTAAACGCTAACAAAAGAAGATATTCTTTTGTGCCTAATAGAGATGGAAGATGAAAATAAAAAAGAGGTTGGAATTGCTTAATTTTTATTATTTTCTATTATGATATAGAACACGTTGTTAGTTTTTTTTTAATGCTTACGGTTTTCTGTTGCATTTTAGAATATTTTTCTGCTCTGTTAGAAATTTCACGCATGGAGGACAATAAATTTGACGACATTTGTAATAGAGAATGACAATGTAAGTTTTGACTTGTAGGGTTTTTATTCGTACAATTTACGTATCTTCTTTAACATATTGATACATTAATATATTTTTTGTCTTATGATAGCAGTATTTGAATGATGATAAATTGAACGATAAGCATTATGATTGTGATAACATGATGTAAGATGTTCAATCAAATGACTCAAAAGACATAAATGTTGAGGAAGGAAGCCTTCGTGTAAAGGAAGGTGCTGGTGGCCTCTTCATTTTTAAGTTTTTAATTTACACGGTGCCAGAAGAGGGAATTTGAAATATTTGAGGTGCGTTTTAGTTTTGGTGGTCGGAAGTGTAAACCGGGGTGTGAATAGTAGCACCCTAAAATTTATATTATACTTATTTGGGGAAAATAATATATATTATACCTTTTATTATTACAACAGGTTATTTAATTATCTGCGTTGATATTTCCTTGGTCAATACTTCTGCTAGAATCCCGCATTATCGGTCTGCATGCTTTCTTCATCACCTGTTTCGAAGAACGACTGGTTTGGAGGTAGGTTTTAATTATTTACTGCTTCACTATTTTTTAACCGTGATATGTTTAGTTAATTTTGTAGGTCACATATTAGGCAAGGACTTAAATTTGTCTCTGGTAAGTTCTTAGCAAAATATATGCTGCTAGATTTTTAATGTTCAGCAATAATGCAGTTTACGTGTCATAATCGTTATCTCTACAGTACCCATTGATATATACTTCAGGATGAGGAAGCAAGTCAGTCCAATGTATCTAAATGCTGATGAACCTACTCAAGAAGATAAAACCGACGAGGCCCATGCATATTCAAATGTTAAGGTGCCTGATGATATAGTTTACAGAATCACCGATGACAAAAGAAAGAACATAGCATACACTGGATGATATTATCTTCTCATGCAATTGATAGCATGTTTTGACTGTAAAATGGTACATAAGGTAAAAAAATTAACTTTTACAATTGATAGCATGTTCTGGCCATTGGTTTAGAAATTCGTTAGCTCATGTATAAATTGATAGCATGTTTTGACCGTAAATACCCAAGTGCTCATGCGTAAATTAATAACATGTTTTGACCATTTGTTTAGAAAATTATTAGCTCATGTAAAAAATTTAACTTTTACAATTGATAGTATGTTTTTATCGTAAAATACCCAAGCGCTCATGCATAAATTAATAGCATGTCTTGACCATTGGTTTAGAAAATGGTATATAAGGTTTAAAAAAATTAACTTTTATAATTATTTTATTTGTTACAAATTAAGTAATCTGTACTTACACAGAAATAAATTGTCATATTATAAAGTTAGTAATTTTGATTGACATACTATAAAGTTTGTAATAAATTGTCATATTATGGCAGTTGTAAAAAAAATTAACTTTTACAATTATTTTATTTGTTGTGATTTATGTTTTGTTTGTAAGTACAGATTAAGTAATCTGTACTTACAATTATTTTATTTGTTGTAATTAAATATAACAGTTTAACTTTTACAATTATTTCTATGTAAGTACAGAATAAGTAATCTGTACTTACATAGAAATAAGTTATCATATTACAAAGTTATAGTAATTTTGATTGACATATTATAAAGTTAGTAATAGATTGTCATATTATGACAATTGTAAAAAAATTAACTTTTACAATTAACTGATATATGATTTTATTTGCCTTTCTCTTTTGTTTGTATTCATTTACTCCCTGTTTTTTTCATGAACTATGATTTGTATTATGTTTTGAATTAGTGTTGGACGGTCCCATTCAAATAGTTCATAGTATTAATTCCCTTGTAGCAGTAATAATTTATATGTTCACAAGATTAATATTTTTTTTAATGAATAAAATTCAATGCTTGAGGGCAAATTAAATGTGTTATATGGATTATGTGTTGTTTTCACAGCAATTTCATTAAGCTTTTTATATATTGGTAGATAAAGATGAAGAGAACAAGACTCGGTGTGCAATGAAGGAACAGAAGCCGTGCCATGTGGCAAGAGTTTCTGTGCTGATTTGGAAGTTAACCTCAATAATTATAAATGTGATATCATTTTTGGGTTATGTATATAGCATGTAGGTCTCATTTTAGACAATAAAACAATTAATTACTCACATTATAATTTTGTACCTTAAATATGAGATAGAACAAGTAGTTTTCAAGTACAATTTTCTATTTTCGTCTGTTGTTCATCAAATTATTACTACATGGATTGTATTCTGGTTAAAGCACTGTGGTTACTATTCCATATGTTGATTTCTTTTGTTATTTGTTAGCTTATACAAATTGTAAATTATCAAAATAAATCTCGATCATACCATTCTGACATAAATTGATGATTTGCTTTCAGTTTACTACACTTGCTACCGAAAATATAAAAAATTTATTTTAGAGAAACAAGCACAAAGCTGTACAGGATATTAAAGTCAAACTATAGGGCATGTGCATTCAATTTCTCAATGATTTTATTTGATTATTACCTATAATAAATTTTCAGGTCCTAAATTTTGGTAATATTATTTCTATTATTTTCCTGTTATATAACACTTTTGAAAATTAATTAATTTTAGCTGAAATCAAAGAAAAATACATGTGTACATATGTTATCCATTTATGCAATTTATAATTTCACATGTTATTGCAGGCTTTACATTTGACTATTGAAGAAGGTAATCATGGAGCATGTGCTCATTTTTTTGATGCAGGTGTACATTGTGTACAAATTATTATGTACGTTTATTTTTCATACTTAGTTGCAAAATGGAACATAATTTAATTTAATCAATAGATTTATTAAGTTTGTTGATTTATTCATTGTTTCAGGCTTTGACATAAATAAGAGTGGTGTAAAATGGTAACCATGTTCAAAACTGTGATTTGCATATAGTTTTTGAGTAATTTGTGTTTGTGAAACTTATATTTAGGCTGTTTCACAATGTATAAAATTAGGCATATTTCTAACTTCTTTGTACTTTCCAATTGATACATTGTCATTTATATAACTGACAAGATATTTGGTCGCAAGCGGTCGGTTGATGATCATATACGAGTTTAATCATGTGGATGTATACAATCAGATAACAGTGTGATTCTCAGGGTCGCTTCACAATACTAAGAAGGTAGGACGACAAATCAATCTTACTGTCTTGGAGATTGCGGTGCTAACAACTCATCCATAAACACCGGGGAAATTGGTAATGTCCAGTAATGAGTTACAGTCACAGCATGTGAGGCGGCTCTTCTTGCACATGAGGCTGTTACAATCTGCAGTTTCATGAAGATGAAACTGAGCATGATCCATGGTTATAAGAGTGTCAGGTATAGGTGCTTATACTAAATGGTTACATACATATGTTTTCTAATTCTACAGGGCTGGGAATACTTTGTAAATTAACATGCTTTTATATTTGTTTTCCACAAGGCCACCTTAAAGACATTTTATAAGGATGAAAAGAGAGTTTGCTAGAATGGGATTCTACATTGGAATTTGATGTATTTGAAATGCAGTTGCTTGGAAATTCTACTTATGTATGACTTCTTTCTGTGCATGCCGTAAGGAGCATTGGATTATATGCATAATTGAATTGGTGAATTATTGTGACTTGCTAAGAAGACATTCGTCCAACGTGATTCCATACTTGAGCGTCGTGCATGACAGGAGTCACAAACAAGTTGTTTCCTTTGTACTTAATGATACTATGTCCTGTATAGGGCATCCTTAATCTTATTCATTTCCTTTTAAATTTTATGGGATGGTGGTTTGTCTAGCAGAGGTTTATGGGTTTATGAATTGAAAGGGGGGTGCATTAATGTTCAAATGTGTTGTATATATGCAGGTAATGGTATAACCGTACTGTAAAGTGTATAACGTGTTGAATTCAAAACATAAGATTATTTGTTCAATTTTTCACATTTAAAGATCACAAAATAAGTTTAAATTGTAGTGAATTAAGAACATGTTTTCAAAATAAAATCACAAATAATCAATTTTTTTAATCTATGCTAAAAAATAACCATTCATAACAAAAAATTTAGACAGTTAACAGAATAATTAATCAAATAATCATCCACGACAAAATTATTGTTGGGTGAACAACATGATAATTAATTATTGTTACTGCATAAATTATTAGATGGATAACAGAACAATTACTCAAAATAATCATCGATAATAAAATTATTTTTGGATGAACAACAGAACAATTTATTATTGTTGCCGCATAAATTATAATATTTAAAAATATATATGTAATTATTTAATATTAATTATGTTACTTTAGTATTCTTTTATTTTTGATATTTAATCATTACAATTTTTTTTTAGTAAAATAAATTTTAATGCCCAGCAATGCGAGCAAAATATACTAGTTTCTATTAACTCGAGTTAGGCTACACATTTGTACAGATCATTGCGTGTATATGGAATTATATAATCGGTTCTCTGTTATTTCCGTACGTTGATCATTTTTTGCTTTTACATGCACTATTCTTCTTTGGGATTATATAATACTGATAGCTACAATTTTGCTTTGTTTTCTTATATTACAAAATTTAAGAATGTTGGTTTAAATAACGTCTTTATACACTAGTATTACCGTACAACGGTGGGAAAACCCGACCGTTAACATGTTCAATATGAAATATACAATTATTTGTTAAAATATATTTCAAGTCAAATTTTATCAACAAATTTACATGGTAATTTAAGAGAAAAATGAAAGTAAATTAAAGAAAAATGAAGATTCAATTTACAGGGTAGTTTAAGTTTCAAATTACGATGTAACCTTCTAACTCCTAAGTTTCTCCAAGAAGCTTTTATGTATAACAATCTACACCAGTCTCACTGTTAATTAAAAAAAAACTTAAAAAACTAGACAAAGTAGTTTATTAAATACATAGTTACAGAAACACTTCTCAGTACATACAAACTCTGTGGAAAACAGAGTTCTAACTAATCAAAATTAATTACAAATTAATATACTGAACTGATTATTAATTAGATTCATAGAGCTCATAACCTGCACAGAATTATCTGCACAAAAAGAAAACACCAGCAACTACATTTCCAGTCGATTGTTTTCTTAGATTTAAGGGAATTATCTGTATTGTAATTCATGTACTGTCCACCTCCCTTACTGTTCAGGACATCCTAAAATCCAGCATTAACATTGACAAGGAAAGGGACAAGTGCTGGTCAATATTACTATTTCAGTTTCCTTTTTTCTTCTCACCATCAGCATTATTGTATTGGTAACATTTGCATCTTGACTCAAAATTCATTAGGATGCCTAGGACAACTATTTCAGTGGAATAACTATTTGCCATACATGGGATAAACTAAACACTACAAACAAAATCACCAGAGGCTGATATATTGCAGTAAAAGTAAAAAAAAAAAAGAATATATTAGTTACTTCCAAGCAATATCCTGGATGAATGACAAGCGTTGAATACAAAGTAACCAAACTTGATAAATGTTGAACTCAAAGCCCACAAACAGAATATAAGACAAATTCTACTGGGGGATTGTTAAAGGGACTCCACTTTTGGTTAAGGGGAGTACCATTTTCAGTTTATTTTAAAATTGTTAAAGGGGGTTAAAATAAATTAGCCTCCCTTTAAACATATTAATAAAATTTCCAATATTAACACTATACTCTTGATTAATGCAACCTAAAAACATAAACTCTAATATAATTTTGCACATCGAAAAATAATAATACGTGAAATATAAACGTTCTGCACACATGAAAAGAACATATTCAAGCACTGTTTACTTTAGTTTTCACTATCAAAGTAAGCATAGAACACAATAACAACAAATAAACACATACAAAACACATTAGTCACAAATGAAAAAAATAGCAGCAACATACACATACGCTTAACACAGCATGAACATAAGCATAAATTCACTTAACAAGCATTTGTTTTAATGTTGGAATATGTACACTGTTTTAGTGTATTTACTTTTGACAAATTATCTCACAACGAGGTTGTTTTTCTTATCAAACTGTAAGATCTAAACCGTAACACACTGTATTCACCCTTGAACAACATCCAAACTTTCCATGACGAACTGTATTCATCATTTGTGCAAATAAACAAAATTCATCTGCTTTATGCAAATTGTATACATCTTTTTCAAAAAAAATCTAAAATTTCAAAAAGGAAATTTATCAACATTTGATTATTATTTTTTACTCTCGCGACGTGTTTGGATCGAACTGAGATTGAATTTTGATCGATAGGGTTTAAGGGATGATGAGTCGGGGTACTTTAGTCTATAATTTATTTTATTTTTAAAATTCCAAACCCCCCCTTAACAAATAAAAAATAAGATGGAGTCCCCTTAAATTTATCCTCCCCTTAACAAAAAATGGAGTCCCTTTAACAATCCCCTTCTACTGATATCCTACACTTATTACAGTAATATGCACGCACTCATACTTACGGAAAAGCAAACCCTTATGCTCTCTTAAATCATCATCATTTCCAAGCTCGAAGCAAACATGAAAAAATGTGCACTAATACTCGCAGCCATTTCCCTGTTTATCTTCTCCATTGCTTGCCCAACTTGCCCTTCTCCTAAAACTCCATCACCACTGCCACCAAAGGAAACTCCATGCCTTCCTCTACCTAATGAACCAAAGCCTCATCCACCTCCCAAGACAAAGTCAACACCTCCATCTCCCCCTACACCTACACCGCCCACACCAAAACCTACACTACCTACACCCATTAAACTTGCATAATGCCCAACGGTTATACTCAAACCTACTGCATGTGCTGATGTTTCGGTGGTTTGTTGCATGGTTTGATTGGGATAATTGCCCAGGAGAGCTGTTTCCCTCTGTTATTTGGATTGGCCGATGCCGATGCAGCACTTTGCTTGTGCGCTACAGTTAAGGCCAATGTTCTCAATTTGAGGCTTGTACATCGTATCGCACTTCAGGTTTTGGTCAACAATTGCGGCAAGCATGTAAATCTAATGTCATAAACAACATCAATTCCCATGCATAGATCTATACAGTAAGCATCTGAACGCATGAATTATCAAAACTGAAGCTTACCCAACTAATATTGTTGAATGAAAGTTTAGAAATATAATATGAATGAACAAAGACTAGCATCCTTATTCTTAAAAAAAATTAAACTCCGAAATCAATAAAGAAGTGTATATAATAAATAGCATTGATTAATTTTAAACATGTTAATAGTTTTGGTAATACCTCATTAATAAGATGCCTCTTTAGAAATAGAACATTTTTCTTCATACGATCTCAATTGCATATCCTATAGCAAGCAGGCATCTGTGACATAAAAAAATGATGAAGCATATTCAGTGACAATATGTAGAAGACATTGACATCGCCATGCTTTCCTAAAACAACCTACAAATAATAAATTAAGCATGCCATAATCTCGTTCTAAGATCCTCAATAATAATAATATTTCTATCCTACCTGGCAAAAAGTAAGTTAAAATTAATCTTTTTACTGATATATAGTTTGAAAACATTATTAATATGACAATGAAATGGTGGTTATAACACAGCAATGATGATTGACCAAGGCATTCGAACACATGAAACAATTATAATAAATTCCTAATGTAATCGAACATAAAAGGAAACAATAAGAACAAAGGATTGAAGTGTACTTAAATGAATACAGGAGGAGTTTGTTTCAGGCAAGGGTGTTGTGAATAGTGAAATGCAAAGTGCACAAAACAAAGTGTAGAACACAAGTGAAATAAAAAAACAAAACTGTGAACTAAACTTAGAAAGGGTGAAGCACGTAACAAAAAGCAATGAACATAAATGTAGTTTGAATGTAATCAAAAATTATAAAAATGTTTTTTTTTGTGACTGAAATGCAAATTGTGTTTTTCCCCCAATGTGATTGTTGCAGACCAACAGAAGATAAGTAACAGAAGTGTGGTGAATAAGTAACAGAAAACAGAAATGTAATTCAAAATGAAAATAGAAGGGCAAAAGAACAAAGGCACAATGGAAAAAAAAATATTGATCAAAATTGTAAAAACAGGCAGAAAAGCAAAGTAGAGACAACTGTAAAGAGAGCCATAATTTTTTTTTATTGAAAATGCAAGGGATATTTTGTTTAACTAATAAACAAAAAAAACTTTTGTTGTTTTATATTTTTTAAGGATAAAGCACCAGCATAACTAAATCCTGTGAGGACCCAGTGGCAGTGTAGGAAGGAAAAAAAGGGCAATAATATAGAGAATAACCAGTTAACAAAACAAACCAAATGAAAAACCAAAGCAGTCTTTATTGTGAAGGATAATATAGCCGCTAATCTCAATGAATTTAACTCTAGTTTTTAGAAAGTTCATTAGGAAATCTTGAAGAATCTTTTGCATACACATATTAAATCTCAGATTTCTTTCATTATCATCATTTTAATTAATTAAGAACTTCAGACAATTAATACAGCTTTTTTCAATCAAACCTAAGCATGATGCTTTCACCCAATAACTCATAGTACTTCCACATATCTGCTCCAGGCCAAATATAAACAAACTTGAGACCCTGAAACAAAATATTGTTTGAATTATAAATGACACTTTTAAACATCTTTAATTCCTCTCAATCAACATCAACCAAAAATAAGCAAATTTCAACAAAATTAAATTGGAAAATAAACCAATATTGCGGTTAGGTTTCAATAGTTTTACAGTTCGGAGAGGTACATGAATGCAAATCGTATATAAGCAATAAATCAACGCAAATTCAATGAATGTGTACCAAGCCAAATTTCCCCAAAAAAATCGTTTTTTCACTTCTGTTCTAAATCCAATACCAACATAGACTAATCTAATGACAAACCATGGATGTAACACATAATGGATTAAAACTTCAAAATAAAAAAGGAAAAATAACGAGCTTCCATCAGACCCAACATCAAGGCAGTTCTTTTACTGACAGGGTTGAATGAAAGAAAATGTACTTCCATTATACCAACTCTAGCGTGTCATGTAAAAATAGAAATAATTAAAGAATTAGTAGCAACAAAGATAAAATTTTACCTTCTTAGGATCTACAACAATGAGCTCTAGCCTATCATGTAAAAACAGTGAATATGTACGCTGCTTTATTTATTTATCCGCAATTGTTGATATTTTTCGTGACTGTTGATAATTATTAACCAGGAGCTTTTGTCTTCTTTGCTGCAGAATAGGCTTTTCCCTGTAGGAAGCCATTTACAATTTTATTTTTAAACATATATTTCTTTTTTTATTTTCCAATATACCTTTTTTGGCTACATGTTGGAGCAACGAAAATATATCAATAATCTCCATAAGAATGGGACGCCTTCTCTATTCTTAACAGCCTTTTCAAGTCCCACAATTGTTGACATGGTTATACAGTGAAGTATCGTTTAAAATCAGTTAACATAAGTTAAATATTCATAATATATATTATTTTTTCAATGAATATGCAAGCATACCTTAGGGGAAATGCTTAGCGCACAGTAAAATGCTTTACAACACTTCAGTGAATACATCTAGTTGTTCATTAAATGCCCAATAATCTAATTGAAATGGAAAACATCACTTAATCAGACTAGCAAGTGAAAATATAAGAATTGACGAAATTTAAACATTGGAAGAATGACATAATTTGCAGTTAATAGCATCAAAATCTGAAGGAAGTATGTCACATGCTTTCTGATAATTACCCTTTCCATATTCATCAATTTTCATAAAGCTAAATTTTTTAAAAACAGCAGTAAAATATGTCGACTACAGTTTTGTTAAGGATGCTCTTGGTCACGAGTGGGATTATTATACGTTAAACTCACAAAATAAAGTATCACTCTGAGAAAATTAAACAAAAAAATTTGTCATCTAATTCAATTTAGGATTTCGAATAATTAGAAAAAATTATGGAAACCAATTTTTTTCCATACCTAGATATGGTATCTGCATAAGGTTTCTTGATTTGAAGGCTGCAACATAGAATGAAGGCAGCAACATAGCGTTAGGGTTGTGCTTTCCGATTTAGGGTTTGGTGATCTAAACACAGGATTTAGGGTTTGGTTATCTAAAAGCAGGATTTATTTCAGATTTAGGAACTCAACAGGAAGGTGGCAAACTCGGGTGATCATCGACAATTGAGATGGCAACTGAAAATCTCCGGATTTAGCAAAATAATGAAAAGTTGGTACACGAAGGAGAAATAATCAAAACACGTTTCCGAAGCTTTATTCGATCAGAAGAATCGGAGAAGAAAAGGTATACGGAAGAAGAATCGGGGAGGAGAAAACGTCCACGAAGAAAGGGCATCATTATTTGCCTTAAGAGAAATTTATTTTGGCTCTCATAGTAAGCAAACCTCCCGAACGGTCGGTTTGATTAATATTTGATCATTGCAGTTATGTTCTCTTATTTATTTTTTCTCAAACCAAATTAAGTTTCTTTTTTATTCATGCGGATATTTCCAATTTTCTTCCTTTAAATTTCAACACTTTCCATTTATCAAATCTAACATCCACGTCCTCGGATTACATCAAATATCCAAATTCTATGTTTGACATTTTGTTTTACTATAATCACTCTTTCATTTATAGCATTACTTCAAACATCCCTAGATTAAAAATACATATTTAATAATTCATTCTACAATCAATGAGAAAAACCAAAATTATCATCCATGTTTTTAGATTTAGGAAAAAAACAAACTCAATAATCTATTTCAAATTTAACGAAAATATTAAAGCTCTCTTCGTCCAATTTCGATGTACCAGCCTTTAGCTTTTTGGTCTCAATTGCAGTTTCATTGCTGCATTGAAATTAAAGATAACAGTCTGTTGTCTTTTTTTTTTTTTTTTAAAGATTTGCTTTATTAATAGTGATAAGTATAGTGATTATGTTGTTTATTTAATATTTACTATATTCTCATTTTTATTTAGATCGTTGAGACTTAAACTAATATTGTTAATATATTTTTCATAATGTTGTGATATCTAAATTTGAGATCATCAACTTTAGTAACTTGTTTGCATTTAATTGATTTAGACTATATATTTATGTAGTAGAAAAATAGCGATAAAGATATTTTACGTTTCACATACAAAAAATAGGTTTACATTATATTCGTCCTATATTCCTAGATAAAGATAAGCATTTTGTACATACATATAAAGTGGTTGAAGAATAAGCGATGTTTCATAATTTAAAGTGTAATTATAGGCTATAGACGAAAGTTGAGCTCACCTTAATATAATATATAAAACTATTTATTAAAATTTATTTCAGATTAAAATTTATTATAATTATAGGCAGATTATTTTAATATATTATTTTCCTAACATATAAACGTGTGTTTGATTCTTTTCCTAACATGCAGTTAACAGGAAGGCTCCTATGAAGAGCACCCGAACGAAGGCGTTTAATGAATGGTTGTGAGATATGGCAGATTATTTTACCTGAATCCATTTTGTAAAGAAGCACTCGAGGCGATCAAAAACATTTTTTGCACTGTGAAAACACCACACAAGATTATGTTGTTAGTATAATAAGTTTTGAAAGCACACAATGGCGTATTTGAAAACAACATGTTTCTACAAAAACCTTCTTATTCCAAGGAATTTGCCCAAAAAATGAAGGAAATTTGGACATCTAAAAAACCTATCATGTACTTGGAAATAATCACATAGAGAAAACCTGTGGAGGAAAGCGGTTACATCATTTCAGTTGCTAATTTCACATTACTTCATTTAACTTCAAATACCCAGCTAAGAGAAATCCAAAAACTGAGTAGAAACAAATATCCTTTCTCCATAATCCATATTAATCATATATCACAGATTTTCAGATTTTGAATACTTCAGTCCACTCTCTATTTTTACCACGCTAACTTACTCATCATCCACTATGTGGTTTGCTGCAAAAAAGCTTAACCAGGAACCAAGACAATCTCTCGGGAATCAGACATTTAACAAACCTAAAATATACAGTTGAAGAGAAATGAATAAACCTGTACGAGTTTAATAAAAGATTAGAAACTAAAAGAACACTCAAGTAACCCAAAACCCCTTTAAAAAAATTAGAAAATATATAAAATTTGAGCTTTTTTCATCACTTAAATCTTAGGACTTTAAAATAATCCTGTAAAATCGGTACTGTTTCGGAATTTCAAGGGAATATTAAAACTTATCTGAGAATTGCTTCAGCGATCCAAGGATCGCTTTGGTGAAAGAGGCTCTGGCATAAGCATCGCTGACCATTGAAAGGATACAGTGCAGCAACGGTACTAGATTGGTGCTTGTTGAGGGAAGACAGATTTAGGGTTAGGATTTGTAAATAGATTTGGGATAAACGAGCTAAAATATACAGAAGAAAATTGATGTTTTAGAGAGAATGGATATTTTTGGAGAACAGCAGATGAGGAGAAAACGAATTGCAAGGATGAAGCGGATGAGGAGAAAACGAATTCGTGATGAGAAAGAAAAACGCGGAGAAACGACGGAGTAAATATTAGATGAGCAAAAATTACGTCGAAATGTATTGGCATAGACAATTTAATTTTGGCTCTTACAGTAGGGAAACCTCCCTAACGGTCGGTTTGATTAAACTATGACTGAAAGAAAGAATCAATATGGACTATCTAGTTGAACATACGTTGCCAAAACATTAGCTTTGTACATCATAAACCCATCATTCATTGCTGATTTATTAACCATGTCAATTATGTATATTGAATCTAAAAATATTATGTGACGCCCACCTCGAGATCCATCATAATAAAGAGCATTACCAAGTAATACTGTCTATTAAGGCGGAGAATAGGGCTGGTCGAGGGTGACCATTTGTAGATTTTGTAACGGCCCAGATTTTAACCGATTAATTGGATATTTAAAAATGGTTTTAAATGTTGATTTTGAATATAAATAACTTTAAATTCAATTATTTTGAATATTATATTAATATAAATAATAAAATAATAATTTATTCCGAAATATTTTGGAATATATTGGATTCGCAGTTTTATATGAATTGCCGATATAAAATGGTTTAATTCAATTATAGTTGGATTATATTAGTATTCGTTTATTAAACGACGTTTGAATGTATAATTTATAATTTAATTATAATACGAGCTACATCGACACGGTAGTTCGTAATATTAAGTTTTGAACTTCAATTGATTGTACATGATCAAATATAAGCCGGATTTCTTCGAAACAAGAAACGTCTGAATCTGTTGGATTATAATTTTCTAATGGAAGAGAAAAACAAGATTTCATATTATAGATTTTGTTTTATGTCCAAATCAAATTTTCAAATAGTCGCTATAGAATTGGTTTATAAATTATAACGTTTTATATGTAAAATAAAAGAGTTTTTAATATATTGAATATCGTTTTGACTTAGAACCCAACCCAAACTATTTTATTTTGATACATCATGAAATTCTATTCAGTTATGTCTAATTATAATATTTTATTATTATTTATTTATACCAAAAAAATGGCACAAACACCCCCGAAGAGGTTATTTACAATTCTTAGAAAGTTAGATTTAGAAAATGGAGCCACAAACACAAAGAGAAGAAAGTAAAGAGTAGAGAACAAAGAATTTTAGAGTGGTTCGGCCTAAAAATGGCCTACGCCCACAATGGAAGAAGCTTTCATTTTATCATCATAGCAATTACAAGGTACACAACTCTTGTTTTTACATACATTTCTTCTTCTTTTTTACAATACTTCCTCTCTACTTTCGCTTTACTTCTTCGATTCACTTGTATCCACCCAAGGAATGGCTAGATCTTTCTAAGTGCGATGAGTATTGATGTAAATCTACAATCTCTCGGACACTTGAATGATTTTGGAAGATTCCATGGTGGATTTGATGATGATTCTTAGCTGGAGAAGATTTAATGGAGGTAGGATTACTTTGGAATGGTTGAGAAATAGTTTTGGCAGCACTTCGTGGAAGTAAAATCCGGTCCCCCTC
The DNA here is from genome assembly GCA_030737875.1 of Allium sativum. Classification (NCBI taxonomy): domain Eukaryota; kingdom Viridiplantae; phylum Streptophyta; class Magnoliopsida; order Asparagales; family Amaryllidaceae; genus Allium; species Allium sativum. The sequence goes on along the minus strand of CM060918.1, from coordinate 220,525,148 downwards.
GTGGTGGAAGAGGAGGGGTATTTATAGGAGTGGATGTGGAGTTCAAATGGGGAATTCAAGTTTTTAGGTCGTCGGAACGACCTGACTTGGGTCGGTTACGACCTGAAGTGATGACGACCTGACTTGTGTCGTGATCTCCATGCAACGACCTGCTTTACACGACCTGGTCTTATGTAAGCAAAACCAACCTGACAACTTATTCCTCCAGAGCGACCTGCCTCACAACGACCAGATGGGAACCATCTGGTGTGATGCGACATGACTTTTCTACGGCTGGTGGTATCTCGAATTCAACAGTCTAAGGGCCACGACCTGGTTGAATGACGATCTGATGTTTCATGCTTCCAACACCTTTAATGCCCCCAATGACCTAAGGCATACAACCAGATTCTTTGGTCCTAACGACCTAAGGCATACGACCTGATTCTTTGGTCCTAATGACCTATGACCTGACTTTACGACCTGGTGTGTCATGCAATGTACATGTACTAGCGGTTTGGATGCTGAGCAATCTACGACTTGACTTTTGTGGAATAATGCCCTAGGTTATAACGACCTACAGGTAACGACCTGAGTATGCTAATTGAGAACGACCTAATATTGTACTATGTTTATACATCATTTCTGATCCATATTTTTTATGGATTAACATTTTCCCCTTAGAGTTTGTGTGTTTGAAAATCATACGAACTTCGATATACAATGTTATTTCTTGTAGGTCGTTCTTAATAGCTTGAATTAGGTCGTCTTACCCTAGGGATTTAGGACGTTAGCTCCACAAAAGCACCCTTAGGTCGCTTGAAGTTTCTTAGGTCATTTCGGGCTCTGGTGAGTGAACTGGGTCTGGCCCATTTTCCCATGGGCCTCCATATTTCCTTCCAGGTCCGAACCCTTCTCTTTACTTTTCTTCATCAAATCGGAGCAGCGTTAATGGCGAGCAAGTGTTGAAAAGACTTACTGCGATTCAGACTCTGCCGTTGATCAAATTCATTTCGTCAGCGCTCGTCATCACCGGAATCCTTCCCAAACTTCGATCGCCACCTTGCCACTTTCGAATCTCAGATATTCTTCAGACTCGCCAACCGGTTTTACTCGATTTCAGATCTCCAAACCCACTTTTACCTGCTGTAAGTATTGATTCATATTTTTTACTTTGCTGAATCACTTGTAGGGTTTGAAGTTGAATTTAAGGATTTAGGATGACTTTATTGGGCAATAATAGTTGACTTTGGCTTGGACTTGGATCAAAGGTGCTTGACAATTGAACAAACATTTGTTTTGACTTGTATTTGGTGACTGAATTCATGTGTTGGTAATGTAATTTTTCGGATTTGGATAATGGATGATGTCAGTTGACACTCTGTAAACTTGGGTAGTGATCATCCTTTCAAAAAAATTCGTTTTAAACTTGAATTCTCATTGTTAAACTGCTTACTTTGATCAGTAGGTTTTGAGCTTTGTTATGCTTTTTTACTATCAGCCAATGGTTTTTTTTTTCTAGTTCAACATGATAAAGCGTGAACTTGATATAAGCATTCTGTGCAGCTTTATTTTTCCAATTTTCCTGAATTGAGTTGCGATGCTTTGTAATTCCCAATCTTGTCTTAGTGTACTATGGTTTGAAACTTTTAAACGAAGCATGTTTGCATCATTGTTACACATTATAATGTAGTCAGAGTGTCTTTGAGTAATTTCACCCACAATTTGGCTGTCGAATTGTGATGTTAAGTCATTCGCTTGATATCAATCTTTAGACCGTGGATCCTCTTGAAGCCGTAAATCAGAGAACAACCCAAGCCCTATATTTTAGATCGTTAAACGACCTAAGGTTTGGAGCCTCATATGACCCAAGTCCTTTTCACGACCATGAACTAAATCCCACGACCTAACTTACTCCAATTCGTATACGATTTGGATTTTTTGAAGAGTTTAGCCCATGACGACCTGACATCTCCTTAGGTCGTTGAGAGACTTAATCCCTTGACAACCTTAGATAGTTCATGTTATCCACAACATTAGGTCGTTTGAATGACTTTAGTCCTAGGTCGTATAATGACCTAATGTCCTTGGGTTTTTAATTCACCTGAGCTATGGTGAATAGACGATCTAGGGTTTGCCTTCTCGAAGTTGGCTTTTGAATTCTGTCGTTTATCTTTTTCTTGTTTTGTATTAGAGTACCCGAGATTTTGAATAATTCATAGTTATGACTTGGAAAATGAATTCCTTTATGCCTTGTTTCATATCTCTTAATAACAACAAACAACTGCATATTTGGACGTATACATCGTCATTGGTCGTCCATTCCAATGACGGATTAGATAATAATCATATCACAATAAGCTTTAAGACTTAAACTAAGTGATGCGTATATGCCAGCTCATTTTACCTAATAGTTTATAACCTGTCAATTCTTTCCTGCACATACACACAACACTTTTGAGCAGCGCGTACCTGCGATATGTTTATAAACAAGTATATTTGTGTAGAATGACTACTAGGCAGCAGACTCGCCTTCAAACTCAAGGAACATCTTCTGCTCAAGCTGACAATTCTTCTACTACTGCACCTGAGATCGTAACAGCTACAGCCCCAGGCCAAGTTCCTGCTCAACCATAGTGCTCTGCATTTGGAGAGGTAGTCTACTACTTTAAATCAGGACCAGTTTGAGAAGTTACGTGGTCAGTATGGAATTCCTATCACTAATGCGATATTGCCGACTGAGGGAGTTTTTGTAGATCAACCTCCGGTTGGGTACGTGGCTGTAAGTCGACATATGTTAGCGAGTGGTGCTATTCCTCCATTTAATCCTTTCTTAGAGCGAATCCGAAATCGTATGGCCATTGCCCCTTTTCAACTTCACCCCAATGGATATATCATGTTCTTATGGCTTTACGTTCTTGCTATGCAAAAGGAGGAGCGTTAGCCTACTTTTCAGGAGATATGCTATTGATGCTCATTTAATAAGAGGAAAGACACTCCTATTATTCATGTCGAGGGTGCCCGGAACCGAAAACTTGTACTTGGTTTACCGGAAAGTGTTTCGGGGTTCCTGAATCAATTTTTCTTCGTTCGTTTCCCGAGACTTTTTGTGGGAATTGGACAGAAGGAGGTAAAACTTCTTTTTATCGAAGGACTTTTATCTAATTCCTCATAAACTTCGACCACTAAACTTTAATTTTTTATTCACAGTTGTTCTGGCTCCAATCAAGGATAAAAATGCTACTCCTTATAAGCCCATTTACGAAACTATTAGAACCGTTCGCGAAGTGGACAGGTGGAGGATTGTTTAATAAAAGAGGTGTCCCTTCGTAAGTATGGCTTGCTTCATTATTCGAGAAAATTTCCCTCTAAAGCAGTTCCCCCCACATTAAAGACTACACCTGCAGCACCAGGTGTTGGTACTTCCGCGGATGATAATGCATCGCAAAATCAAGCTGATAAATCCTTACTCAAAAAGTGTTCTGATCTAGCCAGTAGTCTAAACTACCCACTATTGTGGAAGAAGGGTTTAAATAACGCGAGGGTAAAAGCCTTATGATCTCTACCAAAAAGATGAAACCATCGTGGATCCCACGAAGGAAATTGGACACGCCGGAAGGGATGAAATGACTTCCTGAGACAACATGGATGTTGAGAAGGTTGGCGGGGATACCATTATTGCAGACACTAGTGAGGAGAGCTCCACGTACACTTTTAGGAATTTGAGTGACCTCAGCACCGCTAAGGATATCATCCAAGGTGACACTATGACTTCAGATTCGGTATCATTGGTTGCAAAAACCGGAAAAGAGATAATTGTAGCCCAACCTTCATGATCAAGGAAAACGCTTGCGGACAAAGGGATTGATTTAGATTCACCACTTAAGATCGGTATGTTATTAGATGTGCATTAGCAAATATTTTACTTATGATATAAATTTCCGATGCATTGCATAAGCTTTAAAGCTTGTTCCAAAACTTTCTTTTTTAAGTACTAAAATCATGCTTTGCCTTATTTCAGTTCCTGAGATGGATCATCGATTTGTGAAGAGCTTTAAGTACAAAACAAGCCATTACAATCCAAAGCACCTCCTAAAGCCCCACCATTCACAGCATCCACAACACTCTCACCAAACTCAGCATCCTTATGAACATTTTTTGACTAATGAACAAAAGCAACGGAGGGATGATATGTTGGATGAAAAAGAATAGGAAGAAGAGGAGAATCGAAAAAGAAGAGAGATGAGGATAAACAAGGCAGGGACGATTCTCAGAAGCATCCCAGGCCAGATAAACTTTCAGTACCAGATATTCAGACTACTTCTGATCACTTATCTATGGCTTCTCCATTGGTCACACTGTCTTCTGCTGATATTCAAATGATTATCCGTAGGCCCCGCTATGCTCCTGGACCGGCCAATTGTAGCGGCCCATAGATCCATACCATCTGAGCTGACTAATACAACTCACGTCCAACTCAAATAATACAGAAATACGAGTCATTAGGGTTAAAGAAATAGAAATAGACAAAAGAAGAACAGAGATAACAAAACAGAACCTCACAATGGAATGAATAAAATATATTATATAACATAACCTACATCACAATGGAATGAATAAAATATATTATATAACATAACCTTTGAAGTACAAAATTTTTGTTCCATATATACATAACATCATCAGAGTATAATACAACATTTTGATACAGCAGAAAATAACTCAATAATAACTAATGGTGAAGCCTCCTGCTTCAAGCTCCTCCAGGTGTATCTGTAAAAGCCTGAAACACTTGTCTGCCCATACAAATTTGGGCACCCAAGAGTTTAGGAAAAACAAATAAAATAAACTTTGGGTCAGTCATGGGACCGGTGTGAGTAAACTCCAACCATATTGCTTAACTTCGAAAATCCTTTGAAAGAAAGAGTAATAGTAAGACCGACCCACACATAGACTTGGACGGTTTTTACCTTACTATAACCAAAACATTTTTCATATCAAAATCCAGTGATATTATAATATTGTCTAATCAAATAAATAACCAAATAGTAGAACGCTTGCATCTCATCCTCTACATATATAGTATATAAAATAAAAAACCGCAGGGCACTTATTGGAGATTGGATTCCAACTATGACAAGTATGGGACCACCTCCCGATCAGTGTACTCTAGAGGGGATACACTGGGGTTCTGCAAGAATGTCTTGCAACCCGACCACACATGACCGCCCACTCATTTAGCTTGAGTGTAGCGAATATATTGTCACCCACGGTTGTCGGCCGTCCAACCGTAATCCGTAAGATACAGAATCGAAATAAGAATGAATATTGAATTTTCTCTAGATTGATGACAAATATACCCTGCTTGGGAATGATCCACCTAGCCATGCTGCCTGCCCGATTTTTGTCATTTCCGGTTGTGGGGATTGAGGCTACGTTTACTTTCAGAACATCTGGTCAACATTCATTTTGAATTCCACATCGTCAGACCTGTCAAATCACTAGTTAATCTTCCCAAAAATATTACGGGTATAAAAGCTAAGAGAAATGAATTTCTCCGCTACTAGACATAATATCTTGAAAAGATCATCTTATGTGATCTGTTAGGAATACTATGTCAGACATTCGTTCATACGAGTTGTCCTAGGACTGGAAAAACAAAACAGCACTTGCATTTTGCTCCATCTTTGATTTCTTCAGCATAATCTAATTCGCAACGTCTATGCATATACGGAGTGGTTTTCGGATAATAAATCCAACCGGTCTCCCCGCATTAACAATGATGTTCAAAAAATCTTTGATAGCTGGTGATTTAACTATCAAAGGGAAACAAAACATCCATCAAACAATCACTGGCCCTTTTCATTCATTAACTATTTTTCAAATCTCTTATCAAATTATATATATATATATATATATATCGACATATTGATTTTTATTTTCAAAATTTCTTAAAAATAATCTAACTCCTTAAATTTTCGGAAAATTTCGCCAGCACCTTCCCTGTACCAGTCAATCGTTCAAACCCTAACTCGCCTCTCAAGGCTCTTTCCATTCAAAAAGAAAATCAAAAAGCCAAGCGGCTCGCCGACTCGGCGCATAAGGCCTCATATGGAAATTTAAACATGTACCTTTTTGGTCGGGCACTTAAATTAGAATCTTCATACTCTCTTTATATTCTTCATCTCATACCTGTTTACATTTATATGTCCATTTCCAACTCATTTCAATCAATCCATTCCTTTTGTAACAAAATCTGCTAACCGCTTCTTCACTTTGCTCCTTTGCCTAATGCACTTACGATTTGAACATATCATATTCGAATATACTCAAATTCGCTAATACACAAATCGAATCCCATTTCTAATTCGAGTTTCATGTTCGATTTTCCAATTCCAATTGCCAATTTATGTTCCCCTCAAACCAAGTTAAGTTCGATTCAAATCCACTAACTAATTTCTTTTGAAATTAGTTGACTTTATTTGGTAATTAAAAACCTGGTTTATATTTGGAAAATCATTCACTTACTCCACCCAAGTTCGTATTTATTTAATAACTTAAATCTGGATTTGCCTAATAGAAATTTGGATTTTTATTCACTAAAATCCTTTTATTTTATTTAACAAACTGTTATGGTTTAAAACGATTATAGTGCTATTTTTATGAAAATTTGATTTTGATATAACTCAAAATTTATATAACAAAATCCATATTTTTCTCTTCTATATGAAAATTATTATTCAACAGGTCCAAACGTTTCTGGTTTCACCAGATTTCGACTTATATCGAGTTCTGTATACTCAATTGAAGTTCGGAATGCCAAATTACAAACTACCGCGTTGCAGCGAGTTCGTTTTAATTAAATTTAAATATAAACGTTTAAAAACTTCGATTAGTAAATAAATTTCAATTCCGCTCTCAATATTTTAAAATAAACCTGTTATTCAAATCTAAACTTGACAATTCCGATTTCCCAACTCGTCGACGATTTTATTCCATATTCGTACTCAGTTTTAGATTATTTCAAACTCCAATTTCTATATTCAATTTCAATTCACATGGAGTTTAATGATTTAAAATTTGATATAATTTAACTTCAATTATAATTTTTTTAATGCAAATAATCAATTATTTCAACAGACTTCACCATTACAAACTAATATCATCCTTGATAATAGTGAAATCGTTCAAGTTGGGGTATTTTATTTACCTCTCAGACCTTGACCGACAACGTCCTTATCTTGGGATAGACAAAAGCTTGTAATACAAAACTCAATTAAAATATTACCTTTTATTCCATTAAAATATGGATTTATAAACCATACTTACCCTAGGAAAATCTATTTCAAATTATCCGATGAAATTGACACTCCATCACACTTATAAACGTTGTTTACAAATGTACTTCTTTATTAAACAATTTTCCATTTTAGTAAACTATTTGAAACTCGAATATCATTTTGGAATATTTTATTTTAATACTTATATATATATATTAACATGGAATATATTTTCATATTCAAAGTCTTAAATTTCCATTTAATATAACGCCGATATATTCAGGAAATAAATCTTGTTTCTATAAGTTCGACATCGTCTAACTCAAACCATATACCCAGTGTACCCTCTGAACATCTAGTCATATTTCATCGTTTCCTTTCCCTGAGGCGATTCAAATTATAAATCCATTTTTAAATTGACACTTGAATTTAAATCAGTTATCCAATAAAAATTCCCTTCTTTATTTATGTAACACCCCGTAATTTTAAAATATTAAAATTAACAAATTTATGGACACTTAATTTTTAGAAGAAGAATTAAGTGAAAGGGTTATGCCATTGCATTCGTCTCAGAATTCTACTTGAGATAAAGTCCGAGTTTGCGTAAATCGGGCTCCGTATGAAGAAGTTATAGAGCTTAGAAGATTTCAAGTTTAAAAAGAAATTAAATTAAAATAATAATTAATAATTAATAATCTAAAATCAGTTTGAATTTCAAAACAGCAGAATTAGGCTGAGAAAGAAATTTCCCGGTCAGGGATATCGACACAGGTGTCGACCCCCCTATAGGGGTGTCGACATAGGTGTCGACCCCCTATAGAGGAGTCGACCCCTATCGGCCAGGTCGGGCCGGCGTGTTCGGGTGGCGATTTTTCTGGTTATAAGGCTTATGTGGCTTCATTTGGTTGGCTGAGTGATGTGTCATTGTGAAATGGATGGTTTAGATTGATCATAAACTAATCTAAGGGCTCTAATTAATCCTACACATCTATATAAACACCCATAAACCTAAACCCTAATCTAAACTAAATTCATTCATAAGCCGCTATGCTGCTGCATCGTAAACTAAGCTAGTCTCTTCTCCAATGAATTAAAGCTTAGAGATTGTGAAATGGGATTCTATAACAACAACGAACGAATCTATTCTTTCTTCAATCACTATGAATACAGTTGCTTTCACAAGATAATTAATTAAAATAATTATGATAAGTTGTGATCTGCACTGTATGAATATGCCTATTGAATCATATGCTATTAGCCAGTTCTGCCATAATCTATTTTGTTAATATATGCTAGTTTGTTATCATATGTAATTAGATTCATTTTATGATGTTAATTCTTATGTCTAATTACATATGCTTGATTAGATTCATCCATGCAAGTTATGTTTATCTATGCAAGTTATGCAAGTTCATCTATGTAAGTTGTGTTCATCTATACAAGTTATGCAAGTTTATATGCAAGTTATGTTCATCTATGCAAGTTATGCAAGTTATATTCATCTATGCAAGTTATGTTCATCTATGCAAGTTATACGTAAGTTATGCGAGTTTATATGCAAGTTATGTTCATCTATGCAAGTTTATGCTTACATGTTTAGATCCATGTCGGTTCTTATGTTTAGATCTATGTCAGTTTACATTGTATATGTTAATTGGATCCATCTTATATGCTAGTTCACGTTTGTATGCTTAGTTAGATTTATGTTGTTCTATGCCAAGTTTGTGTTACACATGCTTAATTAGATCTATATTGTTTTATGCCAGTGTGGATGTCATATGCCTCTTTCTTTTCCTTTTCTTATGAGTTAGGCTAACAAAGAGCCTAACGTATTATGTGAATTATACGTACGAACGACGTGGGAACTTTAGGGAATAGTTTGGGAAATATTAAATATTGCATATTATGTAGTTAGCATAAATTGGTTAGTAACTATGTAATTAACTTGAGACATAAATTGGTATAGTTTATATACATGGAAATTATGGACATAATTTGGAGGATAATTATGAACATAGCTTGAATTGGAAATTATGGACAATTTGAAATAGGGATATTAATTCAAATTGGGGTTGAATAATAAAATGAGATAATGAACATGCCTAACCCGAGGTTAGATTGAGTTGCAGTGTAAGACTGCCCGGAACACCCGACACATCCAGCAACCGCAAAAACAGGTCTAATGTGAGAGGTTTGTGCATCAAAACCAAAACCCGAGGTTAGAATGAGTTTGCGGTAGAAGTCTGCCCGGAACCGCCCGACACATCTAGCAACCGCAAACAACAGTTCTAATGTGAAAGGTTGATGCATTAATAAATCAATTAATGCCAATGAATAGACATGCTAAGAATGGTAAGGTTAAGTAACATATGAATGGGCGACACTTAACGAATACAACATGTTAATTAAACAAATGGGTGGGGTTAGGTTAGATTGAGAACACTTAACCGTTATAACATGTTGATTAGGAAACCCTAGTAACGGGGACTCATTTCAGCAGTAACCCACATAGATGTATCATGGTACCCTGATCTTAGCAGGGTAGGGCACGATTACTGGGTTGATTATAAGCAGCCAAAATAGTGGCGGGTGGTGCGTCAGTGTAGGTTTCGACGGAGTACGGGCGTGAACGTGCTCCGGAGTGGAAAATTCAGGCACTGGGTATCAGTAGTTATACACTGTGCATCTTGAATTGTGTCGGGTGGCCATCATAGGGATTGATACACCACATGGTGGGACAAGCACAGGTATCTACAAACAAGCGGGGCCGAATGGAACAAGTAATAAATACACGCGAGTTAGGGAGTCGATCGAATGGGGAGGGTAGTGCATACAAATAGTGGAGATAGGGGCAGGCGACACCTATGATAGCAGCTAGGGGTACACGAAACTACCATTATTATTATTATCATTATGATTAGTAAGAGGGATCAACTTTCAGAGTAAATCGGGTTGGTGCAGTGTAGTAGTTATCCTATAATGATTAGAAGCGCAATCAACGTTATATCTTGTTCATCTTGTCTGCCTTATCATGCCTGTTTATTTTACAGTCATTTCTTACTTTCTAGTTTATGTTCTTATCCTGTTACTTTAATAACTATATTGTTAAAGTTACTGGACTCGCCTGACTTTATGTCTGACCTCGTTTGTTTTGTCTCTTTTCTTTCCGTTTCCCCCCATGTTCTTAGGGTGGGCCTAGTGGAGCTTGATTTGGATCTCTTTCTCTCCCTTTTGGAAGTGCTTGGATTGCTAAAAGTAAAGTTCAGTTTTATCTCCTTTTTCATTATGCCTTTAAGATATGGGATTATGGTTTTAAAAAAAAGGTACTCTGATAGCTTTTGTACAAGACTGATATTAAGTACTTGGTTTTGGTGTTTGAATATGTAACCAAACTTATTTTCTTTTTCCACTGCAATAAAGTTATAAAATTTTCAAGTACTACTTTATTTATCTGTCTTGTGATATTCTGTTCCATACTCTTATAATACTCCACGAAACTTAATGCATTGCCTTTGTGAGTGACATTAACGGACGTAGGGTGTTACAATTTATAAAAATCGTTTATAAATAACACTTCTTGTTTTAAATATTAAAACAAATTTCCGATTTCAAATCCCATTTCTATTTTCAGAAAATACATCCCCTTTTCCAAATTAACACTCGAGTTTCCATTTCGAAATTATCCAATGATAATTTTTCTATCTAATCCTAAACATTGTTTAAAAATTCGATTACTTGTTTTATTATTAAAAACAAGTTATATTTTCTAATCCATTCATGATTTAAATTTTATTCGGAAAGTAAATTTTCCCTTTAAAACAAAAAAAATCCCTTTTTGATATATTTAAATATAAATATCTAGGGCCAATGATATTCTAATATCCAAACAAACAGATATCGATTCAATTCACACATCACACGCATATAAATATGTAAATAAATTTGAGAAATCCAGTTGGATTCCTCCAACCTGTTTTCCTTCCTGCTTCAAGGCAGGATATCGCTGTATAGAAGGTCATCCATTCATATATCGTGGGGCGATAGGGTCACCCGCTAATGATACTACGGGCATCCACTAATGATACTACGGGAAATTCAATATATATATATATATAATAACCACAATCACTAAGCCTAAATAACTAATATATATAAGCACAGTAATAATTCATGCATGCATCCAAACAACCAAAAATTTATTTTTAAGTGATATTTACTCACCTGATTCTCATTTGCGGAATATCCAAATAAATCCCGTTTAAATCCATATTGATGTGCTTATGAACTTACTCGAGTTATCTCAACCAAATTCATCCCGCACCTATGATTTATTTAATTTTTATTAATCGATTAAACGAATATTTATTTTAATTAACTACCAATTGAAAAAATTATTCAATGTCTATTTAAGTATGGTAAAACATATACCTCGTGGTGGCTGCAAACTACCCTATCAATTGACGAACAAAATACAAACAGCTCCTCTCCGACATATCAATAAACACTTCACAGTCGATCATCAACATTTGCAGCCACACTTCCTGAACCCAAAGCAGCACCTCACCACTTCCTATTCTTTCATCACCAAAATCTGCTCCTACCATCTGCCTTGCATGCACCCAACACCTCCACGCTATTTGCCGAACCCAAATTCTCCATCAATACATTCGCCCCTTTCTACAACGCTAACAATCATTAGTTCGATTCTCCATCACCAATCCAGCTACACCTGACTTTGCTCAAATTTGAATACGAATACATACACACTATTTTATTTTAGTTTAGTTTAGATCCTACTAACATTATTAACTAAATAAATATTTTAATAAATACCTAATTCTGTAAGTTACATCTTCTTCCTTCAACTACCAGATTCACTTCACAGCATAAACTCCTCTGCGCTGAAACCTATGTTAGTATATCTGCACCATACATGAACCATAAAATTTTAAATTACTCTTCCTTGACCTGATCACCTTCTACTCAACGTTGTCCCCCATCGGAAAATCCTCCAAATGACCACACCTACAAACATAGACCGACCTTTCTTCAACCCTTGCATCTCCTCATAAACAATACAGACCAAACTCCTCTAATCTACTGACTGCTTCGTTAACCCCAATCCCAGAGTCAACGACACAACTTCACGACAATGCCTTAACACCACTTCAAACCCTCTAAACTTCACTGCCAAATTCCATTTCATCAAAATGCATCGCACCCTAATTCAACCACCAGTAAGTCAGTTCACCGCAAATTACCAATGTCCGACCCCTCAGATTCAACTTCGACGTCCTCTTCATCATCTCGAGTTCCCCCAAAGCACTGACCGTACCAGCGTCGCCCTCCATGAAAGCAGCACTCCCTCCTGTAATAAGCGAGCACTAAAACTTGGTGATGTCGATCTTCTGACCTCGCGATTTCATAGTCGCTCGCTCCTCCCCAGAAATGGTAGTAGGTACTAATGGATTTCGAGTTTCCAGACGTGGGAAAATTAATGAAGTGCGAGGGCTAATATATAGATGCGAAAAGGGGAACAGAAAGTATTAGGCCATTAAAATCATGTTGCTTTGTAACGAGGCTGGGAGACATAACATACAGCTTGAGAGAGATATACAGGGTGGCACCATTAAATTGTTGTCTCCTTGATAAGGAAGCCGGGGAACATTTTTCCCACCTCAAATGAAAAATAGTCTGCGTGTATTTCAGTTTTTGGGGTAGCTATAAAATATTAGGTCGGCTCCCTTCACCCTTTTTTTAATGTGAGTTTTGATTTGATTTTTTTTTTACTTAGTTAAGATAAAATATCCTGTGGTCCCTAATTCACAATCCCGAACCGCTAGTTTACTTAACGACCGACATCGCTAAATAGTACTGTTGTTCTGAATTTAAAAGATCCAATTCTGGAATTAAATTCGACAGTATAAAAGAGAAAACAATTAAAATTAAAGATTTAGATTAAAAATAAATTGATTTCCAACAATTAAATTTATCGATAATAATTTTTTATTATTGTTATAATTCAATATAAAATTTATATTTATTGACTGAACCATTTCGACTTAGTTTTTAACTTCAAATTCAATTATATTTTAATTTCGTATCACGATTGTAACAATCCAAAATTTTTAACCAATTTAAAAATTGGAATTTTTATTACTTAATTTGAATTTAAATTTGAATTTGATATAAATATATATGGTTAAGAGTATTTAATAATTTTGATAAGTTATATGATAGATTTTACTTGAATTATAAATGAGAATGATTATTAATGAGTTTGGATTTATTGATACTATTTGTCATTCGATCGAATTTGTCAAACCATAACATGAATTAGTAGCGTTAGATTTAAGTGTTGCCTTTAGTTTTCATAACATTTAAAAGGAAGTGCTACCAAAAGTTCTTTTTTCTGCTTAAGGCAAGTGTCAAGACACATGTCTTTGTGCATGCTCCCTTTCATGCATGATTGCCACTTACCCCCTTATGTGTCTTTACCTCCTTACTCCTCCTTTCCAATATAAGGAGGCACTTTCTCCATTTTTTACCATTCCATTTCCATTTCCTCCTTTCCACCTTCTTCTTAAAGCTTATGGCCATGGTTTCCATGGCATAAGTCTTCCTCCTTTCCACCACCACCTTGCCAAAGTTCGTCATTCTTCTCCTCCTCTTATAATATAAAGAGAGATTAGTGTATATTGTATTATATATATTTTGGTGAAGAAGACGTTGCGCTGAAATACTCTTCGACAGTTCGCTTAGCTAGGCTCGCTTACCGTGAAGATTTGGAAAGATGTTAGGTGAGAACTCTTTAACCACGGTTTATATATTTAATTAGTAGCTAGACTAATTCAAATATAGTGATGAATTATTATTGGTTAATGACGATTGATATTTGTTGTGATGGATGATTGATGCGAAGTTTAGAACACACACTATTATGCATTAGTGTTATAACGCTTGTGCACAATTATGATTTACTGAATCATGTTGATGATGGTTGCGATGGATGTTTAAATGGTTGTTGATGTTGTTTTGCACACACTATGAAACAACAATTATGGTATCACATTGGTGATCGACAAATCTCCTTCATAATTAAAAGCAAATTCATTATTGAAATTGAAGGTTAATAATTAGAAAAGACCATATGTATGAATTCATATATATTGTTAAAGTCCTTTAAATGAATAAATAAATACCGGAACATTCTAGGTTGATAGAGAGGATAGTGTCTAAGCTTGGGTTTAGAAATAAAGTTTCCAGCTCTCCCGGGCTATCCCTAACTTATCCGACGAATGAGAAGGTTAATTTGAAGTTATTTGAATTTAGAAATGAATTGGAATTTATGAAAGTTAAATTTTAGATCCAAAATAATTTGAAAAGTAAATTTAAATGATTTTAAAAGGGTTATGTAAGGATATAATGGTTTTCTAAGATATTTTGAAGTATCATAGAATAATGGTTATTATGGTCAAAATAGAGCTTGTCGCATAATGGCAATTTGCGTATTTTTGATGCAAACTTTAAACGCTTATAACTTTTGCAATCTAAATCGGATTTCCATAAAATGAAAAACGTTTGATTTCCATTAACAAGAACTTTCAAATGAGTGAAAGAAGATTTTAAATTCGAGTTACAATTTTCAAGTTATGTTTAAAACCATTTGGAAAAGGTCGCTATAAGAGAAGTTAACAACCATAACCAGCCATTTCTTAATGTTTCTAAAAATATGGAAAAAATGGTAAAATCATTATAAATTATGTAAAAAATGTTTTGAATTGTAAAGTTTAAGTTTTGACTAAGAAAAGCGATGTTTTGATCGAAGTAATTAAGATAACTGTTTTGTAACACTTTTGAAAACACTATTGTAACGCTTTCTTCGAAAACAATCTATTTTGAAGTTTTTAACCCGCAAACTATTTTTTGAACTACAAGTAATCATTTTTAAATGATTTGTGGAATGTTTTCAAAGATTCAAAATTATTGGAAATATTTTATATGGAATTTAAATTGATATTAATATGGGTTTTCTATTTTAAATAATTGGATATGGTTGGAGATAAATCTTCAGATGTTTGATATTATTCCGGTAGATGATGATTCTTACTATTTGAGGAATTTAAAAGGTAGTTCACCATTATTCCGCTTATAGTATGAGTTGGATATCGAGATTAATATTTAGTATAAGTTGATGGTATTTCTATCTAGATGTAATGTCAAAGAGTTGAATAAATATTTTAATTAAGAAACGAGTTTCCTAAGTTGACTGGGATAAGTTGGATAGAAATAATCTTCAGGTATTTGATATGAAATTCTGTGGTGTAAATGTGTAATATTTGAGGAATTTGGAAGATATTATTATATCGTTATTCCACTTATAGTATTCGTTGATTATGAGAATTGATATCGAATATAAGTAGATACAATTTCTGTGTAACTTATTTTCAATATAAATTGATTTGGGTTTTGTCGTGAATCATATCTTCAATAATATCATTCTTGAAACCCAATGAGATTGAGTTATGAAAATTCATATCGTAATTTGAGGATTTAATCATATCTTTGATTTGAGGAAATTAAAAGTGAGGAATTGGAAAGAAAGTATAATCTTTTAGTTAAGATTAAAGATTGGAATGTTGGAAAATCAATTTAATTGGAAACTAGGGTTGAAATGTGGGGTAAGGGTTTTCAAAGGAAACTGGATTTTTGATAACGAGTTATCAAATGGAAAATTAATTAAGGCTTTAGGGCTAGATTATCTTGGATTTAAGGGATGAGTTTTAAAGAAGAAGGGTTAAATATGGATTTTGTTAAAGATAATTTGAGAATAGATTTAAAGAAGTTTAATTTAACGAAATCCAAAATGAAAGGAGATTTGGTAGAAAGCCTGTGTGTTCCATGATTGTGTTTTTGATTACGCTTGTTATTTGGAAAGACTGGGATCAGAATTATGTCTGAAAACCATTCCAAGTAATAATACGACGTTGTGGAGCAATTGAAGATATTGGAGGCGGCATTGAAGACCAGGACCCTTCGTTTCGTAAGGGCGACTTGCTGAATGTCTCGAATGGATGGCTCCCATTCGCAGATGGATTTTATATATCAGCTAAGTGGCAAGAAGCCCGAACGTATGTGAAGGAATTCTGGATTGTTGTTTCGTTCAGACCTAGAACGAACATGTATGGATTGTGTGTCTGACATTGTTATTGACTGCGTAGCACTTATCTTTATTAATATATATCTGCTTGGTGGCGGAGTATTTATTCTCTTGCTTAACACCCTTCTCTAAGACGTATGAGCTTAGAGGTTATATATTGATAGAAATTAGTGATGCGTAGTGAATGGACAATGTGGCATACTTAAGTTATATGATGAGCTATGGATGATCAAAGCATGGCTTATTTAAGCGTAGCTTTGTGTATATCGTGACCTCGACGAACCTCACACCCCGGATTGATGGTAAACTGGTGGTTAGATTTTTATGTTCGTTTCGTATGTTCGGTGCACCAGGACATGATGATGAAAGGGTACTGCGAAGTCCCCAGTCTGGGACGCTATTTGTTGAGTACTCTGATTCATGTATGGTGGGTTAGTATAACAGAGTCTGAGTCTGGACGTTATCCGCGAGTACTGGGATGATGTACGTAAGAAAGTTTGTGAGCCCACGAATGATCTTTCGTACCAGGAACCATCATGTTTGAAACCCAATCTCCACTACGAGCCCGTACGGTTTTGATTGTATAGCCTGCTGGTTACCGGTAGGATTGTTGGTATAATGGGATGGGGCATTATGTTGGCTAGGATTAATACATTTATTTGCGAAAAGGTTTTTCACACTATATATAGTAGTAAAAGAGAATTTTCATGTATGAAGGCATTTTTGGTTATCATAAGGCAAAACTCGTGCATTTGGTGTGCGCTTGCATTGTGTGATGTGGGACGAGCTTATGATAGCTTCATTTTATCAAAAAGTCATTGTGGATTTCTGTGCACTGGTATTCACATGGAGTAAACCCGTTCCGCATTGGCGGCGTGGTCCGTTGAATTACCTAACTTTAAAATAAACCCTAAAGACAACTGTTTTGAGTTCTCACACCAGTCCCATGACTGACCTGGAGTTTATTTTTCACACACCTAAGCTCTGGGTGCCCATAATTTTTACACGGGCGCCCTAGTAGTTTGGTTCGCAGATTTGGCCTTAGACTTAGTTGGAGCAGGATTCTGGTTTAACTGGAGCTATTATGTTTGGAGCACTCGCATTCTTCCGCTGAATTTAGTATTTTTCCACTGTGTAACCGATGTACTCTGATGTACCTCTTGTAACTCTAATGTAATATTATTTATGATAATGGAAAAGTTGTTTTTATTTTGTGCAAATGTGTAAGTGCCCCTAACAATCCGTCTTTGTGAATGGTTTAATTTGGTTTAATTACTGGCGAAAACCCAGCAAAAAGCTGGGTCATTACATAGTGGTATCAAAGCTTTGGTTTATACAAAGCAATGGGGTACGACACATTTGAACAAATGGAAAGACTCATCAGAGTTATATATCTCATTAGAGATAGGGTTAGTAATGCCCTAGAATGAGATTTTGGAGTATTATATTTGAGAGAGCGTATTTGAAAATATGAAATGAGTTTTGAAAAGTTTTATTTTAAGAAACAAACATATTTTGGAAATATATGGTTAACCATAACCTGGATACTTAATCAAATGATTAAGGTTAAGTTTACATTTTGTGATTATAATTAAAATACTTCTTATGGCATGGTAATTAAGCTCCTTCCACTAATCAGAAAAACAATCCGAGTACAAATTCCTTTTGGATTAAATTTCACTTTTGGGGATTTCAAAATATCGATAAACTTGGGTCACATTTGTTAAGGTAACTAATTAATATAGTTAGAAATTAAAAAATAGAATTTGAGTATTGTATTCGATGTTGAGGTTGGACTATCGGGTATAAGAAGATTTTGAATATACACCTAGCTAACGTATATACGAAGTCGTAAGTATAGTAGAATGATATAGAATCACACTCAAGTCACTTGAAGATGATTCTGTTGATGACTGCAGCATCATCAGTATGTATTTGTGAGTTTCGAAAGTGGGATGACTATATGATTCCGATTAAAATATCAATATATACCTAAATCCATTTAGATAAGTGTTTGAAATTGTTTGGTAAATTGATATGAACTTAAAAAGAAAAGTGAAAATTTGATTGGGTTGTAAGAATTATACCAGGTAAACTTGTTAGTAAGGGATAAGCCAGTAAATTAAGTGGAGGGTAAGCTGGATTTTCAACAAAATTTCCTTATAGGAACAAAGATGGAGTTTGGTTTATCAGGTATTGAATGGTGGATGACCCTAAAACAAGAAAGCAAAGCTTATAATTGAAAAGAAAAGGAAGAAAGCCATAGATTGGGGAAATTCAAAGGTATCTATTGTTATAGATGTAGCCAAGAAGGACATTTTGTTGTTTTATGCCTAGAAAGAATACAAAAGAAAACCATTCGAGAAGACATAATCTGTTTCAAATGCAAGAAGAAAGGACATTTTATACGTAAGTGTCCTAAAAAGAAGAAGAAACCCATGAACCTAACAAAAGAAAAGAAGTGTTATTAATGTAGAAAAGTAGGGCATGTAGTCCAGGATTGTCAGTTAAAGAAGGGAGAAAGACCAGCTAAAGAAACACCACCTGCGGTCATAAGTGAAGAAGAAGGAACACAAGAATTATGTAATCAAAGCAAGCTCTTTGACCCCTAGGGAATTATCTCTGAAAAGTTGGATAAATGTATGTATATGACGTTAATTAAATAAAAAAACTTCTTTTATAAATCTTCTTAATATATTCTATCATATATCCAAATAGATCCGATTCTAATGAAAAAGTTATTGAATTTAATTAAGGGTATAGATAGGAAGATTGGAATTATCGATGATTTTGGATAAGTCGATAAGTTCTAAAGTATATCGTGGCAGCAAAAGGAACTGTTTAAGTAAGTATAAATACCTTGTGAATTAAGTTTCACAATTTGATTAAAGGATTTTGGCAAGCGGGAATAGTAAGAAGAAATTACCTAAACTGAAACATTTAGACAAGCTGAGTTCGAAGATGATCAAGTTTTTCGTGTAACGAATAATAGGGAACTAAAGAGGAGTAAGTTTCATAACCTTTGTATTTGCAAGATAAGATATAAGAGAATAAATTTATAACTTTGAATTTTTTTGCAGTAAATGGTTGAGTATAAGTAATTAGCCTGGTAAATGATGAATCGAATATAATGGGTAAATGGAGGTTATCGTTGGAGGACATGCAGATATGGTCGTCTGTAAATATGTATGTTATAACATTCTACCCGGTATATCCATTGTGATAACATAGAATTTTAATCTAGAATTTGTCGAATAAGTCGTTACGATTGCCTTTCCTTTTCGAGGACGAAAAGTTTTTTTTGGGGGGGGGGGGGAGGGTTAATGTAACGATCCAGAATTTTTAACCAATTTAAAAATTGGAATTTTATTACTCAATTTGAATTTAAATTTGAATTTGATATAAATATATATGGTCAAGAGTATTTAATAATTTTGATTAGTTATATGATAGATTTTACTTGAATTATAAATGAGAACGATTATTAATGAGTTTGGATTTATTGATACTATTTGTCGTTCGATCGAATTTGTCAAACCATAACCCGAATTAGCAGCGTTAGAATTAAGTGTTGCCTTTAGTTTTCATAACATTAAAAAGAAAGTGCTACCAAAAGTTCATTTTTCTTCTTAAGACAAGTATTAAGATACATGTTTTTATGCATGCTCCCTTTCATGCATGACTGCCACTTGCTCCCTTGTAACGACCCGCATTCTACGCATCGGAGGATCGTAGAATATTTATTTCTTTCTCTTAAGGATTTGTATGATCGTGTGACATTGGGGGACGACTATTGGGGTCATTCTCCAAGTTCATAATTTTTGCCGATTTTTAAATGACCGTTTTACACCAAGCTGACATTGTTTTGGCCATAACTTTGGATTGATAAGGAATTTTGACCTGAAACCACTTCCATTGGATCCAGATGATGGTTTACCTTTCCGTAGAGTGGTCATATGTGAAAAACGGACTTAACGTTTGGGAGATATGGACGAAATAAGGTTTAGAAGGTGAAAAACTGCTTAACCGGGCCAAATGAGGTGATTAGTGAATGGGCCCATAACCCATTTTGGGATTAGGGTTATGGGGAGGCTGAAAGAGTTAGGTTTTAATTCTATTTCAGTTTTCTAGCCGCCATTTACATCCTATGAACCCTAACAATGGCCTCCACCTTCTAATTTCATCCTAAATCGCTCTCTAATCAAGGATTAAGCTTAACAACGTCAAATTGACCCCAAATCTAGGTTGGAGCTGCTGTGTAGCCTTGGGAACAGTGCCAAACAGAGGATAATTTTAGATTTGGTATTTTATTTTGGCTAAGGTGAGTGATTTGTGTAGTTCCTCACTAATTACAGTTAACTAGGGTGATTAGCGATAATTAGCGAATTTAAACATGATTAAATTCTGAAAATATATTTATAAATTTCGAAATATTATTTTAAGCCTCTGTTAGAAGTTTGGGTTAATTTGGTTAACTTTTGCTAATCCTATCATTAGATTTGCTTAAACATGCTTAAGGGGAAAATATGGGTTTTGGGTAGATTTGATCCATTTTGACATATCAAATTGTTGTTTTGGTGTTTGTGGTCAATTCTATATGTTGCTATTACTGTATGGTATGCTTTGTGATTGACTAGAACAGTGAGAATAGTCGAAAAAGCCGTCGTATGGCGTAAAACAGCCATAGGAAGAGTTGCAGGAAAATATGCAGAAGACCGGATCGGATCGCCCGCT
Source organism: Allium sativum (assembly GCA_030737875.1). Lineage (NCBI taxonomy): Eukaryota > Viridiplantae > Streptophyta > Magnoliopsida > Asparagales > Amaryllidaceae > Allium > Allium sativum. Next base: position 220,503,995 of record CM060918.1, on the reverse strand, counting down.
TCCGAACCGACCCGATCGTGGAGCACTACTCGACCCCGACCTGATCGTGGAGCACTACTCGACCCCAAACCGAACCGCCGCGTGAAGACCTTGAGCGCCAACACGAATCGACCAAGGATCCACGAGCTTCTCGCACCTGAAGCACGACCCGAACCAAAGCCTCACCACGAGCCACGAGCCAACATGAGGACCACGAGCTGGGGTAGGGAGCACGACCCGGAGCTTGGCCACGAGCAGAAGGAGATCGAACAGAATCGGTGCATCACGAGCCAGACTGGGTGTTGCCATGAGTTGGAGCCAGGATCACGAACCGTGTCTATACGAGGGCTACGAACCGAACGAAGGGAGGAAGCCGAACAGAATGGAAGTCCACTTTCCGAACCGATCCGGAGAAGACCAAACTCGAGATGCAAAGGTAGTCCAAATGGGAAGTTGTACTCAGGATCTAGTTGGGAACCAATGAGTAACTCCATGAGTTGGGCTTCGCTGCGGAACGTGTGCAAAGGGGTTATTGACGTCCATAGCTTTGATTCACCACCAAGACGGATGTTAGGCTAAGGATCAGTGCAGTGGGATAATTATTACTCCATGGGGCAGAGTGATCGTAACATGGCTATAAGCCAGTGCAGTGGAGTCGCCATGACTTCATGGGGTAGAGTGGACATTGCAAAGACTAGTGGCGATGGATCAGTGCAGTGGGGTTGCCATGACTCCATGGGGCAGAGTGATCATAGCAAGGAATAGGGTGGTCAAAGTGGTGGATATCGTATGCTTTACGCACTGAGTGAGAGATGTGAGGATGGTTGCTATGCTTGATTGTTTGACATCACTATGATATGCACACCCCACTCCCGTATCCTTTACACCATATGTTAGTGGAACCTTAGAGTATAGTATGGTATGTTGTGCTAACTCTTTGGTTGCAGGTCCAGGTTCATGTATGGTTTAGTATACCTGTTATTGTTCTGTTTTGCTGCTTATCGCTCATACCAGACTTTTGTCTGACCCAGAGTTTTATGTCTCTTCTTATTACTATGGGTGCTCTTAAATGGGCAGACTAGAGACAGGTCAGCTAGTTGTGCACGAGTAGCTGTCCGGAGACGAGTAGGAGGCTTACACGTACTATTCTCTATATATATATTCTCCCTGTGTCGCTGCTAGTCACTACTTTGGGCATTAGTAGTGTAATTTCCTTTCCTTTGCTTTAGAGATAACATTTTGAAGCTGTAATAATGGATATGGATCATAAGCTGTATTTTGGATTTCCGCTGCTATGATGATTATGGTACAGTTTTCAGCTTATGCGCTGTCTCGCCTGTTTTATGTCAAGTATGTTATTATTATATTTTATTTCATGCGCTGTGAGATATGCTACAGGTTCTTCGTTACTTCAAGTTCCTTCTTTACTTTCTTTGACGACCGTCCCATGCTGGTTGGACATTGCCACAATATACTTTCATTGGAAATTTCGGCTAGTGCGGGGCGCGTCGTCACATTTGGTATCAGAGCTCTAGGTTGCGTAGTTAACCTAGGAAAAGGCACCAGAGAGAGACAGTACGTATATGAGAACGTGATATTTTGGTTATCAAAAGCTATATATATACTATTAATATATTTAAGGATGAAGTCGCATTGCACTGGCACCACTGAAGAGATGGTTAATCATTTTCTCCTTACAGATTGTAACAGCCCGGAAAATCTGAACCAGTTTAAAAATTTTAAATTGGCTATTTTAGTGAATTTTAATTATTTAAAATAAATATTTTAAATAATAGCGATGAAAAGTATGGTTGAATCAAGGTTGAAAATGAATATTACAGATAATAACAAAGGATAACAACTTATGGGTAAAGTGGACGCTAAAGCACGATCTCAAACATAATAACTTTTGGTTGATGGACATACCCGCCTCTTGTAGTTGGATATGGAGGTCAATACTAAAACTGAGAGCGGAATTATTACCTCATGTTCGACTGATCATCTCGGAAAACAGTAACGCCAGCTTTTGGTATGATCCTTGGGCAGCCAATGGCCTTATCCTTGCTAAAGTTATTAGCTACAACCAGAGGCTACAAACCGGTATAAGTATCAGCGCTAAGGCGAGTCAATTCTTACATAGCGGACATATTACGCTGCCATACTCTTCGAACTTTCATGTTAGATGCACCTGGAGCGATATCATAGAACAACATTACTCTGTAGTTTTTCAAGACAAGGTAGTGTGGTCCCCTGATTTTGCTCAACACTCGATAGCCACTGTTTACAAATGTTTGACTCACGGTGACGACGAAATACACTTTGCTTGGAATAAGAGAGTATGGAATTGTTTTAGTAGTGAATCGGAAAATCTCATGCTTTGGAAAATCTTGATGAATGCTTTAAACACTAAGAACAAGCTGTACAAGTTAGGTATGTTACCTGATCCTTGTTGCGTGCTGTGTAATGAAGGGATTGAAACCAACATGCATTTGTTTTTCCACTGTAAATTCAGTTTTCATTTATGGGAAAGGCTCATGCTTGGGTTAGGAAGAACTGATGCAACTAGAATGAGTAATGCTGAATGGTGCTACCTTTATAAGACTACTAGATGGAGAGATGACAAAGGTATTCTAGTGTTATTGGTTCTAAAGCAATTTGTAGAGGTGATCTGGAAATATCGAAATGATGTGATTTTTAATGGCAAAAGCAAACAGACAGTGGAGCTGTGGTGTGAACTGATCAATGGAATTAAGGATAGTTTAAGGTACACCTCTTTCATTTTTGATAATTTGAGGGGGATACCGGACCTTTTTTATTTTGATGCTTTTGTATAGTACTAGTAGTGTAAGCAACTTTGCTTCTCTCCTGTTTTACTGTACAGTGTGCTGGACACTTCAACCAGTCGTTTTTCATTAATTGTTATAATGAAAGTGGTTGCGGCCACTATAAAAACCGGTTTAGCTTTGATAAAAAAAATGAATATAATTAATTTGAATTATAAACATGGCCAGAAATGGCGCGGCAGTTTCAAAATTTCAATTTAAACTTTGACTGACTGTACCGGGTGCAAAATAAAATAGATTGTAACCAAAAATATTTAAATCTGTTAGCGAATATCTTTCTAACGAATCTGAAAAATCGAAGTTTCGTAGCGGGAGTCAAAAGTTATGGCCAAATGGATTTTCAGAAAGGTCGCTATAAAATTTATATATCGCCCTTGAAAATAGACATTTTGCAAACGACCTCAGAATTTGACGAAACCACTTTTGTTGGATCCGGGATGTGAAGTTATTGCTAGGTTTCAAATTTCATAATTTTTGAAGCTAGTATGTGAGCGTGGCAAAGAAAAATGTGTTTTGGTCAATTATAATTAAATTAGATCGACCAGAAAATGGCCCTTTTTCAAACGGTCTCAGAATTCGACGAAACTAGTTTTGTTGGGACCATATCGTCAAAACATAGCTAAATTTATTTTTCGGGAATATTTAGAAGCAGTATGTGGCCCCGGCAAATTGAAATGTACGTTCAAAACAAATATTGAATGTTTTATATTTTAATTTGAAGGGAAACTGACTGAAACAGTCGAACGGGCCTTCGAAACATATCCCATTATGTTTGGAATGGGGGTATTTAGCTGGGGATAACAGTCGTTGGGTCTGGATTGGGGTTCGTGTGTGAAAGAGGGTATTTTTGAAAAAAAAAACTAAAAAAAAGATCATTGGTCGGTCAAAACGTTGTTGGTCAAAATCGCGCCTCCTCCCTCTAAAACGAACGATGATAAACCCTTCAAACCTTCCTCCCCCAAATCCATTCGAATCACTCAATATTGCTCACAGATCCTTTGGAGGTTTTTGAAGAGATTTGCATCCTCTTCAAGTCAGTACAAGCCTCGCCCTCAATCTCCGTGTATTCAGCTCGAGTCGGCACTCTGAAGTTGCCGTGTTTGAAGTGCCGCCGCCCCACATAGCCACCGTCGAGTTCGACGTGGTGGTACCCCCTAGAGGCGCCTGTCCAAGCTCTTCGTCGTGGTATAGGCCGATCGTCCTCTAGCTTCACGGATCGAAAGAAAAAGGAAGACCTAGTTTTGAACGAAACTGTGAGGTATACGGCTATTTTTAATTTAACTATATTATAGCACTTTAAAGCGCTACGGTTTTTGATTTCACTATAAAAATCATATCTTTTTCGTTTGTTGACGAAATTCAGTGAAACAAGAGACAGTGGACTCGTGTGGACGTCTTCTACATTCTAGAAGAGACCGCATATTTTTCTGAGCCTTCTGCTATTTTTGGTGGAGTGGAACCCAATGTGAGATTTCTAATTTATAAACGATATGGAAAACAACAATGTATAAATTATATAGTCGATGTATGAGTTATATAAGCGTTGTACACCTCATGTATAAGTGTTGTATAAGTTGTATGTTCGATGTATAAGTTATATATGCATTGTAAAAATTATATGTGCGTTGAAATAAATTGAAGTGAATTGAAATATATTTATATACGAATATATATATATATATATATATATATATATATATATATATATATATATACTCCCCTCGTCCACAGACCATGGACGATATTTATTGGTTGTGATATTGTTTGGATTATTTGGTTGATGTGAAATTTGGTGAATAATGCGAATGGTTGTTATAAATTGTTTGTGGTTGAGAATGATTGACTGTGGTTGAAAAATACCCATTTGTGGTTGAAAAAAATTAGAATAGGATCGTGGAAATGAAAATAAAACATATCGCCTGCTTGCGAACTAGATGCATGAATCCCCATTGTCAAAAACCGCAAGGTTTTAAGGTAGAGCGAGGAGCCGTACTTTGATACAGTCCCGGTTTTAACTACCCTACCGTTATGCTGCCGAAATTTTCAATAATATTCATGTGTTAGAATTATTTTCATGTGTTGAAACTATATTCATGTGTCGAATAGAAATTCATGTGTTGAATAAAAATTCATGTGTTGAAACTATATTCATGTGTCGAATAGAAATTCATGTGTTGAATTAAAATTCATGTGTTGAACGACATTCATGTTTTGAAATAAATTGTTTTATAATAAAAATCATATTTTTATCATCTATATGAACTATATAAAATAGTCATGTTTTGAAATAAATTGTTTTATAATAAAAATCATATTTTTATCATTTATACGAACTATATAAAATAGTCGTATTTTGAAATAAATTGTTTTACAATAAAAATCACATTTTTATTACATACATGAATTGTTAAAAATGGTGAATTGTTGAAATAAATGTCTATTGGATAAAAATATCATTTTTATCAAATATATAAAGTGGAAATAGTTTTTAAATCGAAGAAAAAAATTATATTTATATATATTTATATAAATATAATTAAAATATAGTGAATAACGATGCTATAATTCGTATTTTGAAATCGTAACTTCAAACAATTAGTGCGGGAGATCTCACCATCAGATTTTCCCAAAACTGAAACCGTTGCATTCGTTTTGAAAAGATCTTTCTAATGATATAAATTTTTTGAAGATCCAACGGTTAGATTTTCAGATTTCTCATACCAGTCCCATGACTGACTCGTAGTTTGTTTCACTTGCAAACTCGGGTGCCCCTATTTCTACACGGGCAGCCTTGTATTCAAGTTTTAGCAGGCTCTTTCTAGATAGCTGGAGCTGAAGATGGATTCTATCATTATCTCTTTTTATGCTGTTCAGCTCCTGTTGTACATATTATGCTTTCTTTTCCGCAGTAGACATTTATGTATAGCTGAAATGTATTTTGTACTAAGTATGATCCTGTATACTGTGTAACTCTGATGATTATGTTTATCCAGTGTATTCTATTGTACATTATCTGGTGTATTTAATTATTTCTGTTCTGTTGTTATCTATTTATGTGTTTTATTCCAAAGATTACCCTTACACCGTCCTATCGGGGTTTGGGGTCGTAACACAGATTGAACGATGAGCTAATATACTAGGGGTACTGTTAGAGGAGCTAATAATGGGAATGCTTCTGATATGAGGACGATGTTCACTAAACTCATGAGAGAGATGCTTAGGGATGTTCAAAGGGCAGCTTCTAATGTTGCAAATGGTGGTGGTGCAAAGGTGCAGGCGCCTAGGGACGATTTCGCCAAGCTATGCAAGGATTACACTAGCCTTGGTGGGAAGCCATTCCACGGAACGGAATCGGCTACAGAAGTTCAGGATTGGTTGGATAGCTGTGAGCGTATCTTCGAAGACTTGGGTATATAGGATGCGATGAATAGAAAGCTAGCATCCCGTCAGCTGCAAGGACGGGCTATGAATTGGTGGAATGCTGTGAAGGCAGCTACCTGAGGATCAGATTGCTTGGGATTAGTTTAAGACTCGCTTCAGCGACAAGTTTATTCTAGCTGCTCATAAGTCAGTATTGTTTATGAGGTTCTTGGAGCTAAAGCAGAATGGTAGAGCTGTCTCGGAGTATATTGCTGAGTTCGATATTCTATTGAAATATGGATTATCCCTTATTGATACTGCCGAGAAGTAGAACGAGAAGTTCTTAAATGATTTGGATGGATACTTAGGGGAAAGGCTTATTAAACACATCGATGAGACGTTTCAATCGATTGTTGGGAAAACATTGAGGTCAGAGAGTCTTTACCCTAAGATGAAGACTGAGGTTGAATCTGCAGAGGAGCCAAAGCCGCAAGCAAGCGGTGGAGGCAAGAATGGTTCTCAGAATAAGAGAAAGCATAATCAGACCAAGGATGGCCAGAAAAAGAAGAATAAGAAAGATGTAGAGTGTTTTAGCTGTGGCAAGAAGGGCCATCATGCTAAAGAATGTCGGGCAAAGCTCGCGGACAGGAAGTGCGTCAACTATGGCCAACTTGGACATCAAAAGGATAAGTGTCCGAAACCCCTTAAAGAAAAGCAGATTGTGAAAGCATATGCTATCAATGTTGTTCCTTCTTCGTCGAATGCCCCAACTGTGGCGGAGAAAGGAAAGAATGTCGTCATTCAAGGTATGCTTTCTGTTTATGATGTTCCTGTTCGAGTATTGTTTGATACCGGAGCTCCCATTCCTTCATATCTAGTGACCTGCTAGATAGTTTGGGATTGGAACCCGAGATAGTCGATAGACCTTTAGCAGTGACGAACCTGATTGGTGGTTCATCCGGCCTAAGCATGATTTGTCGTAATGTGGTCTTATCGAGTCATGGATGCATGTTTGTTTGTGACTGCTTTATTTTGGGATTTACTGGGTTTGGCATTATTTTGGGAGTCGATTGGCTCCAAAGTTACGGGGTGGTGGTAGACTGTGAGGGCTTTTTGATAACAGTTAGAGAGGATGGTGGGCGGAGGATAGTGTTTGGTGGTCTACCTAGTGATGGGGTAACGTCTAGTTTTCTAAATTCCCTCGACATCTCGCATGATGAGTTGCCAGATGTTCCCGTGGTTGGCCAGTATCTAGACGTCTTCGAGGAAGTGACCGGACTTCCACCACACCGAGAGATTGAGTTATGTATTGATTTAGTGAAAGATGCCAGACCTATAGTGATGCCATTTCGTCGTATGGCACCAAGGGAGCAGCGAGAGCTCGGGGTGCAAGTAAGCGATCTGTTGAAGAAGGGATTTATCAGAAGAAGTGTTTCTGAGTGGGGAGCACCAGTTGTGTTTGCTACCAGAGCATATGGTTCCATTCGATTGTGTATGGACTATAGCGAGTTGAATAAGGTAGCGAGGAAGAATAAGTATCCTCTTCTGTGGATAGATGATTTGTTTGATCAGTTGAGTGGAGCGAGAGTGTTCTCCCAGTTGGATCTCGCGACATGTTTTCATCAGCTTAGAGTGGAAGCTGAGAGTATAGCTAAAACGGCACTTCGGACGCCGTCTAGATTTTATGCATGGTTGGTCATGCCATTCGGGTCGACCAATGCACCAGCATATTTTGTGGATCTTATGAATGGGGTATTCAGGGATCAATTGAATAAGTTTGTTCTTGTGTTCGTGGACGATAACTTGGTTTATTCGAGGACAAAGGAAGATCACAAGGAACATTTGAGGATAGTGATGGAGGTGTTGAGAAAACACCAATTGAAAGCGAAGTTTTCTAAGTGTCACTTCTGGAGAAGGGAAGTGAGATTCTTGGGCCATGTTGTTTCAGAGAACGGTATTGCCGTAGACCCTGCGAAGGTGGCTACATTAAAAGATTGGTCTACGCCCAAGAATGCGATAGACATAAGGAGTTTCTTGGGATTAGCTGGATATTATCGGAAGTTTATCCAAGACTTCTCCAAGATAGCAGCACCGTTGACTCAGTTGACCAAGAAGAATCAAGCTTTCGTCTGGGACGAAAAGTGCGAGAACGCATTTAAGAGTCTAAAGAAAAAGTTGACATGTGAACCAGTGTTAGTCAATCCTAAAGGGAATAAAGAGATAACGGTATACAAAGATGCATGTGGTACCAGACTAGGTGCTGTATTGATGCAAGGAGGTAGGGTTGTAGCTTATGCTAGTCGGCAACTGAAACCGCACAAGAAAAGATATCCTACCCATGATTTGGAATTGGCAGCGATCGTGTTCATATTGAAAATGTGGAGACATTATCTCTTGGGAGAAAGATTCGAGTTGTTTACCGATCATAAATCGTTAAAGTATGTTTTCTCATAGAAGGATCTAAATCTTCGACAACAAAGATTGTTAGAATTCTTGGCTTCCTACGATTTCGATATCGCATATACACCAGGAAAGGGCAATGCGGTAGCTGATGCATTGAGTAGAAGACATGCCAGTTTAGGGGCTATATTTCTAGAATGGAAGCAACTGGAGTACATCGTAGAGTATGATTTCAGACCAAAGTGCGAATTGGATCCAGAAATGTTAGCAAATTTGATGATCAGTACCACTTTGATTAAGTGGATTGGTTCCAGTCAGAGGGACGATACTAACCTATTAGAAATCACCTCCAAGTTAGAGATGGGTATCGATGAGGAGATGAACAAGTATGGGCTTGATCGAGATGGATGGCTTAGAAAGAATGGTAAACTAGTTGTGCCCAATGTTGATGGATTGAGAGATGAAGTGCTTAGAGAATTTCATCACTCAAAACTGACTATACATCCCGGTGGTAACAAAATGTATCGAGACATGAAGCAGACTTACTACTGGGAAGGGATGAAGAGAGACGTTGGGAAGTTTATATCCAAATGCATGAACTGCCAGTTGGTTAAAGCTGAGCATAAGAAACCTAGTGGTTTGTTACAACCATTGGAAGTTCCAAAATGGAAATGGGAACAAGTCTTAATGGATTTCATTGATGGGTTACCAAGAACTAGATCGGGCCATGATAACATTTGGGTGATTGTGGACCAATTGACTTAGAGTGCAAGGTTTATACCCGTCAAGTCGAATAGAACGGCAGCTAAGTTAGCGGAACTATATGTGAAGTGGGTAGTGAGATTTCATGGAATACCCAAAGGCATTGTGAGTGACCGAGATCCATTGTTCACTAGTGGATTTTGGAAGAGCTTACAAAAGGCGTTAGGATCAGAATTACATCTTAGTACCGCGTATCATCCTCAAACCGACGGTCAGACAGAGAGGGTGAATCGTATATTAGAAGATCTCTTGAGAGCTTGCATATTGGATTTTGGTGGATTATGGGATGACCATTTGCATCTAGTAGAGTTTACATATAATAATAGTTATCAATCCAGTATTGGTATGGCTCCATATGAAGCTTTGTACGGAAGACCGTGCAACCCACCGAGGCCCAAGTCTTCTTTCTTTGTCAAAAAAATCAAACAATATTATGGGTGCGACAAGATAACCCTGAATCTAATTGGGTTAGATCGAGCTTAGTAAAAAGCAACCGGGTGTGACTTATTTGCTCGAAAACCAAATTGGTTGTACCTCGAGGTCTTAGATTTTAGAGGGTGCCTTCTTGTAGCCTTGAAATTAAGAAGTGCAATTGAATTGATAGTAATTAAAGGTTGTACGGAGTATGGAAGTAGAGTAACTCCGAACCAGTGTAAAGTTAGGTATATTCTTTGCTTTACTACATTTACTTGTTTTTTTATTTCTTTGATTGACTCAATGATCATTATATGCATACCAATAAGTATATATAATCTAAAATGATTTCTCAACAATTCATAAATTTAAGAAAACACTATTTACCACCCCCTTTTAGAGTCAATATAGCCTTATGATTCTTAATCTGCATCACTTTCATTTGGCATCGAAGCATTGGTATTCCAAAGTTCATAATTTGATTTTTGAAAAAAGTTTTAAATTGATACCAATAGTGGCAACGTCGATATTATCACTAGCCCATTTGTAGAAGGACAATGTACTGCATGACCACCACTTTTTAATCGTAAAATTACACTTATTGGGCATGTAGGATGAAAATTCATCTGTAGCAACAAGATTAGATATTTGGAATGTTACTCAAATTAAGTACACTAAACCCGAGAAAAACTATGTACAGTGGATTGCCAATCGAATTGTAGTTTCATAAAGTAATTCTAAAGCCATGAATATATTATTCGGTTCATTAGATAGAAATGTGTTTAATAGAGCATAAGCCTATAAGTCTGCATATGAAATTCGAAGAACTTTGCAAGTTACTCATGAAGGCACTAGTAAAGTTAAACAAATTAAAATTTCCGTGTTAAATAACCTATTTCAGTTATTTAAAGCTAGTCCAAATGGATCAGTGTCTAACATGTATAATAGATTTCAAGATATAGTACATTCTCTTATTGTATTGGGCAAAACTTTTATAAAGAAGACCAAGTTTGAATTTTTTTAAATTCACTTGCTCTTGGTTAGAACCAAAGATTTTGTTACGACCCAGAAATTCGAATATTTTGAAAACTCAAGTTTACAAGAATTCGAAATGACCGCGCACGGTTCTAGATACATACACTCATTTTTAACTATGATTTCAAAGAGTATAACGGTCAGTTAAGTTATTTAAATCAATTTAAGCGACTTATTAGTTTGAACAATTTTGGTCAGAAACACTATTCACCAAAATTATAAATTTTGAGATTTTGAGTTAAGTAATTGTATATGACTTATTAAATAGTCAAGATAAGGTTATATAACTTTTGTAATTGAATTTAAAGTTAATTATATTAAAATTCGATATTTTCAATATTATTAATGACCTGAAAAATGACCATTTTTAATACAGTCTCGAAATCCGACAAAAAACACTTTCATTAGATCTGGAACGTCAAAATATGGTAGGGTTCAAAATTTCAAGTCGATTGGAGTTAATATGTATGCGTACGGTATATAAACACATGTTGAAAAACAAGTTAAAAATTAGTAAAAGCTAGAAATAAGGCCATTTTTCAAATGGTCTTCAAATTCGACGAGACTAGGCTTGTTAAAACCGTAATTGTGAAACGTAGCTAGATTTCAAATTACGTAATTTTTGGAGTTGGTATGTAGTCGTACGACCAGAACAAAAGTTAGCATGGCATAATTAATTAAGAGAGATAAACCCATGGTGTTTGTCAAGATTTCTCCATTAAAGAGCATGATATGATTTGGTAGGAGAGGCAATTTAACATCAAGATTTGTTGGTCCATTCCCAGTTCTCGAGCAAGCTGGGAATTTAGCGTATAAAGTTGAATTACCAGAAAAGATGGCAGGAGTTCATAACGTATTTCATGTTTCCCAATTAAGGAAACTCGTGCACGACGCCGATATGACTATTTCACTGGATCAGTTGGACGATATCGAGGTTGAACACGAGGCGGTTGGGAACCGCAGGCCTACGCGTATTGTTGGGAACAATACGAAGCAGCTTCGAGGGAAGGCGGTGAAACTAGTCAAAGTTTAGTGGGGTGATGATGAGGAGACTGTACTTGGGAAACAGAGGAGAACATATGGAGGAAGTATCCAGAACTCTTTGCCTGGTAAGGTTTTTATATAGGTATAGTGCTCCCTTGTTAGTAAACCGCATGCTAGGATAGGCTTATTGTGTTGTTTTGTATGCTTTATTGTTTTGTTAATGATTAGTAGGCATGCGGGATCCTTTGTATGTTTTGGGTTAAGGAATTTCGGGGATGAAATTTCTTAAGGGGGGAGAATGTCATGACCCGCATTCTACGCATCGGAGGATCGTAGAATATTTATTTATTTTCTCGTAAGGAGTCGTATGGTCGTGTGACATTGGAGGACGGCTATTGGGGTCATTTCCCATGTTCATAATTTTTGTCGATTTTTAAATGACCATTTTGCCCCTAGTTGACCTTGTTTTGGCTTTAACTTTTGATGATAAAGAATTTTGACCTGAAACCTCTTCCATTAGAACCGGATGATGGTTTACCTTTCCTTAGAGTGGTCATATGTGAAAAACAGACTTACCATATGGGAGATATGGACGAAATAAGGTTTAGAAGGTGAAAAACTGCTTAACCAGGCCAAATGAGGTGATTAGTGAATGGGCCCATAACCCATTTCGGGATTAAGGTTATGGGGAGGTTGAAATGAGTTAGATTTTAATTCTATTTCAGTTTTCTAGTGGCCATTTACCTCCTAGGAACCCTAACAATGGCCTCCACCTTCTAATTTCATCCCAAATCGCTCTCTAATCAAGGATTAAGCTTAGCAACGTCAAATCAAGGCAAATCAACCCCAAATCTAGGTTGGAGCTGTTGTGTAGCCTTGGGAATAGCGCCAAATAGAGGATAATTTTAGATTTGGTATTTTATTTTGGCTAAGGTGAGTGATTTGCATAGTTCCTCACTAATTACAGTTAATTAGGGTGATTAGTGATAATTAACGAATTTAAACATGATTAAATTCTGAAAAAATATTTATAAATTTCGAAATATTATTTTAAGCCTCTGTTAAAAGTTTGGGTTAATTTGGTTAAGTTTTGCTAATCCTATCATTAGATTTGCTTAAGCATGCTTAAGGGGAAAATATGGGTTTTGGGTAGATTTGATCCATTTTGACATATCAAATTGTTGTTTTGGTGTTTGTGGTCAATTCTATATGTTGCTATGACTGTATGGTATGCTTTGTGATTGATTAGAATAGTCAGAATAGTCGAAAACGCCGTCATATGGCGTAAAACAGCCGTAGGAAGAGTTGCAGGAAAATATGCAGAAGACCGGATCAGATCGCCTCCTTCCGAACCGACCCGATCGTGGAGCACTACTCGACCCCGACCCGATCGTGGAGCACTACTCGACCCCGAACCGAACCGCCGCGTGAAGACCTTGAACGCCAACATGAATCGACCAGGGATCCACGAGATGCTCGCACCTGAAGCACGACCCGAACCGAAGCCTAACCACGAGCCACGAGCCAACATGAGGACCACGAGCTGGGGTAGAGAGCACGACCCGGAGCTTGGCCACGAGCAGAAGGAGATCGAACAAAACCGTGCATCATGAGCCAGAATTGGTGTTGCCATGAGTTGGAGCCAGGATCACGAACCGGGTCTATACGAGGGCCACGAACCGAATAAAGGGAGGAAGCTGAACCGAATGGAAGTCCACTTTCCGAACCGATCCGGAGAAGACCAAACCTGAGATGCAAAGGTAGTCCAAATGGGAAGTTGTACTCAGGATCCAGTTAGGAACCAATGAGTAACTTCATGAGTTGGGCTTTGTTGCGGGACTTATGCAAAGGGGTTATCTATGTCCATAGCTTTGATTCACCACTAAGACAGATGTTAGGCTGCGGATCAGTGCAGTGGGTAATTATTACTCCATGGAGCAGAGTGATCGTAGCATGGCTATGAGCTAGTGCAGTGGAGTTGCCATGACTTCATGGGGCAGACTGGACATAGCAAAGACTAGTGGCTATGGATCAGTGCAGTGGGGTTGCTATGACTCCGTGGGGTAGAGTGATCATAGCAAGGAATAGGGTGATCAAAGTGGTGGATATCGTATGCTTTACGCATTGAGTGAGAGATGTGAGGATGGTTGCTATGCTTGATTGTTTGACATCACTATGACATGCACACCCTACACCCGTATCCTTTACACCATATGTTAGTGGCACCTTAGAGTATCGTACGGTATGTAGTGCTAACTCTTTGGTTGCAGGTCCAGGTTCAGGTATGGTTTAGTATACCTGTTATTGTTCTGTTTTGCTGTTTATCGCTCATACCACACTTTTGTCTGACCCAGAGTTTTATGTCTCTTCTTTTTACTATGGGTGCTCTTAAACGGGCAGACTAGAGACAAGTTAGCTGGTTGTGCACGAGTAGCTGTCGGGAGACGAGCAAGAGGCTTACACGTACTATTCTCTATATATATTCTCCCTGTGTCGCTGCTGGTCACTACTTTGGGCATTAGTAGTGCATTTTCCTTTCCTTTGCTTTAGAGACAGTATTTTGAAGTTGTAATAATGGTTATGGATCATAAGCTGTATTTTGGATTTCCGCTACCATGATGATCATGGTTCAGTTTTCTGCTTATGCACTGTCTCTCCTGTTTTATGTCAAGTATGTTATTATTATATTTTATTCCATGCGCTGTGAGATATGCTACAGGTTCTTTGTTAGTTCAAATTCCTTCTTTCCTTTCTTTGACGACCGTCCCGTGCTGGTTGGACACTGGCACAACGTACTTTCATTGGAAATGTCGGTTGGTGCGGGGCGGGCCATCACACCCCTTATGTGTCTTTTCCTCCTTACTCCTCCTTTCCTATATAAGGAGGCTTTTTCTCCATTTTTAACCATTCCATTTCCATTTCCTCCTTTCCACCTTCTTCTTAAAGCTTATGGCCATGGTTTCCATGGCATAAGTCTTCCTCTTTTCCACCACCACCTTGCCAAAGTTCGTCATTCTCCTCCTCCTCTTATAATATAAAGAGAGATTAGTGTATATTGTATTATATATATTTTGGTGAAGAAGACGTTGCGCTAAAATACTATCGGACGGTTCACTTACCTAGGCTCGCCTACCGTGAAGATTTGGAAAGCTGTTAGGTGAGAATTCTTTAACCACGGTTTATACATTTAATTAGAAGCTAGACTCATTTAAATAAAGTGATGAATTATTATTTGTTAATGATGATTGATATGTGTTGTGATGGATGATGGATGCGAAGTTTAGAACACACTATTAAGCATTAGTATTATAATGCTTGTGCACAATTATGATTTATTGAATCATGTTGATGATGGTTGCTATAGATGTTTAATTGGTTGTTGATGCTGTTTTGCACACACTATGATACAACAATTATGGTATCACAATAGTGATCGACAAATCTCCTTCATAATCAAAAGTAATATCATTATTGAAATTGAAGGTTAATAATTGGAAAAGACCATATGTATGAATTCATATATATTTTTAAAGTCCTTTAAATGAATAAATAAATACCGGAAAATTCTCGGTTGACAGAGAAGATAGTATCTAGGCTTGGGTTTGGAAATAAAGTTTCCTGCTCTCCCTGGCTATCCCTAACTATTCCGACGAATAGGAAGGTTAATTTGAAGTTATTTGAATTTAGAAATGAATTGGAATTTATGAAAGTTGAGTTTAGATCCAAAATAATTTGGAAAGTAAATTTAAATGATTTATAAAGGGTTATATAAGGATATAATGGTTTTCTTAGATATTTTGAAGTATCATAGAATAATGGTTATTATTGTCAAAATAAAGCTTGTCGCATAACGGCAATTTACATATTTTAGATGCAAACTTTAAACGCTTATAACTTTTGCAATCTAAATCAGATTTCCATAAAATGAAAAACATTTGATTTCCATTAACAAGAACTTTCAAATGAGTGAAAGCAGATTTTAAATTCGAGTTATAATTTTCTAGTTATGTTTAAAACCATTTCGGAAAAGATCGCTATAAGAGAAGTTATCGACCATAACCATAAACAACCATTTTTTAATGTTTCAAAAAATTTGGAAAAAATGGTAAAATCATTATAAATTATGTAAAAAATGTTTTGAATTGTAAATTTAAGTTTTGACTAAGAAAAGCGTTGTTTTGATCGAAGTAATTAAGATAACTGTTTTGTAACGCTTTCTTCAAAAACAATCTATTTTGAAGTTTTTAACTCGCAAACTATTTTCCGAACTACAAGCAATCATTTTTAAATGATTTGTGGAATGTTTTCAAAGGTTCAAAAGTATTGGAAATATTTTATATGGAATTTAAATTGATATTAATATGGGTTTTCAATTTTAAATAATTGGATATGGTTGGAGATAAATCTTTGGATGTTTGATATTATTCCGGTAGATGATGATTCTTACTATTTGAATAATTTAAAAGGTAGTTCACCATTATTCCGCTTATAATGTGAGTTGGATATCGAGATTAATATTTAGTATAAGTTGATGGTATTTCTATCCTGATCTAATGTCAAAGAGTTGAGTAAATATTTTAATTAATATACGAGTTTCCAAAGTTGACTGGGATAAGTTGGATAGAAATAATCTTCAGATATTTGATATGAAATTCTATGGTGTAAATGTATACTATTTGAGGAATTTGGAAGATATTATTATATCGTTATTCCACTTATAGTATTCGTCGATAATGAGAATTGATATCGAATATAAGTAGATACAATTTCTGTGTAACTTATGTTCAATATCAATTGATTTGGGTTTTGTTGTGAATCATATCTTCAATAATATCATTCTTGAAACCCAATGAGATTGAATTATGGAAATTCATATCGTAATTTGAGGATTTAATCCGATCTTTGATTTGAGGAAATTAGAAGTGAGGAATTGGAAAGAAAGCATAATCTTTTAGTTAAGATTAAAGAATGGAATGTTGGAAAATGTATTTAATTGGAAATTAGGGTTGAAATGCGGGGTAAGGGTTTTCAAAGGAAACTGGGATTTTGATAACGAGTTATCAAATGGAAAATTAATTAAGGCTTTGGGGCTAGATTATCTTGGATTTAAGGGATGAGTTTTAAAGAAGAAGGGTTAAATACAGATTTTATTAAAGATAATTTGAGAATAGATTTAAAGAAGTTTAATTTAATGAGATCCAAAATGAAAGGAATTCTGGAGTGTTGTTTCGTTCAAACCTAGAACGGACATGTATGGATTGTGTGCCTGACATTGTAATTGACTGCGTAGCACTGATCCTTGTTAATATATATCCTCTTGGTTACGAAGAATTTATTCTCTTGCTTAACCCCCTTCTCTAAGATGTATGAGCTTAGAGGTTATATATTGATAGAAATCAGTGATGCGTAGTGAATGGACAATGTGGCATACTTAAGTTATGTGATGAGCTATGTATGGTCAAAGCATGGCTTATTTAAGCATAGCTTTGTGTATATCGTAACCTTGACAAGCCTCACACCCCGGACTGATGGTAAACTAGTGGTCAGATTTTTATGTTCGTTTCGTATGTTTGGTGCACCGGGATGTGATTATGAAACGGTACTGCGAAGTTCCCAGTCTGGGACGCTATTTGTTGAGTACTATGATTCATGTATGGTGGGTTAGTATAACGGAGTTCGAGTCTGGACGTTATCCGCGAGTACTGGGATGATGCACACAAGAAAGTTTGTTAGCCCACGAATGATCTTTCGTACCAGGAACCATCGTGTTTGAAACCCAATCTCCACTACGAGCCCGTACGGTTTTGATTGTATAGCCTGCTGGTTACCTGCAGGATTGTTAGTATAATGGGATGTGGCATTATGGTGGCTAGGATTAATACATTTATTTGCGAAAAGGTTTTTCACACTATATATTGTAATAAAAGAGGATTTTCACGTATGAAGGCATTTTTGGTTATCATAAGGCAAAACTCGCCTATTTGATGTGCGTTTGCATTATGTGATGTGGGACGAGCTTGTGATAGCTTCATTTTTTCAAAAGGTCATTGCGGATTTCTATGCACTGGTATTCACGTGGAGTAAACCCGTTCCGCATTGGCGACGTGGTCCGTTGAATTACCTAACTTTAAAATAAACCCTAAAGGCAACTGTTTTGAGTTCTCACACCAGTCCCATGACTGACCTGGAGTTTATTGTTCACACACGTAAATTCTGGGTGCCCATAATTTTTACACGGGCAGCCTAGTAGTTTGGTTCGCAGATTTAGCCTTGGAGTTAGTTGGAGCAGGATTCTGGTTTAACCGGAGCTATTATGTTTGGAGCATTCGCATTCTTCCGCTAAGTTTAGTATTTTTCCACTGTGTAACCGATGTACCCTGATGTACCTCTCGTAACTTTGATGTAATATTATTTTAATGATAATGGAAAAGTTGTTTTTATTTTGTGCAAATGTGTAAGTGCCCCTAACAATCCGTCTTTGTGAATGGTTTAAGTTGGTTTAATTACCGGCGAAAACCCAGCAAAAAACCGGGTCGTTACAACGATAGTTTAATATTATTCAAAATTAATCGTATATTGATTATTAAATTTATAAATTCAATATAAAAATTCATTTATAATTCCAATTAAATATTTAAAACTAAATTAAATATTTAAAATAAATCGACTATAAATCCGAGACGTTACATTCCTTTCCCCTTAAAAGAATTTCGTCTCTGAAATTACTAAGGTAGAAGGAAGGTTACAGACCCGTTAACTTTTCAAAAGCCCATTTTGTTATAACTTAGTATTTCATTCATATGCACTCAAATTCATCCAAATTGATTCTAATCAATTTTTTTTCTTCGATCCATTTAACTTGCTTAAGTTGAATTCCAAAATTCAAATACCCGGTGTTTATTTCAAATCCTTTGAAATCCTATAAATAATTATACATTTATTTGTTTCCATCTCAAATTTGAATTTTCTAAACAACTTGGTTACTAAAATAAAATTCCATTGGAAATCTCACTATGGTAGCAATCCATCACTTAGAAACTCGAAAATTAATACCGATGATGTGTCCATCCATCATCGGAATTATTTTCAAGTGACTGAAGTGAATTCAGTGCTTTATTATTTTAAAAATCCATTCATAACTATTTTTATTCCAAAATCATTCTAAAACACTGCAATATTAATTTATAACACTTCAGAAAATGTTTTTCGAACATTCGGGATTTAATTTCCAATTTTTAGTTTTAGTCCAATTTTAATTCATCTCATTTGTATATGTTATTCATATAAAAATTCTGTTTGATTAGATATATAACCATTTCAATTTTATAATCTCATTCGATTATAATAATACAACCAATACATTCATATATTATAGTAATTTCAGAAAATTATCCTTTCATATAAAAATACAATTTTGGGTAAAATAATTTCATTTACCTAGCTTTTAAAACATACTATCTCGAATTACTCTGCTTAAGTGTTTAGAAACACCTATCGATACAGTTGTACTTCCTGTATCGACCAGTATTCATAAACCACTTCTCAAACCAATCAACACAATATAAAATAGTTTTTATATCAATTTACAAATACGCTCTATCGTATACACTCAACTCATTCTAGGTCACAACTGACCCTATCTCTAATGAGTAAACCCCCACCAAAGCCTAGCTGTTCGCTCAACCTAAGCTCTGATACCAACTGTAGCGGCCGACTACAGTGGGCTAACCTCTCACTGTGGCCTACATTACCCCAGCACCTTGTTTTACGGCCAACCTTTCGACTTTACAACCAACCCACATTTTCGGACATGTAGGAGTAAGAGTCTCCCATTGGCCACCAAACCGCGAAGCGAGAACCCCCTGTCATGCGTACCAAGCACATAGCAAGCAACAAGGACTGGTGTGAGTAAATTCCAACCATATTGCTTAAATTTGAAAATCCTTTGAAAGTAAGAGTAATAGTAAGACCGACCCACACATAAACATGGACGGTTTTTACCTTACTATAACCAAAACATTTTTCATATCAAAATCCAGTGATATTATAATAATGTCTAATCAAATAAATAACTAAATAGTAGAACGCTTGCATCTCACGCTCTACATATATAGTATATAAAATCAACGCAGGGCGCTTATTGGAGATTGGATTCCAACTATGACAAGGTATGGGACCACATCCCGATCAGTGTACTCTGGAGGGTATACATTAGTGTTCAGCAAGAACGTCTTGCAACCCGGCCACACATGACCGCCCACTCATTTAGCTTGAGTGTAGCGAATATATTGTCACCCACGGTTGTCGGCCGTCCAACCGTAATCCGTAAGATACAGAATCGAAAGAAGAATGAATATTGAATTTTCTCTAGATCGGTGACAAATATACCCTGCTTGGGAATGACCTACCTAGCCATGCTGCCTGCCCGATTTTTGTCATTTTCCGGTTATGAGGCTTGAGGCTATGTTTACTTTTAGAACACCTGGTCACCATTTATTTTGAATTCCACATCGTCAGAACCGTCAAATCACTTGTTGATCTTCCCAAAAATATTACGGGTATAAAAGCTAAGAGAAATGAATTTCTCCGCCACCAGATGTAATACCTTGAAAAGATCGTCTTATGCGATCCGTTAGGAATACTCTGTCAGACATTCGTCCATACAAGTTGTCATGCGACTGGACAAACAAAACAACACTTGCATATTTCTCCATCTTCGATTTCTTCAGCATAATCTAATTCACAATGTCTATGCCAATACGAAGTGGTTTTCGGATAATAAATCCAACTAATCTCTCCGTATTAACAACGATGGTCAAAAAATCTTTAATAGCTAGTTCTTTAACTATCAAAGGGAAACAAAACATCCATCAAACAATCAAATAATCACTAGCCCTTTTCATTCATTAAATATTTACCAAATCTCTTATCAAATTTTATATATATCGATATATTGATTTCTATTTTCAAAATTTCTTAAAATTAATCTAACTCCTTAAATTTTTGGAAAGTTTCGCCAGCACCTCCCATGTACCGTTCAATCGTTCAAACCCCAATTTGCCTCTCCACGCCCTTTCCATTCAAAAAGAAAACAAAAAAGCCAAGCGGCTCGCCGATTCGGCGCATAAAACCTCATATGGAAATTTAAACATGTACCTTTTTGGTCGGGCACTTAAATTAAAATCTTTATACTCTCTTCATATTTTTCATCCCAAACCTATTTACATTTATATGTCCATTTCCAACTCATTTCACTTAATTCATTCCTTTTTTAACAAAATCTGCTAACCGCTTCTTCACTTCGCTCCTTTGCCTAATGCACTTTCGATTTGAACGTATCATATTCGAATATACTTAAATTTTCTAATACAAAAATCGAATCCCATTTCTAACTCGAGTTTCATGTTCGATTTTCCAATTCCAATTGCCAATTTAAATTCCTCTCAAACCAAGTTAAGTTCGATTCAACTCCACTAACTAATTTCTTTTGAAATTAGTTGACTTCATTTGGTAATTAAAAGCCTGATTTATATTTGGAAAATCATTCACTTACTCCACCAAGTTCATATATATTTAAGAACCCAAATCTGGATTTGCCTAATAGAAATTCGGATTTTTATTCACTAAAATCCTTTTATTTTATTTAACAAACCGTTATGGTTTAAAAAGATCATGGAGCTGTTTTTTTTGAAAATTTAATTTTGATATAACTAAAAATTTATAAAACGGAATCCAGATTTTTCTCTTCTATATGAAAATTATTATTCAGTAGGTCCAAACGTTTCTAGTTTCAACAGATTCCGACTTATATCGAGTTCTATATACTCAATTGAAGTTCGGAATGCCAAATTACGAACTACCGCGCTGCGGCGAGTTAGTTTTAATTAAATTTAAATATAAATGTTTAAAAACTTCGATTAGTAAATAAATTTCAATTCCGCTTTCAATATTTTAAAATAAACCTGTTATCTAAATCTAAACTTGACAATTCCGATTTCCCAACTCGTCGATGATTTTATTCCATATTCGTACTCAGTTTTAGATTAATTCAAACTCCAATTTCTATATTCAATTTCAATTCATATGGAGTTGAATTATTTAAAATTCGATATAATCGAATTTCAATTATAAATTTTTTATGCGAGTAATCAATTATTTCAACAAACTTCACCATTACAAACTAATATCATCCTTGATAATAGTGAAGTCGTTCAAGTTGGGGTATTTTATTTACTTTTCAGACCTTGATCGACAACGTTCTTATCTTGGGATAGACAAAAGCTTGTAATACAAAACTCAATTAAAGTATTACCTTTTATTCCATTAAAATATGGATTTATAAACCATACTTACTCTAGGAAAATCTATTTCAAATTATACGATGAAAATGACCCTCCATCACACTTTTAAATGTTGTTTACAAATGTACTTCTTATTAAACAATTTTCCATTTTAATAACTATTTGAAACTCGAATATCATTTTGGAATATTTTATTTTAATACATATATATATATATTAACATGGAATATATTTTCATATTCAAAGTCTTAAATTCCCATTTAATATAATGCCAAAATATTTTGGGAAATAAATCTTGTTTCTGTAAATTCGACATCGTTTAACTCAAACCATAAATCTAGTGTACACTCCGAACATCTAATCATATTTCATCGTTTCCTTTCCCTGAGGTGATTCAAATTATAAATCTCTTTTTAAATTGACACTTGAATTTAAATCAATTATCCAATAAAAATTCCCTTCTTCATTTATAAAAATCATTTATAAATAACACTTCTTGTTTTAAATATTAAAACAAGTTTCCGATTTCAAATCCCATTTCTATTTTCAAAAAATAAATTCCCTTTTCCGAATTAACACTCAAGCTTTGTAACACCCCGTATTTTCTATGAATATTAAATTAAAAAATTTAAGAACACCTAAATTTTAGAAGAAGAATCGGGTGAAACAGGTTATGCCATTGCGTTCGTCTTGGAATTTTGCTTGAGGTAGAGTCCGAGTTTGCGTAAATCGGGCTCCATATGAAGAAGTTATTGAGTTCAGAAGATTTCAAGTTTAAACAGAAATTAAATTAAAATAATAATTAAAAGTCAAAACTGTTCAAAATTCGAAATTCGGTCAGAGCGGGCTGAGCGGGAAATTTCCCGATCAGAGGTGTCGACCCCCTAGGGGGAGTCGACATAGGTGTCGACCCCCCTATAGGGGTGTCGACATAGGTGTCGACCCCCCTGTAGGGAGTCGACCCCTTAGAGATCCAATTCCTGTGATGAATTTTTATAGCCATGAGCTGATGTGGCCTTCTCTAATTGGCTTGATGACAAATTCTGAGATATTAGGGCTTATGTGTCATGCTGTGGTTGGCTGGATGACACATCTCTTTAGTTTGGATGGCTCTGATTACTCCTAGACTAATCTAAAGGCTAGAATTAATCCTAGACATCTATATATATGTAGCTAAACCTTAACCCTAACCTCATAACCCAAAAACTATGGTGACGTATGCTGTTCATCTACAAGCCAGCCTAGCCTCCCTCATATTCTCCAAACTAGAAAATCAAATCCAAACTAGAAATCGATTAAAAGAACTTTAAATCAAAAGTCTACATCAAAGGATTAGCTTAACAAATTCAGAAATCAGATCCCAGAATATAAGATCCGTCCTTTTTCTGTAAGTTCAGTTATTATTCCGATTTTAAACACCTAATAGAAATCATGACTGTAATAATCGGAGTTAGAACTATGCCTAATTCTTATTCATGCTTATCCTTTTGTCAAATTTTAATTGCCTATGCCTATGAGACTATTGTGATTGATGTAATGACGCCTATCATGCCTATGAGACTGTTATGACTGATAATGAAACCTATCATGCCTATGAGACTGTTGGATTGACATAATGGAACCTATCATTCCTATGAGATTGTTGTGATTGATATAATGGAACCTATCATGTTGTACATCTTATGCCTATGAGACTATTGCGATTAAAATAATGGGACTTATCATGTTGTACATAAAAATTAGTGATTCTCTTAAGCCCAATTCTATCTAATCTTTATGCCTATGGTGTAAATTGCTTAGCTCGTCCACACTTATTGTTAATGTACAACATTTAAACATGATTTATGAATTGGGTACACCTTTACATGCCTATTTTTCCTTATGTCAATTCTCATGCTCCTTATCTATTTTCCCCCTTTTTATTTTCTTTTGTGAATACTAAGTACATTCAGAACTTAGATTGAATCTCGTTGTACGTGCGATTATAACACGGGAAAATTGGGTATAATTTAATTTACTAAATTTTGGTCATAGCAAGTGAATGTGGCATAAAACTTGTGCGGACTACACTTGGGGAATATTGGCATAAAAAGACATAAACTTTGACACATATCGCAAATATGTAAATTGGCTAAAGATGAACATGCCTAACCCGAAGTTAGATTGAGTTGCAGTGTAAGACTGCCTGGAACCGCCCGACCCATCCAACGACCGCAAAAATATAGATCTAATGTGAGAGGTTAGCGCATTAAGCCCAAAACCCCAAGGTTATATTGAGTTGCGTTGTAAGACTGCCCGGAACCGCCCGACACATCCAGCGACCGCAACAATATAGATCTAATGTGAGAGGTTGGTGCTTTAATGAATAAATTAAAGCTAAGGGACAGACATGCTAAGAATGGTAGGGTTAAGTTAATTAAGGAAATACTTAACCAATACAACGTGTTAATTAAACAAATGGGCGGGGTTAGGTTAATTTGAGAGCAATTAATCGTTATTACATGTTGATTAGAAAACCCTAGTAATGGAGATCCATTTCAGCAGTAACCTACATAGATGTATCACGGTACCCTGAACTAGGCAGGGTGGGGCACGATTACGAGGCTGATTATAAGCGGTCAAAATAGCGGTGGGTGCTGCAGAAGTGTAGGTTCCTGCGGAGTATGGGCGTGCACGTACTCCGGAGTGGATAAAGCAGGCACTGGGCATTAGTAGTATACACTGTGCATCTAGAATTTGTGTCGGGTTGCCACCATAGGAATTGATATACCCTATGGCGGGACCAGCACATGTATCTACAATCAAGCGGGGCCGAATGACACAAGTAAGAAATGCATGCGAGTAGAAGCCGATCGGAAAAGGGACCACTTTGTTACGAACACATGATGGTAGTTGAAACATACTTTAGTAGGTGCATAGAAAAGGAAATGAGTGCGATAGTATATTCAGTTTATCTTACGTTGTCTTATGTTATCTTATTGCTATGGTATTGTCCTATGTTCAGTTTATTCATGTCTTGATCCTTTTACCTGTTGACATGCTGAATAATCACTGGACTTACCAGGCTTATGTCTGGCCCGTTTTCTTTCGCCTTTTTTTTCTTCCATTTCCCCCAAGGTCCGCAGGGAGGGTATACTTCAGCTTAGTGCAGACCATTTCAGCTTGAAGGGAGTAGATATATTGCTTGGATTCTCTTTTCTTGGGCTATGGCTGTGGTTACACTTTTATTTGGGGATTTATGCTGCTTTACTACTGCTTTATGCTTCTTTATGTACTGGGAGTTTTAAATCAAGATAGATGTTTTATTGTAATAATTTAGAAGTTGGGTTTTGAGACAATGCTTGTAATGTTTTGACTGAACCATGCTATATATGAAATGATTTCAGTTTCCGCTGTTTATATGTCTGTCTTGTTAATTATCTATACATTTTACCTAAAATCCTTCACCAAATTTAATGCATTCCCTTTGTGAGTGACTTAATGGGGGTAGGGTGTTTCACTTGGTAACAGAGCGATGGTTTACCAGATCAGATAAAATGTTTTGAAAACTATTTTTCATAAAAGGAATTTAAAGAAGCATTTTCAAGAAAAGTTTTATTTTAAAGGCATAATCCCTGTAACACCCCGTAATTTGAACATAAAAATTCACAAATTAAAGTATACTTAATTAAGTGAAATGGGTTGCGCAGAGAAATATATATATATATATATATTGATATATATATATATATAATTGAAAATTAAATAAATAAATATGCAAAAATGTTCAAAACAGCGAATTGGGAGAGGGGAATAACCGAACCGGCCGATTTTTGAGGTCGACCCAAGCTCGCTGGGTCGACTAGGGGTTAATCCAGGGTGTTTGGCTGTCAACCCGTGGGCCGACTCGCTCAAATGCAGATTTTGCATTTGAATGGTTCTCATGGTTCAGCTTTAATCTAAAGGCCCTAGATGGTTCCTACACTTGACTTCTTCCCCAAGACATGCTTTGATGGCTAGGATCTAACTAAGGTTTATCCTATGGCTAAAACTATCCTAGTCTTCTATAAAAAGACCCCTAACCTAAACCTAAATGCTCATTATTCAATCCTATAGCTAAACTATGCCAAAATGTTCTCTCATAGCCTCCACCCTCATCCTCTTGTCATAATCTCCATCTCTAATCATATGAGAGAGTTTCTAAAGAAGTATAAGAGTTCCTAAGCTTGCTTAAGTGTTTCTAAGTTTGATTCAAGGATTTTCTTCATCAAAGCTAGGATTTTTATTATTGATTTGGCTCAAGGGTTTTCATTTGGAGCATTCTTACTTGGAGTTTTTGAATTGATAGCTTAGTGGCTTCGTCTCAATCTTTTAATATATTCATAAGAAGGCTAATCAACAAGTTGTGAGTTTTCTATAGCCTTAATGACCAATTATTGAAGTGATTATGATAGGATATGATGAGGTTATGGCTATGAATGTGGATCAATGCATGTTATGCAAGTTATATGCTATGTGTTAATGATGTTATGCATGTTATGCAAGTTATGTGCTATATGTTCATGAAGTTATGCAAGTTATGCAAGTCATATGATACATGTTCATGATGTTATGCAAGTTATGCAAGTCACATGATATATGTTCATGAAGTTATGCAAGTTATGCAAGTCATATGATACATGTTCATGATGTTATGCAAGTTATGCAAGTCATATGATATAAGTTCATGAAGTTATACAAGTCATATGCTATGTGTTTGAGGTGTTATGCAAGTTATGCAAGTCATATGATATATGTTCATGAAGTTATGCAAGTTATGTAAGTCATATGCTAGGTGTTTATGATGTTATGCAAGATATGCAAGTCATATGAGAAACATTGATCCGTTATGACACCATGATATGCAAGTTTGGTGTATGATTATATGCTAGTTCATACATGATATGTTATGCAAGTTTGGTGTATGATTATATGCTAGTTCATACATGATATGTTATGCACGTTTGGTGTATGATTATATGCAAGTTCACATATGACATGTTATGCAAGTTTGGTGTTTGAAGATATGCAAGTAACATGTGCAAGTTTACACCTTAGTATGATATGCATACATATGCAAGTTAACCCCTTTGTATGTCATACATACATATGCAAGTTTACCCCTTTGAATGACATAGGAAACTTATGCAAGTTAACCTCTTTATGACATAAGTGATTCATGCAAGTTTGGGTTGATTATTTATGCTAGTTGGGTTTGATGCTATATGCATGTTGACACCTTTAAACCCATGTTGATGCTAATGTGTTATGCAAGTTGAACCCATTGTATTTGTGATGAATCTTCCCTTTTATGTCATGTTCGCGAATTACGTGGGGAACGATGGGGTTAATATACATGTTAATGAAATGGTGTGAAGTTGGTATGATTATGCATACCATAAAGTGGATGGACATAATTGAGTCAATTATGTACACCGTTAAATTTGTAATTAATTAGGGATAATTAATACAAATTATGGGGGTGATTAATTAGGTGTAATTAATCGACTAAGACACGAGGTTGGACCCTTTTGTAGCATAAGACTGCCTGGAACCGACCGGCATATCCAGCGGCTACAAATGATTGGCCCAATGTGAGAGGTCTTAGGCACAAACTAAATACGTGACAAGAGTATAGACACGAGGTTAGACTCGGTTATGGCGTAAGGCTGCCCGGACCCAACCGGCAAATCCAGCTGCCATAAAAGATAGTCTAATGTGAAAGGTCTTTACAACGGTTACGTTCTTAATCAATTAAGAAACACTTAACCAGATAAGCATGTAGTGGGGCATGAAGGGTTAAGTGGGTGCCTTGGGTGGCATGTGGAGATTAAGTAAGTGCCTTGGGTGGCATAAGAAAATCTAGTGGTTGCCTTGGGTGGCAATAGAAAATACGATTAGAATACTTAACCAAAGTGGAACATGTAATTAAACATGATTAAAGGGTTAAGTGGGTGCCTTGGGTGGCATGAGGAAATCTAGTGGTTGCCTTGAGTGGCAATAGAAGATAAGATTAGAATACTTAACCAAAGTGGGACATGTAATTAAACATGATTAAAGGGTTAAGTGGGTGCCTTGGGTGGCATGTAGAAATCTAGTGGGTGCCTTGAGTGGCAATTGAAATATGATTAAATGACAAGCTTAAGTAGTAGCTTGTGGGGGCCTTGAGTGGCAATTGAAATATGATTAAATGACAAGCTTAAGTAGTAGCTTGTGGGGGCCTTGAGTGGCAATTGAAATATGATTATATGACTTAACCAAACCTTAACATGTAAGTGGGCATGATTATGAAAAGGGGTTAAGTGGGATGCGCTAAATAAAATGACAAGCTTAAGTAGTAGCTTGTGGGGGCCCTTTTCAACCAGTAACCCATATGTATCTTATTGGGCTCGACCTATGTCGAGGATGGGACACGCGTACTGGGCTTGACTGTAAGAGGCCAAACGGGGTAGCGGTGGCAACGCGAGTCCAACGGGTTTCATATGCGTGTGTGGACCCGGGCTGGTAGGTAAGACGTTGTTGCATCGTGTAGATATAAGCCGTGCACCATTGATATTATCAGGTTGCCACTTTGGGGAGTGATACACCCCACTGTGGGGCCAACACGGGTATCTACGGTAGGGAGCCGATCGCTTGGGGAGTAGTGGGTACACCTAGTGGAGGTAGGGGCAGACGGCACCTATGTAGTCAGCTAGGGGTACAAGAAACTACTAAGTACACTTAGTGGGATCAACCTTTAAGTAGGAATTACCCTTGGGTGGGTAGAACTGGTGTGGTGCAGTGTAGGAATTACCGTTGGGTGGGTAGATTTGGGGTGGTGCAATATAGTAATTATCCTTGGGTGGATAGGCGCGTCTTTACCGTTATCTTAGTTTATCCTAAGTCTAGTTGGCTACTTAGTGTAGTCATTTATCCCCAGTCGTACCGTACCAGGTTTATATCATACCCTAATTACTTTAATGATTGTATTGTTAAGGTTATAGGGCTCACTCAGACTTATGTCTGACCCCGTTGTTTTTATCTTTTTCCCCAACCCTCAGGTTCTCAGAGTGGGCCTAGCACTGGTGGGCTTTGATCAGATTGCTTTATCTATCTTTTGGAGCTTGGACCGTGATGTAAATCCCAACTTATCTTTTCTTTTATGGCTATTGTTTATGTAGTGGGATTATGTACTTATGTTTTTATCTGGATGGATATTTAGTACTTGACTCTTTATGGTGTTGTAACTAAACATGTTTACCTTCTGCTGCTATGAAATGATGTTTTAGATTTTCAAGTATTTATATATGTCTTGTGTAATTTTTCTGTTCTATATTCACTTAAAATGCTCCACCGAAGCTAAGGCATTCCCTTAGTGAGTGACCTTAGCGGGTGTGGGGTGTTACACGTGGTATCAGAGCTCAAGGTTACCAAAACAGATAAATTTTTTAGAAAACTATTTTTCTAAAAACATTTTTGGAAGAAGTATTTTCAAAAACATGTCTTTTAAGAGAAAAGTTTTTGAAAGAAAAGCATAATCCCCAATAGCCATATCTTTATCCTTCGGATTCTTCGTTTTGAATCTCTTCCTCTTTCTCTTTTTGAATTTCCCCTCCGCGTATAGGTGTCTTTTTAAGATAAGTAAGGACTTCCGTATGAAGGATGGAAGAACCACTTCAAGGGACTAAGTCGGTTGCCAGGCTAAGAAGTTAGTCCAAGGAGGTGGAGGGCTTATGGGTACCTTTAAGGTGGACGAGAGAGGAAGGTTCAAATAGCTATTAGGTAAATAAAGGACGAAACTTCATCGTGGTAAGAAGGCCACGAAAGGAGAATGTGAAGGGGAAGGCTAGTTGTTTTGGAGAAATAGGACACCTTGGGGTTGTCCAAAGAGGTAAGGACGAAGTACAGGATCTTCTGGAGAGTAGATGTATTCCCTCACGGCGGGTATACTTGATGGGGGTAGGACCGTCTAAGTTGAAATTTGGTTCTCTCGATCATCCTGTTCGAACTTTATTCGACTCTGGCGCACCACATTCGTTTATCTCATCATCATTAGTTGAGTCACTGCACCTAGACACCAGTTTGGTAGATGATCCTATGGTTGTTTCAAACCCAATTGGGGGGGCTCCACTTATTTGTCCATGATATGTTTGGGTTTGAAGATTTCCATACTTAGCGTTGAGTTTAGAGGTGATGCTTTTGTTTGGGCTTCACGGGCTATGGGTTGATTTTGGGCATGGACTGGTTATCCAGTAATGGTGCCGTTCTTGATTGTGAAAGGAGAGTTGTTAGGCTTATGACCTGCTTGGGTAACACTCTCGAGATCTTTTGGAATCCCATAGATTCTGTTTTGCAAAGTTATCTTGAATCGCTTGACGCTTCGGTCGAGAGTTCGCAATCTGTTAGAGTAGTCCGGGAATACTCGGATGTGTTTGAGGAGGTGAAGGGCTTACCTCCGAAGCAGGAGATAGACCTCCGAATATATCGGGTAGATGATGCTAAACCAGTATCTTTGTCAGTGCGCCGCATGGCTCCTCGTGAGGGGAGGTAACTCCATAAGCAAGTAGGGGAGTTGCTTGAGAAGGGGTTCATAAGACGAAGTATATCGGAGTGGGGTGCTCCAGTAGTTTTTGACACGAAGGCGGATGGGTCCCTCAGACTTTGTGTAGACTATAAGAGAACTCAACGAGCTCACAAAGAAGAATGGACACCCATTGCCAAGGATTGATGATCTTTTTGATCAGTTGGTTGGCGCTTCAGTGTTTTCGCAGTGGGACTTGACCTCGGAGTTTCATCAGTTGGGAATGACTGAGGATAGTATAGAGAAGACCGCCTTTAGGACTCCGGATGGTTTCTATGAGCGGCTGGTGATGCCATTTGGTTTGACGAACGCCCCCGTATATTTTTTTGATTTGATGAGTAGGGTGTACAGGGAGTACCTAAACAACTTCGTAGTGGTCTTTGTGGATGACATCTTGGTCTTTTCTAAAGAAGTTTTCATGTATGCTTAATGGGTTAAGCAAAGCCAGTTATTTAATCCACGGTGGTTTTGGAGCGAGATTAGCAAGGACATCCAGAGTTGGACAAAGGCTTAATTATTCAGCCGTTTTTGCTAGTATCATCTCACGTAGGTCGTCTGAATTCGAAGGAGGTGTCCCTTGGGTGTTTGTCTGATATTGGTTTAGGCCTTTGGGGCTTGCACTTGGGGGATGTCGAGTTCGACTAGGATGGTCTGCGTGAGAGATGGATAGTTATGACGATTTTGGGAGTATATCCTGGTTTTCTCCAGAAGTGGAGAAAAGCATGCCCTATATCTTAGGGAAGTGTTGGAGACTTTTCGAGCGCATAGTCTTGAGACAGAAAAGGTGGATGGAGTTCTTAGCATCCTATGATTTCGAGATAGCGTATACCCCTGGCAAGGGTAACGTGGTGGCGGACGCCTTGAGCGGAAAAAAAGGTTGTCCTTGAGTCCATTGTTCATGGAACGACGAAGCTTGGAATTTATCTCGATAGTTGATTTCAGACCTTCCGTTGACTATATACCCAGTTTGCTAGCATCCATGGAGGTTCGATCTACTCTTTTGGGTGGATTGGAGAAGCACAGAGGGACGACCCACAGTTGGTTGAGTTGGTAGAGAGGCTCTTAAGGGGGGAGTCGTCCAGCCATTTGAGTAGGTACACCCTAGACGATAGGGGGTGCTTGCGTAGAGACGGTAGACTTTGTGTATCGCAAGACGAGGGTTTAAGGAAGACTATTCTTGATGATGCGCATCGTTCTAGGTTGACCATTCATCCCGGTGGGGGCAAGATGTACTAAGATATGAAGCGAGTTTTCTTTTGGTCCGGTATGAAGAAAGATGTGGCCGAGTATGTCGCTAGATGCTTGGTGAAAGCGAAGCAAAAGAAACCGGTGGGTTGCTTCACCCATTGGAAGTTCCGGAATGGAAGTGAGATAGCGTCTCGATGGATTTTATTGATGGGTTACCAAGATCGAGGAAGGGTAATACGGGAATTTGGGTTGTGGTAGATAGACTTACTAAGAGCGCCCATTTCATACCCGTGAAGAGCAAGAGGACTGTTCCATGTCTAGCTTCGGTTTATCTTCGAGAGATAATTCGGTTGCATAGGGAACATGACGTATTCCATGTGTCACATTTGAGGAAGTTCCTACATGAGACCGCAGAGGTGGTAGAGCCGAGCTTGCTTAAAGAAGTGGGGGTAGAGCGTGATGCGATTATTCGACGAGCTCCTACCCGCATCCTTGGGTCAGAGATTAGGAAGTTGGGAAACAGAGAGGTTCGACTAGTCAAAGTTCCAAGGGGAGAAGATGAGAATAATGCTACTCGGGAGATAGAAGCGAAGATGCGTTCATTGTACCCATTCCTTTTTGAGGGTATGTCCTTTAAACTTCTCCTTTATCGTTTGTCTAGTACTTATCGTATCTTTAGTATGTCCTCTCATTAGTACCTTTGACCTTTAGATAGGGTAAAACCTATGGTTGAAACATGTGTTTAAGACAAGTTATGTTTGATGGATGCATGTGGATGCAAGTGTTTGCTAGTGGTTGCTCGTGGATGCATATACACACACTCTAGGCACTAGATCGGCTCAATCACTTCATATTGCATATTGCATAAAATTGTGTGTAGGTAGCTATATTTATGGATGTATAATGGTTGTGTTATCCGATGGATGATGCATTTTGGTGTATGGTTGTGCACACATGTAGAAATAGTATGTGTCGATAGGGTTCTTCCGCATACATATTATATGCATGGCACTATCATGGTTTGCATTAAGGAGGTCAACTGAATCAGTAGACCGCCTGATTTAGCATTAGTATACGGGCATATACACACACTTTTTGCATATGTTCATACGTCATTAGAAATTTTAAGGACAATGGATGCCAGTGTTTGATGGTTTAGTAGATGGTTGTTTGGTTGGTAGGATACGTTCTTCTTGACTTAGAGATTTCGGGGACGAAATCCTTTAAGGAGGGGAGAATGTAACACCCCGTAATTTGAACATAAAAATTCACAAATTAAAGTATACTTAATTAAGTGAAATGGGTTGCGCAGAGAAATATATATATATATTGATATATATATATATATATTTGAAAATTAAATAATTAAATATGCAAAAATGTTCAAAACAACGAATTGGCAGAGGGGAATAACCGAACCGGCCGATTTTTGAGGTCGACCCAAGCTCGCTGGGTCGACTAGGGGTTAATCCAGGGTGTTTGGCTGTCAACCCGTGGGCCGATTCGCTCAAATGCAGATTTTGAATTTGAATGGTTCTCATGGTTCAGCTTTAATCTAAAGGCCTTAGATGGTTCCTACACTTGACTTCTTCCCCAAGACATGCTTTGATGGCTAGGATCTAAACTAAGGTTTATCCTATGGCTAAAACTATCCTAGTCTTCTATAAAAAGACCCCTAACCTAAACCTAAATGCTCATTGTTCAATCCTATAGCTAAACTATGCCAAAATGTTCTCTCATGGCCTCCACCCTCATCCTCTTGTCATAATCTCCATCTCTAATCATATGAGAGAGTTTCTAAAGAAGTATAAGAGTTCCTAAGCTTGCTTAAGTGTTTCTAAGTTTGATTCAAGGCTTTTCTTCATCAAAGCTAGGATCTTTATTATTGATTTGGCTCAAGGGTTTTCATTTGGAGCATTCTTATTTGGAGTTTTTGAGTTGATAGCTTAGTGGCTTCGTCTCAATCTTTTAATATATTCATAAGAAGGCTAATCAACAAGTTGTGAGTTTTCTATAGCCTTAATGACCAATTATTGAAGTGATTATGATAGGATATGATGAGGTTATGGCTATGAATGTGGATCAATGCATGTTATGCAAGTTATATGCTATGTGTTAATGATGTTATGCATGTTATGCAAGTTATGTGCTATATGTTCATGAAGTTATGCAAGTTATGCAAGTCATATGATACATGTTCATGATGTTATGCAAGTCACATGATATACATTCATGAAGTCATGCAAGTTATGCAAGTCATATGATACAAGTTCATGATGTTATGCAAGTTATGCAAGTCATATGATATAAGTTCATGAAGTTATGCAAGTCATATGCTATGTGTTTGAGGTGTTATGCAAGTTATGCAAGTCATATGATATATGTTCATGAAGTTATGCAAGTTATGTAAGTCATATGCTAGGTGTTTATGATGTTATGCAAGATATGCAAGTCATATGAGAAACATTGATCCGTTATGACACCATGATATGCAAGTTTGGTGTATGATTATATGCTAGTTCATACATGATATGTTATGCAAGTTTGGTGTATGATTATATGCTAGTTCATACATGATATGTTATGCAAGTTTGGTGTATGATTATATGCAAGTTCACATATGACATGTTATGCAAGTTTGGTGTTTGAAGATATGCAAGTAACATGTGCAAGTTTACACCTTAGTATGATATGCATACATATGCAAGTTAACCCCTTTGTATGTCATACATACATATGCAAGTTTACCCCTTTGAATGAAATAGGAAACTTATGCAAGTTAACCTCTTTATGACATATGTGATTCATGCAAGTTTGGGTTGATTATTTATGCTAGTTGGGTTTGATGCTATATGCATGTTGACACCTTTAAACCCATGTTGATGCTAATGTGTTATGCAAGTTGAACCCATTGTATTTGTGATGAATCTTCCCTTTTATGTCATGTTCGCGAATTACGTGGGGAACGATGGGGTTAATATACATGTTAATGAAATGGTGTGAAGTTGGTATGATTATGCATACCATAAAGTGAATGGACATAATTGAGTCAATTATGTACATCGTTAAATTAGTAATTAATTAGGGATAATTAATACAAATTATGGGGGTGATTAATTAGGTGTAATTAATCGACTAAGACACGAGGTTGGACCCTTTTGTAGCATAAGACTGCCCGGAACCGACCGGCATATCCAGCGGCTACAAATGATTGGCCCAATGTGAGAGGTCTTAGGCACAAACTAAATACGTGACAAGAGTATAGACACGAGGTTAGACTCGGTTATGGCGTAAGGCTGCCCGGACCCAACCGGCAAATCCAGCTGCCATAAAAGATAGTCTAATGTGAGAGGTCTTTACAATGGTTACGTTCTTAATCAATTAAGAAACACTTAACCAGATAAGCATGTAGTGGGGCATGAAGGGTTAAGAGGGTGCCTTGGGTGGCATGTGGAGATTAAGTAAGTGCCTTGGGTGGCATAAGAAAATCTAGTGGTTGCCTTGGGTGGCAATAGAAAATACGATTAGAATACTTAACCAAAGTGGAACATGTAATTAAACATGATTAAAGGGTTAAGTGGGTGCCTTGGGTGGCATGAGGAAATCTAGTGGTTGCCTTGAGTGGCAATAGAAGATAAGATTAGAATACTTAACCAAAGTGGGACATGTAATTAAACATGATTAAAGGGTTAAGTGGGTGCCTTGGGTGGCATGTAGAAATCTAGTGGGTGCCTTGAGTGGCAATTGAAATATGATTAAATGACAAGCTTAAGTAGTAGCTTGTGGGGGTCTTGAGTGGCAATTGAAATATGATTAAATGTCAAGCTTAAGCAGTAGCTTGTGGGGGCCTTGAGTGGCAATTGAAATATGATTATATGACTTAACCAAACCTTAACATGTAAGTGGGCATGATTATGAAAAGGGGTTAAGTGGGATGCGCTAAATAAAATGACAAGCTTAAGTAGTAGCTTGTGGGGGCCCATTTCAACCAGTAACCCATATGTATCTTATCGGGCTCGACCCATGTCGAGGACGGGACACGCGTACTGGGCTTGACTGTAAGAGGCCAAACGGGGTAGCGGTGGCAACGCGAGTCCAACGAGTTTCATATGCGTGTGTGGACCCGGGCTGGTAGGTAAGACGTTGTTGCATCGTGTAGATATAAGCCGTGCACCATTGATATTATCGGGTTGCCACTTTGGGGAGTGATACACCCCACTGTGGGGCCAGCACGGGTATCTACGGTAGGGAGCCGATCGCTTGGGGAGTAGTTGGTACACCTAGTGGAGGTAGGGGCAGACAGCACCTATGTAGTCAGCTAGGGGTACAAGAAACTACTAAGTACACTTAGTGAGATCAACCTTTAAGTAGGAATTACCCTTGGGTGGGTAGAACTGGTTTGGTGCAGTGTAGGAATTACCGTTGGGTGGGTAGATCTGGGGTGGTGCAATATAGTAATTATCCTTGGGTGGATAGGCGCATCTTTACCGTTATCTTAGTTTATCCTAAGTCTAGTTAGCTACTTAGTGTAGTCATTTATCCCCAGTCGTACCGTACCAGGTTTATATCATACCCTAATTACTTTAATGATTGTATTGTTAAGGTTATAGGGCTCACTCAGACTTATGTCTGACCCCGTTGTTTTTATCTTTTTCCCCAACCTTCAGGTTCTCAGAGTGGACCTAGCACTGGTGGGCTTTGATCAGATTGCTTTATCTATCTTTTGGAGCTTGGACCGTGATGTAAAGCCCAGCTTATCTTTTCTTTTATGGCTATTGTTTATGTAGTGGGATTATGTACTTATGTTTTTATCAGGATGGATATTTAGTACTTGACTCTTTATGGTGTTGTAACTAAACATGTTTACCTTCTGCTGCTATGAAATGATGTTTTAGATTTTCAAGTATTTATATCTGTCTTGTGTAATTTTTCTGTTCTATATTCACTTAAAATGCTCCACCGAAGCTAAGGCATTCCCTTAGTGAGTGACCTTAGCGGGTGTGGGTTGTTACAATCCCCAAAGCCATATGCACTATCTTTCTATCCTTGGTTTTGAACCTTTTCTTTTCGCTTTAGCATGTTTAGCGATATTAATCTTCTCGACGGCGTACCGATATCTGGCTGGTTCAGAAGGTATTTGGAGGCTAGGGCTAATGGCGTAGGCCCAGCAGACATTCCTCCTACCCTAGCTTCAGCCGTTCCTCCTCCTCCTCCACGTGTGAATGCTTTCTCGAAGATATGTAGAGACTTCCGAGCTATGGGTGGAAAGAACATTTATGGGACTGAGTCATTTGTGGAAGCAAGAAACTAGCTCAAGGAAACAAAAGATTTGTTTGTTATCTTCGAAGTGGACGATAGGCAGAAGATACAATTGGCTGTATGGTTACTTAAGGACGAAGCCTCTTACTGTTGGGAAGTTACTAACGCTGAGAGACCAGTTGAAACTTGGGAGGATTTCAGAATGAGATTTGAAATGAAGTTCCTCTCGCAAACTGAATGGAGCCTACAGATGGAGAAGTTCTTAGCATTCAAATAGGGAAACCCATCGATTAGGGAATACGTCAACCAATTCAACCAGCTGGCTAGATTCGGACTGGAGTTAGTAAACACTCCACATAAAACGGCTCTCTGATGCGTTAAAGGGTTAAATGAGCCACTGCATAGCCTAGCTATGTCCCATATACCTATGGGTGCGACTTTTGAGAGACTGGTGGACATGGCACTGTTACAGGAGGAAGACAAGGATGGCAAGAAAGAGGCAAAGGTGGAAGAACCTCTAGACAAGAAAGTGGAGGGATCACAGAATAAGAAGACGGATTCCAAGAAAGGCAGGAAGAATAACAGACCCCATGACAAGAGGAAGTGTAATTTTTTTGGCATACCTAGACATCTGATTAAAGACCGCAGGAAGAAGAAGAGGAAGATGGGTGGTTGCTTTCATTGCGGCAAGATAGGACATATGGCTAAGGATTGCCCAAAAAGGCAAGGGTAAGGGAAAAGGGCTGGATCTACTTCTGGAGGGCAGATTCATGCTCTCATAGCACCTCCGCGAGAAAGAGGTAGAAATATTTCTGTTGAGAGTTTAGTTTATCTTTATGATCATCCAGTTCATACACTTTTTATTTCTGGCACATCGCACTCTTTTATATCTACTACTTTAGTTGAATCTCTGCACCTAAATATCAGTATAGTAGAGGATCCCATGGTTGTTTCAAATCTAATTGGGGGTTCGGCTTATTTGTCAATGATTTGTTTGGATTTAGAAATTTCTATACTAAGCATTGGGTTTAGATGTAATGCTTATGTTTTGGGTTTCACGGGCTATGGGTTGATTCTAGGAATGGATTGGTTATCCAGTAATGGTTCCATCCTCGATTGTGGAAAAGAGAGTAGTTAGACTTATGACTCGCCTCGGTAACACTCTATAAATCTCTTGTAATCCCATGAATTCTGTTATGCTTAGCTACCTAGAATCTCTTGATGCATCTGTTGAAAACTTGAAATATGTTAGAGTAGTCCATGAATACTCGGATGTCTTTGAAGAAGTGAAGGGCTTACCTCCAAAGCGAGAGATAGACTTCCGCATATACCTTGTTGAGAATGTAAAACCTGTTGCTTTACCTGTTAGACCCTTGGCATCAAGGGAAAGGAAAGAGATCAGCAAGCAAGTTAAATAGTTGCTTGAAAAGGGGTTCATAAGGCGGAGTATCTCTGAATGGAGTGCTCCAGTGGTGTTTGCAACCAAAGCGGATGGTTCACTATGCCTGTGCGTGAATTATAGGGAGCTAAACAAGCTGACCAAAAAGAATAGGCACCCACTTCCTAGAATAGACGACTTGTTCGACCAGCTCGTGGGTGCCTCGGTTTTCTCCTAATTAGATCTGGCCACCGGATTTCATCAGCTATGAGTGGCTGAAGACAGCATAGATGAGACCGCGTTTATGACCTCGGATGGTTTCTTCGAATGGCTTGTCATGCCTTTTGGCTTGACAAACGCACCCGCCTATTTCATAGACTTGATGAGTAGGGTGTTCAGAGAGTTTCTAAATAAATTTGTAGTGGTCTTCATTGACGACATTTTGACTTTCTCAAAGAGTGTGGAAGAACATGCTTTGCATTTAAAGGAAGTTATGGATACTCTCCGTGCACATCAGCTGAAAGCAAAATTCTCCAAATGCCATTTTTGGAGAAATGAAGTAAGATTTCTTGGACATGTGGTCTCCAGAGAGAGGATAGCTGTGGATCCCGCAAAATTAGTTGCGGTGCAAGATTGGAAGTTTCCGAGGAATGCAATCGAAGTACGAAGTTTTCTCGGGCTAGCGGGCTATTACAGAAAGTTCATTAAGGATTTTGTAAAGATTTCAGCTCCACTTACTAGGTTGGCGAAGAAGAACCTAACTTTTGCCTAGCATTTGGATTATGATGTTGCTTTCCAGCGACTAAAAAGGGCTCTGACAACAACCCCAGTTCTGACATTGCCTGATGGGAGTAAGAAGTTTACAGTATACACAGACACATGCGGTACAGGATTGGGCGTTGTCTTGATGTTAGAGGGCAAAGTAGTTTGATATGGGAGAAGGCAGTTAAAGGTACATAAGAAGAACAACCCAACTCATGATTTCGAACTAGCCGCCATTGTTTTCACTCTTAAGTCATGGTGTCATTACCTACTAGGAGAAAGGTTTGAATTGTTTACTGACCATAAATCATTAAAATACCTTTTCTCACAAAAAGATCTTAACTTAAGACAACAAAGGCGGATGGAGTTTCTTGCCTCATACGATTTTTAGATTGCATATACCCCTGGCAAGGGCAATGTGGTAGCAGACGCCTTGAGTAGAAAAAGCTGACCTTAATTCCTCTCTATGTGAAAAGGCAAAGCTTGGAGTACATAGCCAACTTTGACTTTAGACCCTCCTTTGAATTTGTACTTGGTTTGTTAGCATCTCTAGAGGTGCGGCCTACTCTTTTGGACTCAATAGGAACCGCGCAACGTGAAGACCCTTAGCTAGTTGATGTGATGGCTAAGCTAATTAGAGGTGAGACTTCTAGTCACCTCAATAGATACTCCATCGATGACAAGGGTTGGTTGAGATGGGATGGAAGACTATGAGTCCCACAACCAAGGGATTTGGTGAAAAAAGTTCTCGAAGAAGCACATCATTCTAAGTTAACCATACACCCAGGTGCAGACAAGATGAATAAAGACATAAAAAGGGTTTTCTTTTGGAATGGCATGAAGAAGGATGTAGCCGAGTTCGTCTCTAAATGCTTGATATGCATGCAAGTCAAGGCAGAGCAGAAGAAGCCTAGTGGTATGCTTCATCCTCTAGAGGTCCCACAGTGGAAGTGGGATAGCATTTCGATGGACTTTATTGATGGGTTGCCTAGGTCAAGAAGGGGCAATACCAGTATTTGGGTAATAGTGGACAGGCTCACTAAAAGCGCTTACTTTATACCTGCTAAGAGTAGGAGGACTGCCTCATTATTAGCATCCATTTATCTCAAAGAGGTAGTTCAACTGCATGGAATACCCTCTAGCATAGTTAGTGATCGAGACTCTATCTTTACGAGCGAGTTTTGGAAGAGTTTGCAAGAGGATGTAGGCACATAGTTATGCTTAAGCACTGCATATCACCCTCAAACTGATGGTAAAATGGAAAGGGTGAACATAATATTAGAAGATTTCTTGAGATTGTGCATTCTTGATTTTGGGGGAACATGGGAGGATCACCTTCCTTTGGTTGAGTTCGCCTACAACAATAGCTACCACGCCACCATAGGCATGGCACACTTTGAGGCCTTGTATGGAAGACCATGCCGATCACCACCTTATTGTTGGGAGTCTACTGACAAGCTCGTACTTAGGACTGACATGTTTAGAGAAACTTCAGAGAAGGTGGACTTGATACGAAGACGAATGAAGACTGCACAAGATAGACAGAAGTCCTACGCTGATAAAATAAGGACTAACCTTGAGTTTGAGGTTGGAGATAGAGTTTTTCTTAAAGTATCTCCTTTGAAGAATGTCGTTTGCTTTGGGTTCGTAGGAAAATTGGCACCAAGATTTGTAGGGTCATTTCCTATCATTGAGAGGATTGGGAAGATGGCTTATAAAGTAAAGCTGCTCGAAAGATTGGCTGGAGTACATAATGTCTTTCATGTATCTCATCTATGAAAGTGCTTACATGAGTCTGCAGAAGTTGCGGAGCTAGGTATACTAGAGGAAATAGAAGTGGAACGAGAAGCAACGGTGAGAAGAGTTCCAACTCGTATTTTGGGTACAGAAGTTAAAAAGCTATGCAATCATGAGGTCAATCTAGTTAAAGTACAGTGGAGTGACGCTGAAGGAGACGCGACTTGAAAGACTGAAGACAAGATACACGCATCCTATCCTTTTCTTTTTGAGGGTACATCCTTGATCTCTTTTTCCGTAAATTTATTCATGCTTGTATCTATCTCTTAAGTATATCACCTCGGTCCTATTCCTGATCCTTACATAGAAACCAATGAATATAAACATGTATTTGAAACATGTTATGATTGATGGTTGCAAGTGGTTGCTCGTGGATGCATATACACATGCCAGGACTAGATCGGGTCAGTCAATTTCATATTGCATATGCATATATGTATTTATATATGGATTAAAATTTGATGTGTTATCATGTGGATGTTGCATTTGTATGAATGTTTGTGCACTCATGTAAAAGTAACAAAGTACGATTAGGAATAGTTGCATACATGATGGACTCATAGCACTGACATGATTCGCATTAAGGAGGTCTACTGAATCAGTAGACCGCCTAATTTTGCATTAGATAAGGACATATACACACACTATGCATATGATCATGAAAGCATTAGAAACCTTTTTAAGGACAATGGATGCCTGTGATTGATGGTTGAGTAGATGGAAGTTGGATGTTAGGATACATTCTTCTTAACTTAGAGATTTCGGGGATGAAATCCTTTAAGGAGGGGAGAGTGTAACACCCCGTATTTTCAATGAATATTAAATTAAAAAATTTAAGAACACTTAAATTTTAGAAGAAGAATTGGGTAAAACGGGGTACGCCATTGCATTCGTCTCGGAATTCTGCTTGAGATAGAGTCTGAGTTTGCGTAAATCGGGCTCCGTATGAAGAAGTTATGAAGTTCAGAAGATTTCAAGTTTAAACAGAAATTAAATTAAAATAATAATTAAAAGTCAAAACTGTTCAAAATTCGAAATCCGGTCTGAGCAGGCTGAGCGGGAAATTTCCCGCTCAGAGGTGTCGACCCCGCCAGCGGGAGTCGACATAGGTGTCGACCCCCCGTAGGCAGTCGACCCCTTTGAGATCCAATTCCTGTGACGAATTTTTATAGCCTTGAGCTGATGTGGCCTCTGATTGGCCTGTTGACAAATTCTGAGGTATTAGGGCTTATGTGTCATGCTGTGGTTGGCTGGATGACACATCTCTTTGGTTTGGATGGCTCTGATTACTTCTAGACTAATCTAAAGGCTAGAATTAATCCTAGACATCTATATATACGTAGCTAAACCTAAACCCTAACCTCATAACCCTAAAACTATGGTTCTGTCATGCTGTTCATCTACCAGCTAGCCTAGCCTCCCTCATCTTCTCCAAACTAGAAAATCAAATCCAAACTAGAAATCGATTAGAAGAACTTTAAATCAAAAGTCTACATCAAAGGATTAGCTTAACAAATTCAGAAATCAGATCCTAGAATACATGATCCATCCTTTTGTATAAGTTCAGTTATTATTCCGATTTAAACACCTAACAAAAATCATGACTGTAATAATTGGATCTAGAACTATGCCTAATTCTAATTCATGCTTATCCTTTTGTCAAATCTGAATTGCCTATTCCTATGAGACAATTGTGATTGATGTAATGACACCTATCATACCTATGAGACTGTTGTGGTTGACATAATAAAACCTATCATGCCTATAAGACTGTTGGATTGACATAATGGAACCTATCATGCCTATGAGATTGTTGTGATTGATATGATGGAACCTATCATGTTGTACATCTTATGCCTATGAGACTATTGCGATTAAAATAATGGGACTTATCATGTTGTACATAAAAATTAGTGATTCTCTTAAGCCCAATTCTATCTAATCTTTATACCTATGGTGTAAATTTCTTAGCTTGTCCACACTTATTGTTTATGTACAACATTTAAACATGATTCATGAATTGGGTACACCTTTACATCCTATTTTTCCTTTTGTCAATTCTCATGCTGCTTCTCTATTTTCCCCCTTTTTATTTTATTTTGTGAATAGTAAGTTCATTCGGAACTTAGACTGAATCTCGTTGTACGTGTGATTATAACGTGGGAAAATTGGGTATAATTTGATTTAGTAAATTTTGGGCATAGAAAGTGAATGTGGCATAAAACTTGTACTAACTACACTTGGGAAATATTGGCATAAAAACGCATAAACTTTGACACATATGACAAATATGTAAATTGGCTAAAGATGAACATGCCTAATCCGAGGTTAGATTGAGTTGCGGTGTAAGACTACCCGGAACCGCCCGGCACATCCAGCGACCGCAACAATATAGATCTTATGTGAGAGGTTAGCTCATTAAGCCCAAAAACCCGAGGTTAGATTGAGTTGCGGTGTAAGACTGCCCGGAACTGCCCGGCACATCCAGCGACCGCAACAATATAGATCTAATGTGAGAGGTTGGTGCTTTAATGAATAAATTAAAGCTAAGGGACAGACATGCTAAGAATGGTAGGGTTAAGTTAATTAAGGCAACACTTAACCAATACAACATGTTAATTAAACAGATGGGTGGGGTTTGGTTAATTTGAGAACACTTAACTGTTATAACATGTTGATTAGAAAGCCCTAATAACGGGGACCCATTTCAGTAGTAACCCACATAGATGTATCACGGTACCCTGAACTAGGCAGGGTGGGGTACAATTACTGGGCTGATTATAAGTGGTCAAAATAGCAGCGGGTGGTGCAGCATTGTAGGTTCCGGCGGAGTATGGGCGTGCACGTACTCCGGAGTGGATAAAGCAGGCACTGGGCATCAATAATATACACTGTGCATCTAGAATTTGTGTCGGGTTGCCACCATAGGAATTGATACACCTTATGGCGGGACCAGCACATGTATCTACAATCAAGCGGGGCCGAATGACACAAGTAAGAAATGCATGCGGGTAGAAGCCGATCGGAAACGGGATCACTTTGTTGTGAACACATGATGGTAGTTAAAACATTCTTAGTAGGTGCAGAGAAAAGGAAATGAGTGTGATAGTATATTCAGTTTATCTTGCTTTGTTTTATGTTATCTTATTTCTATGGTATTATCCTATGTTCAGTTTATTCATGTCATGATCCTTTTACCTTTTTACATGCTGAATAATCACT
The DNA here is from genome assembly GCA_030737875.1 of Allium sativum. NCBI lineage: Eukaryota > Viridiplantae > Streptophyta > Magnoliopsida > Asparagales > Amaryllidaceae > Allium > Allium sativum. The sequence goes on along the minus strand of CM060918.1, from coordinate 220,459,733 downwards.
GGACTTACCAGGCTTATGTCTGACCCGTTTTCTTTCTCCTTCTTTTCTTCCATTCCCCCCACCCCCCCCCACCCGGTCCGTAGGGAGGGAATTCTTCAGCTTAGTGCAGACCTTTTCCAGCTTGAAGAGAGTAGATGTATTGCTTAGATTCTCTTTTCTTAGGCTATGGCCGTGGTTACCCTTTTATTTGGGGATTTATGCTGCTTTACTACTATTTTATGATTCTTTATGTACTTGGAGTTTTAAATCAAGACAGATGTTTTATTGTAATAACCTAGAAGTTGGGTTTTGAGACAATTCTTGTAATGTTTTGACTGAACCACGCTATTTATGAAATGATTTCAGTTTTCTACTGTTTATATTTCAATCTTGTAAATTATCTGTACCTTTTACCTTAAATGCTTCACTAAAGTTAATGCATTCCCTTTGTGAGTGACCTTAACGGGGGTAGGGTGTTTCAAGTTTCCATTTCTAAATTATCCAATGATAATTTTCTATCTAATCCTAAACATTGTTTAAAAATTCGATTACTTGTTTAGTATTAAAAACAAGTTATATTTTCTAATCCATTAAGGATTCAATTTCTATTCGGAAAGTAAATTTTCCCTTTAAATAAAAAAATCACTTTTTGATATATTTAAATATAAATATCTAGGGCCAATGATATTCTAATATCCAAACAAACAGATATCGATTCTATTCACACATCACACACATATAAATATGTAAACAACCATAAAAAAATTTGAGGAATCAAGTTGGATTTCTCCAACCTGTTTTCCTGCATTCACAGATGTCAAACAACATAAATAATACCAATCTTGCTTCGAGGCAGGATATCGCTATACAGAAGGTCATCCACTCATATATCGTGGGGCGATAGGGTCATCCGCTAATAATACTGCAGGCATCCGCTAATGATACTGCGGGAAATTCAATATATATATATATATATATATATATATATATATATACATACATACAATAACCACAATCACTAAGCCTAAATAACTAATATATATAAGCACAGTAATAATTCATGCATGCATCCAAACAGCCAACAATTTATTTTTAACGATGAAAATAATTTTTTAAGTGAGATTTACTCACCTGATTCTCATTTCAGGAATATCCAAATAAATCCCGTTTAAAACCGTATTGATGTGCTTATGAACTTACCCAAGTCATCTCAACAAACTTCATACCGCAACTATGATTTATTTAAATTTTATTAATTGATTAAACAAATATTTATTTTAATTAACTACCAATTGAATAAAATGTCTATTTAAGTTTGGTAAAACATATACCTCATGGTGGTTGCAAACTACCCGATCAATTGACGAACAAAATACAAACAGCTCCACTCCGACATATCAATAAACACTTCATAGTCGATCATCAACGTTTGCTGCCACACTTCCTGAACCTAAAGCAGCACCTCACCACTTCCTATCCTTTCATCACCAAAATTTGCTCCTACAATCTGCCTTGCATGCACCCAGCACCTCCACGCTGTTTGCCGAACTCAAATTCTTCATCAATACATTCGCCCCTTTCTACAACGCCAATAATCATTAGTTCGATTCTCCATCACCAATCCAGCTACACCAGACTTTGCTCAAATCTGAATACGAATACATACACACTATTTTAGTTTAGTTTAGTTTATTTTAGATCCTACTAACATTATTAACTAAATAAATAGTTTAATAAATTACCTAATTCTGTAAGTTACATCTTCTTCCTTCAACTACCAGATTCACTTCAAAACATAAACTCCTCTGCGTTGAAACATATGTTACTATATCTACACCATACATGAACCATGAAATTTTAAATTACTCTTCCCTGACCTGATCACCTTCTACTCAACGTTGTCCCCCATCCGAACATCCTCCAAATGACCACCCCTACAAACACAGACCAACCTTTCTTCAACCCCTGCATCTCCTCCGTAAACAATACAGACCAAACTCCCCTAATCTACAGACTGCTTCGTGAACCCCAATCCCACAATCAACGGCATAACTTCACTACAATGCCTTAACACCACTTAAAACCTTCTAAACTTAACTGCCAAATTCCATTTCATCAAAATACATCGCACCCCAATTCCACCACCAGTAAATCAATTCACCGCAGACGTCCTCTTCATCATCTCGAGTTCCTCCAAAGCACAACCCCTTACCAGCGTCGCCCTCCATGAAAGCAGCGATCCCTCTTGTAATTAGCGAGCACTCAAACTTGGTGATGTCGAGCTTCTGACCTCGCGATTTCATAGTTGCTCACTCCTCCCCAGTAATCGTTCTTTAAAAACCCTCATGAATTCCAAATCTCATGACGCCGACTAATTCGAAGGATCTGACTTAAAAATAAAGGGGAGGATCCAATTTAAAGTCGTATGAATTGAAAGAGAAGTCGAGTTTGACTTTGTTGCTTGCGAGAGTGTATCAGTTTTTTTTATTGGAATAAAAATGAACAAAGAAAATGGCAGAAGGTAAGAATGGATTTTGTGTTTTCAGACATGGGAAAATTAATGAAATGCGATGGCTAATATATAGATGTGAAAAGGGGAACAGAAAGTAGTAGGCCATTAAAATCATGTTGCTATGTAATGAGGCTGGGAATATAGCTCGAGAAAGATATACAGGGTGGCACCATTAAATTGTTGTCTGCCTAATAAGGAAGACGGGGAACATTTTTCCTAGCTCAAATGAAAAATAGTCTACGTGTATTTCAGTTTTTAGGGTAGCTATAAAATTTTAGGTCGGCTCCCTTCACCCCTTTTTTATGTGAGTTTTGATTTGAATTTTTTTACTTAATTAATATAAAATATCCTGTGGCCCCTAATTCACAATCCCGAATCACTATTTTACTTAATGACCGACATCCCTAAATTAAAGTGCTATTCTGAATTTAAAAGATCCGATTTTGGAATTAAATTCAACAGTATAGAAGAGATAACAATTTAAATTAACGATTTAGATTAAATATAAATCGATTTCCAATACTTAAATTTATCGATAATAACTTTTTATTACTATTCTAATTCAATATAAAATTTATATTGATCGACTGAACCATTTTGACTCAGTTTTTAACTTCAAATTCAATTGGGTTTATGGTATACATTCGCTCATGATCTCCAAAGACTTAACAGAGTTAATCTTGATTGGATTGCTACATTAGAGAATGATAAAGTTGAGTTAGTCAAGGTCCACAACTCCCGGGAGACTACTATTGTACCTCTCACGCAAAGAAACACAGAGTTAGACGGGCCAGAGGCTGAAAATAAGAAGCTTAAAGAAGAACTTGACGCTGCTAAACTAAGAGAGAATGTGTTAACAATGCAAGTTAAAGAGGCCAAAAATGCCAAATACACTTCCGAAACCGAGCTGGTTGTGGAAAAGAAAGCTTTTGCAAAATATTGAGGAGAAAATGCCAAGCTCCGTGAAGTGAATACTTCACAGAGCCTTCCATTTATGTTCTAAAAACTAGGGATGAACTTCTTGAAGAGGACAGACTCAAGGCTTTGTACGCTAAAGCGGCTGCTACAAAGGCTCTCAAAGATGTTGTGGTGGATGGCAATGCCACTTTATTCAAATTTTACATTTTCAGCGTCATGAGTCATGGGAGCTTACGCTATTTGAGAGATGATTTTGCAAAGACTTTAGCCTTATTTGGGAATAGGTACTTAAACAAGCTAAAGGCGATCATAATGAAGATTACCTCTTGCAAACTCTCCTAGGTAAAGAGGATTGTACAACCTTGGCTGAGGGTAAGAATAAAATTATGGAACAGCGGGCGGAATCATCTGGGTAGAAATCCCAAGACATAGTTGTTACTGATGCTTCTACTAACTTTACGAATATTGGGGGTTCGGATTCTCAAACTCTAACTGTACCTCTTGCTGATCCTTCAACTGTTCTCAAAGAGAAAGATATAATTGTTAAAGCACCCCACCTCCGTTAAGGTCACCCACAAAGGGAATGCCTTAACTTCGGTGGAGCATTTTAGGTAAAAGATGCAAATAAATTACAAGACAGACCAAAAAGCAACGGAAAATAAAGTCATTTTATAAACAACGTGGTTCAGTCAAGCTTTTACAATAGTTATCTCAATCATACTTAAAAGTAATACATAAAACTTATGTCTTGATATTAAAAACTTCCAAATATAAAAGAAGCATATAAATAACAATGATATTCCCCAATAAAGCATGAACCAGCCATAATAGTGGAAGAGAGAGTCCAAAGAAATATATCGATTATCTTCGAGCTTGGAAAGAAAACTGAGCTAAGTGGTAACATTTCCTCCCTGTGAACCTGGGGGGGGGGGGGGGTGGGGGGAACGGAAGAAAAGAGGCGAAACAAAACTAGGTCAGACATAAGTCTGGTAAGTCCAGTGACTATTTAACATGTAAACAAGAAAAAGGATTATGACATGAATAAACTGAACCTAGGACAGCACCCTAGAAATAAGATAATAAGACTGAATATAAGACAATACCATGATAAAAAGGATAACATAAGATTAGCACAAGATATGACAAGGCAAGATAAACTGAATGCGCTTCTACTCTTTCTCTGCTTCGCTACTACCTTGCTATTCTGATTTTATATATATATATATATATATATATATATATATATATATATATATATATATATGCACCACCTAACTAGTGTCCCAACTAGTAATTTGTATAAAATGATAACGTGGTCCCAATCCCCGTAATTGTGGTAGCCTTCAGGTGTACATCTATCGTGAGGATTCCACCTTAATCTGCCTAATTGCCATGAACATGTTAGATGTACCCTTACTACCCTATCGATCGGCTCCTTACTTGCATTAATGTTCCATGCGTCTGTGTCAATCGGCCCTCTCTTACGTGTAGATACCCTATGCTGGTCCCACTATAAGGTGTATCAATCCTTATGATAGCGACCCGACACGATTCAAGATGCACAGTGTACAACTACTGGTACCCAGTGCCTGCTTTTCCCAACTCTAGAGTACGTGCATGCCCTTAAACCGTCGGAACCTACACTGACGTACCCCCTACCATTGTTTTGACCGCTTATAATTAGCCCAGTAATTGTGCCCCACCCTGCCTAGTTTCAGGGTACCATGATACATCTATGTTAGTTGCTGCTGAAATGGGTCCGCATTACTAGGGTTTCCTTATTGGTTAAGTTTGTGGGCCTATATATACAAATATTACCCACCTACACGAGATGTACTTAACGCTCCCATCGATTCAAGCATGTTTATTTAACGGTTAAGTTTGTGGGCCTATATGTACTAATATTACCCACCTACACGAGATGTACTTAACCCTTCCATCGATTCAAGCATGTTTATTTAATGGTTAAGTTTGTGGGCCTATATTTACTAATATTACCCACCAACCCCATATGTACTTAACGCTCCCGCACATTATGTCATATTGGTTAAGTGTTGTCCATTCATGTTAACTTAACCTACCCATTCATCGTGTCATGTTGGTTAAGTGTTCCTATTAACTTAACCCTCCTCACTTATCATGTTGGATTGGTTAAGTGGTTCCTATTAACTTAACCCCATCTGTTCATCAAGTTATATTGGTCAAGTGTTTCTTGTTAACTTAACCCCATGTGTTCATCATGTTGTATTGGTTAAGTGTCATCAATCAATTCAAGTTATCTTAATCCACCTACTTGTCATGTTACTTTTTATATTTATATGTAAATTTTCCACAATTATTGCCATTCAAGCCATGCTCGATTTTTCCTCTAAATCATATTTAAGATTTTTGGTATACAAAATTATACCATTTTTATGCCACTAATCATTCATATATTTATGGGCCAAATTATGCCAATAAATTAAAGATTTTCCCCAAATCTAGCTAGGCATGTAAATGTAAACTTTTATTTTGGGTCCAATAAACATAAACCTTAAGCATATAGAATTTCACAAGTTCAACTAGACATGTGAATGTGAACTTTTAATTTGGATCCAATAAACATGAATCTTAAATATACGGAATTACACAAGTTCAACTAGGCATGTAAATATGAACTTTTATTTCGGATCTAGTTTTCATTGATCTAAATGTATATCTAAACATAATACATGGCTTGGCCTAACAACTTTCATGTAACATAACATGAATAAATCACCAATTTTACATGATTGGTTTACATCAACATAATAACCACATAGCCTAACAACTTGCACGTGACATAACTTGAATAAGTCACCCATTTTACATGATTGGCTTATATCAACATAATAACCACATAGCCTAATAACTTGCTTGTAACATAACATGATTAAGTCACCAATTTTACATGATTGGTTTACATCAACATATTAACCACATAGCCTAACAACTTGCATGTAACATAACACGATTAAGTCACCAAACTTTACATAATACATGATTGGTTTAACATCAACATAATAGACACAATAGTCTCATAAGCATATACGATAGAATCGTTACAAGAATAGGCATGAATCAACATCATCATTATCTTACAACTAGGAATAACACTAGTTTTCACTTTAATACAAATCATAACTTTTTAATTGTTCCCATCTAAATAATAACAGGACTTACAAAGAAAAGAAAGTCTTGTTTTCTAGGATCTGTTTTCTGAATTTGAAAAGCAATCCCTTGAAGAAGACTATCAATTCTCTAAGTTAGTTTTTTGATTCAAAGCTTTTGACTCGCTTTCTAATTGACGAAGAAATGGTGGCTAGGATAGAACAGTCATGGACAACATGGTGGCTCCTTGGAATGAATTTGTGTGATCTAGGGTTTGAGGATTAGGGTTGCTTTTATAGAAGTTTAATGTTATGTGAGCCTTTAGATTATTTTAGGAGCAATCACAACCGTCCAGACTAGATAGAGTTATCCAGAATTGCCACCTAAGCCCTAGTGACTCAACAATAGGTCAGAAAGGACTCAACAACTAGTCAAAATCATCTCAGATTTGGATCTGGGCGAGGGGGTAGGTCGACCCCCAGGTCGACCCATAAGTCGACCCCCTGGTTGACCTATGTGACCAGGTCGACCCCCTGGCCGACCTGGTCTTTGGGTGGGAAATTTCCCGCCCAGCCTGCTTCGGGGTTTGAATTCGAATTCTGAATTTTAATTTGAACTATATTAATTTATATAAATAAATTTCTGAAACTTCTGAGGGCCATTACTCCCTCGTTCGAAGTCCGATTAACTAAAACTTGGACTCTATTCCAAGAAAAATTTCGAGACGGACGCAATGGCGTAACCTGTTTCCCTTAATTCTCACTTTAAAAATTAAGTATTCTTTAAATTGTTCTTTGACGTTCACAAAAAATACGGGGTGTTACAATTGTTGAGGAGCATACTACCACAAAGGATATCGTTGAGGAGCACAAGAGAGGTGGGGAAGGGGATGACGACAATAATGCAGGCAAATACAAAGTTGAGTATAGAAAAATTCTCAAGCTCCAAGTAAAATTGAGATTGACCAGACCATGTCATACTTGGATTCTCTTTTTATCTCTCCTAGATCTCTTGCATTCTATGCTCATTTTTCCTCTACATTAGGCCTAATCTCATCACAACATTCTCCTAATGTAGGCAACATGCCGATTGAGGCTATCATTACTGATTCGACTTTAATGTCGACTTCTCCTGCCCCAGTTGTTACTCCTCCTCCGGGTGATGCATCCTTACTTGGTGCTACGACTCTAGGATCACAAGACACACAGATTGGTGCATTTGTTAACTTAGATGACGACACTGATTATATCCTTAGCGATGAGGCTGAAGATTTTGACAATGAAGATGAGAGCCCAGAAAAAGATGCTAAGGACTAGGAGAAGTAGAAAACTAGGCCTTCAATGTCTTCAAAGGGCAAAGGAGGAAAGCACTTTGTTATAAAGAAAGGAGTTATCGATCTATCTTCTCCCGAGAGTCCTGCTAGTGGCATGGTAGTCAAGGACGGAAACCAGCAAGCTAATACACTTTCCCCTTCTTCTACCAAACGGCACCTGAGGTCCAGTGGCGCAAACAATATAAAGAGGAAGACTTAATGCTTGTGACTAGCTTGCTTTTCTGTATTTCATTTAGATTGAGTGTATATGCGAGTGCCGGTCCTTACTCATGACTTCATGTTACTTTGTGTTTGAAGCTCTTATGTTTGTGACTTGTGTTGTTGTTGCGAAGCTTGTTATTGCATTTTCTATACATCGACGATCAATTGTTACCATAGATTTATTGTACTCTCTTATGCATTTTCCTCTTTGTAAACTACAAGTCTTTTATTTTGAGGTGTGGCGACCTTGTGGTATGTATTATGTGCGTTATTGATCCGTTTTAATGCAGTGGTGATTCCCCCATACCAAGGGTTTCCACGGACTTATTGGGCTGAATATTCTTATCCATATTAAGTTTCCTTGGCCATGCTCAAACTTCTAGGAGTTCCTGTTTTACTGGCTAAGTCGTTTGCTTTTTCCATTGCACACGGAGCTTCCCAGTTTGCCAACTAACCATGGGACCTAGTTTAGTTTATCATATTCATACCTTTAGTTCAGTAATTTTTTAGTTTCCATGCCCCTACTTGAGAGGTCTTATATTTTTGGCCCAATGTGTATCTGTTACCCGACTAGTTAATTCGGACATAGGAGAATTACATCTGTAACAATATTGATGTATTCTAGCATCAGTGATTTCATTGGGTGCCCCCGGAGAGATCTTTTAGATAAAGCCCAACATTCGTCGCAATCCAAATGAATCAGGTGCTAACCGAATTAATATGACGCCTTCGGAGAGGTCTTTTACAAATCCAAACACTCGATTCGTCGTATCCAACATAGTTTAGATATTACGCAAGTAAAATGGATGTTTGCGAAGAGGTCTTTTGAGTCCGTCGATTGCCTAGTCTGTGATCAGCAGTGTAACACCCCACGTCCATTAATGTCACTCGAATAGGGAATGCATTAACTTCCATGGAGCATTTTAAGTGAATATAGAACAGAAAATCACAACAAGACAGACAGTACTTAAAAATTTAAAAATTTATTTATTGCAGCAAAAGGTAAATATGTTTGGTTACATCATCAAAAACCATAAACCAAAGTCAAGTACATAATATCCATCTTGATAAAACAAAGTACATAATCCCACTACTACAAATAGCCATAAAGAAAATAATAGGTTGAACTTTACTTCAGCAATCCAAATCCAAGTGCTCCCAAAGAGATCCCAATCAAGCTCCACTAGTACTAGTCCCACCCTTAGAACCTGGGGGGGGGGGGGGGGGAGGGGGGAAGGAAGAAAAGAGGTGGAAACAAATGGGGTCAGACATAAAGTCTGGCGAGTCCGATAACTCTAATAACATAATTATTAAAGCAATATGATAAGATATAAGCTGGAGAATAAGGTAATGACAGTGTGAAGCACATGGTTATGGCAAGGCAATCAAGAGAAACAGAGATAACGTTAATGGCGCTTCCTAATCAGTATAGGATAATTACTATACTCTAGCGTATTGTACCGTACTTTACTGTACTAACACTAACTGCACCCCTACTAGTCACTCTAGAAATTTGATCCCTCTTAGCTAAATAGAACGATGATAGCTTCGTGTACTACTAGATGTACCAACTATCCTCCATGTTTGACTGTATATCTCTAGTTGCTATCATAGGTACCCAGCGTGTACCTATCCCCACTAGATGTACTCCTTCAATAAGTAATAATGGTAATTCCATGTACTCCTAGCTGAAGTCATAGGTGCCGCTTGCTCCTATCTCCACTAGGTGTACCCCCTTAATAATTATTAATAATAGTGGTAGCTTCGTGTGACCCTAGAGGACTACATAGGGGTCGTCTTCTCCTATCTCCACTAGGTGTACCCACTACCCTGCCCCATTCGATCGGCTCCCTAACTCGTAGATACCCGTGCAGGTCCCACAGTGGGGTGTATCACTCCCCAATATGGCAACCTTATACCACGCAAGGAATGCACGGCTTATAACTATACGATGCAACAACGTCTTACCTACTAGCCCGGACCCACGCACGCACGTGACCCCATTGGACTTGCGTTGCCACTGCTAACCCGTTTTGGCCTCTAACAATCAGACCCAGTAGGCGTGTCCCATCCTCAACTTGGGTAGAGCTCACAAAGATACTTAATGGGCCTACTGGACTGAAAGGGGCCCCCCATGCTTGACACAAGCTTTCCACCTAGGCTTGGTCCCCTCTAGTACATCCCACTTAACCCCCTTCATGTCCACTTACATGTTTTAAATTTGGTTAAGGGTTTCTATTAGTAATTCCACATGCCACTCAAGGCACCCACTTAACCCCTATGTCCCACTTACATGTTTTACCTTGGTTAAGTGTTACTAATCGTATTTCCTCATGCCACCCAAGGCACCCACTTAACCCCTATGTCCCACCACATGTTTTACTTTGGTTAAGTGTTTCTTAATTTATTACTACTGTACCCCCTGTAGGACCTCTCACATTAGACTGGCATTTGTGGCTGCTGGATTTGTCGGGCGGGTCCGGGAAGTCTTACACCACAAACGAGCCTAACCTCGTGTCCATACAATTGTTACACATTTAGTTTGGGCCTTTGACCTCTCACATTGAGCTACCATTTGTGGCTGCTGGATTTGCCGGGTGGGTCCGGGCAGTCTTACACCACAAATGAGTCCAACCTCATGTCTTAGGCAATTAATTATACATAACTAATTTTCCCCAAATTTGAATTACTTTCCCTATTCAAATTTCCATATTTATTTATGTCCATAATTTATCACCTAAATTATGCTCATCTATTTATGGCATATAAATTATACCAATTTTATCACTAATTAATTTTATTCTTTAAAATTAATTACATGCCGTTTTAGGCCATTACATGCCAAATTCACAATATGTGTGTATCCACTATTATCCCTATCGTACCCCCGTCATTCATTCGCTTAACATGACATATACGTATTAGACTAACAAATAGTCTAATACTTAAAAAAGGGAATAAACGTCACAAAATCACATACACACAATAATAGATCTAATTTTCATCTAACTTGCAATTAAGAATTACAACATACTTGCATAGTCTTTGTATTATCAAGGATCCAAAAATCATAGATCTAAAAGGTGTGAACTTGAATGTATGAACATAGTTTTACACCCAACTAGCCTAGGTAATTATCACAAACTTACATAAACTATGTATGTCGTCAACCTAAACATAAAGGTGTCATCTTGCATAACTATGGATCCAATAAAAGGTGTTAACCTGAGTAAACTATGGATCCACATAAAGGTGTAAACTTGCATAACTATGCATGTCATAGTTTCAACATAAAAATGTCAACTTGAATATGGATCTAAACTTTAAAGGTGTGAACTTGTATATATGTGAATCCAATTATCACCCAAACTTTCTTATGAACATAATACTTATACGGACTAGCATATGTTCCACATCCATATTCGCATAAAAACTGATGTTATAAACCTAGGTGATTGGATTATAAAAAGGGATTCATTGACACAAGTTAACTTCATGAACTACTAGCATATATTTTAGATCTAAACTTACATAACATCATATAACTCGCATACAACTTGCGTGATCCTATTAACCTGCATAGCATCATATGTACAACTTGCATAATCATATTAACTTGCATAACATCATATATGAAACTTGCATAATCATATTAACTTGCATAACATCATACATGAAACTTGCATAACATCATATATAAAACTTGCATAACATCATATAATATGAATCAAGTTAACATACATGATTAAACATATGAATTAGATTCACAACCACAACTTATAATCCAACGTATATCACATCATAATTAATTTAGCAATTACTTTGTTAAAGTGATCGAACTCACAACTCAAAAGCGGTCATGAATTCTGAATTCTGATTTCTGAAGTTGTCTAGCTCTCCTTTGAAGAAGATTAGTTGTTAGGGTTGAATAGAACTGATTTGATTTGTTGTTCTTCCTCTCTAATTGGTGGCGGCTGCTCTAGGGTTCAAGGCAACAACATGACAACCATAGTTTTAGTTTTAATTTTGATTTAGGGTTTGAGTCTATGGGTCTTTTTATAGAGTTTTGAATTTATTTACAGCCGTCAGATCACTCTAGAATCCGTCTAGGCCTTAGAAACCAAGAAATGATGTCAACAGACCAACGAGAAATCGCCACCTAAGCCCTAATACATAAAATTTCGTCATAGACCATTTAGGGCCGACGGGATCAATTCCAAACCTCGGGTCGACCCATAAAATAGGTCGGTTTGGTGTTTTGCCTTCCCACTTTCGCTGTTTTGAATTTTTTTCTTAAATTTTAGGTTGAATTTTATTTTATTTTTTGAAATATTCTATTTGTATTTCTATCTTCCTAATTAACCATTTTCACACTAAACTACTTTTTGAACCACGTTCACACTAAGCCGCTTTTTAGCCATTCCCCTAAAACAAAAATATGGCGTTGGAGGGGATCGAACTCTATACCTCTTGTATGCAAGTCACATGTTCCAACCAAATGAGCTACTAAGTATTTTGCTTACAAACCCTAGAACAATGTTAAACATTTATTCTTTAATTTAGTTAATTCGATTATTCAAAAATACGGGGTGTTACATTCTCCCCTCCTTAAAGGATTTCGCCCCCGAAATCTCCAAGTTAAGGAGAATGCATATCCTAACATCCAAACAACCATCTACTCAACCATCAAATACAGGCATCCATTTTCCTTATAGAATTTCTAATGCTGTATGAACATATGCAAAAAGTGCGTGTATATGTTCCTTATCTAATGTAAAATCAGGCGGTCTACTGATTCAGTTGACCTCCTTAATGCAAACCATGATAGTGCCATGCATCCATTATGTATGCGAAAGAACCCTATCGATACATATTATTTCTACATGTGTGCACAAATCACCAAAATGCAACATCCATATGATAGCACAACCATTATACATCCATTAGCTTAAATATGCACACCATTTATATGCAATATGAAGTGACTGAGCCGATCTAGTTCCTAAAGTGTGTGTATATGCATCCACGAGCAACCACTAGCAAACACTTGAATCCACATGCATCCATCATACATAACATGTCTCAAACACATGTTTCAATCATAGGACTAAACTATCTGAAGGTCAAAGGTACCAACGAGAGGACATACTAAAGATAATATAAGTATAAGGTAAGCGATAAAGGAGAAACTAAAAGACATACCCTCGAAAAGAAAAAGGGTATAATGAACGCATCTTCTCTTCCGTCTCCCAAGTAGCGTTGCTTTCATCATCTCCCCATTGCACTTTGACTAGCTTGACCTCTCGATTCCTCAACTTCTTAACCTCCAACCCAAGAATGCACGTAGGAGCTCGCCGAATCGTCGCATCACGCTTTATCTCCACCTCTCTAAGCAAGCTCGGCTCTACCACTTCCGCGGTCTCATGCAAGCACTTCCTCAAATGTGACACATGGAATACATCGTGTATGCCACTAAGTCTCTCGGGCAACTCCACTCTATACGCCATCTGCCCAATCCTCTCCTTAATAGGAAACGACCCTACGAACCTTAGTGCTTACTTCCCAACGGACCCAAAGCGAACGACATTCCGTAATGGAGACACCTTGATAAAGACCATGTCCCCAATATCAAACTCAAGATCTATCCTCCTCTTGTCCGCATAAGATTTCTTCCTATCTTGCGCCGTCTTCATCCTCCTTCGAATCAAATCGATCTTTTCCGAAGTCTCTCTAATCATATCGGGCCCAATTAAGATCTTATCTGTAGACTCCCACTAACATGTAGGCGAACGACACGGCCGTGCATAAAGAGCCTCGAACGGTGCCATGCCAATGCTAGACTGAAAGCTGTTATTATATGCGAACTCCACCAATGGAAGATGTTCCTCCCATGTACCTCCGAAATCTAAGACACACAACCTCAATAGGTCCTCTAGAATACGATTCACCCTCTCGATCTGGCTATCCGTCTGAGGATGATATGCGGTACTCAAACATAACTGAGTCCCTACTGCCTCTTGCAAGATCTTCCAAAATTCGCTAGTAAAGATAGGATCGCGGTCGCTCACTATGCTAGAAGGAACACCGTGCAAACGCACTATTTCTCGAATGTATACGGAGGCTAACCATGGAGCAGCCCTCTTACTCTTCACGGCAATGAAATGGGCGCTCTTAGTAAGTCTGTCTACCATGAACCAAATCCCCGTGTTACCCTTCCTCGATATCGGTAATCCGTCAACAAAATCCATCAAGACGCTTTCCCACTTCCATTGTGGGACCTCCAATGGGTGTAGTAATCCACCGGGCTTCTTTTGCTCTGCTTTTACTTGTTGGCTTACCAAGCATCTAGCGACAAACTCTGTCACATCCTTCTTTATGCCGGCCCAAAAGTAAACTTGTCTCATGTCCATGTACATCTTGTCCTCGCCAGGATGGATGGTCATCTTCGAACGATGTGCATCATCAAGAATGGTCTTCCTTAGGTCCTCGTCTTTTGGTACACAAAGCCTACCGTCCCTATGTAACCAACCCTTATTATCTAGGGTATGCCTACGGAGATGGCTTGATGACTCCCCTCCTTTGAGCTTCTCTACTAACTCAACCAACTGTGGGTCATCTCGTTGTGCCTCACCAATCCGTCCCAAAAGCGTAGGTCTGACCTCCAGGGATGCTAGCAAACCAGGTACAAATCAACGGAAGGTTTAAAGTCAAACGTAGAGATGAACTATAAGCTTCACCGCTCAACAAACAACGGACTCAAGACAACCTTTTTCTACTTAAGGCGTCTGCCACCACGTTACCTTTGCCAGGGGTATATGCTATCTCGAAATCGTAGGATGCTAAGAATTCCATCCACCTTTGCTGGCGTAAGTTCAAGTCCTTCTGAGAGAATAAGTATTTTAGCGATTTATTGTCTGCAAGCAACTCAAACTTCTTACCAAGCAAATAATGACGCCAAGACTTGAGCGCAAAAACTATGGCAGCCAATTGTGAGTCGTGGGTAGGGTAATTCTTCTCATGGACTTTCGACTGTCTTCCACCATAACATATCACCCTTCCCTAGAGACCACATGCCCTAAAATCCTCACTTCTTTCCTCCAAAATTGGTATTTTGGAGAACTTAGCTTTAAGCTGGTGCGCTTGAAGGGTCCCTAAGCTTTCCCTAAGATGTAGGGTGTAACACCCCACGTCCATTAATGTCACTCACAAAGGGAATGCATTAACTTCCATGGAGGTTTTAAGTGAATATAGAACAGAAAAATTACAACAAGACAGATGATAAGTAGTACTTGGAAATCTAAAACTTCATTTTAGTGCAGCGGAAATTAAACATGTTTGTTACATCATAAAAACCATAAATCAGAGTCAAGTACAATATCCATCTTGCTAAAACAAAATACATAACCCCATTACATAAATAGCCATTAAAGAAGATAACAAGCTGGACTTTACTTCAGCGGTCCAAGCTTTCCCAAAGAGATAAAGCAATCCAATCAAACTCCACTAGAGCTGGGTTCACCCTGAGGACCTGGAGGGGGAAAAAGGATAGAAATAGAGGGGGTCAGACATAAAGTCTAGCGAGTATGATAATTCTAACAATACTATTATCAAAATAACTAGACTAAGGCATAATCTGGAAAACAAGGAAATGTCTATGAACTATTGGGTATGG
The DNA here is from genome assembly GCA_030737875.1 of Allium sativum. Classification (NCBI taxonomy): domain Eukaryota; kingdom Viridiplantae; phylum Streptophyta; class Magnoliopsida; order Asparagales; family Amaryllidaceae; genus Allium; species Allium sativum. Next base: position 220,443,989 of record CM060918.1, on the reverse strand, counting down.
AAAAGAAGATAAAGATAACGTTAAAGGCACACCTAATTTCTAACGAATAATTACTACACTGCACCACACCAGTCACCCTAAAGGTCGATCCCACTTGCTTCACTTAGAAATTATAGCTTCGTGTACCCCTAGCTGACTACATAGGTGCCGCCTGCCCCTATCTCCACTAGGTGTACACCATTACCCACTTGCGATCGGCTCCCTACTCGTAGATACCCGTGCTGGCCCCACAGTGGGGTGTATCACTCCCCTAAAGTGGCAACCCGATACAACTTGAGAATGCACGGCTTATACCTACACGATGCAACAACGTCTTACCTACCAGCCCGGGTCCACACACGCATATGGAACCCGTTGGACTTGAGTTGCCACCGCTACCCCATTTTGGCCTCTTATAGTCTAGCCCTGCATGTGTGTCCCGTCCTCGACTTGGGTCGAGCCCACAAAGATACGTTTGGGATACTGGTTGAAATGGGCCCTCACAAGCTACCCATCTAAGCTTGTCCACTAGTACATCCCACTTAACCCTCTTAGTCATGTTCATTTACATGTGTGTTTGGTTAAGTCTTACTAATCGTATTTCACATGCCACTAAGGGCACCCACTAGATTCCTCATGCCACCCAAGGCACCTAGTTAACCCCCATGTCCCACGTTACATGTTTATCTGGTTAAGTATTTCTTAATTCATTCAGGCCATAACCTCATAAAGACCTCTCACATTAGACTGGCATTTATGGCAGCTGGATTTGCCGGGCGGGTCCGGGCAATCTTACACCATAAAAGAGTCTAACCTCGTATCTTTACAACTGTTATGCTTTAATTTGGGCCTAGGACCTCTCACATTGGGCTGACATTTGTGACCACTGGATTTGCCAGGCGGGTCCGGGCAGGTTTAAGTCACAAACGAGTCCAACCTCATGTCCTAAGCATTGATTAACACTTATAATCTTTTACCCCTGTTTTAATAATTCCCTATTCAAATTATTAATTAAATCCGATTTTATTGATGTCCATAATTGACTCAATTATGGGCATTCATTCATGGCATGCAAAATCATATCAATTGCACCCCAACTTCTTAATATTAAATCCTTAATATTACCCCTACCCTACGTTATACGTTCGCTTATTTAACGCAAAATATACGTTAGACTCGAATAGTCTAACTAATAGCACAAAGATAAATTATCACCACATATAGACAAATAAAAATAGATCTAATCATGATAGGGGTGGAACTTGCATGAAACTACACATGTCATGGATCTAAAGGTGTCAACTTGTTTGGTAAAATGTCACAATTCACATAATATGATCATAATCCAAATTCATTTATGGACTAGCATATATGGTTTAGGAAACATAATGATGGTGTGAACTAGCATCTAATACATTGTATTCACATATGTCATAGCATAATTCTAGATGTCACAATTCTAGATCTAAATAGGTGTCATGGCATATGTTCATAATCTTCACTAATCAATCCAAACTTGCATACATGATTTGTCATATAGATCAACATAGCCCAAACATTATGATTTGATTAACATGAACTAATTAGCATAGATAACAACATCATGATTTTATAACATGTATGATTTACCACAACTTAGCATAGAAAATTACAACCTATACAATATCATCATAGCATGATTTACAACATGTAGGATATCATCATCACATGACATTGGATTTACAACATACATGATAGCATACGGTTTACAACAACATACATGACAATCCACATCATTCACTTATAATCCATTCATAACTTAATCTAATTAGTTTAATAATAATCTTGTTAAGATCATCATACTCACAATTAGAAGAGAAAGAGAGTCTTGATTTGCCTTAGAGTTGAGTAGAGTTAGAATTTTGATTAGCTTTCTTCCTTCGTAGTTGGCGGCGGCTAGACTGTGTTCCATGGCGGCGGTATGACGGTGGCTATTCTATTTTTCATGTGAATTAGAGTGAGAGACTACCTAGGTATTTATAGAGTTTAGGGTTTATTTAGACCGTCAGATCAACTCAGAACTAACCTGAACCGTTTAATTTGCCAACTCAGCCCTAAAGACACATCAGCAGCTCAAGATTGGGCTCAGCCAAACCCTAGCCGACCGGACTGGTCGACACCCAGGTCGACTGCCCAGTCGACCTAGGGGGGTGTCGACTGCCCAGTCGACTACCCAGTCGACCTGGGGTGCCGGGCGGGAAACTTCCCGCCTAGTCTGTTTGACTTTGAATTTTGAATTTTAAATTTCTGAAATCTGTTTTGAACTTTTTGAAACTTCGATGGCCATATCTTTTTCATACGAAGTCCAATTTACGCAAACTCGGACTCTATTTCAACCAGAATTCCGAGACGAACACAATGGCGCAACCTGTTTCCCACAATTCTCACGTCTGGGAATAGTTATTCTTTAGTTTGTGTATATTAGTATCAATAGAATTACGGGGTGTTACATTCTCCCCTCCTTAAAGGATTTCGACCCCGAAATCTTCAAGTTAAGAAGAATGTATATCCTAACATCCAATCGTCCATCTACTCAACCATCAAACACAGGCATCCATTGTCCTTATAGTCCTCTAATGCTTTCATGTTTAAATGCACAGTGTGTGTATATGTCCATATCTAATGCAAAATCAGGCGGTCCACTGATTCAGTTGACCTCCTTAATGCAAATCATGATAGTGCCATGCGTCCATTATGTATGCAAAAGTTCCCTAATGCTACATGTTATCTCTATATACGTGCACAACCATCATCTGAATGCAGCAACCATATGATAATACAATCGTCATACATCCATTTTACTAAATACATCCATTTATATGCAATATTCAGTATGAAGTGACTAAGCCGATCTAGTGCCTAATAGTGTGTGTATATGCTTCCACGAGCAACCACTAGCAAACACTTGCATCCACTTTGCATCCATCATACATAACATGTCTCAAACACATGTTTCAACCACAGGATGATCCTAACTAAAGGTCAAAGATACTAGCGAGAGGATACTCTAAAGGTAAGATCAGTATAAGCTATGCGATAAAGGAGAAATTAAAAGACATACCCTCAAAAAGAAAAGGGTACAACGAACGCATCTTCGCTTCTGTCTCCCAAGTAGCGTTGCTCTCATCATCTCCCCATTGCACTTTGACCAATCTGACCTCTCGATTCCTCAACTTCTTGATCTCCGACCCAAGAATGCACGCAGGAGCTCGTCGAATCGTCGCATCACGCTTTATCTCCACCTCTCTAAGCAAGTTCGGCTCTACCACCTCCGCGGTCTCGTGCAAGCACTTCCTCAAATGTGACACATGGAATACGTCGTGTACACCACTAAGGCTCTCGGGCAACTCCACTCTATACGCCATCTGTCCAATCTTCTCCTTAATAGGAAATGACCCTACAAACCTTGGTGCTAACTTCCCAATGGACCCAAAGCGAACAACGTTTCATAATGGAGACACTTTGACAAAGACCATGTCCCCAACCTCAAACTCAAGATCTGTCCTACTCTTATCCACATAAGATTTCTGCCTATCTTGCGCCGTCTTCATCCTCCTTCGAATCAAGTCAATCTTTTCTGAAGTCTCTCTAATCATATCGGGCCCAAGTAAGATCTTATCCGTAGATTCCCACCAACATGTAGGCGAATGACAAGGTCGTCCATAAAAATCTTCGAAAGGTGCCATGCCAATGCTAGATTGAAAGTTGTTATTATATGCGAACTCCACCAATGGAAGATGCTCTTCCCACGTATCCCAAAGTCTAGGATACATAGCCTCAAAAGATCCTCTAGAATGCGATTCACCCTCTCGGTCTGGCCGTCTGTTTGAGGATGATATGCGGTGCTCAAACATAACTGAGTCCCTACCGCCTCTTGTAAGCTTCTCCAAAATTCGCTAGTGAAAATAGGATCGCGGTCACTCACTATGCTAGAAGGAACACCATGCAAACGAACTATTTCTCGGACATATACAGAAGCTAACCATGGAGCAGTCCTCTTACTCTTCACGGGAATGAAATGGGCGCTTTTAGTAAGTCTGTCTACTATAACCCAAATCCCCGTATTACCCTTCCTTGAACTTGGTAATCCGTCCACAAAATCCATCGAGACACTTTCCCATTTCCACAGTGGAACCTCCAATGGGTGAAGCAACCCACCGGGTTTCTTTTGCTCCGCTTTTACTTGTTGGCACACCAAGCATCTAGCGACATACTCGGCCACATCCCTCTTCATACCGGCCCAAAAGAAAACTCGCTTCATGTCTTTGTACATCTTGTCCCCGCCTGGATGAATGGTCATCTTCGAGTGATGTGCTTCGTCAAGAATAGCCTTCCTCAGACCTTCGTTTTGAGGTACACAAAGTCTACTATCCCTACGTAACCAACCCTTATCATCTAAGGTATACCTGCGGAGATGGCTTGATGACTCCCCTCTTTTGAGCTTTTCTACTAACTCAACCAACTGTGGGTCGTCTCGCTGTGCCTCGCCAATCCGTCCCAAAAGCGTAGGTCTGACCTCCAATGATGCTAGCAAACCGGGTACAAAGTCAACGGAAGGTCTAAAGTCAACCATCGAAATGAATTCTAAGTTTCACCGCTCAACAAACAAAGGACTAAAGGATAATCTTTTTCTACTTAAGGCATCGGCCATTACGTTACCCTTGCCAGGGGTATATGCTATCTCGAAGTCGTAGGATGCTAAGAACTCCATCCACCTTTGTTGCCTTAAGTTCAAGTCCTTTTGAGAGAATAAGTATTTTAAAGATTTAAGGTCAGTGAATAATTCGAATTCCTCGCCAAGAAGATAATGACGCCAAGACTTAAGCGCGAAAACAATAGCGGCCAACTCAAGGTCATGTGTGGGGTAATTTTTCTCATGCGCTCTCAACTGCCTTCCACCATTGGTTATTACCCTACCCTCTTGCATTAAGACTGCGCCTAGACCTGTCCCACAAGCATCCGTATAAACAGTAAATGGCTTACTCCCGTCTGGCAGCACTAAGACTGGAGCTGAGGTCAAAGATCTATTCAAACGTTGGAACGCATCATCACAATCTACGTCCCATGTGAAAACTAGGATCTTCTTCGTCAGGCGTATTAATGGAGCTGATATCTTTGCGAAGTCTTTAATAAACTTCCTATAGTAGTCAGCCAACCCTAAGAAACTTCTTACTTCGGTAGCATTTTTAGGGACCTTCCAATCTTGGATGGCCACCTCTTTCGCGGGATCCACAGCTATCCCTTATTTGGAAACCACGTGCCCTAAGAACCGTACTTCCTTCCTCCAGGAGTGACACTTAGAAAATTTAGCTTTAAGATTATGCGCTCGTAGGGTCTCCAACACTTCCCTAAGATGTAGGGCATGCTCTTCTTCATCCTTAGAAAAGATCAAGATGTCATCTACAAAGACTACCACGAATTTGTTAAGGTACTCCCTAAACACCCTACTCATCAAATCAACAAAGTATGCGGGGGCGTTTGTCAAACCGAAGGGCATCACTAGCCATTCATAGAAACCGTCCGGAGTCCTAAAGGCAGTTTTGTCAATGCTATCCTCAGCCACCCTCAACTGATGGAAATCAGTGGCTAAGTCCAACTGCGAAAACACTGAGGCGCCAACTAACTGATCGAAGAGATCGTCAATCCTCGGCAGTGGGTGTCTGTTCTTCTTAGTAAGCTTATTAAGTTCTCTATAGTCCACACAAAGTCTAAGGGACCCATCCGCCTTCGTGGCAAATACTACTGGAGCACCCCACTCCGATATACTACGTCTTATGAACCCCTTCTCAAGCAACTCCTTCACTTGCTTATCGAGTTCCCTCCTTTCACGAGGAGCCATGTGGCGTACTGGCAAAGATACTGGTTTTGCATTATCCACAAGATATATTCGAAAATCTATCTCCCGCTTCGGAGGCAAGCCCTTCACCTCCTCAAACACATCCGAGTATTCTCCGACCACTCTAACAGATCGTAGATTTTCCTCAGACGCGTCAAGCGATTCTAAATAACTTAGCATAACAGAATTTATAGGATTACAAAAGATTTCGAGAGTGTTGCCAAGGCGAGTCACGAGCCTAACTACTCTCCTTTCACAATCAAGAACGGCCCCATTTCTGGATAACCAATCCATTCCTAAAATTAGCCCATAGCCCGTGAAGCCCAAAACATAAGCATCACATATAAACTCAACGCTAAGTATAGAAATTTTCAAATCCAAACACATCATGGACAAATAAGCTGAGCCCCCAATTGGATTCGAAACAACTAAGGGATCCTCTACTAAACTGGTGTTTAAGTGCAGTGATTCAACTAATGATGTAGAGATAAACGAATGCGATGCGCCCGAATCGAATAAGGTACGGACATGATGATCAAACAGAAAAACTAAGCTTTCAACAGAAATAGTTCTACCTCGTTCTTGCAGCGGTGGGACCGCGAGAGCCTGAACTTGTCCCCTTGCCTGCCCTAGTGCCATAAGAGCCTGCACCTGTCCTCCCGAGGTAGACCCTGCCCACTGCCCCTTCTTTGGGCAGTCCCTCACTAGATGTCCCGCTTCACCACAGTGAAAATAGGCAGTCTTCTTTTTCTTTCTACAATCCTTGCTGAGATGGCCTGGTGTCCCACAGTTAAAGCATTTCTTCTTTCCCTTGCCATTATTGTCTTTACCACCCTTCTTGTTTTGCTGTTGTGGTTTTTTCTGATCCCCTTTCTTCTTGGGTGCCTTATTAGCATTAGCGCCTTTCTCCTCGTGCATGAGTGCCATGTCTACTAGCTTTTCAAAGGTGGCCCCCATAGGGATGTGGGTCATAGCCAACCCTTGCAATGGCTCATTCAATCCATTAACGAACCTCAGAGCCTTCTTCTCTGGCATGTTCACTAAGTCCAAGCCAAACCTTGCTAACTGATTAAATTTGTTGACATATTCTTTCACTGATGAGCTTCCTTGCTTCAATGTCAAGAACCTTTCCATATATAGATTCTCTTCTTCCCTTGAGAGAAACTTTGCCTCAAACCTACGTCTGAAATCCTCCCAAGAATCAATAGGACGCTCCCCATTAGTGACCTCCCACCAAAACGAGGGCTCTCCCTTCATCAACTAAGCTGCTAATTTGACTTTCCTCCCTTCTTCTACTTCAAAGATTTCTAGCAATTCTTCCACCTCCTTAAGCCAATCTCTAGCTTCCACAAACGTTTCTGACCCTTGAAAAGGTTTTCCACCCATAGCCTTAAATTCCTTGCACGTCTTTGCAAAAGTATTAGCGCGAGGAGGAGGAGGAGCAGGTGCAACTGGTGGTGGAGGAACATTGGCTGGACCTATAGTGGCCCTAGCCTCTAATAACCTCCTATACCATCCTAGTATCGTTACACCATCCGGTAGGTTAAAATCTTCAGCCATGCTGAAACGAAAAAGGAAAGATTCAAAATGGAGAATTCGAAAGATAAAGATATATGGCTATTGGGGATTATGTTTTTCATAAAAACTTTCCTCTTAAAATTACTCATCAAGACATGTTTTTGAAAATACTTCTTCCAAAATACCTTAGAAAAATAGTTTTTCAAAAAAAATTATCTGTTCTGGTAACCATAAGCTCTGATACCACGTGTAACACCCCACGTCCATTAATGTCACTCACAAAGGGAATGCATTAACTTCCATGGAGGTTTTAAGTGAATATAGAACAGAAAAATTACAACAAGACAGATAATAAGTAGTACTTGGAAATCTAAAACTTCATTTTAGTGCAGCGGAAATTAAACATGTTTGTTACATCATAAAAACCATAAATCAGAGTTAAGTACAATATCCATCTTGCTAAAACAAAATACATAACCCCATTACATAAATAGCTATTAAAGAAGATAACAAGCTGGACTTTACTTCAGCGGTCCAAGCTTTCCCAAAGAGATAAAGCAATCCAATCAAACTCCACTAGAGCTGGGTCCACCCTGAGGACCTGGAGGGGGAAAAAGGATAGAAATAGAGGGGGTCAGACATAAAGTCTGGCGAGTATGATAATTCTAACAATACTATTATCAAAATAACTAGACTAAGGCATAATCTGGAAAATAAGGAAATGTCTATGAACTATTGGGTATGGAAAAGCAGATAAAGATAACGTTAAAGGCACACCTAGTTTCTAACGAATAATTACTACACTGCACCGCACCAATCACCCTAAAGGTCGATCCCACTTGCTTCACTTAGAAATTATTGCTTCGTGTACCCCTAGCTGACTACATAGGTGCCGCCTGCCCCTATCTCCACTAGGTGTACCCCACTACCCACTTGCGATCGACTGCCTACTCGTAGATACCCGTGCTGGCCCCACAGTGGGGTGTATCACTCCGCTAAAGTGGCAACCCGATACAACTTGAGAATGCCCGGCTTATACCTACACGATGCAACAACGTCTTACCTACCAGCCCGGGTCCACACACGCATATGGAACCGTTGGACTTGCGTTGCCACCGCTACCCTGTTTTGGCCTCTTATAGTCAAGCCCAGCATGCGTGTCTCGTCCTCGACTTGGGTCAAGTCCACAAAGATACGTTTGGGATACTGGTTGAAATGGGCCCCCACAAGCTACCCACCTAAGCTTGTCCACTAGTACATCCCACTTAACCCTCTTAGTCATGTTCATTTACATGTGTGTTTGGTTAAGTCTTACTAATCGTATTTCACATACCACTAAGGGCACCCACTAGATTCCCCATGCCACCCAAGGCACCTAGTTAAACCCCATGTCCCACCTTACATGTTTATCTGGTTAAGTATTTCTTAATTCATTCAGGCCATAACCTCATAAAGACCTCTCACATTAGACTGGCATTTACGACAGCTGGATTTGTCGGGTTGGTCCGGGCAGTCTTACACCATAAAAGAGTCTAACCTCGTGTCTTTACAACTGTTATGCTTTAATTTGGGCCTAGGACCTCTCACATTGGGCTGACATTTGTGACCACTGGATTTGCTAGGCGGGTCCGGGCAGGTTTACGTCACAAACGAGTCCAACCTCGTGTCCTAAGCATTGATTAATACTTATAATCTTTTACCCCAGTTTTAATAATTCCCTATTCAAATTATTAATTAAATCCGATTTTATTGATGTCCATAATTAACTCAATTATGGGCATCCATTCATGGCATGCAAAATCATATCAATTGCACCCCAACTTCTTAATATTACCCCTACCCCACGTTATACGTTCGCTTATTCAACGCAAAATATACGTTAGACTCGAATAGTCTAACTCATAGCACAAAGATAAATTATCACCACATATAGACAAATAAAAATAGATCTAATCATGATAGGGGTGGAACTTGCATGAAACTACACATGTCATGGATCTAAAGGTGTCAACTTGTTTGGTAAAATGTCACAATTCACATAATATGATCATAATCCAAATTCATGTATGGACTAGCATATATGGTTTAGGCAACATAATGATGGTGTGAACTAGCATCTAATACATAGAATTCACATATGTCATAGCATAATTCTAGATGTCACAATTCTAGATCTAAATAGGTGTCATGGCATATGTTCATAATCTTTACTAATCAATCTAAACTTGCATACATGATTTGTCATATAGATCAACATAGCCCAAACATTTTGATTTGATTAACATGAACTAATTAGCATAGATAACAACATCATGATTTTGCAACATGTATGATTTACCACAACTTAGCATAGAAAATTACAACCTATACAATATCATCATAGCATGATTTACAACATGTAGGATATCATCATCACATAACATTGGATTTACAATATACATGATAGCATAAGGTTTACAACAACATACATGAAAATCCACATCATTCACTTATAATCCATTCATAACTTAATCTAATTAGTTTAATAATAATCTTGTTAAGATCATCATACTCACAATTAGAAGAGAAAGAGAGTCTTGATTTGCCTTAGAGTTGAGTAGAATTAGAATATTGATTAGCTTTCTTCCTTCTTAGTTGGCGGCGGCTAGACTGAGTTCCATGGCGGCACTATGACGGTGGCTATTCTATTTTTCATGTGAATTAGTGTGAGAGACTACCTAGGTATTTATAGAGTTTAGGGTTTATTTAGACTGTCAGATCAACTCAGAACTAACCTGAACCGTTTAATTTGCCAACTCAGCCCTAAAGACACATCAGCAGCTCAAGATTAGGCTCAGCCAAACCCTAGCCGACTGGACAGGTCGACACCCAGGTCGACTGCCCAGTCGACCTGGGGGGGTGTCGACTGCCCAGTCGACCTGGGGTGCTGGGCGGGAAACTTCCCGCCTAGTCTGTTTGACTTTGTGTTTTGAATTTTAAATTTCTGAAATCTGTTTTGAACTTTCTGAAACTTACGATGGCCATAACTTCTTTATACGAAGTCCAATTTACGCAAACTCGGACTCTATTTCAACCAGAATTCCGAGATGAACATAATGGCGCAACCCATTTCCCACAATTCTCACGTCCGAGATTAGTTACTCTTTAGTTTGTGAATATTAGTATTAATAGAATTATGGGGTGTTACATAGGGCATGCTCTTCTCTGCTTCTAGAGAAAACCAGGATATTATCCCATGCAGAATCGTCACAACTATCCATCTCTCACACAGACCATCCTAGTCGAACTCGACATCCCCCAAGTGCAAGCCCTAAAGGCCTAAACCAATATTAGACAAACACCCAATGGATACCTCCTTCGAAATCAGACGACCTACGTGAGATGATACTAGTAAGATGGCTAACCAATTGAGCACTTGACCGACTCTGGTTGTCCTTGCCAGTCTTGCTCCAAAACCACCGCTGATCACATAACTGGCTTTGCTTAATCTATTAAGCACATACGAAAACTTATTTCGCGCATCTGGATAAACCCCACACTTTATCAAAGACGTCTCCATACTCACGGACCACACAAATAGACTCCCAATCATAGTTTGATGCGTCAGAAGATTCTAGGCAGCTAAGCATCACTGAACCCCTAGGTCACAAGAAATATGAGGGTCTTTCCATAACGAATCAATAGTCTAACTACCCTCCTTTCACAATCTGGGATGGAACCTCGCCTGGCTAGCCAATCCACCCCTAGAATCAAACTATAGCCCGTGAAACCAAGGACGAAGGCGTTGCATTCAAATCCAATGCCCAAGACAGACACTCTCAAATCCCGAAAAACCATTGAACGATGAGCAGAACTACCAAAAGGATTTGAGACTAGGATAGGACCCTTAACTAGACTAGTATTTAGGTGAAGTGTTTCAACTAACGAAGCAGATACTAACGAGTATGAAGCGCCAGAATCAAACATTGTTCTAACAGGATGATAAAGAAAACCAAATTTCAACATAGACGGTCCTACCCCCATCAGGTATACCAGCCGTGAGGGAATACAACTACCCTCCAAAAGATCCTGTACTTTGTCCTTGCCTCTTTGGACAATCCTAAGGTGTCCTATTTCTCTAAAACAATTAGCCTTCTTCTTCACATTCTCCATTCGTGACCTCCCACCAAGATGAGGTTTCGTCCTTTGTTAACCAAACAGCTATTTGAACATTCCTCCCATTATCTTTCTTAAAGGTACCAACAAGCCCTCCACTTCCTTGGACTAACTTCTAGCCCGACAAACGTCTAAGTCCCTTGAAGTGGTTTTCCGTCCTTCGTACGGAAGTCCTTATTTATCTTAGAAAAAGCATCTATACGCGGAAGGGGGGGGGGAGCTCAAAAAGAGAAAGAGGAAGGGATTCAAAACGGAGAATCGAAGGAAGGATATATGGCTCTTGGGGATTATGTTCTTAAAATAAACCTTTCTTTCAAAAATACTCTTCTACAAACATATTTTTGAAAGTATTCTTTGTAAAAATGCTTTTGAAAAATAGTTTTTCAAAATATCTTATCGGTTCTGGTAACCTTCAGCTCTGATATCACGTGTAACACCCCATGTCCATTAATGTCACTCGCAAAGGGAATGCATTAACTTCCATGGAGCATTTAAGTGAATATAGAACAAAAAATCACAACAAGACAGATGTAAAGCAGTACTTGAAAATTTAAAAATTTATTTATTACAGCAGAAGGTAAGTATGTTTGGTTACATCATCAAAAACCATAAACCAAAGTCAAGTACATAATATCCATCTTGATAAAACAAAGTACATAATCCCACTACTACAAATAGCCATAAATAAAATAATAGGCTGAACTTTACTTCAGCAATCCAAATCCAAGTGCTCCCAAAGAGATCCCAATCAAGCTCCACCAGTACTAGTCCCACCCTTAAAACCTGAGGGGGGAGGGGGAAGGAAGAAAAGAGATGGAAACAAAGGGTGGGGGGGGGAAGGAAGAATAGAGGTGGAAACAAAGGGGGTCAGACATAAAGTCTGGCGAGTCCGATAACTCTAACAACATAATCATTAAAGCAATATGATAAGGTATAAGCTGGAGATTAAGGTAATGACTGTGTGAACCACACGGGTATGGCAAGGCAATCAAGAGAAACAGAGATAACGTTAATGGCGCTTCCTAATCAATATAGGATAATTACTATACTCTACCGTACTGTACCGTACTGTACTGTACTAACACTAACTGCACCCCTACTAGTCACTCTAGAAATTTGATCCCTCTTGGCTAAATAGAACGATGATAGCTTCGTGTACTACTAGATGTATCCACTATCCTCCATGTTTGACTGTATATCTTTAGTTGCTATCATAGGTACCCAACGTGTACCTATCCCCACTAGATGTACCCCTTCAATAAGTAATAATGGTAATTCCATGTACTCCTAGCTGACATCATAGGTGCCACCTGCTCCTATCTCCATTAGGTGTACACCCTTAATAATTATTAATAACAGTGGTAGCTTCGTGTACCCCTAGCTGACTACATAGGTGTCGTCTGCTCCTATCTCCACTAGGTGTACCTATTACCCTGCCCCATTCGATCGGCTCCCTAACTTGTAGATGCCCGTGCATGTCCCACAGTGGGGTGTATCACTCCTCAATATGGCAACCTTATACCACGCAAGGAATTCACGGCTTATAACTACACGATGCAACAACGTCTTACCTACCAGCCGGGACCCACGCACGCACATGACCCCATTGGACTTGCGTTGCCACCGCTAACCCGTTTTGGCCTCTAACAATCAGACCCAGTAGGCGTGTCCCGTCCACGACTTGGGTCGAGCTCACAAAGAAACTTAATGGGCCTACTGGACTGAAAAGGCCCCCCCATGCTTGACACAAGCTTTCCACCTAGGCTTGGTCCCCTCTAGTACATCCCACTTAACCCCCTTCATGTCCACTTACATGTTTTAAATTTGGTTAAGGGTTTCTATTAGTAATTTCACATGCCACCCAAGGCACCCACTTAACCCCTATGTCCTACTTACATGTTTTACCTTGGTTAAGTGTTACTAATCGTATTTCCTCATGCCACCCAAGGCACCCACTTAACCTCCATGTCCCACCACATGTTTTACTTTGGTTAAATGTTTCTTAATTTATTACTACCGTAACCCCTGTAGGACCTCTCACATTAGACTGGCATTTGTGGCTGCTGGATTTGCCGGGTGGGTCCGGGTAGTCATACACCACAAACGAGCCTAACCTCGTGTCCATACAATTGTTACGCATTTAGTTTGGGCCTTTGACCTCTCACATTGGGCTACCATTTGTGGCTGCTGGATTTGCCGGGCGGGTCTGGGCAGTCTTACACCACAAATGAGTCCAACCTCGTGTCTTCGGCAATTAATCATACATAATTAATTTTCCCAAAATTTGAATTACTTTCCCTATTCAAATTTCCATATTTATTTATGTCCATAATTTATCACCTAAATTATGCTCATCAATTTATGGCATATAAATTATACCAATTTTATCACTAATTAATTTTATTCCTTAAAATTAATTACATGCCCTTTTAGGCCATTACATGCCAAATTCACAATATGTGTGTATCCACTATTATCCCCATCGTACCCCCGTCATTCGTTCGCTTAACATGACATATACATATTAGACTAGCAAATAGTCTAATACTTAAAAAAAGGGAATAAACATCACAAAGTCACATACACACAATAATAGATCTAATTTGCATCTAACTTGCAATTAAGAATTACAACATACTTGCATAGTCTTTGTATTATCAAGGATCAAAAATCATAGATCTAAAAGGTGTGAACTTGCATGTATGAACATAGTTTTACACCCAACTAGCCTAGGTAATTATCACAAACTTACATAAACTATGTATGACGTCAACCTAAACATAAAGGTGTCAACTTGCATAACTATGGATCCAATAAAAGGTGTTAACCTGAGTAAACTATGGATCCACATAAAGGTGTAAACTTGCATAATGTCATAGTTTCAACATAAAATTGTCAACTTGAATATAGATCTAAACTTTAAAGGTGTGAACTTGTATATATGTGAATCCAATTATCACTTAAACTTGCATATGAACATAATACTTATACGAACTAGCATATGTTCCATATCCATATTCGCATAAAAACTGATGTTATAAACCTAGGTGATTGGATTATAAAAAGCGATTCATTGACACAAGTTAACATCATGAAGTACTAGCATATATTTTAGATCTAAACTTACATAACATCATATAACTCGCATACAACTTGTGTGATCCTATTAACTTGCATAGCATCATATGTACAACTTGCATAATCATATTAACTTGCATAACGTCACATATGAAACTTGCATAATCATATTAACTTGCATAATCATATTAATCTTGCATAACATCATACTTGAAACTTGCATAACATCATATATAAAACTTGCATAACATCATATAATATGAATCAAGTTAACATACATGATTAAACATATGAATTAGATTCACAACCACAACTTATAATCCATCGTATATCACATCATAATTAATTTAGCAATTATTTTGTTAAACTGATCGAAATCACAACTCAAAAGCGGTCTTGAGTTCTGAATTCTGATTTCTGAAGTTGTACTAGCTCTCCTTTGAAGAAGATTCGTTGTTAGGGTTGAATAGAATTGATTTGATTTGTTGTTCTTCCTCTCTAATTGGTGGCGACTACTCTAGAGTTCAAGACGACAGCATGGCGGCCATAGTTTTAGTTTTAATTTTGATTTAGGGTTTGAGTCTATGGGTCTTTTTATAGAGTTTTGAATTTATTTACAGCCGTCAGATCACTCTAGAATCCATCTAGGCCTTAGAAACCAAGAAATGATGTCAACAGACCAACCAGAAATCGCCACCTAAGCCCTAAAACATAAAATTTCGTCATAGACCATTTAGGTCTGACGGGATCAATTCCAAACCTCCTGAGTCGACCCTGGGGTCGACCCAGCGACCATAAAATAGGTCGGTTTGGTGTTTTGCCTTCCCGCTTCCGCTGTCTTGAATTTTTTTCTTAAATTTTAGGTTGAATTTTATTTTATTTTTATAAATATATCAATATATATTTCTATCTTTCAAATTTACCATTTTCACACTAAACTACTTTTTGAACCGCGTTCATGCTAAGCCGCTTTTTAGCCATTCCCCTAAAACAAAATATAGCGTTGGCGGGGATCGAACTCTGTACCTCTTGTATGCAAGTCACATGTTCCAACCAAATGAGCTACCAAGTCTTTTGCTTACAAACCCTAGAACAATGCTAAACATTTATTCTTTAATTTAGTTAATTCGATTATTCAAAAATTCGGGGTGTTACAAGCAGACACTAACAATCTAATCGGATGCCCCCGAAGAGGTCTTTTGAAGACCGCCTATTGCCGAGTCTATGATCAGGAGACACTAACAATCTAATTGGATGCCTTGAAAGAGTTCTTTTGAAGACCGCCGATTGCCGAGTCTGTAAACAGTAGACATTAACAATATAATCGGGTGCCTCGAAAGAGGTCTTTTTATAGCCCAGTTTGTGTCATAATCTAGCCAAATAATTCCTGGCACTAGCGATCAGCTGGGTTCCCCTAGGGAGGTCTTTGATTCCACTCCAATGTTTGTTGTAATCGGGTCACGTATTTCGTGGCACAGACGATCAAGAGGTCTTTGGTTAGCTTCATTATGAGAGGCTTTGCTACTGCATAGTTCCATGGGGCGGCGGACACTTGTCGTAACAAGCTATCCTAATAATAGGACTATGGTCCTGGGTTTCTCTTTTCAGGAGATGCCCCGTTGGTTAAACTTGCAATTTCTGTCTTTAGATTTGACATTGCACTTTTTAACCATCTGACGCTTGGTGGCCTTCCTTTTTCTTTGCAAGGTGATGCTTTACACCTTTGTATTTGTTGTGAAGGGTGTTTATGGCACTCATCACTCGAGCTATCCCCATCAAGATTTGCTGTGAAGATCACCGAGTCTTATTTGGTTGTTGGCGAGCAATCATTTTATAACACACCGTAATTTTAAAACAGGACATAAGAGATAATTAAAGAATAACTAATTATTAAAAGAAGAATTAAATGAAATGGGTTACGCCATTGCGTTCGTCTCGTAATTCTGCTTGGAATAGAGTCCAAGTTTGCGTAAATCGGACTTCGTATGAAGAAGTTATGGCCTTTGGAAGATTCAACAAAAATTCAGAATTTACATAGAAAAATACCCAGGCAGTTCGACCTGGGGGTCGACCTACCCAGGGAGGTCGACCTGGAGGTAGACCTGGGTCATAGGTCGACAAGAGGGTCGACCTCCCCCCTACAGGTCGGCCTGTTTTGGCCCAGATCCGATTTTCTTTGGCTTGTGACGTGGTTTTGGTTGTTCTGAAGGTCCGAATTGGTTACAGGTTGATATCTAAGGCCCTAAACACTTCTGTTCTCCTCTAAATATATCCCTAACCAAAACCTAAATCTCTTACATTATTCTCTAGCCTCCATTGCTCTCTCCTTCTCTAAAAATAAATCAATGGCGTCGCTACTCTACTGAAACCTAAGCTAGAACTAGTACTTCTTCTTCTTCCAATCTGAATAGGATTAAAAGAACAATTACTCTACATCAAAGGCGAGTAATTCAGTTTCAGAATACAGATTCCAGAAAACAAGACTTGCCTTTGTTTTGTAAGTTCATGATTACTTTCAGATTTAGACAACCAATTATAGTATGGACATGGAATAAAATGAATTTGGACCTATGCTTGATTTTCTATTTGGATCTATTCTTAGCCTTTATGGATCTATGACTTTGGGTTGCTTCTTATCGATCCAATCAAACCTATACAAGTTGTCAAACATAGTTTATTATTCGTGCCTTTCATGTCCATAATATTGTTCATAATCAGATCTATATGCCTGCAATGATTCTAAATCAGTTTATTCAGTTATGCTGCAATTCTATTAGATCTGTAATTCTTGTGTTTTGGGACTATCATCCATTGCCAGTTCTTATGCCTATCATTGTCATATTATTCCTATTTGTTCTTTTTTATTTGTGAATCTAGATTGACCTATAATATAGGTTGAATCGCGATATATGTACGATGGGAATACGGGGAAGATTTGGGTTATTGGGGGCATAAACATGAGATTGAAAATATTCGCATAACATAATTGGGGAAAGTAACTGAACATAACATATTTGGTGAAATGGTTAGGCAAAACTTGTAATTGACATTGGGGCATTGTTATCATTATAACTGCAAGTTTGTGTTAGTTGGCTTGTAAACCAAGTTTTGGCCATACACTGTAAACTAGAATATTAAAACTAAATTGGGCTTAACTATTAATTTGGAATGCCAAATATATGACATAGTGATTTTGGGAATGACTATTATTGCAAGTTTGGGAAGAAGGGGTATAGCCTATTTTGATTAATAACTTGAAATTTCATGTAATTGACATATTTGGCTCATAACCATGTAAATGGTTTATTGCATGTAACGGTATAATTTATATACCAAAGATTATGAACATGATTTAGAAGGAAAGTGGGCCATGACAATAATTGATTTATAATTTACATATAAATATGAAGGATAAACATGAAAATTACATGGCATAGATTGGTTCATGAAATGGTATATTTAGTATACCATTAATTGTGAGCATAATTAAAAGGATTAATATGGCATAATTAAACTGGGAATAATTTACATGTGGAATTTGTCATAAATAAGAAATATGTAAATTATAGGAAAGATGAATATGCCTAACCCGAGGTTAGACTGAGTTGTGGTGTAAAACTGCCCGGAACTGCTCGGCTGTCAAGTAACCACAACAATACATATTAATGTAGGAGGTTAGGGCATTGAGCCCAATAAGAACCGAGGTTAGACTGAGTTGCGGTGTAAAACTGCCCAGAACCGACCGGCACATCCAGTGACCGCAACAGCACCTGTCTAATGTGAGGGGTTGGTGCTTTAATGAATGAATTAATGCTATTGGCACATGCTAAGTATGGGTGGGTTAGGTTAATTGATACTTAACCAATATGACCTATGGGTGGGTTAAGTTAAATATGAATGGACAAAGGACACCTAACCAATAAGACATGGTATACGGTAGGGTTAAGTTAACTAAGGGAACACTTAACCGTTATAACATGTTTACTAAACAGATGATAGGGTTAAGTTAACTAAAGTAACACTTAACCAAAATATATAATGACTTGTGGTAGGGTTAAGTAACACAAGAGCATACACTAAACCAATATATAATGACATGTGGTGGGGTTAAGTAATACAAGAGGAAAACACTTAACCAATTATATAACACGATGTATGGAAAGGGTTAAGTTAACACGAGAGGGCAACACTTAACCAATATAACATGATTTGAGGTAGGGTCAAGATAACACCAGAAGGAAACACTTAACCAACATGACAAGACGAGTGGGTGGGTTAAGTTAACTTGAATTGATTAATGACACTTGACCAATATAACTTGATGAACGAATGGGGTTAATTTAAATGGGAAATACTTAACTAATATAACCTGAGGAATGAATAGGGTTAAGTTAATAAATCACACTTAACCAATCCAACATGATAAGTGAGAAAGGTTAAGTTAATAAGAACCACTTAACCAACATGGCATGACGAGTAGTAGGGTTAAGTACACGTCGGGTTGGTGGGTAATATTAGTAAATATATGGGCCCATAAGAACTTAACCATTATATAAACATGCCTGAATCTGTGGGAAGGTTAAGTATACGTCGGGTTGGTGGGTAATATTAGTAAATATAAGCCTACAAAACTTAACCATTATATAAATATGCTTGAATCGGTGGGAGGGTTAAGTACATATCGGGATGGTGGGTAATATTAGTAAATATAGGCCCATAAACTTAACTAGTAGGAAACCCTAGTAACTGGGACCCATTTCAGCAGTAACCCACATAGATGTATCATGGTACCCTGAGCTAGGCAGGGTGGGGCACGATTACTGGGCTGATTATAAGATGTCAAAACAATGACAGGAGGTGCATTAGTGTAGATTCCAATGGTTTACGGGCGTGCATGTACTCCGGAGTGGGAAAAAGAAGGTATTGGGTACCAGTAGTTATATACTGTGCATCTCGATTCATGTCGGGTCGCTATAGTAAGGATTGATATACCTTATGGTGGGACCAGCGCAGGGTATCTACACGCAAGAGGGGGCCGATTGACACAGACATATGGAACATTTGTACAAGTAGGGAGCCGATCGATAGGGTAGTAAGGGTACATCTAACATCTTTATGGAAATTAGGGTGATTGAGGTGGAACCCTAATAGATGTACACCTGAAGGCAACCACAACTACGGGGATTGGGATCACGTTGTAATATTTCCTTTATACAAATTACTAGTTGGGACACACGTTAGGTGGTGCAGAGATATAGAAATCAGAATAACAAGGTAGTAGTGAAGCAGAGAATAGTTAACATACGATGTTATACTTAGTTTATCTTGCCTGTTTCTTATCCTGTGTATCCTATGTTCCTTACCATCATGCTTATTTATTTATTCAATTTAATTCATGTCATGTTGTTCTTGCTTGTTCATATGCTTAAAGTAGCTGGACTAACCAGACTTATGTCTGACTTAGTTTTGTTTCGCCTCTTTTCTTCCGTTTCCCCCCAGGTTCTTAGGGAGGAAACACTTCTGCTTAGCTTGGATTACTTGTTGCTTCAAGACGATCTTGTATTGCTTTGGATTCAGTCTCATTTTAGCTATGGCTTGCTTTACTCTATTGGGGAATAAATTGTTGTTATTTTTATACTTCTTTTATACTTGGAAGCTTTTGAATCAAGACAGAAGTACTATGTATTGTTTTTAAGACAACTGTTTTAAAATCTTGACTGAACCACATTGTTTATAAAATGACTTTATTTTCCTCTGTTGTATTTGTCTGTCTTGTAATTTATCTGCATCTTTTACCTAAAATGCTCCATCGAAATTAAGGCATTGCCTTTGCGAGTGACCTTAACAGAGGTGGGGTGTTTCACTTGGTATCAGAGCTGATGGTTACTGGATCAGATAAAAGATTTGAAAAATTATTTTCAACGGTTTTAAAAGAAGCATTTTCAAAAGAATTTTTTTGTTTTAAAGGTAGATTCCCCAAAGCCATATGCATTATCTTTTGATCCTCTGTTTGAATCCTTGTTTCCTTCTTTCCTGAGTCTCCGGGGCTCCTGGCTTTTTGGAAGGTAACCTCGTCGCAGCATGGTTCCGTAGGCTCGACGAGACTACAACACTTGTCAAAGGGCAAATAAGTGCCCAACTTCCATCTATAGCCGCTGTAGTTTCACTTACGGCTAATTTTCATTCGAGCTTTATAGGATTTTCCATGCGATGGAGGTAGCTTTCAAGAGACTTGTCAACAAGTTACACAAGGATGGGAAAAATAAGAATAAGGGAATTTGGCTAAGGAGCACAACCCAAGGATGAGGAACTCATGGATATAGACTTGGTTCACAATGAAGGTAAAAAGAAAGAGGTGTAAGTGGAAGAATCAGGACAAGAAGGAAGGGAAGAATAGAAAAACCTAAGACAAGAGAAAGTGTTTTATTATGGTATAATGGGTCATATAATTAAGGACAAGGGCAAGAACAAAGGACAGGATTTTCTAGAGGGCAAGTGCATGCTCTCACTGCCAGCTACCGGAGAGAGAGGTAGAGATTAGTTTATCTTTCCGATCCTCCTGTTATTATTCTTCTTGACTTTAGCGCCTCACATTCGTTTATATCTGCTTCCATAGTTGGGTCACTACACCTTAGTACCTGTATAGTTGAAGATCCCATTACTGTCTCAAATCCAATTAGTGGTTCGGCTCATTTATCTTTGGTTTGTAAGGATTTGAGGATATCTATCGCAAGTATTGGGTTTAAGCGTAATGCTTATGTTTTTGGTTTCATGGGCTATGGGTTGATTCTAGGCATGGGTTGGTTAGCTAGTAAGGAGGGTAGTTAGACTTTTTACTTGCCTTGGGAACTCCTTCGAGATTTCGTGCGATTCTAAGGAGATCAGTTATGCTTAACTACCTAGAATCACTTGATGCATCTATCAACGATTTGCGATCCGTCAAAATAGCCCATGAGTACGAGGATGTTTTGATTAGGTTAGGGGTTGTAACACCCCGTATTTTCTGAGAATTAAAAAAAAAAGGTTAATTATGAAGAAGTTATTAAGCCTTGAAGTTTATATGCATATGAGAGAAATATATATATATATATATATATAAATTAAATAAATAAACATGCAAAAAAGGTTCAAAACAACGAATTGGAAGAGGGAATAACTGAACCGACCCATTTTTGAGGTCGACCCAAGCCCCACTGGGTCGACTAGGGGTTAATCCAGGGTGTTTGGTTATCATCCCGTGGGCCGATTCGCTCAAATGCAGATTTTGCATTTGAATGGTTCTCATGATTCAGGGTTAATCTAATGGTCCTAAATAACTTCCTACACCTATATATACATCCCTAACCTAAACCTAAATCTCATATACAATTCTCTAGCCTCCATTGCTCTCTTCCTCTCTAAAAATAGATATATCAATGGCGTCTCTACTCTGCTGAAACCTAAGCTAGGACTTGTGCTTCTTCTTCATCCAATTCTGATTAGGATTAAAAGAGAACAGCTACAACACCTTTTTCTTTTAGAATCCAACCAAGGCAAGTGCAGTTATTTTCCGATATAAACTTTAATCATAATTGTGACATGATTGTAAATCTGAATTTGAGATTGTGTATGTTCTGTTCTGATCTATTTTATTCTGTATCTCTTCTTCTTTCTGTTCTATAGCCAGGCTACTACGAGCTTGCGCCAATCTCCTAAGAGATTAACATACGCTAAAATATTTGGGACAATAAAATGAATAATGCATGAAATGGGCATGACTGATATGTGACTGATTTGAGGAAAGAACATAGGTTGAACTTGGAACTTAGGACATAAATCTAAGGCATATAATTGAACCTATGAATTGGGTTTGTGGCATAAAGAATATTGAACATACGACTTGAGAAGTTGGTTAATCTGTGACTGATTTAAGAAAAAGGACATAGGTTGTAAACTAGATTTAGATCTATGCATATTCTTTGAATTGGAAGAAGAGGAACCATGGTATGTTAACATATGACTTGAGATAAGGAGAATATGGTTTAGGTAAAAAGATTTACATTAAAGTAGGATATCTATCAAATGTGAATAATACCTAAGTAGGAGATTTTTGTCAATAGCTATATTTGGTATAATTTATATGTGAATCTTTTGTACTAGGCAAGTTGAACTAAATTGGGACATGTAAATTATGACCATAATTTGTGACATGCAAATTTAATGCAAACATGGGGATTATGATTTTAAACTATGCATTCTGAAAGCTTTTGTACAAGACTGATATTTTGTACTTGACTTCTGATATTGTGATTTGAAAGGATGTAACCAAGCTTCTGTTTGAAATAAAGTTATAATTTTTCAAGTACTGTTTATCTGTCTTGTAGTATTCTGTTTCTGTTTACTAAAATGCTCCACCAAAGTTAAGGCATTCCCTTTGTGAGTGACCTTAACGGAGGTGGGGTGTTACACTTGGTATCAGAGCTGAAGGTTACCAGATTTGATAAAAAGTTTTTGAAAACTATGTTTTAAAAGGGAAGTATTTTCAAAAGTAAAGCTTATTTTGAAAAAAAACATAATCCCCAAAAGCCATATATCTTTCTTTCGATTCTTTGTTTTGAGTTCCTTCCTCTTTCCCTTTTTGAATCTCTTCCTCCGTGTATAGATGCTTTTTCTAAGATATTTAAGGACTTCCGTGCGATGGGCGGAAAACCGCTTTATGGGACTGAGACGTTGCCGAGGCTAGAAGTTGGCTGAACGAAGTGGAGGACTTGTTGGTACCTTTGAGATAGACGATGGGAGGAAGGTTCAACCAGATGCTTGGTTAATGAAGGATGACGCTTCATTTTGGTGGAAGGTCACGAATGGAGAACGTACATGGGAGACATGGATAGGACACACGATAAGAAAGTGGATCCAAAGAAGGGCACTTGCTTCAACTGTGGTGAGATGGGACACTTCACTAGGGACTACCCGAAGAAACAAGGACAAGGGCAGAGGGCAGGACCAACTGCTGGAGGGAAGGCGAACACTCTCGAGGCTAGTGGATATGATAGGATTAGGAAAACTTTCTGTAGGAGGTTTAATTTCTTTATCTGATTGTTGAGTTAAAACTCTTTCTGATTCTGGCATTTTGATTCTTTAATCGATACTTTGCACTTTAATACTAGTATTGTTTCTGATTCCGTTGTAGTCTCAAACCCATAAGGGTTACGATTAATCTGCTTGTGATAAATTAGGGTTTGAGAGATATCTGTGTTAGGCGTCAAGTAGGACGCATACATTCTGGGTTTTATCATGCTTAGTTTTCTAAGAATCATTTGGTAATCTGATCTGTACTAGTAGTCTGTAAATATCTGAATATCTCTGATAAGGTTAAGATTTCCAGTTTTGACATTGTCTAAAGAGGTTAATCATCTGGGTGTCAATCTGATGTTGATTTCGGTCTTCGGGGTTGATACTTAGGGGAATTATTTTCTCAACCAATGTCTAATGGGAACCAAGTCTTCGTTTTATATGTACTCGCTTCCATCATTCGACTGTATCCTATCGATCGAATCTTTGAACTTTAGGTAGAAACTAATGGGTGTAAACATGTGTTTGAGACATGTTATGTTTGATGGTTGCAAGTGGATGCAAGTGGTTGCTCGTGGATGCATATACACACACTAGGCACTAGATCGGCTCGAAAAGACTCTCATACTGCATATGGATGTGTGAGCATTTTCAATTTTTGTGGATGCAAAATGATTGACTCAGCACATGGATGTTGCATTTGGATGAATGGTTATGCACTCATATAGAAATGATGTGTATCAAATAGGATTTCTTGCATACATATTTGGACTCATGACACTAACATGATTCGCATTAAGGAGGTCAACTGGATCAGTAGACCGCCTGATTTTGCATTAGATAAGAAACATATACACACACTTTGCATATGTTCATACGGCATTAGAAAACTTTTAAGGACAATGGATGCCTGTGATTGAATGGTTGAGTAGATGGATGTTGGATGTTAGGATACATTCTTCTTAACTTGAAGATTTCGGGGATGAAATCCTTTAAGGAGGGGAGAATGTAACACCCCGTATTTTCTGAGAATATTAAAAAAAAATGGTTAATTATGAAGAAGTTATTAAGCCTTGAAGTTTATATGCATATGAGAGAAATATATATAGATATATATAAAAATTAAATAAATAAACATGCAAAAAAGGTTCAAAACACCGAATTGGAAGGGGGAATAACCGAACCGGCCCATTTTTGAGGTCGACCCAAGCTCTGCTGGGTCGACTAGGGGTTAATCCATGGTGTTTGGCTATCATCCCATGGGCCGATTCGTTCAAATGCAGATTTTGCATTTGAATGGTTCTCATGATTCAGGGTTAATCTAATGGTCCTAAATAACTTCCTACACCTATATATACATCCCTAACCTAAACCTAAATCTCATATACAATTCTCTAGCCTCCATTGCTCTCTTCATCTCTAAAAATAAATAAATCAATGGCGTCTCTACTCTGCTAAAACCTAAGCTAGGACTTGTGCTTCTTCCTCCAATTCTGATTAGGATTAAAAGAGAACAACTACAACACCTTTTTCTTTTAGAATCCAACCAAGGCAAGTGCAGTTATTTTCCAATATAAACTTTAATCATAATTGTGACATGATTGTAAATCTGAATTTGAGATTGTGTATGTTCTGTTCTGATCTATTTTATTCTGTATCTCTTCTTCTTTCTGTTCTATAGCCAGGCTACTACGAGCCTGCGCCAATCTCCTAAGATATTAACATACACTAAAATATTTGGGACAATAAAATGAATAATGCATGAAATGGGCATGACCGATATGTGACTGATTTGAGGAAAGAACATAGGTTGAACTTGGAACTTAGGACATAAATCTAAGGCATATAATTGAACCTATGACTTGGGTTTGTGGCATAAAGAATATTGAACATACGACTTGAGAAGTTGGTTAATTTGTGACTGATTTAAGAAAAAGGACATAGGTTGTAAACTAGATTTAGATCTATGCATGTTCTGTGAATTGGAAGAAGAGGAACCATGGTATGTTAACATATGACTTGAGATAAGGAGAATATGGTTTAGGTATAAAGATTTACATTATAGTAGGATATCTATCAAATGTGAATAATACCTAAGTAAGAGATTTTTGTCAATAGCTATATTTGGTATAATTTATATGTCAATCTTTTGTACTAGGCAAGTTGAACTAAATTGGGACATGTAAATTATGACCATAGTCTGTGACATGCAAATTTAATGCAAACATGGGGATTATGATTTTAAACTATGCATTCTGAAGGCTTTTGTACAAGACTGATATTTTGTACTTGAATTCTGATATTGTGATTTAAAAGGATGTAACCAAGCTTCTGTTTGAAATGAAGTTATAATTTTTCAAGTACTGTTTATATGTCTTGTAGTATTCTGTTTCTGTTTACTAAAATGCTCCACCAAAGTTAAGGCATTCCCTTTGTGAGTGACCTTAACGGAGGTGGGGTGTTACAGGGGTTTTCCCCTTAAAACTCGAGATAGACTTCTGCATATGTCTAGTTGACAATACAAAGCCAGTTATGCGATCAATGATAGTTTTGGAGCAAGATTGGCAAGGATAGCCAGGGTCGGTTAAGTGCTCAATTGTTTGGTTGTTTTGCTAGTATCATCTCACATAAATCGTCCAAATTCGAAGGAGGTATTCCTTGGGTGCTTGTCTGATATTGGTTTAGGCCTTTGGGGCTTGTACCAGAGGGATGTCAAGTTCGACTAGGATGGTTTGCATGAGAGATATCGACCCTCAGATTTGTGACATGATGGATAAGCTAAGTAGAAGAGAGACCTCTAATCATCTTAGTATATACACTTGGTATCATGGTTAACACCTGTTTATCTTGGAAAGTTAGTTTGACTACATTGGATACCCTCTAGCATAGTAAGTGATCGAGGTCCTATCTTTACTAGTGGGTTTTGGGAAATGGAGTTCAAGAAGCTACGCAAATCGTGAAGTTAAGACAGTCAGAGCAATATGGAGTGAAGCTCAAGAAGATGCGACTTAGAAGACCGAAGACTAGATACGCACATCATACCCTTTCTGGGGCTATATCCTTGATCTCTCTTTTTCTGTAAAGTTTATTTGCTAGTCTCTATCTTTTAAGTATATCCTCTCGATCCTATCCTCGATCCTTTGGTAGAAGCCAATGGATGCAAACATGTGTTTGAAACATGTTATGTTTGGTGGATGCAAGTGGATGTAAGTGCTTGCTAGTGGTTGCTCATGGATGTATATACACACATTAGGCACTAGACCGGCTCAGTCACTTTCATATTGCATATGCATGAGTGAATTTTTATATATATGAATTGAAACTTGATGTTTTATCATATGGATGTTGCATTTGTATGAATGATTATGCACTCATGTAGAAGTTATAAAGTACGATTAGGAATAATTGCATACATGATGGACTCATGGCACTGACATAATTCACATTTAGGAGGTCAACTGAATCAGTAGACCGCCTGATTTTGCATTTGGGTAAGGACACATACACAAACTATGCATATGTTCATGAAAAACATTAGAAACCTTTTTAAGGAAAATGGATGTCTGTGATTGAATGGCTGAGTAGATGGATGTTGGATGATAGGATATACATTCTTCTTAACTTGAAGATTTCGGGGACGAAATCCTTTAAGTAGGGGGGAATGTAACACCCCGTAATTTTAAAACAGGACATAAGAGATAATTAAAGAATAACTAATTATGGAAAGAAGAATTAAATGAAACGGGTTACGCCATTGCGTTCGTCTCGGAATTCTGCTTGGGATAGAGTCCAAGTTTGCGTAAATCGGACTTCATATGAAGAAGTTACGGCCTTCGGAAGATTCAACAAAAATTCAGAATTTACATAGAAAAATACCCAGGCAGGTTGACCTGGGGGTTGACCTACCCAGCGAGGTCGACCTGGGGGTCGACCTAGGCCATAGGTCGACCAGGGGGTCGACCTCCCCCCTACAGGTCGACCTATTTTGGCCCAGATCCGATTTTCCTTGGCTTGTGACGTGGTTTTGGCTGTTCTGATGGTCCAGATTGGTTCTAGGTTGATATCTAAGGCCCTAAACACTTTTGTTCTCCTATAAATACATCCTTAAGCCAAAACCTAAATCTCTTACATTATTCTCTAGCCTCTATTGCCCTCTCCTTCTCTAAAAATAAATCATTGGCGTCGCTTCACTGCTGAAACCTAAGTTAGAACTAGTACTTCTTCTTCTTCCAATCTGAATAGGATTAAAAGAACAATTAGTCTACATCAAAGGCGAGCAATTCAGTTTCAGAATACAGATTCCAGAAAACAAGACTTGCCTCTATTTTGTAAGTTCACGATTACTTTCAGATTTAGACAACCAATTATAGTATGGACATGAAAGGCTTGAATAATGAACTAGGTTCGACAACTTGTATAGGTTCGATTGGATCGATAAGAAGCAACCCAAAGTCATAGATTCACAAAGGCTAAGAATAGATTCAGTTATGTTGTAATTCTATTAGATACGTAATTCTTGTGTTTTGGGACTATCATCTTGTGCCAGCTCTTATGCCTATCATTGTCATATTATTCCTATTTGTTCCTTTTTATTTGTGAATCTAGATTGACCTATAATCTAGGTTGAATCGCGATATACGTACGATGGGAACACGGGAAGGTTTGGGTTATTGGGGCATAAACATGAGATTGAAAATATTGGCATAACATAATTGGGGAAAGTAACTGAACATAACATATTTGATGAAATGGTTGAGCAAAACATGTAATTGACATTGGGGTATTGTTATCATTATAACTGCAAGTTTGGGTTAGTTGGCTTGTAAACTAAGTTTTGGCCATACACTATAAACTAGAATATTAAAACTAGATTGGGCTTAACTATTGATTTGGAACACCAAATATATGACATAGTGATTTTGGGAATGACTATTATTGCAAGTTTAGGAAGACAGGGCATAGCCTATTTTGATCAATAACTTGAAATTTCATATATTTGACATATTTGGCTCATAACCATGTAAATGGTTTATAGCATGTAACGGTATAAATTATATACCGAAGATTATGAACATGATTTAGAAGGAAAGTGGGCCATGACAATAATTGATTTATAATTTACATATAAATATGAAGGATAAACATGAAAATTACATGGCATAAATTGGTTCATGAAATGGTATATTTAGTATACCATTAATTGTGAGCATAATTAAAAGGATAATTATGGCATAATTAAGCTGGGAATAATTTACATGTGGAATTTGTCATAAATAAGAAATATGTAAATTGTAGGAAAAATGAATATGCCTAACCCGAGGTTAGACTGAGTTGTGGTGTAAAACTGCCCGGAACCGCCCAACTGTCCAGTAACCACAACAATACATATCTAATATGGGAGGTTAGGGCATTAAGTTCAATAAGAACCCGAGGTTAGACCGAATTGCGGTGTAAAACTGCCCGGAACCGACCGGCACATCCAGTGACCGCAGCAATACCTGTCTAATGTGGGTGGTTGGTGCTTTAATGAATGAATTAATGCTATTGACACATGCTAAGTATGGGAGGGTTAGGTTAATTGATACTTAACCAATATGACGTATGGGTGGGTTAAGTTAAACATGAATGGACAAAGGACACCTAACCAATAAGACATAATATAGGGTAGGGTTAAGTTAACTAAGGGAACACTTAACCGTTATAACATGTTAACTAAACATATGATAGGGTTAAGTTAACTAAAGTAACACTTAACCAAAATATATAATGACTTGTGGTAGGGTTAAGTAACACAAGAGGATACACTTAACCAATATATAATGACATGTGGTGGGGTTAAGTAATACAAGAGGAAAAAACTTAACCAATTATATAACACGATGTATGGAAAGGGTTAAGTTAACACGAGAGGGCAACACTTAACCAATATAACATGATTTGAGGTAGGGTCAAGTTAACACCAGAAGGAAACACTTAACCAACATGACAAGACGAGTGGGTGGGTTAAGTTAACTTGAACTGATTAATGACACTTGACCAATATAACTTGATGAACGAATGGGGTTAAGTTAAATAGGAAATACTTAACCAATATAACCTGATAAATGAACAAGGTTAAGTTAATAAATCACACTTAACCAATCCAACATGATAAGTGAGAAAGGTTTAAGTTAAAAAGAACCACTTAACCAACATGGCATGACGAGTAGTAGGGTTAAGTACACATCGGTTGGTGGGTAATATTAGTAAATATATAGGTCCACAAAAACTTAACCATTATATAAACATGCTTGAATCCATGGGAAGGTTAAGTATACGTTGGGTTGGTGGGTAATATTAGTAAATATAGGCCCACAAAACTTAACCATTATATAAACATGCTTGAATCGGTGGGAGGGTTAAGCACATAACGGGTTGGTGGATAATATTAGTAAATATAGGCCCACAAACTTAACTAGTAGGAAACCCTAGTAATGGGGACCCATTTCAGCAGTAACCCGCATAGATGTATCATGGTACCCTGAGCTAGGTAGGGTGGGGCATGATTACTGGGCTGATTTTAAGCGGTCAAAACAACGGCATGGGGTACGTCAGTGTAGGTTCCGACGGTTTACGGGCGTGCACGTACTCCGGAGTGGGAAAAAGCAGGCACTGGGTACTAGTAGTTATACACTGTGCATCTTGATTCGTGTCGGGTTGCTATCGTAAGGATTGATACACCTTATGGTGGGACTAGCGCAGGGTATCTACACGCAAGAGGGGGCCGATTGACACAAACACGTGGAACATTTGTACAAGTAGGGAGTCGATCGATAGGGTAGTAAGGGTACATCTAACATCTTCATGGAAATTAGGCTGATTGAGGTGGAACCCTCATAATAGATGTACACTTGAAGGCTACCACGATTGCGGGGATTGGGATCATGTTGTAATATTATCCTTTATACAGATTACTAGTTGGGACAATCGTTAGGTGGTGCAGAGATATAGAAATCAGAATAACAGGGTAGTAGCGAAGCAGAGAATAGTTAACATGCGATGTTATACTTAGTTTATCTTGCTTGTTTCTTATCCTGTGTATCCTATGTTCCTTATCATCATGCTTATGTCTTTATTCAGTTTAATTCATGTGATGTTGTTCTTGCTTGTTCATATGCTGAAAGTAGCTGGAATTACCAGACTTATGTTTGACCTAGTTTTGTTTCGCCTCTTTTCTTCCGTTTCACCCCAGGTTCTCAGGGAGGAAACACTTCTGCTTAGCTTGGATTACTTGCAAGATCATCATGTATTACTTTGGATTCTGTCTCATTTCATCTATGGCTTTCTTTACTCTATTGGGGAATAAATCACTGTTATTTTTATGCTTCTTTTATACTTGGAAGTTTTTTTAATCAAGATAGAAGTACTATGTATTGTTTTTAAGACAACTGTTGTAAAAGCTTGACCGAACCACATTGTTTATAAAATGACTTTATTTTTCCTCTGCTTTATTTGTCTGTCTTGTAATTTATCTACATCTTTTACCTAAAATCCTCCATCGAAATTAAGGCATTCCCTTTGTAAGTGACCTTAACAGAGGTGGTGTGTTTCACATTTAGTGGCCTGTAATCAAAATCGATTTTAGCAACTTTGAATAATTTAAACAAGAGTTTGCAAACGTATAATTTAGGCAAGCAACTTTACTACTTTCATTCGTATGTACAAAGTTTGATTACAATGCATGGAAAACATTTAAAACTTTTTACAAGAGATATGAATGAAAAATTAGGTAAAGTAGCGATGGAGATGGTTACTATTCCATGCTCTGGGAATTTCATCTCCGTCCGTTTTTTTTAACTTGAAGGTGCCATGTAGGAGCTTTTGGCTTATGATGAAGGGTCCTTCCCAATTCGGCCCAAAGACTCTTGTCCCAGTCACGATTCTTTTCAATACAAGGTCTCCATGTGTAAGGCGGGTTGATGCATGGGTCGACGCGGTTGGTGGTGGGTCGACCCACCTACATGTAGGTTTGGTTCTTAGCTATGATTTTGGACTATTTTCTTTTTACATTCATTCGCTGACTCAACTTGAGGCGTATGGTTGGACTTATAAATTTAATATCTAATGTTTTAAAATTATCCAAGTTAATCTATAAATATACTGTCTACCATTCTCATTTTCTTGCACACAATAATTTTTCCTACTTCTGCCAAAATATGTTCTCCGATTAAACAAGAAAATAATGAGGTGCTGCCGGAAGATCAATTAAAAGGGATAATTCTAACAACAACTACTTTCTCAAATACTATTTCTGAATCAAGCATACATCTCTGTGAGTTTGAGTTATTTTTAGATTAACATCTAAAAATTATTATGAAAATAAATAGTTTTGGATCAGGAATAAAAAGTACATATAAGTTATATGCTGCTCTTTTCCTGTTAATTATCTATTCAGTTTTACAGTTAATATATGTTCATGTATACATCTATCTTCCTTATCCCCTTTTTTATCTTTTATTTATTTACAATCTTTTATATGCCTATTCTATACGGCTTGAGTTTGATTCTATTCTCCTCCTTTTCCTTCTTATTATACGATGAGTCTAGGCCATCGGGAGCCTTGGCCCTTTCCCTTGCATTGCGTATAATTGAAATAAATTGGAATAAGATGAAATGATAGTAAAAAGGAGAAACTGAGGCATATTATAACTTGAGGACCTTTGATTGTAAATTTTGGATTACATTAAAAGGAAAGAATAGAATAACACATTAATCTGAGCAGATTGGACTTAATTTAAGATTAAGTAAATAACATGTTATGAGAAAATAAAAGTATCAGATGTAAATTAAATAAAACGAGTTACTTTAATTATATACATCTGAGCAGGTGCGTGTTTTAGTGGAGGGTTGAACACAGAATAACATTTAGAGGAAATGTCATTTACAATCGTACTTATTAATGAACTTAAACCTGCTAAGTTAAACCTGTTAATTAATAATCTAAGAGGTCCTAGGTTTTGTTGTTTGTATCCGGTTTTGGGTCTCTCAAAATCCTAGTTACACGGGGGCACAAGCATAGGAGGAGACTTGTTTCGAGTTGTGTGGAACCTGTATAAACTAGTATCCCTTGTTGGTATCTTAGGAAGGGCCTCGCACTAAGTAAGGGCCAGGGCACGCTTTATTGATCTGGATATTAAGAGGTTCAAAGGTGAAGGTGGGTATGGCGCGTTCCGGCGAAGTTATGAGCGTGCATGTGTCCAATTAGGGAACTAAGCCGCTGTAACACCAACAGATAGGTTTGTGTCCTATAAGTCATCTAGTTAAGGACTGATACACCCTACTACATGGGCTGGCACAGGGTATTTGCATAGTAGGGAGACGATCGTGTGGGTATTTATTAGGGTAAAACCTAATCTTGATATACTAGTTAGTTGGTTCAGAAAACTTGTTCTTGGGATATAAATCAGAATCTTTCTTTATCTATACCTTGCCTTATTATCTCGTTACCTCATACTTGTATATTTTACCATACTTTCTCTTTCAGTATTATTTACATGTCTTGATACCTCTTATCTCTTTCTTATGGTAAAAATTACTAGAACTCACCAGACTTCTTATCTGACCTATTTTGTTTTCATTTCTCTCTCTTCCTTTCCCCCACAGGTTCTTAGGGTGGTGTTCAGTAGTGACCGTGATTTTCAGATTGGATTTATGACTCTTTGTATTGCTTCAACTTCTATTCTACCTTGTTATGGCCTTTGAGTAGGGATATGCTTTTATGGTTTTGTACTCTGATGGGTTGTTTCCTAAGACAAACGGTTTTAGTTATTGTTTTTTGTTATTTGAGAAATGTAATGATGTGATGTTGTAATGGAGATTTGAAATAATGGTTTTCATTTCATTTACTAACAAAAATTTCTTTTCGCTGCATTTTACATTCTATCTTGTGAAATTTAGTTACTGTATACTTAATGCTCTTCAAAGAACTTAATTCATTTTCATATGGTTGATAATAAGAGACGTGCGGGTGTCACACTTAATCTATCTCTTGATTCATTTTCATTCTTATGTTTCGCTCTTTTCGGAGATGAATTTTTTTAAGTGGAGGAGTACGTAACGACTCAGAAATTTACCCATTGTTATATAGCGAAATTTTGTTAGTTTAAATATAACTAAATTAAATTTTGTGTTATGTACAATGGGTTTGAATTATTGAAATTAAAATGAAAATTTAAAGAAGAATTTTTATTCGATTTGAAATTTAATGTAGAATCAATCGCTAATAATATGGTAAAAATATTGTTTCTGAATTATAAATATTTTTTGAAAAAGCATTCCGGGAAATTTTATAATTGAAACATCAACATTCATTTCATCAAATTTCGATATCGCTAGCTTCGTTTAAATAAATTTATATAATCTATTTACGGTGGCAAAAACTGATATTTTGATAATAATTAATTTTCATACAAACATTAAATACTATCTTCAATGTGTTATCCTGTTCGTATAAACACATCGAACATGACGGTATGATATTCCGATTATTTGGACTTTTGGTTTGAACTTTTCGATTTTGGACATACGGTGTCCGCATTATAAAATCATCACAGTTTTATTTATTAGCCTATATCAGTTTTATTTAAATCACAAAATTATCGGATGGAAAACTAGAAAAAATATATTAAACTAGGTTATTTGTTGGAATTCAAATTTGGTCACGTGACCTTGTGAATGAATAGGTTAAATGTTAGATCCAAAATCCCTGGAGAAAGAAAAACATATCTAAATCTTTCCACTTTGAACTTCTCCTTTCATTCTCTCTTAGCCATTTAATCTCCATATTTTGAAAAAACTAGCTACAGTTAATTTAAAAAAAATTCTTCTCTTCACAAATCACGCATGCCTCTCTCCAATCCTCCGTAAATCCACCTACCCCGCTATGACGACCCCATTTCCCGTTCTCACGGAGACAAGGGTTATGTTTTGAATATAACACAGAAACAGATAATAGCAGAACAGAATTAAATAAATACACCAGATAATGAACAATAGAATATACTGGATAAAAGTAATCATCAGAGTTACACAGTATGCAGGATCTTACTTAGTACAAATACAGTTCAGCTATACATAAATGTCTACAGCGGAAAACAAACAAAATATGTACAATAGGAGCTGAACAGCATAAAAAGAGATAAATGATAGAATCCATCTTCAGCTCCAGCTATCCAAAAAGAACCAGCTAAACCTGAATACAAGGCTGCCCATGTAGAAAAAGGGGCACCCGAGTTTGAAAGTGAAACAAACTACGAGTCAGTCATGGGACTGGTATGAGAAGTCTACTCAACACATATGTAATATGGCTAATCACAGGACCACGCCACTTTCGTGGAACGGGTTTACTCCATTGGATTGCCAGTGCTTTAAAACAAATCTTTCTTTTAAAACAACGCAATGCATTTTATAAAAATGAAGCCATTATAAGACTCAGTTCCCATCACACAATGCAACGCAAACCGGAGGATAGAGTTTTACCTTATAATGGCCAAAATATGATTGATACGAATAAAATAAAAGCATTTGATATTATGTCTAGTGTTTATATGTTTCAAAAACAATTTCAATCATAACTATCAATCATAGACGGCATGGGTACCATATATCATGTCGCCATATATATATACAATCAAAACCGCACGATGTCATATTTGGAAATTGGATTTCCGTCCTGAACCAAGGCAAAAGATAGTCCTTACCGACTTCGAGACAATCTAGCCTACCATGTCTCAGGATCAGAGCTCGAGTGACCTTAGGAGCGACAGGGCCGGTTCACCGATGTGGATTAAAATGCCTGAGCAATACGTTTCCCCGCCCTTTGGGGCGCAAACGAGCCAACGAATGACTCCAGCGGACCCGGATCGTCCGATCAAACCGAGGCGCCTCGCAACAGCAACAACCACATAGGTGAAAAGTATATAAATGTCAGGGCTGGTAGGTCACTGACACCACCCTAGCTAGAAAGAAACGCATGCCCTCCCTGAGGTCCTTCCTCCCGTTTCTGGTTCATACCGGGGTGTGAGGCTCGCGAATTCACGTTATACACAAAGCTACGCCACACAGGCGGTGCTTTGATCATCTCCACAAGGCTTTGCTTTTCAACAGAAGCCCTGATCACTGCATCTTAGCATGCCACACAGGCAATTCATGCCATGCGAGTGATGTCCATCGATATACAACCTCTGAGCTCGTGCGTCTCAGAGAAGGGCGTTAAGCAAAAGAATAAATTCTCCGCCGCCAAACAGATGTATATTTAATAGAGATCAATCAACATAGAATAAAATCCAATGTCAGACACACCGTCCATTTACAAGTCCGTTCTGGGTCTGAACAAAACCGGAGGCACTAAGTACCTCGCAAACCCTTCGATCACCACGTACGTCTGGACGATCACCACTCATTATCCATATTTCGGGATGCCTCCCAATCAGGACCTCGGTTACCATCCAAACGAGGTGAAGATCTCCGGTCTTCGACCACTGTCTTCATCTTCGACTTTCAATCGTCAGTCAATTATTTGAAATGAGAATTAACTCGGCCTTTTCAATTAATTCACGTATATTAAGAATTTCAAATCAATTTATTTCAATGGTTAAATCATTCGACAACACCAATTTTGTTTTTTAATGTAATTTTCACACCAAACACAATCAATCATCAAATACCACATAAATCGAGCAAATTCAGTTTATTTCCATTCCACATCGTTTATGATATTTTATAACGATTTATCGCTATTTTTATTTATTTTAAAATAGCCAATTTATTCAAAACGACGCTTCGGGCCATAACGCGGCCGTGCCGTTGTTTTTCTTCAGATTTGATTTACACATATCTGAAAACCTAACCGTTGGATCTTAACAAAATTTACATCATTAGAAAGGTCTTTTCAAAAGGAATCCAACGGTTCCAATTTCGGGAAAATCCGACAGTCGGATCTCCCGGTACAATCGTTTGAAGTTTCGATTTCAAAATACGAACTACAGCGTCGTTATTCGATTAAATATAATTATATATATAAATATAATCGTTTCTGGCGCTGTTTTTCTTCAGATTTGAATTAAACATTCCAGACAATCCAATCGTTGGATTTTTACAAAGTTGGTGCCGTTGGAAAGATATTTCCAAGGCGAACCTAACGGTTGCGGTTTCGGGAAAATCGAATGGTCGGATTTCCCGCACTAGTTGTTTGAAATCACGGTTTCAAAATACGAACTGCACGGCCTCGTTTCGTTTTAATTTTATTTATATTTATATATTTATAAAAATATAGTTCATTCAACAATTTCAATATCGTTTTCACTTCAAATATTTCACTAACGCCTTAAAATTTTGGAAAATTTCGCCATAACCTCCTTTGTACGGGAGGGCTGGGAAAATTCCCAAATAGCCACACGGGCGTCTCATGTCAAAAAGAAAAAGAAAAAGCCAAGCGGCTAGCCAACAGGCTCATAAAATCATCACCCAAACAAAACAGTAAATGTGTACCTATTTGTCAGGCACAAAATTTTATTCCTCTTCTCTAGCCACTTTGCTATAACCTGTTCAATAAATATGCATGTACATATATATAGTTCTTATCACTTAACATTTTCTATTTAACTTCATATTTGATTCCATCTAGTTTAAAAACACTATTCATTCTAATGTTGCATGTATGGGCAAAAAGGCATATCATTAGCTAATTAATGAATATTTCAACTCATATTTTTTTTTTGAACGAGTTGCTATTTTTAACACTTCACATTTCAACGATTCATGTATATACTAAAAATGTGATTTTTATAGTAAAACAATTCATTTCAAAACACTATTATTTTATATAGGTGATAAAAAGGTGATTTTTATTATAAAACAATTCATTTCAAAATATGAATACCATTCAACACATGAATTTCTAATCAACGAATGAATATCGATTCAACACATGAAGGTTTTCTATAGTTTCTATATGTATATAGATAAAAATGTGATTTTTATATTTGAAACGCGAATACCATTCAACACATGAATTTTATTCAAAATTTCTGCAACATAACGGCAGGGTAGTTAAAACCGGGACCGTCCCTAGTACGGCTCCTCGCTCTACCTTAAAACCTCGCGGTTTTTGACAATGGGAATCATGCATCTAGTTCGCACGCAGGCGGCATGTATATATTTATTTCATTTCCACAAACTAATCCTATGTGGTTTCAACCAAATATTTTTCAACCACAAACGGGTATTTTTCAACCACAATCAATCAATATCAACCACAAACAATCCCCAACAACCATTCGCTATCAATCAATTTTCACACCAATCACAATCAATAAATATCGTCCATGGTTTGTGGACGAGGGGCGTATATATATATATATATTTATATAGCAATTCACTTTTATTTCAACACATATATATTTATTACAACGCATATATAACTTATACATCGAACGTACAACTTATACAATGCTTATACAAGAGGTGTACAACGCTTATATAACTCATACATCGACTATATAATTTATACATCGTCGTTTTCCATATTGTTTTTAAATCAGAAATCTCACATTGGGTTCCACTCCACCAAAAATAGCAGAAGGCTCAGAAAAATACGCGGTCTCTTCTAAAATGTAGAAGACGTCCACACGGTCACGATGTTTCCTGTTTCATCGAATTTCATTAACACAACAAAAAGATATGATTTTTCAAAGTTTGCAACGGTTTTAAACTGTTAAAATCAGTTTAAAAATAAAACAGCCGATACCTTTCAGAAATGTTCAAAACTAGGTTTGAAGTTTTCGTGCAATCCGTGAATCGATAGCTCGATCGGGCTACGCCGTGTCGAAGAGGGAGGAGAGAGCTTCCCGCGCAGGGGGGTGTGGTGGAGTTCGATCGCCTGAGGTGGTGGCGGCGGCGACTTGAACGTCGCGACTTCTCGACGTCCGTTCTCCCCCAATACTCCACGAAAAAAATCCAAACCAGTGATGTATTTGAAGCTTGTCTCGAGCTCTTCAAAATCTTCAACTGGAGCTCTTGAAATTATTGAGTGGATTGATCAGAAAATGGACGGGAAGGCTATGAACATTTTCCGCCTTCGATCGGGGAGAGAGAAAAGGAATTTTTTTTTTATAAAAATTCTGATTGGTCGGGGAAGTTTTAAAGGGGTTTTCTGACGCGACCACCAATCTAAACCCAATGACTGTCGTCCCTAGCGTTTTTCCCCCATTCCGAACACAATAGGATATGTTTCGAAGGCCCATTCGAATGTTCTGGTCAGTTTCCATTCAAATTAAAATATAAAACATTCAATATTCAATTTGAACGTGCATTACAATTTGCCAGGGCCACAAACTGATTCGAAAAATTCCAGAAAAATAAATCTAGCTATGTTTTGATGATACGGTCCCAACAAAACTAGTTTTGTTGAATTCTGAGACTGTTTGCAAAAAGGCCCATTTTTGGTCGATCCAATTTAACAGTAATTGACCAAAACACATCCTCCTTTGCCACGCTCACATACTAGCTTCGAAAATTATGAAATTTGAAACCTAGCGATAACTTCGCATCCTGGATCCAACAAAAGTGGTTTCGTCTAATTCCGAGGTTATATGCAAAATGGCCAATTTCACGGGCTATATAAATTCCATAGCGACCTTTCTGAAAATTCATTTGGCCATAACTTTTACTTTCCGTTATGAAAATTCGATTATTCAGATTCGTTAGAAAGGTATTCACTAACAGATTTAAATATTTTTGGTTTCACTAAAATCTGTTTTGTTTTGCACCCGGTACAGTCCGACAAAGTTTGAATTCAATTTTTGAAACTTCAGCGCCATTTCAGGCCTTGTTTATAATTATTATTAATTATATTCGTTTTCAATTGTCGATTCAAACTCAGTTTTCATTGCCATTATTTAAAATATTTATTTTAAATATTTAAAATCCATTATTTTAGCCAATTTAAAATTTTTAAATTGGTTCCGATTTTCTGGGTCGTTACAATCTCCCCCACTTAAAACTTTTCGTCCCCGAAAAGGAACAAAGTCGAAAGTGGTTTGATTAATTAACTCTACGTTCGATCTGGCTTCAATTCTCCAACTTTTCAGTTTATGAGAAATTTCAAATTCTTCAAAAATTTGGCTAACACCCGGAATTTTCGAAAAATTTCGCCATAACCTCCTTTGTACGGTGAGTGGTTTGGAAATTAATTGGGCCGTATTAGGTACCCAATAAATCCTAATAAGCATACACATATTTATAGTGATATATTCTGGTGTTTACAGGGGAGCATGTACTGATAATAACTCCAGAGAATAAATTCTCGTCACCCTTCCCCCCGTGCGGGAAATAAATAGTTCATGTGCCGTATCTAATAACTAGAGAGATGTGATTATTGTCAACTCCAGACCCGTGTGGGTTTTTTATTAATCTGGCAATTTTATCTTTACAATTTAAATAGTCCATGTCAGTCATCAGTTTAACCTGTAAAATATAGTCATCGCCATACAAGCCTCTCGCCCGTATGGTAAATCTTCCACCTCGTCACACAAGCTCCAAATTCTTATGTGGAATATGATGAAGTATGCCTATCTTCTGAAGTATGCCATGTAATGTAGTTCAAAATTAATTGTTACTATCCTATGGCAATGTTTATTATTTCACACAGAAAAACCAGCACTCCGCATCCAATGGCATTCACAGGAGTCGATATAATAATATTTCGCATCCAACTCATTAAGGTTTACCTATTTGTCGGGCACGCAAATAAAATCTTTACTCAACAGCTAATCCAGTTACCTGTCCAAACATATATAATACACATGTATATATATTTTTATTTATTTTCTAACCAGTTCAATGTGTGATATAAATGAATAAATCCTACCATTATTCCATTGTTGATTAAATTAACTTTGGTTTCAATCATTCAATTAACCAAATTTACTATCACACAACACAACCAACAAGCAATTTGTTTTTAACTTTTTAAAAATATACTAATTAATTCCTATACTCTTTTACAATCATTCAGACTATAGAATTAGAAGTGCACATCCATGGAGAGAAAATAACAATAGAATAGAGAATTAAATGGCAATGCAAAGTATGGTAAATATACCTTGCACCGGAGTCAAATAGAGATATCCACTCGGCATCTAGGATAAGCTTTCTGAATGCTCTCCTCAGTTTCCCAAGTACAATCTCGCGGATCTCCACTCCATTGCACTTTGACCAAGTGAACCTTCTTGTTCCTCAGCTCTTTGGTTTCTTTGCCGATGATCTTGAGCGGCTCTCTTCTCACAGCTAATTCGGGGGTAATTTCAATGTCCTGTTGAGCTGCTTCTTCCACGATCAAGTCTGGATCATGAACGTGCTTTCGAAGTTGAGATATATGAAATACATCATGAACTCCAGGCAACCAATCAGGCAATTTAACCCTATAAGCGAGAGTTCCGATCCGTTCCAGAATAGGAAATGGACCAATGAATTTGGGTGCTAACTTTCTAGTTTTACCGAACCGGATAACTCCTCTCATCGGCGATACTTTCAAATATACATAGTCGCCAACCGCAAAGGATATATCTCTTCTCCTCCTATCGGCATAGCTCTTTTGTCGGCTCTGAGCGGCGAGTAATCGCTTCTTAATAAAATCGACTTTGTCGGCAGCTTCTCGAATCATATCAGGACCCAACACAAGTCTGTTTCCGGGTTCGACCCAACAAGCAGGAGATCGGCACGGTCTACCATATAATGCTTCGAATGGCGACATTGTCAGACTCGCCTGGTAGCTGTTGTTATAAGAGAATTCAGCCAAATGTAGATGGTCTTCCCATGATCCACCGAAGTCTAAAACACAAGCCCGCAATAGATCTTCTAAGATACGATTTACCCTCTCAGTCTGACCGTCTGTCTGAGGATGATAAGCGGTGCTCAAGTTCAACTTTGTTCCCAACTCGACTTGAAATGCTTCCCAGAATTTGCTAGTGAATATTGTATCTCTATCACTGACTATACTGAGCGGCACTCCATGTAGTCTAACTATTTTCCTGAAGTATATCTGCGCCAGACTCTGAGCAGTTCTGTTT
Organism: Allium sativum; assembly: GCA_030737875.1. NCBI lineage: Eukaryota > Viridiplantae > Streptophyta > Magnoliopsida > Asparagales > Amaryllidaceae > Allium > Allium sativum. Next base: position 220,402,226 of record CM060918.1, on the reverse strand, counting down.
GATCTGACAGGTATAAAATGGGCGGTCTTCGTGAAGCGATCTACGATCACCCAAATACTGTCATTTTCTTTTCTGGTTATCCCTCAACTTCAAACCATCAAAGATCTTTTCAGCCGAACGAATCCAAGCCTGTGTCTTCATAATAGATTCTTCACCAGAGAACGGTATTCCACCCATATTTCGATATTTGATTAATAGGGCCTCAATATCCGGTTCTGCATTCCTTCTGTTTCTGACACTCATTTTCTAGTACTTCTGCAAACAACAGATCAAGTGTCAGGTCACAGAAAAGATAATTTAAAATATAGAGACAAATACTTGAATGTAAATGTGTCTATCTAGGTGTTGTTTCATTCTGCTACTCATACTAGGATATTACTGATCCTATCTGTATAGAGTTACCCATCCTAGAACACTACTGGTTCTATTTCTGACAAGTTCGTTCAAATGTTATATTCCAGAACTAAGCTTAACCAAAGCTCTGATACCACGTTATGACGACCCCATTTCCCGTTCTCACGGAGACAAGGGTTATGTTTGGAATATAACACAGAAACAGATAATAGCAGAACAGAATTAAATAAATAAACCAGATAATGAACAATAGAATATACTGGATAAAAGTAATCATCAGAGTTACACAGTATGCAGGATCTTACTTAGTACAAATACTGTTCAGCTATACATAAATGTCTACAGCGGAAAACAAACAAAATATGTACAATAGGAGCTGAACAGCATAAAAAGAGATAAATGATAGAATCCATCTTCAGCTCCAGCTATCCAGAAAGAACCAGCTAAACCTGAATACAAGGCTGCCCATGTAGAAAAAGGGGCACCTGAGTTTGAAAGTGAAACAAACTACGAGTCAGTTATGGGACTGGTATGAGAAGTCTACTCAACACATATGTAATATGGCTAATCACAGGACCACGCCACTTTCGTGGAACGGGTTTACTCCAATGGATTGCCAGTGCTTTAAAACAAATCTTTCTTTTAAAACAACGCAATGCATTTTATAAAAATGAAGCCATTATAAGACTCAGTTCCCATCACACAATGCAACGCAAACCGGAGGATAGAGTTTTACCTTATAATGGCCAAAATATGATTGATACGAATAAAACAAAAGCATTTGATATTATGTCTAGTGTTTATATGTTTCAAAAACAATTTCAATCATAACTATCAATCATAGACGGCATGGGTACCATATATCATGTCGCCATATATATATATATATACAATCAAAACCGCACGATGTCGTATTTGGAAATTGGATTTCCATCCATAACCAAGGCAAAAGACAGTCCTTACCGACTTCGAGACAATCTAGCCTACCATGTCTCAGGATCAGAGCTTGAGTGACCCTAGGAGCGACAGGGCCGGTCCACCGATGTGGATTAAAATGCCTGAGCAATACGTTTCCCCGCCCTTTGGGGCGCAAACGAGCCAACGAATGACTCCATCGGACCCGGATCGTCCGATCAAACCGAGGCGCCTCGCAACAGCAACAACCACATAGGTGAAAAGTATATAAATGTCAGGGCTGGTAGGTCACTGACACCACCCTAGCTAGAAAGAAACGCATGCCCTCCCTGAGGTCCTTCCTCCCGTTTCTGGTTCATACCGGGGTGTGAGGCACGCGAATTCACGTTATACACAAAGCTACGCCACACAGGCGGTGCTTTGATCATCTCCACAAGGCTTTGCTTTTCAACAGAAGCCCTGATCACTGCATCTTAGCATGCCACACAGGCAATTCATGCCATGCGAGTGATATCCATCGATATACAACCTCTTAGCTCGTGCGTCTCAGAGACGGCGTTAAGCAAAAGAATAAATTCTCCGCCGCCAAAAAGATGTATATTTAATAGAGATCAATCAACATAGAATAAAATCCAATGTCAGACACACCGTCCATTTACAAGTCCGTTCTGGGTCTGAACGAAACCGGAGGCACTAAATACCTCGCAAACCCTTCGATCACCACGTACGTCTGGACGATCACCACTCATTATCCATATTTCGGGATGCCTCCCAATCAGGACCTCGGTTACCATCCAAACGAGGTGAAGATCTCCGGTCTTAGACCACCGTCTTCATCTTCGACTTTCAATCGTCGGTCAATTATTTGAAATGAGCATTAACTCGGCCTTTTCAAATAATTCACGTATATTTAGAATTTCAAATCAATTTATTTCAATGGTTAAATCATTCGACAATACCAATTTTGTTTTTTTAATGTAATTTTCACACCAAACACAATCAATCATCAAATACCACATAAATCGAGCAAATTCAGTTTATTTCCATTCCACATCGTTTATGATATTTTATAACGATTTATCGCTATTTTTATTTATTTTAAAATAGCCAATTTATTCAAAACGACGCTTCGGGCCATAACGCGGCCGTGGCGCTGTTTTTCTTCAGATTTGATTTACACATATCTGAAAACCTAATCGTTGGATCTTAACAAAATTTACATCATTAGAAAGGTCTTTTCAAAACGAATCCAACGGTTCCAATTTCGGGAAAATCCGACGGTCGGATCTCCCGGTACAATCGTTTGAAGTTTCGATTTCAAAATACGAACTGCAGCGTCGTTATTCGATTAAATATAATTATATTTATATATATAAATATAATCGTTTCTGGCGCTGTTTTTCTTCAGATTTGAATTAAACATTCCAGACAATCCAATCGTTGGATTTTTACAAAGTTGGTGCCGTTGGAAAGATATTTCCAAGGCGAACCTAACGGTTGCGGTTTCGGGAAAATCCAATGGTCGGATTTCCCGCACTAGTTGTTTGAAATCACGGTTTCAAAATACGAACTGCACGGCCTCGTTTCGTTTTAATTTTATTTATATTTATATATTTATAAAAATATAGTTCATTCAACAATTTCAATATCGTTTTCACTTCAAATATTTCACTAACGCCTTAAAATTTTGGAAAATTTCGCCATAACTCCTTTGTACGGGAGGGATGGGAAAATTCTCAAATAGCCACACGGGCGTCTCATGTCAAAAAGAAAAAGAAAAAGCCAAGCGGCTAGCCAACAGGCTCATAAAATCATCACCCAAACAAAACAGTAAATGTGTACCTATTTGTCGGGCACAAAATTTTATTCCTCTTCTCTAGCCACTTTGCTATAACCTGTTCAATAAATATGCATGTACATATATATAGTTCTTATCACTTAACATTTTCTATTTAACTTCATATTTGATTCCATCTGGTTTAAAAACACTATTCATTCTAATGTTGCATGTATGGGCAAAAAGGCATATCATTAGCTAATTAATGAATATTTCAACTCATATTTTTTTTTGAACGAGTTGCTATTTTTAACACTTCACATTTCAACGATTCATGTATATACTAAAAATGTGATTTTTATAGTAAAACAATTCATTTCAAAACACTATTATTTTATATAGGTGATAAAAAGGTGATTTTTATTATAAAACAATTCATTTCAAAATATGAATACCATTCAACACATGAATTTCTAATCAACGAATGAATATCGATTCAACACATGAAGGTTTTCTATAGTTTCTATATATATAGATAAAAATGTGATTTTTATATTTGAAACGCGAATACCATTCAACACATGAATTTTATTCAAAATTTCTGCAACATAACGGCAGGGTAGTTAAAACCGGGACCGTCCCAAGTACGGCTCCTCGCTCTACCTTAAAACCTCGCGGTTTTTGACAATGGGAATCATGCATCTAGTTCGCACGTAGGCGGCATGTATATATTTATTTCATTTCCACAAACTAATCCTATGTGGTTTCAACCAAATATTTTTCAACCACAAACGGGTATTTTTCAACCACAATCAATCAATATCAACCACAAACAATCCCCAACAACCATTCGCTATCAATCAATTTTCACACCAATCACAATCAATAAATATCGTCCATGGTTTGTGGACGAGGGGCGTATATATATATATTTATATATAGCAATTCACTTTTATTTCAACACATATATATTTATTACAACGCATATATAACTTATACATCGAATGTACAACTTATACAACGCTTATACAAGAGGTGTACAATGCTTATATAACTCATACATCGACTATATAATTTATACATCGTCGTTTTCCATATTGTTTTTAAATCAGAAATCTCACATTGGGTTCCACTCCACCAAAAAAAGCAGAAGGCTCAGAAAAATACGCGGTCTCTTCTAAAATGTAGAAGACGTCCACACGGTCACGATGTTTCCTGTTTCATCGAATTTCGTTAACACAACAGAAAGATATGATTTTTCAAAGTTTGCAACGGTTTTAAACTGTTAAAATCAGTTTTAAAATAAAACAGCCGATACCTTTCAGAAATGTTCAAAACTAGGTTTGAAGTTTTTGTGCAATCCGTGAATCGATAGCTCGATCGGGCTACGCCGTGTCGAAGAGGGAGGAGAGAGCTTCCTGCGCAGGGGGGTGCGGTGGCGTTCGATCGCCTGAGGTGGTGGCGGCGGCGACTTGAACGTCGCGACTTCTCGACGTCCGTTCTCCCCCAATACTCCACGAAAAAATCCAAACCAGTGATGGATTTGAAGCTTGTCTCGAGCTCTTCAAAATCTTCAACTGGAGCTCTTGAAATTATTGAGTGGATTGATCAGAAAATGGACGGGAAGGCTATGAACGTTTTCCGCCTTCGATCGGGGAGAGAGAAAAGGAATTTTTTTTTATAAAAATTCTGATTGGTCAGGGAAGTTTTAAAGGGGTTTTCTGACGCGACCACCAATCTAAACCCAACGACTGTCGTCTCTAGCGTTTTTTCCCCATTCCGAACACAATAGGATATGTTTCGAAGGCCCATTCGAATGTTCTGGTCAGTTTCCATTCAAATTAAAATATAAATCATTCAATATTCAATTTGAACGTGCATTTCAATTTGCCAGGGCCACAAAATGATTCGAAAAATTCCAGAAAAATAAATCGAGCTATGTTTTGATGATACGGTCCCAACAAAACTAGTTTCGTTGAAATCATAGACTGTTTGCAAAAAGGCCCATTTTTGGTCGATCCAATTTAACTGTAATTGACCAAAACACATCCTCCTTTGCCACGCTCATATACTAGCTTCGAAAATTATGAAATTTGAAACCTAGCGATAACTTCACATCCCGGATCCAACAAAAGTGGTTTCGTCGAATTCCGAGGTCATATGCAAAATGGCCAATTTCACGGGCTATATAAATTCCATAGCGACCTTTCTGAAAATTCATTCGGCCATAACTTTTACTTTCCGTTATGAAAATTCGATTATTCAGATTCGTTAGAAAGGTATTCACTAACAGATTTAAATATTTTTGGTTTCACTAAAATCTGTTTTGTTTTGCATCCGGTACAGTCCGACAAAATTTGAATTCAATTTTTGAAACTACAGCGCCATTTCAGGCCTTGTTTATAATTATTATTAATTATATTTGTTTTCAATTGTCGATTCAAACTCAGTTTTCATTGCCATTATTTAAAATATTTATTTTAAATATTTAAAATCCATTATTTTAGCCAATTTAAAAATTTTAAATTGGTTCCGATTTTCTGGGTCGTTACAATCTCCCCCACTTAAAACTTTTCATCCTCGAAAAGGAACAAAGTCGAAAGTGGTTTGATTAATTAACTCTACGTTCGATCTGGCTTCAATTCTCTAACTTTTCAGTTTCTGAGAAATTTCAAATTCTTCAAAAATTTGGCTAACACCCGGAATTTTCGAAAAATTTCGCCATAACCTCCTTTGTACGGGGAGGGGTTTGGAAATTTATTGGGCCGTATTAGGTACCCAATAAATCCTAATAAGCATACACATATTTATAATGATATATTCTGGTGTTTACAGGGGAGCATGTACTGATAATAACTCCAGAGAATAAATTCTCGTCACCCTGCCCCCCGTGCGGGAAATAAATAGTTCATGTGCCGTATCTAATAACTAGAGAGACGTGATTATTGTCAACTCCAGACCCGTGTGGGTTTTTTATCAATCTGGCAATTTTATCTTTACAATTTAAATAGTCCATGTCAGTCATCAGTTCAACCTGTAAAATATAGTCATCGCCATACAAGCCTCTCGCTCGTATGGTAAATCTTCCACCTCGTCACACAAGCTCCAAATGCTTATGTGGAATATGATGAAGTATGCCTATCTTCTGAAGTATGCCATGTAATGTAGTTCAAAATTAATTGTTACTATCCTATGACAACGTTTATTATTTCACACAGAAAAACCAGCACTCCGCATCCAATGGCATTCACAGGAGTCGATATAATAATATTTCGCATCCAACTCATTAAGGTTTACCGATTTGTCGGGCACGCAAATAAAATCTTTATTCAACAGCTAATCCATTTACCTGTCCAAACATTTATAATACACATGTATATATATTTTTATTTATTTTCTAACCAGTTCAATGCGTGATATAAATGAATAAACCCTACCATTATTCCATTGTTGATTAAATTAACTTTGGTTTCAATCATTCAATTAACCAAATTTACTATCACACAACACAACCAACAAGCAATTTGTTTTTAATTTTTTAAAAATATACTAATTAATTCCTATACTCTTTTACAATCATTCGGACTATAGAATTAGAAGTGCACATCCATGGAGAGAAAATAACAATAGAATAGAGAATTAAATGGCAATGCAAAGTACGGTAAATATACCTTGCACCGGAGTCAAATAGAGATATCCACTCGGCATCTAGGATAAGCTTTCTGAGTGCTCTCCTCAGTTTCCCAAGTACAATCTCGCGGATTTCCACTCCATTGCACTTTGACCAAGTGAACCTTCTTGTTCCTCAGCTCTTTGGTTTCTTTGCCGATGATCTTGAGCGGCTCTCTTCTCACAGCTAATTCGGGGGTAATTTCAATGTCCTGTTGAGCTGCTTCTTCCACGATCAAGTCTGGATCATGAACGTGCTTTCGAAGTTGAGATATATGAAATACATCATGAACTCCAGGCAACCAATCAGGCAATTTAACCCTATAAGCGAGAGTTCCGATCCGTTCCAGAATAGGAAATGGACCAATGAATTTGGGTGCTAACTTTCCAGTTTTACCGAACCGGATAACTCCTCTCATCGGCGATACTTTCAAATATACATAGTCGCCAACCGCAAAGGATATATCTCTTCTCCTCCTATCGGCATAGCTCTTTTGTCGGCTTTGAACGGCGAGTAATCTCTTCTTAATAAAATCGACTTTGTCGGCAGCTTCTCGAATCATATCAGGACCCAACACAAGTCAATTTCCGGGTTCGACCCAACAAGCAGGAGATCGGCACGGTCTACCATATAATGCTTCGAATGGCGACATTGTCAGACTCGCCTGGTAGCTGTTGTTATAAGAGAATTCAGCCAAATGTAGATGGTCTTCCCATGATCCACCGAAGTCTATAACACAAGCCCGCAATAGATCTTCTAAGATACGATTTACCCTCTCAGTCTGACCGTCTGTCTGAGGATGATAAGCGGTGCTCAAGTTCAACTTCGTTCCCAGCTCGACTTGAAATGCTTCCCAAAATTTGCTAGTGAATATTGTATCTCTATCACTGACTATACTGAGCGGCACTCCATGTAGTCTAACTATTTTCCTGAAGTATATCTGCGCCAGACTCTGAGCAGTTCTGTTTGATCTGACAGGTATAAAATGGGCGGTCTTCGTGAAGCGATCTACGATCACCCAAATACTGTCATTTCCTTTTCTGGTTATCCCTCAACTTCAAACCATCAAAGATCTTTTCAGTCGAACGAATCCAAGCCTGTGTCTTCATAATAGATTCTTCACCAGAGAACGGTATTCCACCCATATTTTGATATTTGATTAATAGGGCCTCAATATCCGGTTCTGCATTCCTTCTGTTTCTGACACTCATTTTCTAGTACTTCTGCAAACAGCAGATCAAGTGTCAGGTCACAGAAAAGATAATTTAAAATATAGAGACAAATACTTGAATGTAAATGTGTCTATCTAGGTGTTGTTTCATTCTGCTACTCATACTAGGATATTACCGATCCTATCTGTATAGAGTTACCCGTCCTAGAACACTACTGGTTCTATTTCTGACAAGTTCGTTCAAATGTTATATTCCAGAACTAAGCTTAACCAAAGCTCAGATACCACGTTATGACGACCCCATTTCCCGTTCTCACGGAGACAAGGGTTATTTTTGGAATATAACACAGAAACAGATAATAGCAGAACAGAATTAAATAAATACACCAGATAATGAACAATAGAATATACTGGATAAAAGTAATCATCAGAGTTACATAGTATGCAGGATCGTACTTAGTACAAATACAGTTCAGCTATACATAAATGTCTACAGCGGAAAACAAACAAAATATGTACAATAGGAGCTGAACAGCATAAAAAGAGATAAATGATAGAATCCATCTTCAGCTCCAGCTATCCAGAAAGAACCAGCTAAACCTGAATACAAGGCTGCCCGTGTAGAAAAAGGGGCACCCGAGTTTGAAAGTGAAACAAACTACGAGTCAGTCATGGGACTGGTATGAGAAGTGTACTCAACACATATGTAATATGGCTAATCACAATACCACGCCACTTTCGAGGAACGGGTTTACTCCATTGGATTGCCAGTGCTTTAAAACAAATCTTTCTTTTAAAACAACGCAATGCATTTTATAAAAATGAAGCCATTATAAGACTCAGTTCCCATCACACAATGCAACGCAAACCGGAGGATAGAGTTTTACCTTATAATGGCCAAAATATGATTGATACGAATAAAACAAAAGCATTTGATATTATGTCTAGTGTTTATATGTTTCAAAAACAATTTCAATCATAACTATCAATCATAGACGGCATGGGTACCATATATCATGTCGCCATATATATATACAATCAAAACCGCATGATGTCGTATTTGGAAATTGGATTTCCGTCCTGAACCAAGGCAAAAGATAGTCCTTACCAGACTTCGAGACAATCTAGCCTACCATGTCTCAGGATCAGAGCTCGAGTGACCCTAGGAGCGACAGGGCCGGTCAACCGATGTGGATTAAAATGCCTGAGCAACACGTTTCCCCGCCCTTTGGGGCACAAACGAGCCAACGAATGACTCCATCGGACCCAGATCGTCCGATCAAACCGAGGCGCCTCGCAACAGCAACAACCACATAGGTGAAAAGTATATAAATGTCAGGGCTGGTAGGTCACTGACACCACCCTAGCTAGAAAGAAACGCATGCCCTCCCTGAGGTCCTTTTTCCCGTTTCTGGTTCATACCGGGGTGTGAGGCTCGCGAATTCACGTTATACACAAAGCTACGCCACACAGTCGGTGCTTTGATGATCTGCACAAGGCTTTGCTTTTCAACAGAAGCCCTGATCATTGCATCTTAGCATGCCACACAGGCAATTCATGCCATGCGACTGATGTCCATCGATATACAACCTCTGAGCTCGTGCGTCTCAGAGAAGGGCGTTAAGCAAAAGAATAAATTCTCCGCCGCCAAACAGATGTATATTTAATAGAGATCAATCAACATAGAATAAAATCCAATGTCAGACACACCGTCCATTTACAAGTCCATTCTGGGTCTGAACGAAACCGGAGGCACTAAATACCTCGCAAACCCTTCGATCACCACGTACGTCTGGACGATCACCACTCATTATCCATATTTCGGGATGCCTCCCAATCAGGACCTCGGTTACCATCCAAACGAGGTGAAGATCTCCGGTCTTCGACCACCGTCTTCATCTTCGACTTTCAATCGTCGGTCAATTATTTGAAATGAGAATTGACTCGGCCTTTTCAAATAATTCACGTATATTTAGAATTTCAAATCAATTTATTTCAATGGTTAAATCATTCGACAATACCAATTTTGTTTTTTTAATGTAATTTTCACACCAAACACAATCAATCATCAAATACCACATAAATCGAGCAAATTCAGTTTATTTCCATTCCACATCGTTTATGATATTTTATAACGATTTATCGCTATTTTTATTTATTTTAAAATAGCCAATTTATTCAAAACGACGCTTCGGGCCATAACGCGGCCGTGGCGCTGTTTTTCTTCAGATTTGATTTACACATATCTGAAAACCTAACCGTTGGATCTTAACAAAATTTACATCATTAGAAAGGTCTTTTCAAAACGAATCCAACGGTTCCAATTTCGGGAAAATCCGACGGTCGGATCTTCCGGTATAATCGTTTGAAGTTTCGATTTCGAAATACGAACTACGGCGTCGTTATTCGATTAAATATAATTATATATATATATATATATATATATATATATAAATATAATCGTTTCTGGCGCTGTTTTTCTTCAGATTTGAATTAAACATTCCAGACAATCCAACCGTTGTATTTTTACAAAGTTGGTGCCGTTGGAAGGATATTTCCAAGGCGAACCTAACGGTTGCTGTTTCGGGAAAATCCAATGGTCGGATTTCCCGCACAAGTTGTTTGAAATCACGGTTTCAAAATACGAACTGCACGGCCTCGTTTCGTTTTAATTTTATTTATATTTATATATTTATAAAAATATAGTTCATTCAACAATTTCAATATCGTTTTCACTTCAAATATTTCACTAACGCCTTAAAATTTTGGAAAATTTCGCCATAACTTTCTTTGTACGGGAGGGCTGGGAAAATTCCCAAGTAGCCACACGGGCGACTCATGTCAAAAAGAAAAAGAAAAAGCCAAGTGGCTAGCCAACAGGCTCATAAAATCATCACCCAAACAAAACAGTAAATGTGTACCTATTTGTCGGGCACAAAATTTTATTCCTCTTCTCTAGCCACTTTGCTATAACCTGTTCAATAAATATGCATGTACATATATATAGTTCTTATCACTTAACATTTTCTATTTAACTTCATATTTGATTCCATCTGGTTTAAAAACACTATTCATTCTAATGTTGCATGTATGGGCAAAAAGGCATATCATTAGCTAATTAATGAATATTTCAACTCATATTTTTTTGAACGAGTTGCTATTTTTAATACTTCACATTTCAACGATTCATGTATATACTAAAAATGTGATTTTTATAGTAAAACAATTCATTTCAAAACACTATTATTTTATATAGGTGATAAAAAGGTGATTTTTATTATAAAACAATTCATTTCAAAATATGAATACCATTCAACACATGAATTTCTAATCAACGAATGAATATCGATTCAACACATGAAGGTTTTCTATAGTTTCTATATATATAGATAAAAATGTGATTTTTATATTTGAAACGCGAATACCATTCAACACATGAATTTTATTCAAAATTTCTGTAGCATAACGGCAGGGTAGTTAAAACCGGGACCGTCCCTAGTACGGCTCCTCGCTCTACCTTAAAACCTCGCGGTTTTTGACAATGGGAATCATGCATCTAGTTCGCACGCAGGCGGCATGTATATATTTATTTCATTTCTACAAACTAATCCTATGTGGTTTCAACCAAATATTTTTCAACCACAAACGGGTATTTTTCAACCACAATCAATCAATATCAACCACAAACAATCCCAAACAACCATTCGCTATCAATCAATTTTCACACCAATCACAATCAATAAATATCGTCCATGGTTTGTGGACGAGGGGCGTATATATATATTTATATATAGCAATTCACTTTTATTTCAACACATATATATTTATTACAACGCATATATAACTTATACATCGAACGTACAACTTATACAACGCTTATACAAGAGGTGTACAACGCTTATATAACTCATACATCGACTGTATAATTTATACATCGTCGTTTTCCATATTGTTTTTAAATCAGAAATCTCACATTGGGTTCCACTCCACCAAAAATAGCAGAAGGCTCAGAAAAATACGCGGTCTCTTCTAAAATGTAGAAGACGTCCACACGGTCACGATGTTTCCTATTTCATCGAATTTCGTTAACACAACAAAAAGATATGATTTTTCAAAGTTTGCAACGGTTTTAAACTGTTAAAATCAGTTTTAAAATAAAACAGCCGATACCTTTCAGAAATGTTCAAAACTAGGTTTGAAGTTTTCGTGCAATCCATGAATCGATAGCTCGATCGGGCTACGCCGTGTCGAAGAGGGAGGAGAGAGCTTCCCGCGCAGGGGGGTGCGGTGGCGTTCGATCGCCTGAGGTGGCGGCGGCGGCGACTTGAACGTCGCGACTTCTCGACGTCCGTTCTCCCCCAATACTCCACGAAAAAATCCAAACCAGTGATGGATTTGAAGCTTGTCTCGAGCTCTTCAAAATCTTCAACTGGAGCTCTTGAAATTATTGAGTGGATTGATCAGAAAATGGACGGGAAGGCTATGAACGTTTTCCGGGGAGAGAGAAAAGGATTTTTTTTTTATAAAAATTCTGATTGGTCGGGGAAGTTTTAAAGGGGTTTTCTGACACGACCACCAATCTAAACCCAACGACTGTCATCCCTAGCGTTTTTCCCCCATTCCGAACACAATGGGATATGTTTCGAAGGCCCATTCGAATGTTCTGGTCAGTTTCCATTCAAATTAAAATATAAAACATTCATTATTCAATTTGAACATGCATTTCAATTTGCCAGGGCCACAAACTGATTCGAAAAATTCCAGAAAAATAAATCTAGCTATGTTTTGATGATACGGTCCCAACAAAACTAGTTTCGTTGAATTCTGAGACTGTTTGCAAAAAGGCCCATTTTTGGTCGATCCAATTTAATTGTAATTGACCAAAACACAGCCTCCTTTGCCACGCTCACATACTAGCTTCAAAAATTATGAAATTTGAAACCTAGCGATAACTTCACATCCCGGATCCAACTAAAGTGGTTTCGTCGAATTCCGAGGTCATATGCAAAATGGCCAATTTCACGGGCTATATAAATTCCATAGCGACCTTTCTGAAAATTCATTCGGCCATAACTTTTACTTTCCGTTATGAAAATTCGATTATTAAGATTCGTTAGAAAGGTATTCACTAACAGATTTAAATGTTTTTGGTTTCACTAAAATCCGTTTTGTTTTGCACCCGGTACGGTCCGACAAAGTTTGAATTCAATTTTTGAAACTGCAGCGCCATTTCAGGCCTTGTTTATAATTATTATTAATTATATTCGTTTTCAATTGTCGATTCAAACTCAGTTTTCATTGCCATTATTTAAAATATTTATTTTAAATATTTAAAATCCACTATTTTAGCCAATTTAAAAATTTTAAATTGGTTCCGATTTTCTGGGTCGTTACACCCGCCAAGCCACCAACCCACCTCAACTATAACCATCTCCGCTTCCCCCTTGAACTGCACCTGCCACCTAACTCGACTCCACCACTTGTAAATCATATGACTCCACACTTGAGTCCACCATTTGAATTACACCCGCCACCTCCCTAAACTGAACCCCCTAAGCCTCAACTGACTCCTCCTTCCACCCGAGCCAGCCACCCAAAACTCCAGACCTTCCATACAAAACCCTATGCCCAACCCTGGGCCCAGTCCCACTAGGCTGTGGCCTGGGGCCTCGGGTAGAGGAGGGGCCTTAACTTAAAAAGTTTATTGATTATATATAGCTGCTACCAGAATGTTATCTAAAATAGTATTTAGTTCAATGGTATGATCTCTGAATTCCTAGCATGCAAACCTCTATTCGAGTCTGAGCTGGCCTTGCTTGCGAATACCATTTTCATTGTAGGCCTTTTATAATTGACTTGCCTGAGAACTTAACTTTTTATCATGTTTTGGCCTTAGGCCTCCAGCCTATCAGGGTCGGGCCTGCCAAACCCGAGCCAAGTCACCCTATTCTAGCAGCAAACCAAGTCTAATTCCCTAGCCAGCTTCAACTACACCTGACCCAAGCTTGCTTCTGACCACCAGCAACTTACCCTATCACCATACTTTTGTAAATGTCCACCCAAGGAATTATTCTCTACTGCAATTTTTGGTGTATTATTAGTTTCTGTTTAGCATTGGTTTTGTTGGGTCATTTCAGTTGGATTGTGCAACTAACCATCGTACACATTTGTTTCTCTTTGTCACTCCTGCTTTGTTTTTCTCTATCCGATCTAGTGACGGGTATTTTTTTGTTGTCCTATTGTTGCTTCCGGTCGTCATAGCTTGTCATGTCACTTCTGTTCGAGTCGTGTGCACGTTCGTCATTGAGATAAGTGTTTATTCATTCTCAGTAACTAATATAATCATGCAAATAAATTTAAATTGTCACTTGTACATGTTATTTATATTTATATGCATATTGATGTATGAATTTTCGGATGAATATGAATTGGTTGAAATGTTTGCACACTTGTTAACACGATTTATACACATCCCGTATAACCTGTTATTGATATAGATACATAAGTAAGAAATTAATATTTAACGTATTTTGTTCCACCCATGTTATTGATATCTGCTTGTGTTATGTATGATATAAATTACCATTATGATTGTTGTAAACTCATACCGACATTGAACATGTTTCGACATATTCACTTGTTACATTGGAATGGGTTGAAATGGGGATATACCTGTATTTAAATTATAAATATCCTACTTGGCCTATGTAAAAGATTTAAATTTAAAATACTTCTCGGTAAAAAATAAATTGCTTTTATAAATGGAATTTTTTTGAAATTTAAATATAAATGATTTGAATTAATAGGAATTTGGTTTAAAATTTTATTCTATCAATTGAATAGATTTCTTATTATAAATGGGATTTTACGAAATATGTGATAATTTATTTACAAATGATTCAGATTGATTTATTTATTAAAACTCAAATTTTGACTTTAATTGCTTAACCGATTTAAATTAATAATTTATATGATTTAGTTATAACGACATTAAATTTTAAGTAAAATGATTTTGAATTCAAATCGAATTTTGCTAACTTGAATTTCTGGATTAATGAGATTTTGTAAATTTCGACTAGAAACTAACTTTTAAATTTATCAAATTATAATTTAATTTGAATTTAAACTGGGATTTTATCGTAAATTCGATTGTTAAAAGTTTTGAAGGAAATTTCTAAATAAGCTTGAATTTAAGTTAACTTAATATAAATTCATTATAAGTGAATTAAATGGGACTTTATGAATGAATATTTCAAGAAGGAATTTTTTTTTTGAATTAAAATTCTTTTGAAATGAAATATGGAAATTGGGATAGTTGGAATATAAGATCTTAGGAACTACAATTTCAATCGGAATATGAAAGTGTGATGTTAAACAAACGTCGGGTTGTTAAAGAGACCAAGGTTGGATATTTTCATACTCTTTGTTAATCTTAGAACCACTTTGGTAATCGTGTACGCAGTGGATGATACCTATAATGTACTGGTTTAAGTGGCTAATGTTTATTGCAATGATGTAAGAGAATGATGATTGATAGCTTTGAAACTTGCATCATAATTAAATGACTAAATTGGAGCCTATGTTTGACCAAGAGGTTAACTACTTCTAATGACAATGATTCCTCATATTACTATCATGATTTTGAACTCAACTTCTATTTTGATTGACTGACGATGTCTCGGCCTGTGAGTTACGACCAATCAGAAAGGGTTAATAAGTAGAATCCTACCTTGGTTACATGCCTTGTCATATTTATCCATACTCGAGCCAATTACAATTTTTCACGTGTTGTACCTATAGGGGGCCCCTTTGATAGCAACCGATACAGTGGTGTTACGTTACGTGCATAAACTACAATGCGAATATAATTTTGTAAAGGAGGTGACGGGTGACACCTTGACGCTATTTTGATCCTTATTTTATTGATATACATTATCAATTATAGTGTATCCTATTATATGTATTAAGTTTAATGGATCCCCGAAGGATGGAAAACCTCAAAACATCTCTTAAGTTACTATGCACGTTGATTTATTTATTTACATAATGTTGTTAGTTCCGACTCGATTGTTGTATTTTCATTATGTTCGGGTCATCCTGAGTATTTCAGCTTGGGAGAGTTTGTCGCTGAGACGAAGTCATTGTTGGAAACTCCATCTTATTTCTGTTATTACATCAATTCTATTTATCTAGTGATGCCATTATGTACCCATTTCATTTCTAGTAATTTCATTTCCATTTATATTTGTATCACCTGCAAAATATGCCTTAAACAAATGGGAAACCTGGAATAATTAAATAATAATAAAAAATAATATGGATATTTTGTGTTTATCGAATTTGGCTACAAAAGTTATACTGTCGCATTCATAGCGAGATCCTGATCCATTTTCATATATAGAATGCTGAAAACAAAGTACGTATGAAAAAGCAACATATGATTCAAGTTTAGAAGTTAAAATAAATAAAGTTCAATATTAGAATTTGAAGTATTAGATAAGTATGGAAAATAATTCTAGATTTGAAATTTAGTCTTGTACACGAATAAATATGCATAAAAAAGGGATAACGTTAACAATATCGAATGCTGATTAAATAACATTAATTATTAATAAACGAAAATGCAAGTAATGGTAATCACTATGCCCTTGGATAGAAGGGAGGTCGACTGCCCCACCCGTATAGAGGTCTTGTAACAAACAACCTGGAATGGGCCTAAATTACGACCCAGAAACGGCCCATTGGGGCTTAGAGCCATTTTAAACGGATAGTTTGTTCCTACAAGGAAATACTAAAAACAGATACACTATAACAAAAATACCCTATTACAACGGTATTTTTACAACGGTCACAAAATTACACCTGTAATAAAGGTCTTTTACAACTTTTTTTTAGAAAGTTGTAATAAACTCATTTCAACAACTTTTTTATTTGGCCACTTATAATAAGTGTCTGTTACAACTTCTATTTTCTACCAATTACAGTAGATGCATGTTTTTAACAATTTTTTTTCCTTTCAATTGTAATAGATGCTTATTACAAAATTTCCTTCCTATCACTTCTAATAGCGATTATTTAATATTAAAAAATAAAAAATATTAATACATAATAGCTAATAACAACTATTAAATAATAGAAAATTAAAAATAATTTTCATTATAAAATAATCCCTGTTGATAATTATTAATTATTTAGTAATTAATGATTAATTATAACTAAATATTAATTAATAATTAATAAATAACGGTCAAATATTTATTTAACAATTAATAATTTATAAAATTTCACTATTAAAATATTAATAATTAACATTGGCTCTCTATTTAGTAAGTAGTTGTTAATATTTTATAGTTAGTAATTATAAAATGATACTTTGCATCGGTAATCATTTATACTCTCTTATAACTTGTGATAAATTTTCTTAGGTTTGTTTTTTGAGTTTAAGGGTGCATTCTTAACGAACTATAACGGGGTATTTGAGCGTGACATTTGAGCGTGGTACTGTAGCGAGCGTGGAATGTGTTTTTAGCTATGAACGGGGTATTTGAGGAGGGTATCTGAGCGTGGTATTTTTAAAATAAGATATAAATAGATATGATTTGGCAAATACGAATACAAATATAGTTTCTAATACAAATACAAATACAGTTTCTAATACAAATACAGGTACAGTTACAGATACAAAAACAAATTAGCGCAGACCGATAACAACCAACCCATCTCTAATTTTATCTCGAACTAATGACATTTCTCGGTATCCGTCTGGGTGTACACGTTCAGTGCCTCTATTCGTAGTATGTTCCGCCACGTACTGATCGGGGATTAGTTCAAGATCATCATCAATAGCCATAAAATCTAGGTCACCGCTATTATATTTGCATATGAAATTGTGTAAGGCCATTGTAGATATGACAACTTTCACTTGAGTGTTGAACCAAAATGTAGGCATCTTGTTGAGAATGGTAATTTTTTTTCCAAATGCCAAATGTTCTTTCTATGACCATCCGTAAACTCGAATGGTAGTAATTAAACACTTCATTGACCGACTTTGGTTGATTCATGGTATCACGAATATGCGGAATATGGTACTCATATTTCGATATGGTGGTAAATATCCAGTCTAAAGTGGATAGCCAGAATCAACCAAATAATACTGTCCAGCTGGAGGGTTAGGAAAGTTAGAGCTTATATCATTTGTAAAAGCATTAAAAATTCTACTATCATGTGTAGTCCCTTCCAACCAGCCATAACATACGTAAACTATAAATCGAAATCACAAACCGCTAATATATTTTGAGTTGCAAAACCTTTTTTTTCCGATATAGGGGATACTATAATCAGTGGGTAAATGTGCAGATACGCGTGTACCATCTATTAGTTTCTGAAATACAGATAATACCGGGTTGAAGTTCTGATGTGATGTGGAACAGTATTAAATTGTTGTTCTCCTGGCTTTATTACATCCGTAGTGATTAATTGAATAACATTTAGGACATCATGAAAACAAACTGATATTGTGCTACCTGATCGTTGAAATCTTTCCTGAAGTTGTCTATTGGAAAGCCCAGTAGCCATTGTATAAATGAATATTCCAACCATTTCAATGACACAGATTTCTGATCTGGAAGTAAGATCATGATGTTGCAATTTTTCACATAATGCGTGGAAACAAACTTTTTTCTAGCCGAAAATTATTTTGACAACGGTTTTGATGACCATTCAATATTTCGTTGATCCAAGATAAGCCAGTGAACTCTGAAGTATTAATCCATGTCATATGATTTCTCGTTCCATTTCGACACAGATAAACCCTGTAGAGATCAATCAAATCGTCGTAAACGGAGGATGAATCGGAGTTAGACATTAATCGAATAAGAAGAAAGATTTGAAGAATTTGTTGAAGTAGTAGTTGTGAAACTTGTTAAGGAAGGAGGGAGTGATTTAAAGGAAGAAATTGAAAATTGAAAATCAAGCCGTTGGCGTCCGATGCGTCGGACGCCAACGGCTTGATTTTCAACTTCCGAGAATCGTTCTATTTGAAAGGGGAAAAAGGGCTAGCATCCGATGCGTTGGACGCCGCAGCTCAAATGTGGCAAAAATTTAGTTTCCAATGCGCCCTAACAATAAACTTTTCTATAACCGCGTTTTCCAGGAAATAAAACTCTGCGTGCGCTTAATCTTTTAATTCCCGCTTCTACTTTTCGCTCCTTGCCTTTCCCCGCCTAAGTCCGAATTAGTTAGAAACCCTAAATATTCTGTAACTCTCAGTTATAGATCCCTAATTCAACAAGGCAGTCTCTCTCCCTCGCCTCAAATGCTAGACAACAGTTAGCCAAAATCGCACCATGCTAATGCTGCAAATTGATCTACTGAGTGCTATTTGCTTCTTTTAAGGTCGCTTCTCTTGCTTTTGCCTCCTCGATCGATGACTGGTATCCATTACAATTGCCGTCAACACTTTATTTCTCAATCTACTGAAAATAGAAACTTCGATTTGTCCATTTGCCGCCTTTTGTAGCTCGATTGGTGGCGTTAATGGTGGGAGTAAGTGAAATAGTGGCTCGGTTAGATCATGGCATCCCATTCGTTTTTCATATGTTATTGCATGAGCTGGAAAAAATGGGTGCAGTAATTTTTTCGGTATGATATGTATATTCTTTTTTTTTTGGGGTTAAATTATAGGTTAGATTGGAGTTATGGTTAGCTCTATTATTCTTGTGTTTTTGAAAAAAATCAAGGCATTATCTATATGGATTCAGCATAAGTATATCACATTTGTTGGTTATTACATTAGTATCAATGACAGGATTCAGATTTAAGTGTAAATGGCTAGTGTATTTCGGAATACGGGAATAGAAAAGCCACAAAAGGATTCAAACGCCAATGTAAAAGCTTTCTCTAGACTTTTTCTTTATCTCATATTTGGAGACGTCTTTCTGCAAGATGACACCCTTGTTAATGTTATTTACTTATTTCAATTCATTAACCTGAATTCTCTTAAGTGTACACTATTGGACAAGTGATGTGTAACAAAATTAATGAAACTTTAGTAACCATTTTTTTATATGATACTAGATTGGAATTCAACCTAACAATTTTTTTTTCAAGAAGTACTTTCCAGTCTACATTTTGTATTTGTATGTAGCCATACTACAATAATATTTTTTTACATAGAATTGATTCTACCAGTTGGATTAGGAACAAAGTAGTTGTATTGTAAAATACCAAATCACACAAAACAAAGAAAGCAAAATTACTCTAATTTACAACCACCTCGATGATTACTCAAAAGAACATTGTGGTTAGTAGGCCCTTACTCAATCAAGTCTCATAGTTGTGTTCTATTTCGGAGCGCTAGCATTCAGTTGCTTTGCGCGAGTGAGCAAAGCAAACCTATGAACGATCCCATTTCAAAGAAAAAATATTAGAGACCAATTTCCAAAAAAAAAAAAAAAAAATTAGCGGCTGTTAAAATATGTCTGGTAAAAATAACATACTAGGACGGTAAGTTATTATAATGTAAGAGCGAAAATTATATTGGTAGCTTTCTTTTGTTTGGGACTGTGATGGAGCTCTAATACTTCCCGTACTCTTCATTTCAATGAACATGGTGTTCAATATTTCATTTCTTAATCTGATGGAGATTTAGGCTGTGGTTACTTAACTTTCATCATAGTAGGTCCTTCTACAAATTTATTCAACATAACTCTTTACCAAATGCTTTCACATCAAACAAATCACCTGAATGTTTGCTTGTTTCTTCTCTTTTATGTGCTTCTTTCAATTTACATCCTTTCACTTCAGTTGCCATGTTTACTTCAGGGGACCGACTTAAATAGATATTTTATGATTCACGAAACAATTCTAGCTAGCAGTAATGTATAAATCCAATTACGATCTATTTGTTCTATACATTTTAGCATTGTGAAATGTTTTCATTGACATCACATATCTACCAGGTTACAATTCATGTATATACCTATATGTTATCTATCTACTGACATGCACTTTTCCTATTGCATTATGTTTCTCTCTAAACTACGGTTCATGCTCTAAAGGAGGTTAAAATAGGACATGTCTTGTTATGCAGAAGCAGGTGATAGAAACTTGAGGTACATTTACTATATAGTATATTTGATTCGAATTTGGAAGTATATCCATTCAATGACTAGAATTTGGAATTTCAAGTTTCCTCCTTTTAATGGTGGCTGGATTGTGTCACTTATGTTTAGTGACATGAGAAGGATGAAACATAGAAGGGAAAATTAGAAGTTCAACAAGCAATATTTTGATGTATATAGCCAAGCCTGTATCTAAAACGAGGACCATGACACAATTTGCGTCTGTCCCCATTTTGAGCCCAACAAAATCTCAAAATCCATTTATTCAGTGGATTTATATCTACTCTGCTAATGCGCACCTGCGCCGCTTCTCATACGTTACAGGTAAGATCAACTATACATATTTCTTTGATTTATTACAAATACATCTATTAATTCTACATATTACTTGCATTCGTTTTAAACTATGCGATTTGAATTGTGGATCTTCAAGTTTAATGATCGAGTATGCCTCATTTATATTCTATTTTATTCTTTATCCATTAAGATCTTATATTTTAATTTTATGTTTGTTGTCTGCACATTATGCAAGTGGAATTCATCATTTTCCATGCTCTAGGTTGTTTTGGCGTGGGACAACATTCCTGATTACATATTTGAGTTTTGATGACACCATCTTGTAGCATACCCCAGACTTATGATTCCCCGGATATGACACTATATATAGCCATGCCTCGGTGTTTCTTACTGTATGCAGCCGCTACATTTTCTGTTTCTCAATGGCTCTGTAAAATGGTTTCAATTTATGCATTATAGATAGAAACATATTGGAATTTGACTCAACATCATAATTATCTCTAAGCTAAATAACTCATCAATTCTTCTTGTTCTTAATTCAGTTATAGATCAATATGAGTTTCTTAAGCTCGGTTGAGGCAAAATTACCACCAGGGTTTCGGTTTTACCCGAGAGATGATGAGTTGATATGCGACTATCTCGCGCAGTACAAGTTGATTTCTCGGGATGGCCATGTAAACAATGGATTGAAGAATATGTTTGGTTTCTTTCCTAACATGGTTGGTGTCGATCTTAACAAGTGTGAGCCATAGGATCTCCTGGTAAGTATATATCTTGTTGCATAAGAATGCTTTTCTCATCTGGAATTTTGGTTTATTGTATAGTGATACGAGCTGATCTACTTATTATGATATTCAAATTTTTGTTCTAAATATGCTATCTGCCAGTTTTATTGGTGGAGGAAAATACTTAGCTTATTACCCTATATCCAGTTCATATTGTAGAAAATAAAATTTGAGAGGAGAAAAAGATGAAGAATTTTTTGAGGAAGACAAACTTTATTTTTTTTATTGCTTTTTTCTCTCTCTTAATTGCTTAATTCAAAGATAACAAAAGATGCATGCATTATTTATACATGCATAAGAAAGTTCTGGATAAGATTACAATAATACACTACCTAATATAACCAAATAAGTAAATCAGGAAATTATATTGCAATTATGCAATATTTAATGATTTCATTTAATGCAAGTTTTAATTTATTCCAACAATGTCTCCCCTAAATTAAAACTTGCTCCTCACTTCCAATCTTTTTGCATTTTTCTGAAGATTCATCCGCTATGTGCCTTTGTCAAAATATCAGTCATCCAGTCACCTTCTTTGAGAACTTCTCGATTTTGAATCCTTTTATACCTGACGTGCTTTGGTAAGAAAAACAACGATATGATTATTGCATTGACTTTGTTATCCACCGTTGAGATCTTCAAAGCAAAATCATGAGTCTTCATTTTACTTTTATCATATCTTCCATAATTCTCCAAACATAAAATGTTTGACATTCGAACACTTTCATTGTTGTAAACTTTGATCCACACATTTGAACTTTCTTCAGGTAAACGATAAACATTTTTGGCAACGAGGTCTCTCTCACTGGTATTATGCCAAAGGTTATCCAACACATCCCTCTCATTTGCATATGATGCACAAACACTAGTATATATCACAAACCGTTCGTTAACCATGTCATCAAAAATCTCATAAGCAGACATTGTCTTACCTGCCTTTAAGTAACCGATGGCTAAACTAGTGTACAAAAAACAGTCACCTTGTAATCTCTTTTGTTGCATTTGGATGAATAGCTTTTTTGCTGAATTTACACGATCCAGTTTACAAAGTCTTCGAATCAATGATCTGTAGAATGGTTTGTTGGAGAAATAGCCTCTTTTTGTGAGTTCGTTTGGGATGTTTACAATTGAATCTTCTTTGTTTTGTTTGCAATAACCATCAACAATCCATGAGAAGATGCTATAATTTGGAGTAAATCCTTTTGCCTCCATTTCTTTATGAAGTTTCAATGCTTCGTCAAGCTCATCTTCTTTGCAAAAACCATGAACCAATGAATTATAAGTTACGATATCGGGTTTGATCGCAACATCTCTTCTACGTTCTTCCTCCTCTTTTCTCAATTTTTCCTCTTCTTCCATTTCCTTTCTCTCTTCTTCTTTCTTCTTCTTTTTTTGATTCTTTGAATCCATCTCGCTCTCTTTTGGCTCTTCAGTTGCAGGTGCTTTTTCTTCAGCTTCTTTTGATTCTCCATTTATATCCTTCTCCTTCTTCTTCTCTGCCTCTTTGCCTTCATCTTCTTCATTCTTGTCCTTCTTTTCTTTGCCTTTTTTCTTGTCTTTCTTATCCTTTGCATCTCCGTCTTCATGATCATCTTCTTGTACTTTTCCTTTCTTCTCCGTTCCTTTCATCTTCTCAGCCTCTCTGCTTTCATCTTCATTTTCTTCATTTTTGTCCTTCATTTCTTTCTCTTTTTTCTTCTCTTTCTTCTCCTTTTTTGTATCACCACTGTTGTCCTCTTTTATTTTAAGACAGCTTTCTTCTACATCTTTCATCTTCATGTCATCCTTTACTTCACCTTCTGCTCCCGTCATCTTAGCTTCAACATCGCTCTCCTCCTTGTTATTTTTCTCGTTCTCATCCTCAGGCTCGTTGTCCTCAAGCTCTGACTTTTCCTCTGGTTCTTCTTCTTTAGCAGCTTTCACTCTCATCGGCTCTTCTTCTTTTCTCTCCTTCTCTTCATCTTCTTCTTTAGCTTTTTCTTCTTTATACTTATCGACCTCTTCAAATCTTTCTTCCTTTTCTTCCACTGTTTCATTTTCTTCAATTTTGTCCTTAATGTCTTTTGCTTCTCCTTTCACTTTTTCATTTTCTTCTCCTTTGTTTTCGTCCTCTTCTTCGACCTCATTTGCTTATACTTCTTTCAAAATTTTCCATGAATCTTTTGCGAATTTTTCTCCATAAATATGGTCACATGCTTCTCCATCAACGTTCTCACACATCAAATGACGAGCTTCAAGATCTTTCCGTCTCAAGCTTACAAATGCTTTACTCTCTTTCTCCGTCTTATTTTTAACATCTTTTGGCCATTCGTAGCCACTTTCAACGATCTCCCAAAGCCCTTTGGAGATCAATTCTTCTTTCTTTTTATTACTCCACTCTAAGAAATTTTCTTTTGTGAGAACAAACGGTGAGGAGAATAGAAAAACCATGGTTTTAACGATGCTCTGATACCAATTTGTAGAAAATAAAATTTGGGAGGAGAAAAAGATGAAGAATTTTTTGAGGAAGACAAACTTTATTTTTTTTATTGCTTTTTTTTTTCTCTCTTAATTTCTTAATTCAAAGATTACAAAAGATGCATGCATTATTTATACATGCATAAGAAAGTTATGGATAAGATTACAATAATACACTACCTAATATAACCAAATAAGTAAATCAGGAAATTATATTGCAATTATGCAATATTTAATGATTTCATTTAATGCAAGTTTTAATTTATTCCAACACATATAAGATACATCGTACCCTGGGATTAAATTTTCAACTGAATACACTGAGAAATATTGATAGCTTGCCTTTGATTTGCTCTACTTATAATATTTGATTTAATTATGATGGTGTAGCCAATTCATTTTCTGAAGTTATGGCACAATTCTCTGAGAAATACTTTTCGAGTGTTATCTTTAGAAATGCATTGAAATACAAAAATATCAGATATGTATGATTATTGGGTCAAGATTTTTAAGATTATTTTGTATTGTGGATAATTTATCATTTGCTTTCAGTACTATTTGTTCGTACTTATGATGCTTCGCGTTTAACTTCCACTAGGAGCATCAAAGCTCCTAATAGAAAGTAAACCATATGCTGAAAAACTGAACGAACTAAGAGCAATTCTTGTAATCTAATCTTGTATTCCTTCGTTTACACTCCCTTGAAACACTGTTGAAAATTTCATGGAACATTCCCTTATTTTTTTACTACTACCATTTTCCAGTATGTTGCCATTGTCAAGAACATTTAGTGAGTCTTACAGAGTTTTTCCTTCTTTTTTTTGCTTTGATTCTTATTGAATAAAAATACCTAGGTATTTATTTGTATGTATAATTCAGCTTTGTAAGTTTTAAAAGTTTTAGAGGCAAATGAGCTTTGTAGATTTTAGAGCCGATTCCGGATGTGAATAGAAGATATGAGGATGATAACATTAAGTGAAGGCCAATTACATTTCAGTGGCAAATGATTTTTGTAGATTTCATAGGCAAATGAGCTTTGTAATTGGGTTAAAGGCTTTCAGAGGTAAAAGAGGAGGACAGTTGTAATTTTGTACATTTTTATGTGGTATATGATTTATAATTTGTGTTTTGGATATAAAGTTGTGATTTTTATCAATGAATAGTTCATGATGCCTTTAAGCTTACATTTGTTTCTTATGTTACTTATCTATTTATTGTTGCATATATATAATATATATAGATTCTTATGCATATAATTTGTGGATATATTACAACTGTAAAAAAAAGTTGTAATAAAATATATCACAACGGTTGTTAATAGTTGTAAAAATTATAACAACAACAGTGCATAACAGTTGTAATAAAGTTTACTACAACGGTGAAAAACAGTTGTAAAAATACATATCGCAACGGTGTTGTAACAATGCGAAAAAGTTGTAAAATATTTTAGTCTATTACCACTTCTTAAAATACGACGGTTACCCCACCGTTGTAAAATGTATTTTACAATGGTTTTCCACCGTTGTAAAATGTATTTTACAACGGTTTTTCACCCTAGTAATTTGGTCAATTTGTTGTAGTGATATCGTACAGTGATCTAAATGATATCAGGATCTCACACAGCGGAAAGGATAAATATAATAACTTTAAATATATGTACCTTTAATTAAAGCCATAATCGATTTCAGTTACAACAAGTCTCAATTAATACTATAAAGTACATCAATAGTTATCCCAATAATTATACTTCCTTAAATAACTAAAAGCCTCCACTGTCAAGCTCCATCTCCAAAGCATTACTGATTCCAAGCGTCCTCACCTATTATCCAGTTTATGTTATGGGGAGGGAGGTTAGAACATAAAGCTTTGGTGAATGAAAAACATGTTTAGGAATGAATATTCCCTATATTTAGAAGTGTAAATTCTTCATGGTATGTCTACGTGTTAACCCCGTTATAAACGCGGTTCAAAAGACACTTATCAGATTGACATGAAATGATGAATCGATCGAAACTCAATACAAACAGGTCGTTCATGATCAAGTATTGTGTATGGGCCACGTCTGCATGGAATAATTACAGAGGATATATCCGTGTATTGTACAAAGGGTGTTTATGCATTTGAAGAAGGGACTGTGTGTGAGTAGCAACAAATCAGGTCGTCCATAATGTTGCATGTGCAGTTCGGTTACAAAAGGAGAAGCCAGGTAACACGTTCTTGCATATTCATGGCTTTATGCCAGTTCGTTGCCACGTCATCAAGCTCGTACATTTAACAACATAACATGTGGTTTGTGCAGGCCCGGTCCTTCCCCATGGATCAGCCTGGTCCAAGGACCGGCTCTGTGTTTGTGCAAACTACCTTCACACATTCTGGTCATGGATCTCTAAATGATGGAACGTTCATCAATATATTGGGTCATAAGTTCATACAAGTGAACGGTGTAGCGGAACTTATTCCATCCCATATAGGCGGACTTGGCTTAAATATATAAACTGCAATGATGTCTGCTATCTTTGCATGGGACAGTCGTTCGTCACAGAACCTGGAGTTATATACAAATATTGGACCATGACTCAAAGCATGAAACAAGGGGAGCCAGGTCATCATTGGAAGAAATATGCATACAAACATAACTTTGTAACCAACTCAAAAAACAATTCAAAATTGTATGATTTGGATTAAGTCACTACCAACTTATGAACTAATAGGGGCACTTAATGTTGAGAATTGTGATACGCAAATCACAATTGTAGACAACAAATTTTCTATATAGATCCATTTTTGGTGGAGAGATTTGTTGCTACTTTTGTGGAATATTTGAAAGTGAAGGCAAATATTATTTGATGCTTATCCAAATAAATATTTGATATATATGAAAATAATTTGGATGACAAGTTTACTTGGATGTCAAGTTTACTTGAGTGACAAGTTTACTTGGATGTCAAGTTTACTTGGGTATGAAGCAATTCACTCTATAAAAGGCCTAGTTGATATCTTCATTATATGATGGAAAAATTTGTAATTGTTCTTCATTATCTTTCTCCTTAAATTGTTTAGCCATTAGATATTCTCTACCGATTTCTCAATAAGGTTATTGATTCAAGTTGTGTTTATTTGTAACGATAGTTGAGTTTGGTTGTAAACAATATTTTGGTGAATCAATAAAGACGGTGGTTGGGTGGAATATCGTGTGTTCATATTTCCGATATTTTTTTGTTGTTTCTTGTTTTTCAATCACATTCATCTTCAAATGATTGAGTGAAAAAGATCAGTTTTGTTTTTGGATGTTTTGTCAAAACTTCCACTGCGCTCAAAACCCCATCAGTTGGTATCAAAGCTCAGATCATCGCATAGCTTGGAGTGTTTGTTGGATTGAAAGAAAAAAAATTGAATTTTGTTTTTAAAAAATTGATTTTTTTTAATGTCGGAGATGATGACATTTTCGAAGATGGCTATTTTGAATGGGAGGAATTGGGGTATATGGAAGCTGAAGATGGAGGACGTTCTATATCTCAATGATTTGCATGATACCAATTCTCTAACAATATCTGACTGAGCAAAATCAATTAATCAAACCCACTAACTTATGCTTCAATCGAGGATTTATTATAATCTGGATAACTCAAAGGGCGATTAGGCTAGAGCCCTCGAGATGAATTCTCCGAACTGGATGACTACATAACTCACTAACATATCGCAATCAGTTTCACGTTTTCATCATTTAATTCATGCCTTTTCTTCTAAGTATTGCACACACTTGCACACACTAGTACTTGCACATACGGGGTTCACGGGTGTTTATGCTATAATTTCTCATGTTTTTTCACCAACACAGCAAACATGTCTGGTAGACGCTCAGCAAGGATATCAGAAAAGAGTGCAGATCAAGAGTTATCAAATTATTATAATCTCGATGTACTCCCGTTGGATTTAGATTGGAGTAATTTTGAATCCGAGTATGAAAAAGGTCTTGATACAAAATCAACATCTTCTGAGAGCACATTACTTGAGGAAGAGGAAAATTAACGAGCTCCTGACGAAATCAAGGGTGCTAAAGAAGTAGAGAACGAGAAATTGAGTGACTCTATAGCTTCCAAATTGGATGATATAAAGCTTAAGAAACTATGCCTAAGACGTGGGATCCCCGAGGTTGACGTGAAAACTCCAGAGGATGGAGACAGACCCCATTCCGCTCTGGAGGGGTACATGGCTATAAGTAGAGTCATGTACTTGGTAGGTGCCATTCCTCCATTTCCTCCAATCATCGTTGATCTTCTGAGAAGATTACGCGTTGCTCCTATGCAGCTCCATCCCAATGCTTATGCAGCTTTGTACACATTGTATATCGCATATGAAGAGATTTTAGAGACCGAGCTTACATTCAAAGATTTGAAGTTCTATTATTATTTCAAGCATCATTCCACGGGGACTCCGAACTTCATTTTTTTTTAATTGATCCCCTCCAGGAAGGTATTGTTGGACGGACATAGCAATTTAGGAGATGCTAAGTCTGACTGGTTTTACATAAAACATCAAGTTGGATGTGCGAGGAAATGGCTACAGTCAAGTAGGCGCCGAATCCTTCATTACGTATTCCCATTGTATGATTGGAGTGCTAATATTTCTCTTTCTCTGTACAGCTCATAATTTCCAAAAGACAGAAGGTTCGGTGTACAAGGACCAATTGTCCCGCCTTTTAAAAAGCAAGTCGAACCTCTGTAGAATCAGAGAGTGTATAACTGATGAAAATCTTCACAAGCATCATCTTTTGGACATGTGGCTCAGGCTCGGTGCTGGTGGCAAGCCTTGCAAATTCGTGCCCGCTACTCAATAGTTGGGGAATCTAGTAACATGCCCTCAGCCAAGGGAGCGTTGACCACGAAAGGTATTAAGATGACCGAGTTTCGTAAGAGTCCTTCACTGATGATTGATCAAGATGATAAGGATTTGAATGTATACAAAGGGGATGAAATCCAAGCTGATGAGCCAAAGGAGGTTTCAATGTCCAAGGGACAGTCTCCCTCGAGGACTCCACCACCAGTAGAGCCTACCACCCATGATACATTGACAGAGGAGCAGATATTTGGGGAGTTAGGCAAAATCCCCCGCCACATAACATCTATACATCTGAAGATTTCGGAGGGGAACCGTTCTTCCCTGTCTCTGAGGAAGAAACCACTCCCATCAAAGAGAAAGATATTGTACGGACGAGCCAAGCTCCGGGCCCTGGTCTGTTGGGGGGGATCATACGGGATACACAAATCACATGCACCACTTGTCACAGCACCTGTATACTAGTTGTATTCATAGGTCTTATACTTGTTTGTCATTTTTTACAGGAAAAATGCCTTGTCGCCGCTCATATTCTCATTGTGAACATCGTGGATGTACACCCAGACTTAATCCCATATCTAAACATGACCGCAGTGACAGTCGAGGAAGAGATAATCAACGACACCGTGATTCTTATCAGTCTCACTCTACACAGTCTCGCTCTCCTTCGGAGCAGGATCCTGGGAAGTACCATAGTCGTCCAGTGCCACAGGCGGGAGGCAAGCAACTTCCCAAAGCTCTTTCTCCCCCCAAAGAGTACATCGTCTCAGGGCAAATCTTCCAAGAAGCATCATGAGTACAAAGACAAGGATCCAAGCAAAAATTTGGAAAAGGAGGAGGCAGCTATTGTCCCTTCTGGTCAACACAACTTGGATACTACCGCTGTACAAGATGTTGCCCTTACTCCTGACAATAAGGCAAAGCTGGAGCGTTTGCGAAAGCAGTTCCCTAACATTTACTTTGAAAGGATGATGTTTGTTCCAGATCTTGAACTGGTTCCCGAGGACGGGGATACCGAAGTTGTGGACCAAATCGGTCTTGTGGCCAAACAATATAGGGTGATGAAGAAACACGCCAAGAATCTTTAAAATGTTATCCGCCGCCTAGAAATAGATGCTGCTAGGGCTAGGGTGAAAATCGATCATGATGTTAAGGCTAGGAACAAGGAAGAGAAGTTACTTGAGGATGCACATGCTCAGCTCGCTTTAGCTCGGCGGGATGCTGAAAATTACAAAACTGAATTAGAAAGCGCGAAGAAACGCTTCCATTTTGAGCTTGACTCCAATAGCCAAGAGAGGGTGGCTCTAAAGAAAGAGATAGAGGATCTCAAGACGGTTAACACTGAGCTAAAGGCATCGCAGGATCGTTTTGCCATTGAAAAGGCTACTCGGGAAAAGGAAAAGGCAAGCTTAAAGGACAATCTCGCTCATATTAAAAAGGAAAATACGAGCTTAAACGACAAACTTGCTCATTCTGAGGAACGTGCAGCTCTCGCCGAAGGCAATGCTAATGTAGCTCTCGAGTCTGCCTCCACTTCTACTACCAAACTTGCTATGACCGAGAAGGAGATAGAGGAGTTCGATGAACTGCTAGTGGACATTTTTGCTCAAGTCATTCAGACTTGAGATATTGCTTGGATCAGTAATTATCCCACCACCTTGGTCAACGTATAAGAGCAGATTATTGAGAGCGAGAAGCGACGCTTGAAGGTCGAGGAAATCGATGAGAACCAACTCATGCAGACTTTTCTCAAAGGTGGGGAGCCTGAGGCTTTAGCAGAGGGTAGGCATGAAATCCAAGAGGCCATGGAGAAAGAGAGGTTTGAACTCGAGGGTAAGAACAAAATTGACGAAGGTTCAAGCTCAGCACCAGAACCCAAGACTTCTAAGGTTGAGGAGTATAATCCAGACGATCCCTTAATCTCCGAGATCCCAATTCCCCCAGCAGTTGGGGTTTCTACTGCGGCTTCAGATGAGGAGTCAGCTGAAGGTATCTCCATATTCTCTCTACAATTTGTCAAAGCTATTATAACTTGTCGTCGCATTGTGGAGCAAACAATCGAGAAGAGCACATTTTGTCCCAAACTAATAACAATTACTTCTCATAATATAGGTGTCGAGTCTACCGAGGTGGTTGCAGAAAAGCAGGTAGATACCGAGAAGATCGATGTGCCATCGAGTACCGAAATTCCTGAGGTCCCAAAGGATCCTGAGTTTGGAGCAACCGGGAAGGCCATTGTGGTATCAAGAACCGATGTTCCTAAAGATGCTGAAATTATTGAAGCCTTACAGGATACCGATGGTGGCCATGGGGATGAAGAAGAGGAGGTCGCCATCACAGGAGAGACCAAAAATGATGACAGCATGACTCTGGCCGAGATGAAGGGCAAAGAGGATGAACAGCTGAAGTTAAAATAGAGGAGCAAGAGCCTCTAAATGTGCGACCTATCTCTGCAGCTGATCCCAAATCTGGGTTAATTATAAAGCTGTCCGCTAAATCGATAACTACATAACTTGCATCCCAATCCTCTGACCTTCCATAGGATCCTCCTTCGGATAAGAAGAAAAGGAAGAAGCAGGATAAATATAATGCCAACAAGGAGGAGCCGGAGAAGCATAAGAAGGAGAAGAGGCCAAGATCATCCTCAAAGCCCAAGTAGAGCCAGTTTATTTATGTATTTTCTCTTTTTAGTTGTTCCACTGGCCTTATGATGTAGTTGCGAGTATGGCCCTCACATTTTGTCTTCCCTTATCTTGTAAATCTGCACTTAGTAAATGAAAATCTGTTTCTTTTGCATCACTATGTACTTATGAATATCTCACAATTAGTCATACATTTTAATATTCGAATAGTAAATCAGTCAAGAATGAAAGCGCATCATAAGTTTTCATTGTAGGGACAACATAAAAACTTCTATAATGCATTGTTGTGTGTCAAGTAGTATGTGTATATATATGCCCCCAATCAATCGTCAACGTGGTGCCTGGCCAGGGCTTGTTGAGGATTGATTAGGATCGACATTGCATAGCCCTCCATGTCCGGACATGAAGAGTTCGGGCTCAGCTTTTAATCTTATCCCTAATACTACAGTGGTGTAGGAGCCCTTTAATGTCATTTAGTCAATATGCATTTATACTCTCCTATCGTATGCCCAGAATAGAGTTCAAACTTAGCTTTCAATTTGTCCCCCGTTCCTTCAGCGGGGTAGGAGTTCTTTCATGACGCTCAGTCTATGGCGCCTATATACTCCCCCATCGAATGCCAAGGGTAGAGTGCAGTCGAGACGGTCTTTATAATCATGGTGCACCTTTACGTCTCATGGAGAATTTATCTCCTTGTCCTATGTACTCTTTCTCAGGTCTTGAGAAGTAGAGCTTCGGTAGTTGTTTCGTTTACTTTATTGCACCCTGGATGCACTTCATACTGTTGACCTTCTAATCTGATAGAAGGCAATTTGAATTACGTGCTTCGAAATTGTCGCAAGGTTTATAGCAAATTTTAAAAGATTATAACAATTTATGTAAGTTAAGGATGAAAGAGTAAATAAGAAATGGTGCGGTAAAAGTAAATGACATACGGTATTTTATAGTGGTTCGGTTGAATCATGACCTCCATCCACTTTATAATCTTTTGCTTATATAACTGGACTGTTCTAGGCAAGTCGTGCCTTTTTACATGGTCCTAAAAACAAAAGAGTAAAAATGACAATTTCATGTTAGGTAGTGCCTCAAATGCTGGGCATTCCACACTCTGGGGATTTCGCTTCTATCCACAGTCGCTAGCTTGAAAGATCCATTATCAAGCCTCCGTAGGATGGTATATGGTCCTTCCCATTTCAGGCCCAAATGTACTAGGGTGGAAAGACACGCTTCAGAACCAAGTCTCTGGGTTCAAAGGTTCGATCTCAGACCGTTCTGTTGTAATACCAAGTTACCTGCTGTTTGTGTCTCAAGGCACGGAGGTCCGCTTCGTCCCTTTTTTCTTCTACCATGTCAAGGGATTTGAGGAGCATCTTCTTGTTTTTCATTGGGTTGTAGTAAGTGACCCTGTGAGATGGAACCTCTAATTCAACCGGGATAACTGCCTTAGACCCAAAAGCAAGGGAAAAAGGCGTATGCCCCGTAGCTGACTTGAAAGTTGTTCTGTAAGCCCATAACGCCAAGGGTAGCTCGTCGACCCACATGGCTTTGGCCCATTTCAACCGCTTCTTAAAAATGGACTTGATTACTTTGTTTGTTGTTTCTACCTGTCTATTTGATTGCGGATGTGCCACAACTGTGAATCTCTTCTCGATATGATATCTCTGGCAAAAATCCCGGAACTCGGTACTGTCAAATTGGGTCCCATTATCTGTTATGATGACTTTCGGGATTCCAAATCGACAGATGATATTTCTCACGATGAAGTTGATCACCTTCTTGGTTGTGATCGTGGTCAATGGTTCCGCTTCTACCCACTTTGTGAAATAATCCACGACAACGATGGCGAACTTTGCTCCGCCTTTGGCAATAGGGAGACTTCCAATAATATCGATTCCCCATACAGCAAAGGGCCACAGACTCATCATCGTCTTCAACTGGCTACGAAGCGCCCTGGGAATCTTCGAGAACTTCTAGCATGCGTCGCAAAGTCGTCATATTTATCCGCATCTTTGTTCACAGTAGGCTAGAAATAACCATATCGCAACGCCTTGGGAATCTTCGAGAACTTCTAGCATGCGTCGCAAAGTCGTGCATATTTAGCAGCATCTTTGTTCACAGTAGGCCAGAAATAACCATATCGCAGTATCTTCTTCGCTAGTGTTTGTCCTCCAGTGTGATCGCCACACTCACCTTCATGAACTTCTCTCAACACTCTTTCTATGTTGTCGTGGGCTATACACCGGAGGAGCGACATTGAGAACCCATGTCGGTATAAAAGTTCGCCTTGCATGACATATTTGGAGGCTTTGCAAATGATAGGACGCCTTTCTCTCTTTTTGGTGGGAGGTGTCCCATTTATCAGGAAATTCTTTAAGGGTGTCATCCATGACTCCCTTTCCAGCTCAATCTCCAATACAGGATCAATTTCCATCTGATCGATACTTGGATACTGCTGTACCTATATCGAGACCATCTATGTGTCCTCAGGGTTATCAGAACTAGCCATCTTGGCCAACTTATCTACCCTCTGATTCTCTGATCGAGGGATATGTGTTATGCTATAATGTTCGAAGCCATCCAGTAATTTTCTTACATCCTTCAAGTATGAAACGAGCCTTGACACTTTGGCCTGAAACTCTTCATTGACCTGGTTTACAACTATCTTGGAATCGCAAAAGATATCCAGTTTCGCTATCCCCAACTCCTTTGCAAGCCTGAGCCCAACAATCAGGGCTTCGTACTCTGAGTCCTTGTTCGTGGCGTGGAACCCTAATCTTAAAGCATAGTATATCGATCGTTACAAGTAAACTCCAACACCGGATCATCTGCCATTCTCGGCTCCATCAGTATACAGCTTCCAGGAGTTGGGGTTGAAAAGTCGGGTGTGTACGCGACTTGTGTAGGATCTTTAATATGGCTATGTGGAATATGATATGATAACAATATATATCACAGATAACTATAAATGCAATAAATAAAGTAGAGTAATGACACCAGGATTTTTATACTGGTTCGGACCTCCAGTCCTACGTCCAGTCCCGAAGCTTCTCTTCGGCTTTTCACTAAACAACACCCTCACTTCACCCGGAGGAACAGGTTCACTACTTGATTTGCGGGCTACAAGTTTACCCACTTGATTTCACGGGCTACAAGCTTACCCACTTGATTTCACGGGCTACAAGCTTACCCACAAGACGATTACAAGAGTTTGACCTTGAATGTGTTCTTTCTTCAACACTGAATAGTCAATGATTGAGTACACCCTTCCTATAATCTTATCCTCAAATATATATATTGATGTTTGCAAAGATTTGGAAGTGGATTATCGAGTTGAATCACAAGTATGTTAAATATGCTTGGAGATTCAAACGATAATTGAATGCTTTTGAGTGCTTTTAGAATGCTAAGAATAATACAATATAGACAAGAGAATGGAGAGAAATTTCGGTGATTTGAATGATTGCAAACTCATGTATTTATAGAAATCGAGAGGTTGCAATTGTTGATGAAAAGTTGAATCTAAAATAAGTGATTATTCGTGAAGAGAAATGGATGCAACTCTTAAAGGAAGAAGATGACTTTTCATGAAAATTCAAAAAGCTATTGACCTATAGAATTTTATAGGTCGACATGTTTTTAGCCGTTGGAGTTCAAAAACCTGTTGACCTATAAAATTTTGTAGGTCGACCTATTTTTGACCGTTACATTTTAAAATCCTGTTGACCTATAAAAAATTGTAGGTCGACATGTTTTTGACCATATGCATTAAAAATGTTTTCATGAGTGATATTTTTAATCAATTAGAAGTATGATCATTTGAGGATAGATTTTAACATTATATAACTCTAAAATAATCAACTTCTAACCTATGAAGTCATCTCGTCTTCTTTTTGTCGATGTAGAAGCTTCTTCTTGTCATAAATCAAAATAACCATCGAAGCTTTGACTCAACATTCTCCCCCTTTTTGATTGATGACAACATGGCCTAATAAAGGTATTGTTCCTTGTATATTACTCCCCTGTATATATGCTCCCCCTGAATTATATATAATCTGCATAGCATTCGTTAGTAATATTTTCTCCCCCTTTGTCATCGACAAAAAGGGTGTCTATAAGAGAAAGCAATAATTCATAGAGAAACCATACAACAAAAGGCAAACCAAAAATAAACACACCAGAAGTACCAGGAAGTAGCATAGTTAAATACATAAGCAAATTAAAAAATTTGAAAGATAAAAACGAGACGACTATTGTGATGGCCAATCCAAATCACTATCTTCTTCTTCATCTTTGTTTCCTTCCTCCTCTTGTTCCTCATTGTTGCTATCACCATTGTCCTTCTCAATATCGTCATGAGCTCCTTCTTCAATATGCGACAGTCCACGACCACGAGTATGTTGGGTACTTGCTCCAGAGCTAGTACCTTCTTCAGATGAGGACCATGTAAACGTAGGTGGCATTGGTCGTTTTCCTGGGTCTTGAGCAAGCGGTGCGGAGGTTGATGCACAAGAGATTGCATCCCAAATCGTTCCAAAGAAGGACTTTAATTTGTTGAACCGCTTATCAAGTTTAGAAACTAAGCAGTCAATTTTATTGTAAATTCTTTTGAGTCTAGCTTCGAGTAAGAATTGATTACGTGCAATTTGCTCAAGAGTGTCCTTAGTTTTAGAAGTAGGAGGCGGAATTAAAACGTCTTCAGGCCTTTGCGTGGGAACTTGAGAAGAGAAAGTCTGTGGAGGTCCTTGTTCGACATATCGCTCAAAAGGAATAATATTCAAATAAGGAAACGGTAGCTTCATCCTCTTTTTAGATGCTTTATCAATACATTTTGGTATTGAGATTTTAGATTCGGGAGATCTTACGTGACATTCCATGAGACAACGCATAATATACTCGTTATAAAACAAGTGTGGCCTTGAACGTTTATTTACCATCACAATCTCGTCGAAAATCATCTCAATCCAATTTACCTTGATATTTGAATAAATGGCATACAGTGCCTTAAAGTTTTCTCTGTAAACTGCATCAAAGTTTCCATTCCTTGGAAGAAGAGAGTGTGCGATACAAAGGTGTAGAAGTCTGGCAGATGGTCTTAGATGGATACCTTTAGTACTTGACTTATGGTCTTCTATGAAAAGGTGACTATTTTTGTCGCGAATATGTATAGGGCAGAAATCACTACCGAATTGAATACCTTCGTTATGGGTTCGAAGAATTTCTGCCATCCGGTCTTTGGAGAGAAAGATGTGTTGACCACAAACAACGGACCATAAGCAATCATCCGAGTTTTGGGGTTTAAATTTGTCTAAATTGAGATTAGCATAGAATAGTTTTATCAAAGTATGGCTTATCTCAACATGGTTGTCTTCAAAATTTAGAAGAGACTCTATACCCGCTCTGTTTGATAGTCCACTAACATCGTAGAGGGCGAAATCAGAGAATTTGAGAAAAGAACCGTGGTGAATTGTATAGTCTTTCATCTTGTTCCATCTCTTCACCGCAAGAGGATCCATTAGCCATTGTTTGATTTGAGTATCAATAGGTTGAACAGGGGCTTGAGAAGATGATGTTTTGGACTTCTTTTGCTTTGGAGCCATTGGAGAGGTTAGGAAATTTGAAGAATTCTAATAGATCAAGTTATAAAGAGTATAGAGAATGAAAAGAAATGACCTTTGATGAAGAGTTGTGAAGTTTGAAAAGGGAATGGACGTGTTGATTGGGTGAAAAGGAAGTTTCCAGCGAAACCGGTCGACAGATATCAATGAGCCGGTCGACCAGTAAAATCTCTGGAAAAATTGATGCACGTGTTTTCGAACTGACCGGTCGACAGGTTGGAGTTTGGGCGGTCGACAGGAAATAGTTCTGGAAGACAAACATACATATGTTTGGTCTGACCGGTCGACAGGAGGAATAAAGAGCTGTCGACAGGTAAAAGTTCTGTTTGATAAAGAACTTAAACTTGAACTATGGCGTTCGACATGATTTAAATGACCGGTCGACAGTTATTTGTTCTGGAAATGTTTGAAATCAATTCTTTAGGCATAACAGTCGATAGGGGAGTATGATGCGATCGACCGTTTGAAATTCTGGTTTCAATATAAAGGCTAAGAATCCTTAACCAGTCGACAGCGTGAACAAGATCGGTCGACAGGTGCAGAGAAAATTTGTTTTTCTGGCTTTTGAAAAGATATTAAAACAAATTTTATTCAATAACAAGATTTCAAAACACCAAATACTTGAAGAACAAAATACAAATTTATTTTTTAAAGAAGAGTTTAAACGATATAAATTATTTCCTTGGCTCCCATGAATTCTTTGGTTCCCAATGGCTAAACTTTCCACTAGCTCCTTCATTGTTTTGATAATTTCTATCCCATGAATTTGGAGTTCGTGAAGACGATGGTATCGGCATTGGCTCATGTACATTATGTCTGTCAGAGCCACAGAAGAGAGTAGCTAATCGTTCGAGGTACGTCAAACGAGAAGTCGTCAGTTTTTGCTCATAAAACATTTGTTGTTGATAATAATGCATTTCATCTATCTTCTCTTTAGTTCGTGGAGAACAAAATAAAACTTTCTTGCTCTTCTTAGAAGTAGGAGTAGTTCCTGGCGTTCGAGAAGGCGGATGAAAGCCAGGTGGATGCTCTGGTGTTTTTGGGGAGTTATATTCAGTAGGTTCGGAACTTGTGATTGAAATGTGGGAATTTTCAGCACATTTCTCACAGATGTGTGCCATGAGATTATTTAAAAGTTATAGAAGTTTGAGAGAATGAAGGAAAGCACTCAAAAATAGTCATATATATAGTAGGAGTTTTCTATTTTAAGATAATAAATAAATGGTTTGTATATGTTTTACCATAGAAAAATCCTCTGCTATATATAGTAAAAAGACATTGGTTTCTGATAAACAAAATACGAATTCTTATAAAAATTAATCTTCGAGTTCTTTCCGTGAAACCAATCCTAGCTCTCTACGTAACTTGATAAAGCTTGACTCTAGTAGAGGCTTTGTAAATATATCTGCTAGTTGATTTTCCGTATTGACATATTCGAGGTTTATATTTCCCTTTTCAATGTTATCTCGTAGAAAATGATGACGAATGTCAATGTGTTTAGTCCAAGAGTGATTAACTGGGTTTTTGGATAAATTTATCGCACTAGTGTTATCGCAATATATAATGGAATTCGATAAATTCATACCAAAATCTTTAAGTGTTTATTGCATATATATAACTTGTGTACATGCCAAAGCTGCTGAAATATACTCTGCCTCGCATGTTGATAGTGAAACACAATTTTGTTTCTTACTAAACCAAGAGACAAGTGATTTTCCAATGAAATGGCACGTACCACTTGTACTCTTTCTATCCGTTCGTGATCCTCCGAAATCAGCATCACTATATGATACTAATTCGAATGCACAATCCTTAGGATAGAAAAGACCGAAATCTTTGGTGTTATTAAGATATCGAATAATTCGTTTCACTGCTCGCAAATGTGATTCCTTAGGATCAGCTTGAAAACGTGCACACAAACAAACACTCATCATAATGTCAGGACGACTAGCTGTTAAATATAGGAGAGAACCTATCATACTACGATACGTCTTTTGGTCTATACTCTTTCCACTTTCATCCTTTTCAAGATGACTAGTGGTACTCATTGGAGTCGGTTTTCCAGAAGTATTTTCAAGTCCGAATCTTTTAACAAGATTTTCACAATATTTTTCTTGATTTATGAAAATACCATTTGAAAGTTGTTTAATTTGAAGACCAAGAAAGTATGATAACTCTCCCATATGTGACATTTCAAATTCTTTGGTCATGATATCTGAAAATTCTTTACAAAGTCTCTCGTTTGTTGAACCAAAGATTATGTCATCCACATATATTTGAACAACAAGTATCTCTTTGTGCGAATGTTTAATAAATAATGTTTGATCAACCTTTCCTATTTGAAATCCAGAGTTGATAAGATGACTTCGTAGTCGTTCATACCAAGCACGTGGTGCTTGTTTTAAACCGTACAAAGCCTTCTTAAGCTTGAAAACATGATCTGGATATTTTTCATGTTTGAATAAAGGTGGTTGTTCAACATATACTTTTTCTTTTATAAAACCATTTAGGAACGCACTCTTGACATCCATCTGATATAATTTAAAATTATGGTGACAAGCAAAAGATAGAAGTATTCGAATTGCTTCTAGTCTAGCAACAGGTGCAAAAGTTTCTTCATAATCGATACCCTCTTCTTGATTATATCCTTGTGCTACTAACCGTGCTTTGTTTCGTGTTATGTTTCCTTGTTCATCAGCCTTGTTTTTGTAAACCCATTTAGTTCCGATAACTGATTGATCGGTTGGCCTTGGAACAAGTTCCCATACATCATTGCGTTCGAACTGATTTAGTTCTTCTTGCATAGCAATGATCCAATATTCATCGGTAGCAGCTTCTTTAGGATTCTTAGGTTCGATGTTTGAAATAAATGCAACATGTCCCATTTGGTTAAGT
This sequence comes from Allium sativum, assembly GCA_030737875.1. Classification (NCBI taxonomy): domain Eukaryota; kingdom Viridiplantae; phylum Streptophyta; class Magnoliopsida; order Asparagales; family Amaryllidaceae; genus Allium; species Allium sativum. Next base: position 220,361,691 of record CM060918.1, on the reverse strand, counting down.
TGACTTCTAGTTCTAATTTGAGATGATACTTCTCCAATTACATTTTGAACCGGATGATCTCTCAATATTCTTGGAGGAGATCTCACTCTAGGTGGAGAAACTATCACAGGAGGTTGAGGAATATCGTTGATAATTTCGGAGTCAGAATCCTCATTTGTGACAACAGTGTCATTTGTATTGATATTTTCGTCATCATCAATTTTTATATTAGAAAACTTGTAGTATTCATCGAAAGATATATGAAGTGATTCTTCAATAATTTTGGTTCTTTTATTGAATATACGATAAGCCTTACTTCGATCCGAATAACCAACAAAGATTCCTTCGTCAGCTTTTGAATCAAATTTTCCAAGGTGATCTTTCGTATTTAGAATAAAACATTTCGAACCAAAAACTTTGAAATAAGAAATATTTGGTTTTCTTTCATTGAATAACTCATATGGTGTATTTTTAGTTAGAGGTCGAATGGAAACTCGATTCAAAACATAACACGCAGTTGCTACAGCTTCTGCCCAAAAATGTTTTGATAGAGTGCTTCCATTTAATAATGTTCTTGCACATTCTTGTAATGTTCGATTTTTCCGTTCTACAACCCCATTTTGTTGTGGAGTTCTAGGAAAGGAAAAATTGTGTGATATACCTTTCTTTGCACAAAAATGTTCAAATTCATTATTTTCGAACTCTCCGCCATGATCACTTCTTATATTTTTGACTTTAAGTCCCTTCGATTTCTGAATACGTTTGACGAAAGATTTGAATTTTTCGAAAGTGTCACTTTTATTTTTCAAAAACATAGTTCAAGTATAACGAGAATAATCATCAACAATTACAAACACATATCGACTATGATTTATGGATTGTATTTGAGTCGGTCCAAATAAATCCAAATGTAATAGTTCAAGTGGTTGTAATGTCGAGATTACCTTCTTAGATTTAAATGATGACTTGGTTAATTTTCCGATTTGGCAAGCGTCACAAAGATTGTCAACTTTGAAACTCAGTTTTGGTAAACCTTTGACTAGATCATTTTTAGCTAGCTTGTCAATAGTTTTAAAGTTTATATGACAGAACCGTTTGTGCGATATCCATGGATCATTTTCCTTAGCAATAAGGCACATATTTGAATTTTGATTAAAATTCATATTTAAAATATATATATTTTTGTCTCTATATCCTTCAAAAACTAAATTTTTATCTTGGTCAAGAATGTTACATTTGTCATTTGAAAAGGAAATTGTAAACCCTTTATCACATAACTGACTAATACTAAGTAAGTTATGTTTTAGATTTCTAACTAGCATGATATTCGTAATAAGAGGTAAATTAGATGTACCGTAATTGCTCACATCGCCTTTGCCGATGATGAAGCCTTTTGAATTATCTCCAAAAGTGACTGAGCCCCCATCAAAGTATGTAATATTCGTCAATATGCTCTTGTCTCCAGTCATATGCTTCGAGCAACCACTGTCCAAAATCCATCTTCCTCTTTTCTTTAGTGGGACCTGCAAAAAATAAAGTTAAATCCATGGTACCCACTTTTTATAGGGTCCTAAGAGTTAGGTCTTAGGAGTCCAAACCCATACGGGTCCGGTATCCCCTTTATACAAATAATTTGGATTATAATGCACAGTACTCAAGAAATTTTGAATGTACTTGTTCCTAATCAAAATATTATTTGTTTTAGGAACCCATACTTTGACATTCTTCTTTTGAGATTTCACACTCGGTTTTGGTTTGAAATATAATAAACTCAGATTTTTCTTAGCTTCAGTTTCTTTTACTAACTTATTTTTCTTTCTTCTTTTACCAAGATGTTTCTTGATAACTTGTTTCTTATATCCCAATCCTTGCTTATTTGTAGCTGATTGTGAATTCTCAATGATTTTTGTCAGATTTTCTCGACCATTGTTAAAGTTAGAAACATTTTTAGTAATGTCGTCTAACTTTGATTGTAAACTAGCTTTTTCAAGATCTAGAATCTTGACTTTAGCTTTAAGCTCATGATTTTCAGTAGTGAGAATATCATTCTTCTCTTTTTGAACTTCAATTTCTTGAGTCAAAAGAGATAGTTGAGAATTAGAATTAGAAGATGATTCTTGAGCCTTTTCAAGTTCCTCTTCTAATATTTTCTTCTCATCTTTTAACATATCTCTTTCTAATTCTGATCTATTCAACATTGTCTTGACTTTTTTTAATTGATGTTTTGTATCTTTAAATTTAACCATTAATTTATCATAAATATCAAGCATATCCTCAAGAGTAGGAATTTGTACCTCATCCTCTGTTGCCATAAAACATACATTTTCTTGTTCAGTGTCTGAGTCACTTTCTCTATCAGATGAAGATGAGTCTGAAACATCCCATGTTACTGAGAATGCTCTTTTCTTTGATTTGTCCTTCTTGAATTTTTCGGATTTCTTCTTTTTATCTGGACAATCTTTTTGCAAATGTCCCTTTTTGTGACAGTTGAAGCATTCCATAATTGAAGATGATGGTTTATTTGATCCAAACTTCTTTTTGTCGTATCGACTAGCTTTTCTTTGCTTCAAGAACTTCTTAAAACCTTTTGCAATAAGTGCTAAGTCTTCATCTTCAGAATCTGAAATGTCTTCATCTTTTTCGGCATGAAAAGCAACATTTTTCTTTTCTTCTTTTTGTTCTCTTCTAGCCTGTAAATTTGCTTCGTAGGACATTAGATTTCCTATCAATTCATCTGGCTTCATGGTAGAAAGATCATTAGCTTCTTCTATGGCTAATACTTTTCCTTCCCATTCATTAGTCAGTGAATGTAGGATTGTTGAAACTACATCAAAGTCAGAATATTTTTGTCCTAATCCAATAAGAGCATGATGAATGGTTTGAAACCTTGAATACATCTCATTGATTGTTTCATTTGGCTTCATTTTGAAATTTTGGAATTGGCTTTTCAACAAAGCTATTTTTGCTTGTTTAACCTTGTTAGTACCTTCATGAGTGGTTTTTAGCGTTTGCCAAATTTGATAAGCAGTGGTACAGATACTAACACGGTATACTCATTTTGATCTAATGCACAAAACAACATATTTATTGCTTTTGCATTTATTGTTGCTGCTGTTTTCTCAGCAGGAGTCCATTCTGCATACTCAGTAGTTGGATTAATTATTTCTTTCTGAGTAGCATTCCAAGCATCATAACTTGTTGATTGCATATAGAAAGCCATACGTGTTGCCCAATAACTATAGTTTAGGCCATTAAAGAAAGGAGGTCTTTGTGTAGATTGACCTTCAGTGTAAGTGTTAGTGCTGGTGCTTGCGTTATTTGCCATATTACTAGAATATATCAAATAACTGTGTTACGGTTATAAGATGACCGTGCTCTGATACCAAATGAAAAGTCGGGTGTGTACGCGACTTGTGTAGGATCTTTAATATGGCTATGTGGAATATGATATGATAACAATATATATCACAGATAACTATAAATGCAATAAATAAAGGAGAGTAATGACACCAGGATTTTTATACTGGTTCGGACCTCCAGTCCTACGTCCAGTCCCGAAGCTTCTCTTCGGCTTTTCACTAAACAACACCCTCACTTCACCCGGAGGAACAGGTTCACTACTTGATTTGCGGGCTACAAGTTTACCCACTTGATTTCACGGGCTACAAGCTTACCCACTTGATTTCACGGGCTACAAGCTTACTCACAAGACGATTACAAGAGTTTGACCTTGAATGTGTTCTTTCTTCAACACGGAATAGTCAATAATTGAGTACACCCTTCCTATAATCTTATCCTCAAATATATATATTGATGTTTGCAAAGATTTGGAAGTGGATTATCGAGTTGAATCACAAGTATGTTAAATATGCTTGGAGATTCAAACGATAATTGAATGCTTTTGAGTGCTTTTAGAATGCTAAGAATAATACAATATAGACAAGAGAATGGAGAGAAATTTCAGTGATTTGAATGATTGCAAACTCATGTATTTATAGAAATCGAGAGGTTGCAATTGTTGATGAAAAGTTGCATCTAAAATAAGTGATTATTCATGAAGAGAAATGGATGCAACTCTTAAAGGAAGAAGATGACTTTTCATGAAAATTCAAAAAGCTGTTGACCTATAGAATTTTATAGGTCGACATGTTTTTAGCCGTTGGAGTTCAAAAACCTATTGACCTATAAAATTTTGTAGGTCGACCTATTTTTGACTGTTACATTTTAAAATCCTATTGACCTATAAAAAATTGTAGGTCGACATGTTTTTGACCATATGCATGAAAAATGTTTTCATGAGTGATATTTTTAAGCAATTAGAAGTATGATCATTTGAGGATAGATTTTAACATTATATAACTCTAAAATAATCAACTTCTAACCTATGAAGTCATCTCGTCTTCTTTTTGTCGATGTAGAAGCTTCTTCTTGTCATAAATCAAAATAACCATCGAAGCTTTGACTCAACAGGGGTCAACTAGTGGTTTTAGGGTATCAACCTCTTCACTCACTACGTCGTCCTCTGGGATAGTGAATTCTGCTATAAAATCTGCCAACACTTTCCCCCTTGTCGATCTTCGGGGCTGAAAGTTCAGGTCAAACTGACTCAACTCGATATTCCATTTGAGTAGCCTTCCTGACGCCTCTAGTCTCTGTAACACTTGTCGGAGCAGATGTTTGGTGTATATGGTGATGGGATGAGCTTGAAAATAGTGGCGAAACTTTCTAGATGCGATCAGCAGACTATATGCGAGCCTTTCTATCTTTAGGTAGTTCCGCTCTGCTACCGCTAGCTTCTTACTTACGTAGTACACAGGTCTCTGAACTTTATCTTCTACTCTTACCGTGGTTGAGCTTATTGCATGGGATGACACAGCCAAGTACACAAATAAGTCCTTGTGGTCTATAGGCTTGGACAATATCGGGGGTTTTCCAGATGATTCAGAAGGTTCTGGAATGCTTCCACACAATCAGAGGTCCATTTGAAATTGCGCTTCCCTCGCTTTATCAAATCGAAAAATGGAATGCACTTATCTGTAGCTTTAGAGATGAATCTACTTAAATCGGCTACTTTCCTAGCGAGGCTCTGCACATCTTTAATTTTTCTTGGTTCTTGAATGTTCCTGATTGCTGCGATCTGATCTGGATTGATTTTAATTCCACGCGAGCTAATGATAAAACCCAAGAACTTTCCAGAGGCAACTCCAAATGGACACTTCAAGGGGTTAAGCTTCATCCCATATCGTCTAAGGATATCAAACATTTCTACTAAGTCGGTAGTATGGTCAGATGATTATCTGGACTTAACAAGCATGTCATCCACATACACTTCCATCGTCTTCTCGATCTGATTGTAGAACATCCAGTTCACTAATCGTTGATGTGTAGCTCCAGCGTTCTTTAAGCCGAAAGGCATCACTACATAGCAGTACAATCCCAAATCTGTGATGAAGATGGTATGTTTCTAGTCCGGAACATGCATGGGAATTTGATTATATCTGGAATATGAATCCATGAAGGAGAGGAGTTCGTGACCCGCCATCGAGTCCACCAACTGATCAATTCTAGGAAGTGGAAATCTGTCTTTTAGACAAGCCTTGTTCAAATCTGAGAAATCAATGCAGGTGCGCCATTTTCCGTTGGCCTTCTTTACTAAAACCGGATTTGAAATCCAGTCAGGGTAAGTTGAATCCCTAATGAATCCATTGCTCCTCAACTTCTCGACTTCTTCCTTTAAGGCCGCTGACCTCTCTGGGCCAGGCATTCGCCTTTTATGCTTAACAGGTGGGTGCTTTGGGTTGATGCTTAACGAGTGGCGCCTAATTGATGGGGATATCCTATACATGTCAGCATGGGTCCAGGCAAACACATACGGGTTGGCCTTTAGGAAGTCGGTCAATTCTTTTGCACATATGGGGTCTAACTGGGATCCAATCTTCAAGACCTTCGCTGGGTCATCATCATCGATTGGAATATCCTCAGTCGTTTTATTTGGAGTCACCATTCTGCCCTCGGGTTCCTCATCCTCTCTGGGATCTATATCCTTAGGAAGTTCTCTGGGCGGTTCCTTTGGGGCTGTCTTTAATTGCTATGCTGAATCCTCCTTTGCCGGTGGAGGAGTGCCCTTTGGTTCTATGTTTAATCCTTTGAGCAACAACTTCATCTCTGCTATGTAGCAGACTCATCATGCGACTTGGTCACCTCTGACTACTCCCACTCCTGCATCTGTTGGGAACTTTAACAATAGGCACATGGTGCAATACAAGCCCTGAATTCTGCTAGGGTCGGTCGCCCCAAGAAGGTGTTATAAGGTGATTCGGTATCCAATAACACAAATGGAAGAATTCTCACTCTCCGGCGATCCCCTTCTCCTAAAGTTACTGAAAATTCCACATATCCTATCGGGGATGTTGAGGCTCCATAGAAGCCACGTATCCATTCATCACAGGGCCTCAAATCTTTCCCTTCAAGCTTCATCTGATCAAATGCTTTATTAAACAAATGGTTACTGAACTTCCATTGTCCACCAACACCTTATGGACCAAAGAAGGACTGATAGTTGCCGTGATCACTAAAGGGTCCTCAGTGGGGGAATGAACTACAACATTGTCTCTATCACGAAAGATGACATCGTTGGACATTGTTTTGTGCTACTTTACCGGGGCTGCAATTTCAGAATTACCGCACTCCCATACTTCGAGGTGTTTGGCCGTATTCGCATATTGATCATTGCCCTAAAGCTATGTCACGTAGGATGAGGTCCTCCTACTATAGTGTTGATGACAATGTTCTTTCCTTTTTGTTGAGCAGTAGGCCTAACATCAGGTTGGTTTTGATTCGAGGCCTGCCCAGTTTGCCCCTGTCTCTCGGAGCAACCATATATTCGTCCAACTTTCCTTCATGAAGTAGCTTCTCGACAACGTATTTCAAATGACGACATTCATTGGTGTAGTGACCATGGGTCTGATGGAAAAGGTAGAACTTTCCTGTTTCACGTTCTTTCTCCGTTAAGTCTCTCAGTTGAGCCCTCTAATACTGAAGGACATTGTAGGTATGTAGGAAAATATTTCTAATGTATCGTTCAACGGTGTGAAGTTTTTAGAAGCCTTGAACTGAGGTCTCTTCTGAGAATCATTCCCCCGATTATTCTTCCGACTGTTATTCCCAGATTGGCGACCATTTCCCTGATTCTTATTTCCAACATTAACCTCCACCTTTCCTGAACTGTCGCCGGATTGTTTGATGGCCACGTTACTATGTATATCTTCTTTATCAGCGGCCTTTCTCTTCCGATTGGCATATACCTCTTCCTGACGTAAACGGATGTTAGTTTTTTAATAGAATATTTCTCTAGTCATCGGCGGCTTGCCAGCTAAGTATCTTCAAAACTCAGTATCCTTGTCCACTCCGTCGATTAGGGCCATCAAGACAGTCTGTTCATGAGGATCTCTAACCTCCGTAACCACTAAGTTAAACCGATCTAAGTAGGAACTCAAAGTTTCATCTGGGCGTTGTTTAATGAGCGATAACTCAATGACATTTTAAGACCTCTGAGCATGAAGCTGGAATTGATTTACGAATTATTCACTCAATTTCCTGAAACTGGAGATCGATCATGCTGGCAAGTGTGTAATGACCTGGGATTTTGACGACTTTGGTTATCGCCAAAACTCAATGATGACTAACCAAACGTTGAAAAATACCGGTCATTACAGTTGGTATCAGAGCTTAAGTTAAGTGAATTACCTTGGCTCTGTGGCGTGACTCAGTAGAGATAGGGTTAGTAATACCCTAGATTGAGTTGAGTGTATATATACGAGTGAACCTATTTGATATTGATATAAAGTGGTTTTATATTGTGGAGATTCATTGGTTGAGTTGTTTATGGATTCTGGTCGATCAGTTTGATCCGCTATATTGATAAGGGTTACTAAACACTTGAATACGATCGGTCGACACGATATGTTTTGAAAAGAGGGTGAAATTAAAATAAGTTTACCCAAGGTATATCTTGATATAGAGAAGATATATATATCAAAATTATAATATAATGGATATATTGGTTGTTATTATAATCGAGTAAGATTATAAATTAAATGGTTATATAAATAACCAATCAGAATTCATATAAGTGAAATACGTGAAATCAGATAAGTTAAATCTGAAATTTAAACCAGAAATTGAATCAAAATTCTGGAAAATTGGATAAGTGTTTGTAAATGGATTTGGATTAAAAATAAGGAAAATTTAAGATCTTGGGAGATTTTAAATTGTTTTACAAGCAGTGTGAATTATATTTTGAAATGAATTTCAAAGTGGAAATGTTTAGAAATGGTTTTATAGTATTGAACTCACTTTGATCGCTGGAAAATAGATTCTGATGATGACAGCTGCATCATCAATATTCATTTTCGAGTTGTAAGTGACGAATTACACCGAGATACTGTTTTGAATTTGTTTTGAGAAAGACCAGTTGTGTTGAATTTCAAAATGGGATTTATAATATAGAATTTGAAAATTCAGAAATAAAAATACAAGTTTGAAGTAGAAATTGAATATAGAAATTCAAAGGGAATTTGAATATATGAAATTCAATGGAATTGAAATAGAAATTGAATATAGAAATTCAAAGGGAATTTGAATATATGAAATTCAATGGAATTGAAATAGAAATTGAATATAGAAATTCAAAGGAGGTTGAATATATGAAATTCAATGGAAGTGATATAGAATTCAAATGGAATTTAAACTATAGAATTTGAATATAGAATTCAAAAGGAATTTAAACTAAAGAGTTTGAATATAGAATTCAAATGGAATTTAAACTATAGAATTTGATATATAGAATTTGAATGTAGAGGGTTCAAATAGAATTGAATTTGAAATTTGAATATAGAAGATTCAAATAGAATTGAAATGAAATTCAAATATAGAATTTGAATAAGAGAATTGAAATGGAATTTGAATATAGGAAATTCAAATAGAATTGAAATGGAATTCATTTAGTTGATAAACAAGTTATATTTGAACATGTATATTCAAATAAAAAGGTGAAATAGGTAAACCAGTTAATTAGCCATTAGTAAATGGATCTTGAATTGAAGTTGAACTTTAGATAAGTAAAGAGGACTAGTAAATTTATATTTGAAATCGAATATGAAACCTGAGTTTGAAAAAGTAGAATTTGATTAGTTTATAAGCAAGTTAAAATATATTTTGAACGTGTCATGTTCAAATATAAAAGTGAAATAGACTAAAGAGTTAATTAACAAATTAATTAAAGAATTGAGTTAAAACGATCAGGCATAGTTAAAATAGATTGGGCATGTATAAATATACATGAGATAGGTATGGATAAGGTTAATGAAGGTATATAAATAGAATGCTCGACGAAAAGGTATGTATTTAATTCATATAGGAGATTTTATGCGCCGTATCGGCTAGCCGCTTGGCTTTTTCTTTTTCTTTTGGATTGGTGAGGGCCATGGGAGGCTATTTGAAATATCCTGATGCTCCTAGTACATAGGAGGTTATGGCGAATTTTTCCAGGAATTTAAGGAGTTACAATATTTTTAAGATAATTTGATAGTTAGAAATCAACGTATCGATATATATATATATATATATATATATATATATATATATATATATATATATATATATATATATATATAGAAGTCGATAAGGAAACGAACTTAAAAATAGAATAGTAAAATCAAAAAGGAAGACTAAGAATAAAACCTAGTAAGAATAGAAAGAGGAAGCGTATATGTGTTCAAAAGTGAATAAGTAGTTGTATGGTATTGATTATTCGAATAAATAGTCATATCTGTTTTGACGTTATAAACATTATTCAGTCAAGGTCTGAGAGGTAGTTATACCCCAACTTGATTGATTTCATTATTAACAAATAAATAGTAAGATTTCAGGCTCGAAGATCAATGTTGAATAAGAGTTAGTTGAATATAGTATTTGGGTTGTCGTAACGATGTTTTACACAACATTCGTTTTAACCCAAATAAGTGTAAACTTGGAAATAGAATAAAGAATATTTCCTAAGTATAGAAATAAACGAGATAGGAAAAGAGATAAGTAATTGGAATATTTCCCAATTATAAATAACATATATTTTCTAAAGTTTAGAAAATAAAGGAAGGCGAATTCGGAAATGTTTTCCAAATAACATAAAAGGACAATATGGTTATTGAAAATATTTGGTTAACAAATATTGATAAAGAAATAGAGAAGTGATTTAACTAATGGAATATTAATTAAGGGCTCAGTGACATGTTCAAAAGGAAAATTGGATTTTTTTGAAAAGAGTAAACTGTTTAAAAACTGCCAAGGAAAGACTGTTTGAATTAAAAACAAATTTAAAAGAAATTTGTGAAAGCAAATTTGAATTAAAGTAAAGCCAGTAAAGTGGTAACTGAGATTGAATTAGAATGATATCAAGACAAATCGGATTGTGAGATTCAAATTTGAAGTGTAATGGGATAATCAAGTTAAGAGTTGAGAATCGAGAAGAAACTCGAGTTGAAATGATATTTGGCTCGGATATAAGCGAATGGTTGTGTTGTGGATATAAGCGAATGGTTGTGTTGTGGATAAAAGCAGATTGGAATTTGATTGGGATAACCCTTGTATCCGTTGGATTGATAACAGGTGGAAGAGATATAATGATATGCCGACAAAAGGTACAAATTTATATTTCATATGGTATGAGATTTTGATGAGCCGAATTGGCAAGCCGCTTGGCTGTTTGATTTTCTTTTGGGATGGAGATGGCCCAGAGAGGCGAGCGGTGATTTGACCGATTGATCAGTACAAAGGAGGTGCTGGCGAAATTTTTCGAAGAGTTAAGGCATTAGAAAATTTTCAGGATTTTTGAAATTTTTTGTTGATAAGAATTAATTAATAATTTAATTGAAATTATATTGGTTCAGTTGGAAACTGAAGTTGAGAAGTGAACAAATATGTTCTAACCAGTCGATATGGTCGTCCTCTACCCTTTAGCAATTTCGAGGACAAAATTATTTTAAGTGGGGAAGATTGTAATGACCCGCATTGGCAGAGGTATTATCATTAATTTATTTAATTATATAAATGGTGGTTTAGAGAATTTAATGGCCGTGGAATTAAAAATGATGAATATTTAATTAAAATAATAAATTAAATAATATATATAATTCTGAAATAATCAGAATTGGCAGAAATGGCGATATGGTGTGAACTGGATCATCCGTGATATTTAATTCAGCTTAGAGTTGAATTATATTGACGAATATATTCAATCGACGCCAGTTTGAACGTATAATTATAATATAATTATATTTGAGCGCATAACGACGTGGCAGTTCGCTATTTGGCAATTTGAACTTCAACTGAATGTACAGGATTCATTTTAAGCCGGATTTCTGTGAAAAAAGAAACGTGTGGAGCTGGTGGAGTATATCTTTCTAGTGGAAGAGAAAAATCGGGATTTCATCGTGTAGATTTTGATGTATGTCCAAATCAAATTTTAGAAAAAGTCGTTGTGGAATTCCTTTATAATTAATAAAGGAATTATTTATATTTTTAAAAGGGATTTCAATATAAATCGAATATCGGGTTGACCCAGAAGTGAATATCAAGTTAGAAATTCATATAGGAATATTCTAGAGCTGTATGGTGTTCCACTGTGAATATATACGATAATATAAATTTATTTATATTAAATTTAATTATATTTAAATATATTTATATATTTAAATGGGTCATCCAGAGCTTTAAAAATAGCCACTTTTGCAAACGGAGTCGGAATTCGACGAAACCAGTTTCATTGGGACCGTAATGTCGAACTGTAGCTACATGTCCAGTTTCGTGATTTTTAGAGTCAGTATGTAGCCGTACTGATTTTTAAGGTGAAAAACAGTCGATATTCTGACAGTTAAAAATACACTGTGTGGGCATACGGAGTCAGAATTCGACGAAACCAGTTTCGTTGGGACCGTAATGTAAACTCTAGCAGTACGTCCAGTTTGGTGATTTTTAGGTATTGTATGTAGTCACAGAAATTTTAAAGGACAACTACAAATAGCGTTAAGCTATAAAAGAATAAAATAAGTGAATATAAAAATATCTAAATTTCCCTATATATACCCTACTTACCCCCTTTAACCTAATTCAGTTGTTCTCTGGTCAAAAAGAAATGAGCCGCCACTTCTAAAAAAAAAAGAAAATCGCCCTTTCAAAAATCAAAAGCAATTCATATGAAATCCCTAAAATTCACAAACACCGATTCATTTAAATCTTGGGCCGATGGCTTCAATTTGATGTTAAATCTGAGGGTTGCAGTTCTGGTATCGATGGTCTTTCTATAGCCGAGATCGATGAAGCAGGGTCGGGTTGAATATGGTGGAGATGAGGTGGTAGAGATTCTGAAGGAGATAACGATGGAGTGTTCGGTTTGTGATTCTGTGAAGAGGAGAAGGTGCAGTTGGGATATGAAGTCGTGGAAATGGATGGAGTTTTACTGGAGTGCGATGTGGTTAGGGGGAGTTCGAACTGTACATTTCTGGTATGAGATCGAAGAGAGATTGAAGGGGAGTGAAATCGTGTATGTCGTGTGTTGAATCGTGGAAAAGGCATGTCGTTACTCACTGGATTTGTTGCGTGGATACAAGCAAGAAAGGGACGGGATTTTCACTGATTCGGGGAAGAAAGATCCATGCAGGTTTGGGCTGAAATCGGGGTTGGGCCAAAGGGAAAAAGGGTGAGGCCCGTTCAAAACTTAATTAGCATAGTTTATTTAAAAATCCATTCAAATTTTTGTATAAAATTGTAATAACAATAACTTGCTCATATCTTAACGGAATTTAGCGAAACAAGATCCGACAGGATCGTATGGACGGTGACTATCCAATGGAACTGACTAGGAGTGGAGTGGAGCTCGTATGAAATTATGGTGAAATAAACTGTTTGATTCAAATCAAACAAACAGTTTATCGTTCTTTAACGATGAACTGCCGAAGTGAGTAAAACTCACCAACTCTGAACAGTTCTATTTTTACAACGTATTCCTAGAACTGTTAAATACTGTCTGTTTGACTGTGTGTTGACTGTTTGATTGAACTGCTAGTCAGTTAGTGAATATTATATATATATATATATATATATATAAATAGTTAAATAGTTATATATTGATTATGTTAACAGAATATTTCATATTTAACTGGAAGTGATGTTGATTATATTGTGTAACATCTGTGATGCAGGGAAACAGGTTGGAGGAATCCAACTGGATTCCTCAACATTTATTTTATTGTTTTTCATATATTGTGATATATGATGTGATATATAATCTGTTGTCGATTATATGTGTTTGGACGATACTGATCATCGTGATTTGATATGTTGAATACCGTAACATACTGAAATGTTGATAAAGGGGAATTTGTCAAAGTGATATTTGAAAATAAAATATTTATAAATGGAATATTTATAAATAAGAAATATTTATAAATTGGAATATTTATAAATAGGAGATATTTAGAAAAAGGGAAAACGTTATGAAAAGGAAACTGTTATAAGAAGGAAATCATTTTTAAAGTGGAGAACCATTACTAAAGGTAAATCTTTAAAAATGAATAAACGTTGTTAAAAGGGAAATCTTTATAAAGCGAGTAAAGGAGTTAGATCGAATATGGTATTCGAAAGGAGTTAAATCGAATATGGTATTCGAAAGTTAGTAAATCGAATTAGTTATTCGAAAGGGGTTAGTCGAGTCGAGTTAGTTGAATAGAGTTAATCGAATATTTGTTATTCGAATTAGAGTTAACCAGTTAGAGTTAAACCAGTTAGAGTTAATCAGTTAGAGTAAATCGAACTAGAGTTATTCAAATGGAGTTATCGAATATTAGTGATTTGAATAAAGTAAAAGGAGTTATCGAATATAGTTTATTCGAATAGAAAGTAAAAGGAGCTATCGAATATAGTTTATTCGAATAGAAAGTAAGAGGAGTTATCGAATATAGTTTATTCAAATAGAAAGAAAAAGGAGTTAATCGAATATAGTTTATTCGAATAGAATCAATTGAGTTAATTGAATATAGTTTATTCTAATAGAAAGTAAGAGGAGTTATCGAATATAGTTTATTCGAATAGAAAGTAAAAGGAGTTAATCGAATATAGTTTATTCGAATAGAATCAGTTGAGTTAATCGAATATAGTTTATTCGAATAGAGTTAAAGGAATTATCGAATATAGTTTATTCGAAAGGAGTTAAGTGAAATGAGTAAATCAATAGTGTTAGTCCAATAGAGTTTATCCAATAGCGTTAGTCCAATAGAGTTAATCCAATAGCGTTAGTCCAATAGAGTTAATTGATAAGGGTTAATCTAATAGAATAAATTGAATAGAGTTATCGAATATACCTTATCGAAGGAAAGAATTTTCGAATAGAAAAGATTTGAAAAAGAGTTACGTAAGGAAGTTTGTTAAAGAGAGAAGGGTGAAGTTTGTCTATTTCAAGGTTAGAAACGTTGTTCAGTTAAGGTCTGAGAGGTAGTATTACCCAAACTTGATTGACTTCATTTTTAACTAAGGAATGGTTAAGGTTCGATAGTAAAGGATGGTTAAGTGAATTTAGTAATTAAAGGAAATGGTTTGAGTTGGCATCGCGATGGTTTGTTTAAACATCTGTCTAAGTCCAATGAAGAAGCTTTGGAAATGTTTTCCAAATAAGAAACCAGAAATGTTTTCTAATAAAGAAAACAAGAAATGGAAATGTTTTCCATTGTTAATAACGTATATTTTCCAAATTTAGAAAATAAGAAATATTGAATATAGGGAAACAGGAGATAAGTAAATTAATGAAATAAAGAGATAAATGTTGATTGATGTTTGATCGATATAAATTTCCATTTGGAAATAATATCGTTGTTTGCACACCTGTTTTTCTTCGATAGTTAAATCACAGACTATCGAAGTTTTGACCATTTTAACGTTGTTAATATGGAGAGACCGGTTGGATTATTATCCAAAGAACCACTCTGTATTGGCATAAGCGTTGCGAATCGTATATGCCAAAGGAAATTGAAGACGGAGTTATGCAAGGGCTATCCTGTTTATAGAATAGTGCCTTCGGTTCATCCTGTTCCTGGATGACTTGTATGGATGGATGTCTGATAGAGTATTTCCAGACGATCACGTATATTGATTTCACCAACCGTACCAAGAGTGGAAGCGGAGAAGGAAACTTCTTTTATCTAACACATAATGTATGGTTGAGGACGTCAATCGGTGATTTGATGGATTTGACGATGTGGCATTCAAAGTGAATCTGGTGAGATGATAAAGCGTAGCTTCTAGCCTCACATCTGGTAAATGACAGAAATCGGGCAGGCAGCATGGCTAAGTCGGTCGTACCGAAGTAGGGTGTATAATCACCTGATCTAGAGTTTCATTTACTTCTAAAATCTATTGTTGATGCTGTCCCATTCGGGAAACTGTTGCTGATCCCAACCGTTGGTGATATACATTCGATACACTCAAGCGAAATGAGTGGTCGGTCATGTGTGGCTGGGTTGCAAGATGTTCTTGTTTGAACCCAGTGTATTCCTCTCTAGAGGTGCACTAGCGAAAGGTGGTTCCATACCTTTTCATAGTTGGAAATCCATTACCCAATACGTGCTTACGGTTTTGATTGTATACTATATATGTAGAACGTGAGATGAAAGCGTTTCTGCTAGATGATTATTATATTGTGTTGATAGACATTATTATAATATCAAAAGGTTTTTGATATAAAGATATTTTGGATTTTCGTAAGGGAAAAACCCGTTCCGTTATACGGCGTGGTCTTATGAGATATCGATTACTTGTTTGAACTGTTTTAAACTGTTTTACTCATAACAGTCCCATGACTGACCCGGAGTTTATTTTGTTTTGTTTTCCCTGAACTCTTGGGTGTCTAAATTTGTACCGGCAGTTAAGTAGTCGGGATTTACAGATATACTGGAAGAGCTTGGAGCAGGAGGCTTCAGGATCATATAGCTATAGTTATTTCCGCTGTGTTGTAAGTGTTGTACTTTGGTAATGATATGTATATTCAAGTACAGATTTGTATTTCAAAGTTATGTTATGAAATATATTTATTCGTTCCGCTGTGAGATTCGTGTTACTCTGATATTGTGTTCTTCTTCTTCTTCTATTCTAAGTTTCTATCTTATCTTTCCTCACCCTCTAATTTCTTTCATTTATGACCGGTATTTTTCAACGTTTGGTTAGTCATCATTGAGTTTTGGCGATAACCAAAGTCGTCAAAATCCCGGGTCATTACAAAGTGGGTGAACCATATTAATGCCACATCCTCCAGGAATATTTGGAATGCTTTACATTTTACTGCGTTAGGAGAAGCAGCGACGTTCATGTACCATGAATACCTCATTAGATGCTGAACCGGATCCGTCCTACCGCGTAACGGTTCATAGTTGGCATGTTGAATTTCCTCGGGAATCGGACGTCTAATATGTCATCAATAAAGGGCATATGACTGCGGTCTATAGCCCAATCCTCGTTTCTCTATCCACGGCTATCTTCCATGATTTGCCTAATCATTGCTTCAACATTAGCATTGGTCAATGTAGATTCAGATTCAGCACTCCTTGCCCGACGGGGCCCTCCAATGTCTCTTCGGCGGCGAAGTCCGGAGCCTGAGCAGAGCTTCCTTGTCCCCTGTTTCCATGGTCAATCATGTGGCGAGGGGGTTGCAATGTTTGATTCTGAACAGGGTCAACAATGCCTTGATTCCTAGGTGGCGGAACGGGATCATTCAAGTTACAATTGTCATGTCCTAGATTGAGGGCCACCTCTTCTCAAGAAGGAAGTGATCCAGATCGAAGCTGCTCCACATTCTCATCCCTTTCTAATGGTCGCCGTGGAGGTCTTAGAGGTTCCTCTGATGAGGATGAGTACTCTGGAGTAAGAGGACGGGCTGGCGGAGGTGTCCTCTGCCTTTGGAGATCATCAATTCGTCTGTCCATTGCAGTAATGTTCCGTTGGAACAAGGAACTCTCTTTCCTTTGGACTGCCAAGTCATCAATCATCATTTCCAACATATCAAGCACATGAGAAAGATCTCCTTCAGTTACTGGAGTAGAGGCATGTAGCTGGTCATCAGTAGTTTCTCTTGGACGTAGAGCACTTGAACCAGGTCGAGCAGAGGCGCCAGCACGAGCATGACGAGCCATAATTTCCTTTCCGGGTCGAGTGGTAGTCCTATGGTGAGGGCGGTTCGTGATCCCCTTTTCAGGCTCCTGGCTCAGGGTTCCCTCCTGAAGTCGGCTCGTGGTGGCTCCCTGAAGATAGCTCGCGGTGGCTCCCTGAGGTAGGCTCGTGATCTGCTGCTGAGGGCCGCTCGTGATGGCACCCTACGACCGGGTCATGACCCCTTCCTCGGGTCGGATCGCCCCTTGCGAGCCACGAGCCGGGGACTCCATTTCATCCTGTTCGTGAACACTTTCTTCATTAGCTTCGTTTGCAGCTTCATTTACTCGCGAAGCTCGTAAATCGTTGGATTTCTTTCCAGCCATAACGTCTTGACTTTGCTAAAATCTTCAAAAACCAAAACAGCGGAAGTTCGGACTACTTTCTTCGGACTTGAATATCCAAACAGTAGAGCAATAATCCAATATGATGAGACTTCAGTTCTTAGTGAAAGCACCAAAATGTTAGAACAAAATATGGCTCTTACACCCAAATTGTCTGAAAGTGCAGAGAATAATAACTAGAAATGAAAGAAAATGCAACAAACACACCAAATTTATAGTGCTTCGGCGTTAAAGAGACTACGCCCACTTTATATGCTTTTGATTATATGTTGAATGCAAGTACAATCAATGATTTCTCTCAATCTCACTTTTACAATGATGATTCACTTAATAATTTCGAGATAATACTGATTAGAAATAATGGAGGAACGATAATGGTGGAAATAATCCTCAGAATTACCAAAAGATCCTGAAAAATGCCAAGTATGAGACTATTTATAGGTGATGTCTGCAGGCGGTTCGTGAGCACACATAGCACGACCCCCGAGGATCTCGGAGCTATTCATGAGCAGATGGAGAAATGGTCAATATAGTGATTATGGACAGGTGTCGCAAGATCCTTCAATCTTGGGTCATGGATGACCAAGTCGTAGTCACCATTTTCTGGACACAGGTTCGGTTCGTGATCCTTTGAAATGTGCGGGTCGTGATGCCTACATCATGAACGGGTCGTGATGCCTCTGTCATGAGCGGGTTGTGATGCCTCTGTCACAAATGGGTTATGATGTCTCCACCACGGACAGGCTTAGGGTGATGGACCACGAGCGTGATCCTAGTCCTCACGAGTCGTGATACATATGGAAGAGAGATTCCTCTTTCTTGTTTATTTCATGTGTATGTAAATCTTTGTCGCTTAGTCCAAAAGTTAGCCAATAATGTTTGAGCATGGTTCTTTCTTGAAATAGAGGTACGTACTTATATTATCGATGACATGAAGGCAGTTACCCAGTTGCCTTATAGAAACGTCTCGGGATCGGTTGCATATGTTTGATATGCATTATCATTATAATATTTTGGAATTTCCAAATAAATATTCAAAAAGAAATATGTTCGATAATATCGAAGTAAAGTATAGTTCTATATAAAATAAATATGTATTTTATTTTTTTTGAAATAAAAACTCGGAAATGAAGTTTAAGAAATAATTTTCGTGAAGATAATTAGATTTGAAAAATCTAAATGTAAGGATTAACCTAAGTGTGAATAATTTTTGGAATTGCATATTTTTTTGCATCATAGGCTCAATGAGTCCTATTTGCGATAGAAGAACTATGTTGGCTTGATCCTGTATCTAATTGGGTACCCAATTAGATAGAGGTACGTAGGCAATCATAAGAGGTAGGGATGCAGCCCCTGAAATAACATAACATTTTTCTGTTTGTTATTTGATGTTTTTGATTATTGATATATCTTTTCTGCTTATCATTTTATTCCGCATTTGCATTGTTAATTGAGTTCGCAGGATTTGATAGGGCTGTCTCTCTCATCTTAGTGCATATCAGTAGATTGATAACATTTTAGTTAGGTATGCACACCTTGTAGATTACTTAATTATTCTGATTTAGTTGTATAATTAAATTTGTATCCTATACATCTAGTACTATTAAATATTTCTCAAATATTTAATATGAAGTTAGTATTTTTCATTCGTATTTTTAGAAATGGACGGATTTTTCGGCATTTTGATAGGTCCAAAATTCTGGGTCATCACATTTAGTATTAGAGCGCTTGGTTGGGTGCTTAAACAAAATTCGTATAGGTTAATAAATCAACCTAGGAATTGTAAAATGAAACTACCATAATTCGATAAATAAAATGGATATGATAAGCCATCGTACGTACGACCGGCATTATGGGCGATATTTTTTTGGTGTGCTTACCATTTGTTAAATATTTGTTTTTCGTTATATCCTTCCATCATTGTGGTTACGAGGACGAAATTCTTTTAAGGGGAAAAGAACGTGCCAACCCGCATTTTAGATATGTTAAATTTGAATTTAAGTATAATAAAATATTTGTGTTAAATTTGGACAAGATTTTTATGATGTATTTTTAATTTAATCTATTGGAATTTTCAATTATTTTTATTTTGGAAAATAAATAATTTTTCAATAATCGTATTTTACACCTTATATCAGTGTTTTTGGAATTTTACAAAATAAGCTAGATTATCTATTTTATTATAATTTTGGGATCGTGGCACATTGCTCGACACGACCGTAGTTTTATTTTTGTTCGTAGCAGCTTGTACGTGAATAGAGTTTCGTGTAATAGGGTACTAATATTTTCCAACTAATAAAAAACCAAGATCTAAACTTTAGAAAACAAAACATATATGATTCTCGTAACCTTACCTACCAACATGCCATATGCATGATTGCTTTTCTTTTTTGCCTACCTATTTCTTAATGTGCTTTTTGTTATATATAAGATGACAAGTTAACACATGAAAGAAATACACATGCATAACCATGACTTAATTTAAGATGCAAGATAGAAAGGCTTTGGCGGCACGCCATTTTTTGCATTTAATTATCATGTTTTCTTTGTTTTCATGTTTACTTAGCCATTAAGCTTACATGCAAAAGGATAGTTTACCGTTGGATTTTGCTCCGTTTCTTTGCAATTAAGTAAACTTAGTTTATATATGTACTCGATGGGCATCATTGGTAAGAAAAGAAACACATGGAACCTTGTAGGAATGCACATGAAAAAAATTTAGCAAGACACATTATTCAGTTTCCTCTTAAATACAGAACACGCAAGCATGCTTCCTTCCAGCACTCATTTTGTCTCATTTTTCCATTAAAAAGGAACCAAACAAATTGTCTTCACACAATAAACTCATGCATGGGTTTCATAGATTTTCTCTCTCTCTCTCTCTCTCTCTCTCTCTCTCTATATATATATATATATATATATATATATATAGTTAAGTATGTGTGTATATATAGCCATATATGTATGGCTATTTAGATGAAGTAGTGTATGGTGGGATGGAGAAAGGAGTAGGGAAGGATGCACATATATGTATAGTACACATACATGTATGGGCTAAAAGTTTATGCGCGTATATATAGGTGTGGCTTGCGTGTGTACTTCATATATTTGTGTGTGTAGGGTCTAGCAATAGTAAGTCGGGTTGTGCTTGAATAATCAGTATGCTGTCGTCGGAGGGGGTGGCGGCGCAATGCCGAGGTGGCCGACGTAGGGAGAGAAATGGAGGAGGAGGCCATTTTTAAGGGTTTTGAAGCTTTAAGTGTGTTTTAGGCAAATGGAAGATAACTTAGGTTTAATTAAACCCAATTACGGACAAATCATGTCATGAATGGCCAAACGAATGAGAGAAAGATAAATGGAGGAGAGAGGAGTTGTTTGTCTAACTTTGATTGGTTGGCAACTATTGTGCGAAGTGATGTTGCCGATGTATTAATTACACCGTGCAAACTTCGTTCTAGTCGCACGACCACACCATAACTTCAAAAATTACAAAATTTGAAATCTCGTTATGTAATGGAATTGCGGTTCCAACGAATCTTGTCTCGTTGAATTTGAAGACCGTTGGAAAAATTGCCTTGTATCTTGCTCAAAATGAATTCTGACTGAATTTTCAACATGCGTTTATATGTCGTTCTTCAACATACAAACTCTGTTGGACTTGAAATTTTTGCCTCTATCATATTTCGATGTTTAGGATCCAATAAAAGTCGTTCTTCATTATCACTTTTGTGTTAAGCCTTATGTAACCATGTATTTTTTTCTGTTTTGTTCGTCTTCTTGTGTTTGAAGAACCGTGTTTCTATGTAATCTTGTGTGTGCGTTTTATTTCCTTTTTTCCTTTGACTCTTAAATAAAAGTGGTTGGGGTCCACTCAACCCCGTATGCCTTGCAAAAAAAAAAGTTGTTCCATTGGATTTTGAGACTGTCTCAGCAAACGTCCTTTTATAAGCGATGGATATAGCTTTGAAATATTGATTTTCATAATTGGAACTGTTAAGTTGAATTAAATATTTTACTGATTCTTGTTTAAAGTCAAATAAAACAATAAACATATTTAAAAATTATTCTCAAATTTTATGGAGTCAAAATAAACTTTTTTATTTCAAAATTCATTAACTATATTAAAATTCAACTTTTAAATTGACCAGAAATGCTGGTACTTACATTAAATTAGACCAATGTAGCATTGTGATTTGTCATTGCTTATTATTATTTAATTGGTTTTCGATTTAAGCTCGATCGGTTTATGAGCAAGTATGCTTTTATATTTTAGCATTGGATTGGGTATAAAATATTTATTCGCGAACGCCTTGTGATTTATTTCACGATTTGACTAAAAGGTGTTTGCAACAATATTGATTCATTTAATTTGTGAACGTAAATTTAAATGATGATTTTGAAAGATGGTTTTCATAGAAGAATATGAAATGAAATACTTGATTTAGAAGAAGTAGAAGTTATTTGGAAACAAATATTTTGATGATGACAAATGGTTTATATGTTTTATAAATAAAGAGAATCTCAATGGCTTAAATCCCAATGTTTAAATGATTTAGAAAACTATGACACTATGATTTGAAAATATTTGTTATTATTATTGCGAAACAAATTTTCGCTTCACAATATAAAATGACTTATTATGTAACCAATGATTTGGGTAACCCGTAACTAAAAAGGTGTAACATCCCTTAAATTTCAATAAATTAAGTTATTGAATTTAGTTTAATTATTGAAATTAAAATGATTTTTAATTAAAATTAAAATTTAAATAATAATATTTTAACATTGAGTAATATGTTTACCAAATTTATTAAATTGTAAATTTTCCTAAAAAGTCAATTTTTGTTAAAATTTGTCAAAATTTGAAATTGAGCTGAAATATCAAAAGTTTAAAAATTATAAAAGTTCATTTCCTATGGTTCTACTTTGAATTCTAAGTTATCTGGCATTTTTAGTTTCATCAAAATCCGCTTCCGTTTATTCTAAATCTGAGATTTGCAATGTGAAATGCTTAAACAAACATTTTGTGTGTTCATACTTACATGTCCTCTTTTGCTCTTTATTGTGATATATGTTTGGTTTCCGAGGAAAGCTTTTCTGCCTCACACCTCATTAATAATTTTATGTTTGAATTTCAAAGGTCCTTGGGAGAAATAAAGGTATCTCCTTTTCAACTTCCCATTTTCATTTTTCCCAAGCGGTTTGCCATTCTCTTTCTTCCTCCCTCATTCTTCTTTCTCTATAATATTTCTTCTTTATAAATTTTTAATCTCATCTCCCTCCTCCCCTTAAATCAAATACAAAATTCTAATTGCAATGACCCATATTTTTCAACATTTTATTTCGAATATTTAAAGTAGTTTTAATTGTTGAATTGGTAATTGTAATGTCCCGTATTATTTGGTAGTCAAATATTTAATTTAATTTATTATTTTAAATATTATATTTGGTATATTATTTATTTTTAATATTAAATTCGTTTGTAAAACGAATTTTGAACATAAATTAATATTTAATTTATAACGAGCTCGGAATGGCGCGGATGTTCGTAATATTGAGTTTTGAACTTTAATTGAATATACAAGATCCAATATAAGTCGGATATCTGTGAAACAAGAAACTTTTGAATCTAGTAGATTATAATTTTATAATGAAAGTGAAAAATTGAGATTCCATGTTATAGATTATAAGTTATCTCCAATTCAAAATTTAAAATAGTAGCTATGGAAATCGTTATTAAACTAAAACGTTTATCTAAAAATTTAATATGTATTTTAGTATGATTTGAATACCGTTTTAACTCAGAATTTGATAATGGTGAGTTATAAATTATATTAGCTTATATTTGAAACTATATGATATTTCAATTTGGATATTTACAATAAAAATAATTTATTGTTATTTAATTGAATTAATTTGGAATTTATTTATATTTATTAGATATTTTATAAGAATTAAAAATATCCATTTTTGCAAACAGCCTCTGGTTTCGATGAAATTAGTTTCATTGGAACCGAAATGTTGAATTATTTTATGATATTAAATTTCGTGGCAAACCGATGTCGTATATGACTTCCGTAGCCGAAACTTCTCTGTTTCTATTTTATCGTTTACATTATTTGACCAATATAGATAGGGTAACTTTAATGGAATAAACGACTGGCCAAACGAACTCCGATTTTATCGAAAAAATTTCATTGGATCCGTAAAGAAAAGGTATAGTGGAATTTCAAGGTTTCAAGTTGATTGGATTTATTTTGTGATCGTGGGAAATTTAAATGTCTGATTTTTCACCTGTGAATTAGAAAGGAGTTTTTACAAACGACCTTGGAATTTAACGAAACCTGCCCTATCGAGGCCGGAATATTTTTTATGCTTGGACCAGAAGTTTCGTCTCGACTGGACATCGTATGTGGTGGTTTTTAACACTATACTTCACGACGAAGTTTCGTTATATTATAATATTACCAAATCTTCCTAAAACTATATATACATCACTGACAAAGCAACCTCTCGTGGTAAAAAACCTAGCTTTTTGTCAACTGAATTATTAGTCGCCTCCCCAAACATTTCAATGGCATATAATCTTCGAATCTTCCCTCCACAACATCTCTAAACCCGTTTATCTTTTCAAGAATTGAACAACTACAACTTTGTAGTACTCATATAGATCTCCAAGCAGGTGCGGCCATGATCAATTTTTCCTCACTGTACTTGCTGGAATTGGGGCGTGAAGCGGTGATAGTTCAAGGGTTCGTGGCAGGGAATGGAGCAACCTAGCATGGCGTTGTTCGTGGTGATGGATAAGGAAGACGGCGCGCGCATTCTAGCAGGTATCAATCGACATCCGATTGATAATAGAGGTTGTGGCAACCATTTTAGACGTTGAGGTTCATGCGTGGTTTTGTAAGTAAAGAGGCAGTGGATACGTGAGGAAAGGAAACGCAAATCGACTATTTATTTCAAAGTAATTAATAACGTTGAATAATTAAGAGAATTATTTATAATATTTTTCTTGGGGCTAGACAAATTGGAAGCCATGCATGGGGATGATTTAAAACTGAAGGGAGTAATAACAAATTATTTAAGTTTGAAGTGGAAAAAAATAATACTGGAAGGAAGAAGCAACTACGAGAAAGTGAAGTGGGTCGACCCAAATAATTTTCCCTAATCGATGTAATAAATTTGTTAATTTAGGATTTAGGAACTTATTTATTTAATTAAATTATATTAAATCAAAACGTTTGTAACTTTTGTCTCATGTTACAGAATGGAATAAGTGGGATCGATATTGCTTAAACGATGTAGAAGAGATAATGTCGACTCTAGGTTTCGGATTTGTCGACTGTTATAAATTAGAAAACGTAATTAATTTAAGTTAATGAATAATTAATTAGGAAATAATTATTAAATATAATCATGGATGTTTATAATGGTATCAATCGTTCATATATTAGCAGAATTGAACGCAAAAACTGCAATGGGATTGTGATGAAGAATACAACATCATGGACCTGTTAGACAAAAATAGAGACAACTGAAATTTACAGTTAAATTAAACGACTGTCATTTAATTTAACTGTAACCGAAACGGTTCAACGAATGAAATCAAGGTGAGTTAACTCACTTTGTTCTCCCACTTATATATATAACTCGAGTTCAAATATTTGTGTGCTATGTTTGCTAATTTTTGGATGACTTAATGATTGTTTGCATATATGTTAAATATTTTTACATGACTGATTTAAATTAAACATTCGTTTAATTTAATCGAACCCAATCGTTATGTTTAACGATTATTTCCAGTGGAGGTAACTTACTTTATTGGTTGCGTTTATAATAATACAAACACATTAAATTTAACTGGATGCTTGTATTGTTGTTATTAGTTAACCGTTTTCAATTGAATTGATTGTTCATGTTATTTTTGCAAATAATATATTATCGTATGAAGTGGATTGTTTTATTTGAGATAACCTGTTTGGATGCAGTGAAGAACAGGTTGGAGAGATCCAACTGGATTCTTTAAATATATTTAACGTTATTTATTTTCATATTATCATTATATGAACTGATCTGATAGAATGATTAATTAGATTGTTGACCGTTGACGTGAAATTCAACATTTATTTTGTTTAAACCAATGGGTAATATTGGTTGAGTAATTGGCAGTATATGGCTTATAAATCAATCATTTTCTAAATATTGATTTACCACCGGGTGAATCAACGAAATGAAGTTATAAAATTTATTTTATAACTGAAGATAACTTTTTAAATATATTATTTTGAATAAAAGATTAAAAAGAAATAATTATTTACTATTTATGTATAAGTGATTATTGAATTTTAATGTAAAGGAAATGCTTATGCTTTACAAGCAAGTGAGCAAAAATTAACCTAACGGTTAAGATTTGGATAATTTTTTTTAAGAAATGATTAAATGGAATTATTTATATTTATTATATTATAAAATAATTTAAAGGAAGGACCAATTGAATATGGTTAATGAGATAATTGTATTTTGAGTTGACTAGGTCATCCGTTTTAACTGAAAATAATTATTAAATTAGTTGTTTGAATTAATCCAATGAAATGGTTTAAGGAATAATTATTTTAATTTTAATAAGATTTTAAAAAGAAATTTACTATTTATTTTAGTTAATAAAAGAAGTTAACTACTGGTACAGTAGTTAATGATTGAAGTAAACTATTATTTTAAATAATAATAATTTAAGAGATTTCTTTTTAATTGAAATTCATTTAAAATGAATTCAAAGTTGTAATGAAATCTAATTGAATCGTGAAAGCAGTTTATGAACAAGTTTTATATTAAAACCCAGGTTTTATTAACAAAGTTATAAAAGGGATTTTAAGCAAATACAATAACTTAAATTAACTGTTACTTAAGTATTTGAATTATGTAAAAGGAAATGGAGATAAAAGGGTTTATATTAAACTTCGGTTTTATAAACGAGATTTATAAAAGAGATAGGGAGTTAAAGCGTTAATTTTAAATTAACGTATATAAACAATGGAATTAAGTAAAATGGATGAAATTGAAATAAGATTTTCAACGCGGAAAAGTGTTGAATGGATTAGTAAAAGGATATATTTAATAATCATTTACTTAATCAATGAATTAAGTAGTAATAATTATTTGAAGGAAGATTTTCAAAAAAATAAAAATGGATTATAAAATCATGGTTTAAGTAAAATAGTTGATGGGATTTGATTTGATATTAGAATAAATATGGGTTTAATTACAACTCGTACCTATCTTAAGATAAGATCGTTGTTGATCAAGGCTTGAGAGGTAAAAAAATACCCTAACTTAAACGACTTTAGGATTATCTGAGAATGATGATTCGTTTGAAATGGGAAAACGGTAAGAATAATTTATTATTTCTATATGAGAAATAATAACACAACGTTAATTGCAAGATATGAGAATATAAAACGATATTCCTATAGTAACGAAAATAAAAAGGAGATTGTGTGAAATTATAATGGTATTTTCAAGTAATGAAAAAAATACACATGCATAACAATGATGTAATTTTAGATGCAAGATAGAAAGGCTAGGTGGCAAGCCATTTTTTACATTTAATTATCATGTCTTCTTTGTTTTCATGTTCGCTTAGCCATTAAGCTTACATACAAAAAGATATTTTACTATTGGATTTTGCTCCGTTTCTTAGCAATTAAGTAAATGTAGTTTATATATATATACTCAATGGGCATCATCAATAAGAAAATATAACGCATGGAACCTTGTAGGCATGCACATTAAACAAAATTAGCAAGACACATTATTCATTTTCCTCTTAAATACAAAACACACAAGCATGTTTCCTTCCAGCACTCATTTTGTCTCATTTTTCCGTTGAAAAGCAACCAAACAAATTGTCTTCACACAACAAACTCATGGACGGGTTTCATAGTTTTCTCTCTCTATATATATTAAAGTATGTGTGTATATAGCCATGTATGTATGCCTGTTTGGGTGAAGTAGTGTATGATGGGATGGAGAAAGGAGCAGGGAAGGATGCACATATATGTATAGTACGCAGACATGTATGAGCTGAAAGTTTATGCATGTATATATAGGTGTGGCGTGCATGCGTGCTTCATATATTTGTGCGTGTAAGGTCTAGCAACAATAAGTTAGGTTGTGCATGAATAATCAGTATGTCGTCGTTGGACGGGGCGGCGGCGCAGTGCCGAGGTGGCCGATGTGGGGAGAGAAATGGAGGAGGAGGTCATTGTTAAGGGCTTTGAAGCTTTAATTGTGTTTTAGGAAAATGGAAGATAACTTAGGTTTAATTAAATCCAATTAAGGCCAAATCATGTTATGAATGACCAACCAAATGAGAGAAAGACAAATAGAAGAGAGAGGAGTTCTTTATCTAACTTTGATTGGTTGGCAACTATTGCACGAAGTGATGTTTCCGATGTATTAATTACACCATGCAAACTTCATTCTAGTCGCACGACCACACCTTAACTTCAAAAATTACGAAATTTGAAATATCATTATTTTATGGAATTGTGGTTCCAACGAATCTAGTCTCGTTGAATTTGAAGACCGTTGGAAAAATCACCTTATTTCTAGCTCAAACTGAATTCTGACTGTATTTTCAACATGCGTTCATATGTCGATTTTCTACATACCAACTCCGTTTGACTTGAAATTTTGGACTGTATCATATTTCGATGTTTAGGATCCAATAAACATGGTTTTTCTAGATTTTGAAACTTTTAAATTGAATTAAAGATTGGAACTTTTAAAAATTGGAACTTTTAAATTAAATTAAAGGTCCTTTTATAAGCGATCAATATAGCTTTGAAATATCAATTTTCAAAATTGGAACTTTTAAATTGAATTAAAGATTTACTAACCTTGTTCTAAGTCAAATAAAATAGTAAACAAATTTAAAAGATAATCTCAAATTTTATGGAGTCAAAATATACTTTTTTAATTTCAAAGTTCATTAAAATATATTAAAATTCAAATTTTAAGTTGACCAGAAATGTGAGTCGTTACATTAAATTAGACCAATGTAGTGTTGTCGTTTGTTATTGGTTATTATTGTTTAATTGGTTTTTGATTTAAGCTCGACCGGTTTATGAGCAAGTATCCTTTTATATCTTAGCATCGGATTGGGTAGAAAATGTTTATTCGCTAACGCCTTGTGATTTATTTCACGATTTGACTAAAAGTTGTTAGAAACAATATTGATTCATTTAATTTGTGAACTTAAATTTAAATGAATGATTTTGAAAGATGGTTTTCATAGAAGAATATGAAATGAAATACTTGATTTAGAAGAAGTAGAAGATATTTGGAAACAAATATTTTGAAGATGACAAATGGTTTATAAAAAGATGTTTTATAAATAAAGAGAATCTCAATGGCTTAAATCCCAATGTTTAAATGATTTAGAAAACTATGACATTATGATTTGAAAATATTTGTTGTTATTATTGCGAAACAATTTTTCACTTCGGGATATGAAATGATTTATTATGTAACCAATGATTCGGGTAACCCGTAACTAAAAAGGTGTAACATCCCTTAAATTTCAACAAATTAAGTTATTGAATTTAATTTTATTATTGAATAAAAAATGGTTTTTAACTAAAGTTTAAATTTAAATAATAAACTTTTAACGTTGATTAATATGTTTACCAAATTTATCAAATTGTAAATTTTCCTTAAAAATCAATTTTTGTTAAAATTTGTCAAATTTTGAAATTGAGTTGAAATATCGAAAGTTTAAAAATTCTAAAAGTTCTTTTCTGTGGTTCTACTTTGAATTCTAAGTTATCTGGCATTTTTCGTTTCATCAAAATCCGCTTCCGTTTGTTCTAAATCTGAGATTTAAAGTGTGAAACGCATAAACAAACATTTTGTTTGTTCATACTTACATGTTCTCTTTTGCTCTTTATTGAGATACATGTTTGGTTTCTTAGGAAATCTTTTTTGCCTCACACCTCATTAATACTTTTACATTTGAATTTCAAAAGTGCTCGGGGAAATAAAGGTATCTCTTTTTCAACTTCCCATTTTCATTTTCCCCAAGCGGTCTGCCATTCTCCTTCTTCCTCCCTTATTCCTCTTTCTCTATAAAATTTCTTCTTTATAAATTTCTAATCTCATCTCCCTCCTCCCCTTAAATCAAATACAAATCTCTAATTATAAAGACCCATATTTTTCAGCATTTTATTTCGAATATTTAAAGTAGTTTTAATTGTTGAATTGGCAATTGTAATGTCCCGTATTTTTTGGTAGTCAGATATTTAATTTAATTTATTATTTTAAATATTATATTTTGTATATTATTTGTTTTTAATATTAAATTCGTTTATAAAACGAATTTTGAACGTAAATTTGTATTTAATTTAAAACGAGCTCTAAATGGCGTGGATGTTCGTAATATTGAGTTTTCAACTTTAATTGAATATACAGGATCCAATATAAGTCGGATATTTATGAAACAAGAAACTTTTGAATCAAGTTGATTATAATTTTATAATGAAAGAGAAAAATCGGGATTTCGTGTTATAGATTGTAAGTTATGTCCAATTCAAATTTTAATATAGTAACTACGGAAATCGTTATTAAATTAAAACGTTTATTTAATAATTTCATATGGATTTTAATATGATTTGAATACTGTTTTAACTCGGAATTTGATAATGTTGAGTTATAAATCATATTAGTTTATATTTGAAACTATATGATATTTCAATTTGGATCTTTACGATAACAATAATTTATTATTACTTAATTGAATTAATTTGGAATTTATTTATATTTATTAGATATTTTATAAGCGTTAAAAATAGCCATTTTTGCAAACAACCTCTGTTTTTGATGAAATTAGTTTCATCGGAACCAAAATGTTGAATTATTGTATGATATTAAATTTCGTGGCAAACCGATGTCGTATATGACTTCGGTTGCCAAAACATTACTGTTTCTATTTAATCGTTTATATTATTTGGCCAATTTAGACAGGGTAATTTTAAACGAATAAACGATTGGCCAAACGAACTCCGATTTTAATGAAATAAATTTCATTGGATCAGTAAAGAAAAGGACTAGTAGAATTTCAAAATTTCAAGTTGATAGGATTTATTTTGTTAACTTGGGAAATTTAAACATGAAACGACCCGAACTTCCAGGTCTACGTGAACCGAACGAGAGGGCGGATTGCTTTCAGAACACGACTCATCAGAACATAAACATGAGAACATTTCATTACTATTACAACAATTTACATCAGAGTCAGAGTTCAAATAAATAACATACAGCAGAAAAATAATATCAGAGATTTAAGTTACAAAACAACTGGAAAATATAATACATGAATATAATGTGCAGCGGAAAACATCAACTACCACAACTAAAAGAAATACATGGATACAAAGAATTCCAAATATAGCTCCAGCAGTAATCTAGGATCTTGTGAAAAGAAATATCTGCGAAAACCAAAACTACTAGCTGCCCATGTGCAAAATATGGGCACCTAGATTTTAGGTGGAAACAATAAACTCCGAGTCAGTCATGGGACTTGTGTGAGAACTAAAACAGTTATTAACTTTATTTTAATGTTGGGTAAATCAAGGGACCATGCCATATAACACAGAGCGGTTTTTCTCCCAAGAATACCATAAAACAACCAGCGCAATGCTAAAAAGGAAAAATGAATCCATTATAAGACTCAGGTCCCATCACACAATGCAACACAAACCAGAAGAGAGAGTTTCACCTTATTGAGACGATCTAGACTTCCCCGATCCCCAAGGAGATGGAGGAGCCTGAATTGTTTTGAGAACAAAAACATAAGAACATTTCATTGCTATTACAACAATTTACATCAGAGTACAAGAATATTTCAGAGTACAAGAATATATCAGAGTATAAATAAATAATACACAGCGGAAAAACAATATCAGAGATTAATAATTACAGAATGGTGGAAACAAATTGTATAAATACAATGCGCAGCGGAAATACATAAATTAGCACAACTGAAGGAAATACACAGATACGAAGTATTCCAAATATAGCTTCAGCTGTAATCCAAGATCCTGAAAAATAAAAATCTGCAAAACCAAAACTACTAGCTGCCCATATGGAAAATATGGGCACCCAGAGTTTAGGTTAAAACAATAAACTCCGAGTCAGTCATGGGACTAGTGTGAAAACTAAGACAGATATTAGCTTTTATTTTAAAGTCAGGTAAATCACGGGACCACGTCGCATAACATGGAATGGGTTTATCCCCCATGAATACCAGTGCATAAAAATTAACAACGCAATGCTAAAGAGAAAAATGAAGCTATTATAAGACTCAGGTCCCATCACACAATGAACGCAGTCGAGGATAGAATTTTACCTTATAATAGCCAAACATGCTTGATACGCGAAATTCATCTTTTATTATTACTATAAGTGCAAAAATCACTTTCAAATATAAATGTATCAATAATAGGCGACAGAGGTACCATAATATTATGTCACTATATGTAGGTTTACAACTAAAACCGTAAAATCATGTATTGCAAATTGGGTTTCCATCTATGAACCAAGGCAAGAGATCGTCCTTACCGATTCAAGACACACTAGCAATGCCTCAGGGTTACACACTCTGGGCAACCCTAGGTTAGCGGCAGGGCCGGTCAACCGTCGCTGATTGGTTATACCATAAACTATATGTTAGTCAGTTCCATCGAACCTCAAAAATTGGTCAGTACATCGATCATATCAAGAGCCACTAGGGACCCAAATCAAATCCGAGGTATCTCGCTTTCCATCAATAAAATTTCCAATATCCACATGATAAAAATATCTAGGCTCCATACCATGACGTTACTCGTAGCTAGAAACTAACATATGTCCATTTCCCTGCGGTCCTCATACCGTTTTTGGTTCATAGCTAGGTGGGAAGCTTGCGAATTAACACTACACAAAGCTGTGCAACTTAAATCTGTGCTTTGATCATCAACCACAAGGCTTTGCTTTTCAACAAAAGCCTTGATCCATGCATCTCAGCATGCCACATTGTCAATCCATACCATAACATTGATTTCCACCAATATATTGTTAGAGTTTGTGCCCTAGAGGCAATTCATTTGATGAGATCGATAACACTGTTGATGTTATTATTTTATTTGGAATAAAATATTATTCTATTATATTGTATTTACTACATAATATAAATAATAATATAATAGAAGTCCTTAGAATAATAATACAGAATTATATAGTTCGAGTAAGACTGAAATTGAGATTATATAATTATTAAGTATTATAATTCTTAAATGTCCCTAGTTGAGTTTCATTAATATACGTGATATTAAAGTCAAGACATAAATACGTATTGGAGAATAGCGTATTGGGCTGACCCAACGTGAGATAACTACATGGAATATAATTAATAGTATCATAAGTTTTTCTCATAGTGACAATGACGTAATGATCCCCAGACCTGAAATCATTATAATTTTATTCGAGGATATTTGCGTTCTGATATCATCTAAAGTTACCCGTAACAGGTTAATGATAAGGGTGATTATTGGATACATCTCAAATCGAATGAAAAATATGAATGATCTAGATGGAATTTAACCCTATAATATATTTGTAGTGATATCCATGGGCCTCTTGATTGAGTGAGACTATGAAATGCATGGCCATGCTCAAATATTGATTTGTTTTAAATAGTCTACTCATCGATCAAGATAAATGGATTAAATCATAAAGAAGACGATACGATCCATGCCTTGAGTTTAATCCTGGATATTATGGTTAAAGGGATTATATTACATTGTTACACTGGTCACGAAAGGTTGTATTGAATCATTAATATTATTATAACTTGGGTAGCAGTGATGTATTACTAGACGCCGCTCACTGTTTACAGTTTAAATATTATTTAAATTGTTTCCAACGTTATGATAACCTATTGAGTCACACATATAAGCTTTGTAAAAGGTGATAACGTTCAAATAAAGGGGAAATCAAATAGTTTGACTATTTCTTTTATTTAAACGGTGGAGAATGGTTCAAGGGGACATCTGATTTCACGCGTTGGCTTTTATAAAAGAAGGGCCGCCTCTCTCGTTTATGGGTGGCTCACACAAAAATCAGAAAACCCTAGAATTCCACGAACTCCATTACGACTAGTGTAACAACCCGAAAATCTGGGCCAGTTTAAAAATTTTATTTTGGTAATTTTAGCCAATTTTGAACATTTAAAATGAATTATTTTAAATAATATCGACGAGAAATTTATTTTGAATAGAATCGAATGTATATATTATATACGTCGTCGTTAGAATATAAATAATTATATATAATTATAAATAGAATTGAAAATTGCGCGGTAATTCGATAATTCGATTTCAAACTTCAATTGAATGTACCGGGTGCAAATTAAACCGGATTTTAGTGAAACCAAAAATAATAGGATCTATTCGTGAATATCTTTCCAACGAATCCGCAAAATTGAGATTTCATAGCGGGGATCAAAAGATATGTCCAGTTGAAAATTCTGAATAGTCGCTATGGAATTCAGGCCCTTAAAAATGGGAATTTTGCAAGCGACCTCGGATTTCGACGAAACAACTTTTGTTGGATCCGTGGTGTCAAATTATTATTAGATTCCAAATTTCATAATTTTTCGAATTAGTATGTGAGCGTGGCAAAGGAAACGCATTTGACCAGTTTAAGTTGATTTTAATCGACTGGAAATTGGCCATTTTTCTAACGGTCTCAGAATTCGACGAAACTAGTTTTGTTAGGACCATACCATCAATACGAAGCTAGAAAATATTTTTTTGGAATTGATAGAGTTTGTATGTGACCCCGGTAAATTGAAATGCGCGTTCGAATTCAATATATATAGTTATATGTTGATTTTGACGGAAACTGATCGAAACGGTCGAATCCGCTTATGATACATATCCCATTGTGTTCGGAATGAGGGTAATTAGCTATGGACGACAGGCGGTGGGCCTCGTTTAGAGGTCGTATGAAAAAGTTGCTTTTTGAAATTAAAAAATTAAAAAAATTAATAATAAAATTCCTCACTCTCTCTCCTCTCCTTAACCGTTCAGGCCCCCCCCCACGATCCATTCACTCACGAAATATAAAAAAACAAATTGAAATCGTTTTGAATGAAATTTAAAACGAACTGAAATTGAATTGAAATCAATTTGAAATGAATTCGAATTGAAGTAAATAGAAGATAAATTCAAATTGAATTGAATTAAAACGAATTAGAATTTGAATTGAAATGAAACGAATTTGAATTCGAATTAAATAAAATTGAAATGAATTTGAATTGAATTGAAATCAAATCGATTTGAAATTGAATATAGTATTGAAATGGTTTTGAAAACGAATTCAAAACGATTTATAAAATACGTTTAAAAGGAAATCACCGAAATATATATAATATATATATTATATATATAATGGCCTGAATAGAACGCGCCGCGCCGCGGCAGTTCGTGAATTTCGGCCATTAACTTTGAATTGACGTTGCGGGAGATCCGACCGTCGGATTCTCCTAAAACCGGAACCGTTGGGTTCGTATCGAAAAGAGATTTTCAATGAATATTAGAATTTTGAAATCTAACGGCTGGATTTGGAGTTATGTCCAAATCAAATTCGAAAAAGGTCGCTGTAAGTGCAGTTTGATGGTCATTGATGGAAGTCGACTGTACGGACCTCGATAAAATTATTAAAAATATCAGTAATTTGTGTAAAATCATAATATATGAATTGGAAAGAACAAGGATGAAAAATTCCACATTTGAAAAGATAAAAATAGATTTTTATCGAAATGAAATTGTTTCGAACTAGAATTAAAATCAATTTATTTTTGAAATGAATAAATTGAATTTGAAAGTGATTTTAAAAATAATCAATATTCCCAATACGTGAATTGATCTGGAGTTGGATCGAAATTATCTTCGGAATATTTCGATGTTGGATTTCATGACTATACATATATTGTTATGGGAATTTGAAAGATATATTTTATATCGTTATTTCCAATACGATATTTGTTTGTTTTAGAATTTGATATTGAATATAAGCCGATATATTTTCTATTCAGAGCCTTGTATTTAATATCAAATGTGATTTGGGTTTATTGTGAATCATGTTTTAGATGACATTGGTTCTTTAACCCAGTTAAAGGCAGGATATTGATTTTTGAAGGATTAAAACTAAGTGGAGTTTTAATGAATCTTTAATTAGATTGAAATGTGAATTGATAATTTAAATTATCAAATCTGAAAAGTGATTGAGAGTGGAGTATCACCAGTTTTGCTCCAAAGCGATAGTTAAATCTTTAATTAGATTTCAACGTGAAATGGTAATTAATTTTACCGATAGCACCGTGGTGTTAGATATGGAGTATTACCAGTTTTCTCCATGGGATATATAGATTGGGATTGGGAAATAAAATAAATAATTACTTCGGTGTGGCTCGCTAATCCCGACTAGTTTGAAATGATATCCAAAGGAGGATTAAAGAATAAATTTAGAAGAATTTATCTTGGATAAAATTAATGGGAACCTTTCCCTAAGAATGTGATTTTGTGAATAAAAGAATATTCTGAATTGGAATGAGGCGTTCGTTGTGTTTGTGTAACATTTGTTTATTATATACGTGGGTTATTCAGAAAGGCCGGGTTATACCCATTCTGAATAACCGATTCGACGAGATGTCGAAGATGAAGACGGTGATAGAAGACCGGAAGTCTTCACATCGTTTGGGTGATTACTGATGATCTTGATTGGGCTGTACACCCAGGATGAGGGAAATAGTTGTTGATCGTCCAGACGTACTTGGAGATGGATGGATATGCGAGGAAAGTGCCTCCGGTTTCTTTCAGACCCAGAACGAACTTGTAAATGGATTGTGTGTCTGACATTGGATTTTATTCTGTGTTGATTGATCTCTATTAAATATACATCTGTTTGGCGGCGGAGAATTTATTCTCTTGCTTAACGCCCTTCTCTGAGACGTATGATCTCAGAGGTTGTATATCGATGGACATCAGTCGCATGGAGTGAATTGCTAGTGTGGCACGCATAAGTGGCATTTGATCAGGGCTTCTGTTGAAAAGCAAAGTCTTGTGGTTGATGATCAAAGCACGGCCTATGTGGCGTATCTTTGTGTATAACGTGAATTCGCGAGCCTCACACCTCGGTATGAGTCAAAAACGGGAGATGGACCGCTGGGAGAGCACGACGTTTCTTTCTAGCTAGGGTGGTGTCAGTGACCTACCAGCCCTGACATTTATATACCTTTCTCCTGTGTGGTTGTTGGAATGCGAGGCGCCTCAGATATAGGTCTGTAAGGACCGGGAAACGTGTGTTCAGGAATAACTAATCCTCAAACGTAAGAGAGGACCGGCCCAGCCGATTCCAAGGATCAAAGTGGGGTCCTGGGACATTTGCTAGAGTGTCTCGAACGCGGAGAGGAGCTTGCCCCTTGCCTCGACTCAGGACGGAAATCCAATTTCCAAAACGTGATATTGCAGTTTAAATTGTAGAACTAGTATGGAGACATGATATATGGTACCCATGCCGTCTATGATTGATATTTATGATTTGAATTGTTTTGACACTATACACTTATAATAGTATCAAATGATTTGTTTTAAACGTACCAAGCATGTTTGGCTATTATAAGGGAAAACCCTATCCTCCGGCTTGAGTTGCATTGTGTGATGGGACCTGGGTCTTATAATAGCTTCATTTTTCTTTATTTAGCATTGCGCTGTTTGTTTTATGCACTGGTATTCTTGGGAGGAAACCCGTTCCGTGTTATACGGCGTGGTCCCTTGATTTACCTAACTTTAAAAATAAAGATTAATAACTATTTTAGTTCTCACACCAGTCACATGACTGACCTGAAGTTTATTGTTTTAACCTAAACTCTGGGTGCCCCTATTTTCCACACGGGCAGCTAGTAGTTTTGGTTTTGCAGATTTATATTCACAGGGTCCTGATTTACAGCTGGAACGATGCTCGGAAAGCTCTGTATCCGTGTATCACTTCTAGTTGTGCTTTTGTATTATTTTCCACTGCGATGTATTAAATTGTAATTTAAATCTCTGATATTTGTTGAATGTAATTTATTCATTTATACTCTGTATATTCTTGTATTCTGATGGAATTGTTGTAATAACAATGAAATGTTCTTCCGTCTGCGTTTTATTTTGTCCTGTTCTCAAAACGATCAGGGGTTTCGAACGGTCTTAGTCGGTTTAACGAACGATTCAGATCGAGCGAAATTCCTTGCCGTTACAGCTAGTACCGAATCATCAAATTCTCAACTCCATTTGACGATTTGAGAGCATCGCTTGTGGATCTCCAATAGAGGCGCTCGATTTCAAGCGTTTGATTCAATTCGACCTAGATTAGCATTTCATGGATTCTAAGATTTCAAGTTCATGATTCTCAGATTCCAAGAAAGGTACTTGTTTTAATTCTATTATGAATTTGAATTTCATGTCTGATGTGGAAAATTGTTGATTTCCGCTGCTACATCGATCCTAATTTACTTTCAATGGTATTAGAGCGAGGTTTATGTCGATTCAAATATTGGTTAAGCCTTGAAATTACTACTGAACATACAAATCGATGTTATAAACATCGAAAAGAAAAGATCTAGAATTTAATGAACATTCATTTAAGAAATGAAATTGTTTTGTGATAAACAAAAATTCTGTTTTGTTCATTTGGTTGAATCCGAATTAGTAAACGACATTAATTCAGTTATGAATGTCTGAATCTCCAATTCTTATATATGTATATTATGGTTTAACCTACATCTTGTATCTGTTTTGAAATTGGGATCAAAGTTGTTGATTTCAGATCAAATATCCAAGGTCCAAATTTCTGATTTGGATTTGTTTTAAACAAACTGTTCATATATATTGGATAATTTCTCTGCTCTGCTATAATCATTATTGAAACATGTTGTTTAATCAGCTATTAAATCCAAGCTATTGAACTATGGATTTATGATTAAGTGATAATGTTTCATTAAAATTTTCTAGTAGACTTATTCTATAAAACTGTAATAGTTAATCAGTTGTAGAATAAAGTATGTATGTATAACCCCTTTAGGCATAAGGGGCATTAGTCTATTTCATGAATTGGGTAAAATCTAGATGTATATCACCTAATTTAAACATGAGGATTTGGACTCCTACAGTGTATAAATCCATTTATATCATTAGACATCACCAATCCTATTATCAAATTGGTTGATGGATAAGTAATTGAAACCAAACTTTATAATGCTTTTCTCATCTTGATTAAAATATGTATTACTGATTGGTAGATCAGTAATATATTTAATTTTGATTTATTGAAATCATATATATATATGTAAATATATTAGGACAAATTTACGAGTTCCCCCTTTTAGGATTCTTATAGGATTTTGTTTCTGAAACAAAATGTTTTATTCGAATACAAATTAACATCTGATATTAATTGTATTTGAATTTTATTAAGTTAAACTGATAAATCTTGAAATATGGATTTGATCCATAGCTGTATATTAATCTATTTTATGAATAAAAAGAGAAAAACTTGTTATCAAAAATGTTTGATTAATAAGTTTGTATAAATTGAATATATCATACAGTTTCTTATCATGATTAAAATCGGTCTATTGATTAAAAGAATCAATTAGATGGTTTTGATTTAATGAAGTTGGTCATATGGGAATCATTTTAGAAAAATTTCAGATTTGTTCATTATACTTGAAAATAAAATCAAAATTTGTTTGATCTATGAACATTAAAAACATGATTCTGTTATATATTTGATTTATGTGTTGCGTTTAATCTGAAAGGTATAATTTTGATTATTGATCAAATGGGTGAATATAAGATTCATAGCTGAAAGCATATTGCAATTTTGATATTGATCATAACTATATCATGGCTTTCAGGTAACTGTATATATATTATGATATATATATATATATATAATTCTTTCTTGACTTTTATCATTGAATACAAATTTAAAACAATTGTAAGGATTGCATATCAAAATGTTTGATCAGTTTTTGTGATACAAACTAGACATATATATATATATATATATATATATATATATATATATATATATGTTTAATCAATTTTGAGTTATGAAAATTAATGGTTTCAGGACAAACATTGTCAATAAAATCATAAAGGTTTTATAAGTTAATATATGATATTTATTAAAACCTACTTTCAGATCTTACATATCATATTTGATGATATGAGATCTGAATATTTGGTTTAATCATTGCTAATGTATGCATTATTGTATATGAGTAATTGGATCTTATATAATCTCTCTTAAACATTACGTGAATTCAAATCAATTTGATTGGTTCTATTGAGTTGTTTAAGGCAATAGATTTTACTGCAATCTTTTAATATTGTTATTATTACCAGATCTTTTGTATTTCCTTATGGTATTGTATATACAGATATACAAAGTACTATATAAAACGCTGTAAACTTTTTTTTTTAAAATAAAAAGGACTTATACTGGAAAATGAATAAGTGATCAGTTTACATATATAATTTTATAAATGTAAATACTGATACATCCTTGTTAAACTTGTTTTAAAATGATGTTTACTTATCTATATATATATACATATATAAATGTACTGTGTATATTGTTTTGAAGGGCAAATATGATTTGCATTTCAATGACTTTTGTAATGACCCGGAAAATCTGAACCATTTTTTTTTAAATTGGCTATTTTGGTGGATTTTAAATATTTAAAATAAATATTTTAAATAATAACAACAAAAGTAAGTTTGAATCGACGTTTGAA
This sequence comes from Allium sativum, assembly GCA_030737875.1. NCBI lineage: Eukaryota > Viridiplantae > Streptophyta > Magnoliopsida > Asparagales > Amaryllidaceae > Allium > Allium sativum. The sequence goes on along the minus strand of CM060918.1, from coordinate 220,321,236 downwards.
AATAAATATAATTAATTCTAATTATAAACAAGGCCTGAAATGGCGCGGTAGTTTCAAAATATGAATTCAAACTTTGACTGACTGTATCGGGTGCAAAACAAAAAGGATTTGAGTGAAACCAAAAATATTTAAATCTGTTAGTGAATACCTTTCAAACGAATCTGAAAAATCGAAGTTTCATAGCGGGAAGCAAAAGTTATGGCTAAATGAATTTTCAGAAAGGTTGCTATAGAGTTTATATAGCCCGTGAAAATGGCCATTTTGCAAACGACCTCAGAATTCGACGAAACCACTTTTGTTGGATCCGGGATGTCGAATTATTGCTAGGTTTCAAATGTCATAATTTTTGAAGCTAGTATGTGAGCGTGGCAAAGGAAAATGTGTTTGGTCGATTTGTATTAAATTGGATCGACCAGAAAAGGGCCATTTTTCAAACGCTCTCAGAATTCGGCGAAACTAGTTTTGTTGGGACCGTATCGTCAAAACATAGCTAGATTTATTTTTTTAGAATCAGTATGTGGCCTCGGCAAATTGAAATGTACGTTCAAATTAAATATTGATTGTTTTATATTTTAATTTGAAGAGAAACTAACTCAAACGGTCGAATGGGCCTACGAAACATATCCCATTGTGTTTGGAATGGGGGTATTTAGCTAGGGACGACAGTCGTTGTGTTTGGATTGGGGTTCATGTGTGAAAGAGGGTAATTTAGGAATTTAAAAATATATAAATTAATAAAAAATCCTATTGGTCCATGCATTCTTCTCTCTCCCCGCTTAAGCTCCAAGCGACGGCGGAACAGCTTCGAATCTTCCCTCCTCTTTTTCTCTTCCATCTCACAACGAAACCACCCCCTCCTTTGGAACTTTTTGAAGATCGAAGTCCCCTCTTCAAATCCATATATAGTTTGGATTTTTTCGTTCAGAATTAGGGGAGAATTCGAGCTCGAAAGTCGAGCCCTTTGAACCGCCGCCACGACCACGTCTGGCCACCGAACTGGGGCCCACTTCCGACGAGCAGGCGCCCCACCTCCCCCTTCGACCTTGCGCAACCCGATCCACGTATCGATCAACGGATATGCTGAAAATTTGAAACCGAGTTTCGAACCCAAAACTGAGAGGTATGACTAATTTTAAAATAAACTATATTATAGCAGTTTAAAGCATTACGGTTTTTGATTTCACTGTAAAAATCATATCTTTTTCGTTTGTGGACGAAATTCAGTGAAACAAGAGACAGTGGACTCGTGTGGACGTCTTCTACATTCTAGAAGAGACCGCATATTTTTCTGAGCCTTCTGCTATTTTGGTGGAGTGGAACCCAATGTGAGATTTCTAAATTATAAACGATATGGAAAACGACGATGTATAAATTATATAGTCGATGTATGATTTATATAAGCGTTGTAAACCTCATGTATAAGCGTTGTATAAGTTGTACGTTCGATGTATAAGTTATATATGCATTGAAAAAATTATATATGTGTTGAATAGACGTGAAATATACTTATATATATATACGCCCCTCGTCCACAAATCATGGACGATATTTATTGGTTGTGATTGGTGTGAAAATTAGTTGATAGCGAATGGTTGATTAGAATTGTTTGTGGTGGAAATTGATTGGTTGTGGTTGAAAAATACCCGTTTGTGGTTGAGAATTATTTGGTTGAAACCACATAGGATTAGTTTGTGGAAAAGAAAGAAAAAAATATACATGTCGCCTGCGTGCGAACTAGATGCATGAAATCCCCAATTTCAAAAGCTGCGAGGCTTTAAGGTAGAGCGAGGAGCTGTACTAGGGACTGCCCCGGTTTTAACTACCCTGCCGTTATGCTGCCGAAATTTTGAATAATATTCATGTGTTAGAATTATTTTCATGTGTTGAAACTATATTCATGTGTTGAATAGAAATTCATTCGTTGAATAGAAATTCATGTGTTGAATGGTATTCTTGTTTTAAATAAATTGTTTTATAATAAAAATCATATTTTTATCATCTATATGAACTATATAAAATAGTCGTGTTTTGAAAGAAATTGTTTTATAATAATAAATCATATTTTTATCATCTATATGAACTATATAAAATAGTTGTGTTTTGAAATAAATAGTTTTACAATGAAAATCACATTTTAATTATATACATGAATTGTTAAAAATAGTGAAGTGTTGAAATAGAAGTCAGTTGGATAAAAATATCATTTTTATCATAGGTATGAAAATAATATTGTTTTGAAATCGAAGAATCGATTATATTTATATATATAATTAAAATAAATCAAATAATGAAGCTGTAGTTTGTGTTTTGAAACCGTGATTTCAAACGATTAGTGCAGGAGATCCGACCATCGGATTTTCCCGAAACAGAAACCGTTGGGTTCGCTTTGGAAATACCTTTCCAACGACACCAACTTTGTAAAGATCCAACAGTTGGAGTGTCTGGAATGTTTAATTAAAATCTGAAGAAAAACAGCGCCAGAAACAATTATATTTATATATATATATATAAATATAATTAAATTAAATTGAAGAACGACACTGCAGTTTGTATTTTGAAATCGAAACTTCAAACGAGTGTACAGGGAGATCCGACTGTCGGATTTTCCCAAAACTGGAACCGTTGGATTTGTTTGAAAAGATGTTTCTAATGATATAAATTTTGTGAAGATCCAACGGTTAGATTTTCAGATATGTGTAAATCAAATTTGAAGAAAAACAGCGCCATGGCCGCGTTATGGCCTGAAGCGTCGTTTGAATAAATTAGCTATTTTTAAATAAATAAAATAGCGATAAATCGTTATAAAGTATTATAAATGATATGGAATGCGAAATTTAGAAACTAACTGAAGGTTAGCTAAGTCGAATGGTTTCTTGGGTTTTGATCTGATGTTGGTTTCGGCCTTCCGGGTTAATATTTGGGAAATCGTTCTCTTACTGATTTACAGTTAGTGACTGATGAATTGAAATGAGGCGTATGTTGTGTTTGTGTAGCACTTTTTATTATATATGCGAGTTGCTTAGAAAGACCGGGTTTACCCCATTCTGAATAACTGAATCGACGATAAGAAGTCGAAGATAAAGACGGTGGTTGAAGACCGGAGATCTTCACCTCGGTTGGATGGTAACTGATGTCCTGATTGGGAGGCATCCCGAAATATGGATAATGAGTGGTGATCGTCCAGACGTACGTGGAGATCGATGGGTATGCGAGGTATATAGTGCCTCCGGTTTCTATCCGACCCAGAACGGACTTGTAAATGGACTGTGTGTCTGACATTGGAATTCATTCTGTGTGATTGATAGCCATCATTTGCATGGTGTGAATTGCCTGTGTGGCATGCTAAGATGCAGTGATCAAGACTTCTGTTAAAAAGCAAAGTCTTGTGGTTGTTGATCAAAGCACCGCCTGTGTGGCGTAGCTTTGTGTATAACGTGAATTCGCGAGCCTCATACCCCGGTATGAATCGAAAACGGGAGAGGACATCAGGGAGGGCATGCGTTCCTTTCTAGCTAGAGGTGGTGTCAGTGCTTAAACTGACTGACATTTATACTATTTTTCACCTATGTGGTTACTGCTGTTGCGAGGCGCCGCGGTTATATCGGTCGATCCGGGACCGATGGAGTCATTCGTTGGCTCATCTACGCCCCAAAGGGCGGGGGAACGCATTGTTCAGGCATTTTAATCCACTCCGTCTGGACCGGCCCTGACGATGCAAAGGTCACTCGAGCTCTGATCCTGAGGGGCGGGCTATAGTGTCTCGAAGTCGGTAAGGACTATCTTTTGCCTTGGTTCATGACGGAAATCCAATTTCCAAATACGTGATCGTGCGGTTTTGATTGTATATATCTACGGGGACATGATATATGGTACCCATGCCGTCTATGATTGATAGTTATGATTCGAAATTGTTTTTGAAACATATAAACACTAGCAATAATATCAAATTCTTTGGTTTATTCGTATAAAGCATATTTTGGCCATTATAAGGTAAAACTCTATCCTCCTGTTTGCGTTGCATTGTGTGATGGGAACGGAGTCTTATAATGGCTTCATTTTATAAAAAGAATTGTGATGTTTAAAAGATTTACTTGTTTTGAGCACTGGCAATCCAATGGAGTAAACCCGTTCCGCGAAAATGGCGTGGTCCTGAGATTAGCCAAATTATATAATGTGTTGTGTAGATTTCTCATACCAGTCCCATGACTGACTCGTAGTTCGTTTCACTTGCAAACTCGGGTGCCCTTATTTCTACACGGGCAGCCTTGTATTCAGGTTTTAGCAGGCTCTTTCTGGATAGCTGGAGCTGAAGTTGGATTCTATCATTTATCTCTTTTTATGCTGTTCAGCTCCTATTGTACATATTATGTTTGTTTTCCGCTGTAGACATTTATGTATAGCTGAACTGTATTTGTACTAAGTATGATCCTGTATACTGTGTAACTCTGATGATTCCATTTATCCAGTGTATTATTTGTTCTTTATCTGGTGTATTTATTTAATTCTGCTCTGCTGTTATCTGTTTATGTGTTATATTCCAAAGATTACCCTTGTCACCGTCAGTACGGGATTTGGGGCCCTCACAACTTTCAAATCTTTTAAGTTTGGACTTAAAATTTTATACCATAAATATGGAGACCAGAGTTCTATTTTGATCTGTAAGTTAATATCAATATAATATATGCTTAATCTAAATCAATCTGGTGTATATATATATATAAAAAAAAAATCTACACAAGTTAATAGTTAACACCTTGCATGTATGTGTAGATGCCAAAGTATTTAGCATATGTAACTTTCTATTTTCTTAGGCTGGTAGGTTTAAATGACTACAACAGCAAGTGTGACTTGCTTTTCCCATTAAACCACATGCATATATTTATATGCATAATTTTTTTTAAAATTGGCTTGTATTAATATGTCTCAGGTAATGTTACTTGTATTCCTGTAGTTTTACATAAATTCATTGCTGTTATGATACAGGGATTTTAATAATTTAGACACTGTATGGTTAATTAACTCTGTTAGACTAAAACCTTCAATTTATGTGTAAATCATGTTGAGATATGATTGTAAAATTTTGGATGAATACTATATATATATTCGATAATATACATGTATTTACCATATGCAGTTTTGATCCTTAGATGATGAACAGTCATCATAACACATCACTGGTCTCTCATTTGTCATTTAATTTAATTATTAAAAGAATAGGATTATATATTAATATATAAGTAAGAAATCTTACAGTACACTAGTTACTGTACTATTGGAGTATGTATATGCGTGTTCATGTTGATGGATATATACCATTACAATAGATTTGCTGTTGATATATATGTTTATATTAATAAACATGTATATATATATATATATAACTTTGACAAAGTGAATTATCATTTACAGCTTATGTAACTTTTGTTTGATCAAATATTAAATGTATTGTGATACAAAAAATTAATATTGGAATCAACTCATTTATACCTGTATCATGTTTATATAGATGTTTGATTCGTATGGAAAAAGTCAGTGCTTGATTGGATATATACATTTGATGTATATATGTGCAAATTTACTGTATATATATTATGCATTTGATGCATATGAATATAAAGAGTCACTGACCTGGCAAAATAAAATTGTTTTAACATTGCAGCCTCACATGACTACTGAAATTGTTTCGGTGGGAAGGAAACTCGATCAATCAAGGTAGGAAACAACACCTGTTGCAAAGTTGGAGTATAAAATTATACATATAAATTGTATATTAATAAAAATTGATGTGTATGGGATCATAATATATGTGTATAATTTTGTTGTACATCTTAATGTATGCATATGATAAGAAATAAATACTGTGAAACTGTTTTCAGTACATGTATATGTATATATTAAGTCGTGTTTATTCCATGTAATTGCATGTATTTGTGACGGGGTATGAAATCATGAGTTTAAATGCAGCCTTGAAATTTATTTTTGAAATATACATTATGTGAATATATATTTTTATGCTGAAATATTGGGCTTTGTTAAATTCTCGAAATCTTACTTGCCCGTATAACAGATGAACTTTACACATGAAAGTTAGTTGTCTTAATATGTGAAAGCATTCTACATGATATTGCTTATGATATTTGAAAGCTTTAAAACATTCGGTAATTTTGATTATTACCTAAAACGTTGAAATGTTCAAAACTTTATTGAAATGTTCAACAACACTTATATTGAAATCTTCAAATCTAGTTATATTAAAATTAATGTTCAAGACCGTTCATCTTGACATGTTAAGAATGGGTATGCTACCTATACATATAAATATCGTTGAATTTAGATGTAAATATATAGTTCATATATTTTATTTAAATCTAATTTATATTATGAATATAAAATACATATATTTTGATATATGTAAACAACTCTAATATTGTGTCCACTATGAATTATAAAATTCCCATTAATGCAATTTTGTTATATTAGGTCATGGTAAAGTCTTCCAATAATACACTCATCAATGTCCAAAATCACTGGATGTAGGTAATGCCAAAGCATTGTGTACCCTTTAATTTTGGTTATATGTGACAGAGTAAAAGTGATACTTGAAATGTATTATTGGGTCTGACTTAACTAAACTGCATAATAAGATTATGACTTAGAGACAATAGCATGAATTATTCTACATTTTGAGCAAATGAATAATACCGAACAAAAATGTTCATCATGCGATCCAAGAATTATATACACGATATAATTGACATAAGATGTCTACCTAAAAGGTTGTGTTTTGGGGATTTGCCAAAGCAGAGTCAAAACATGATTAGATTTGGAACTTGGAACACCATTATATATATATATATACTGATATATGTATATAAATAAAGGGATGCTAATTTGAGTGGGAGCATATTTTAGTTTAAATTACACATTTATTTAATATAAACTTTTGATTGTCAAAGTTTATATTAAATAAATATTAAAGAATCAGATATCATTTATTATCTACTGTAGATATTAAATAATAAATAATTCCGATAATTCAAATTAATCCTTAAGAAGGATAAATTGAATTAAATCAAATTTCTTGACTGACATTGAAATTTGAGTATTGTCCTCAAACAATTAAAATGTAATTGTTCTAACAAAAATAGAGTATCTAAAATAAAAGTTAAAGTGTGACTTCAACAATTAAGATATAAATGTTATAAAATCTACTTATACATCTCTAGTATTAGATACTAAATATGAATCACATAAATGTATGTGAATTTACAGTAATTGCAAAATAAGTAGAAATCTGAAGAGACAAGTGAACTTACGATTGGAAATAAAGCAAATGTTGTTGTATTATCAATGGGAAGTTAATTCTTGTTATATATATATTGGCTTAATTAAGTAAATAAAATAATTGTTATTATGAAATTCCATATAAAATAAATGTTATTATGATTCCTGTTCAGACAAGTTTAAATTCCATTTATAATAAAAGAACAATTGTTATTCATTTTATTTAAATGAAATAATTTATGGAATTTCACAAATAGTTAATGATCTTTGTAAATCCTTAACTATTATATAATTGACATCAAAATGAGTGGATTAAATTTAATGATTTAAATCCAATATACCTTTATTATTACCGGTTGGCCCAGTAAACAAGAAAGTATATAAAAACTCCATAATGATGGAATTTTGAGATCATTTGGTTTTGAATTATATGAGGAATATAGATCTTGTTTATTGGGCAATATAACTGAATCACCTTTCACTTGACACAGTGAATGAGTGATAAGTACTGGGTCTCGTACATAATGATGTATATGGAGCAATGAATATATAAACTAGAGGTAGGTTTTATCATTTCATTAGATTTACTGATGATATTAGTAGATAAAGATACATGTATCTTATGAAACACATATAAGAATCTTTTGAAAAGTTCAAGGAATTCAAAGTGGAGATAGAAACCAATTTTGACAGAAAATAAATTCTCTTCGAACACATCAAAGATAATGTTTAAGCCAATTAATTAATGACTGTCCATATAAGTTTGAAATTGTTTCATAACTTACTCCATCTAGAAGACCATATTGGAATGGTGTGTCTGAAAGGAGTAATCACACCTTATAAGATATGGTACGACCAAGATAAGTCATATTGATCTTCTAATTAATTAAATTTAGAACAATTGCGTTTGATCCTACTAAAATGATTTTAGAGACGCCATATAAGATATGGTAGGAAATGTCCTAGTGTGTCTAATGCAAAGATTTGGGATGCAAAGACGTTTATTAAACGTCCTTCTTTTGATAAGATTGGATCGAAATCAAATAATCATTTTATTGAATATCCAAAAGAACCAAGTGAATATTAATTCTATATATCCTTTGAGAATAAAATGTTTATTGCTCGAATTGATATCCTTAATAAAGGAGAGCCAGTCTATAAGATACCACGGGAATGAAATAGAATTCAAAACGTTTCGAAACCACAAAATGCCACTGAATCTTGTATAGTCAAGAAATTGAGCAAGAGTGGTACAATAATTCAAATGTTATTTGATAACACATTAATTATTGCAAATAATGTTAGTTTAAAAACAAGAAATAAATGCTGATTCTAAGAAAGAAAATGTTTGGATTAATAAGTTCATGATTGAACTTAATTCATTGTTGATCGAATGATACACATTGCGATAACAATATGGCTGTTGCTCAGGCCTAAAACATTAAACTCATCAGTCCAAACATATATTTTAAGAAATATAATTCTTATGTGAAGTTGTTCACAGAAGAAATAAACATATCTGCAAAGTTACAAAAGTTGTAATGTTGCAGAACTACTGAATTAAACAATGTCGCAACAGAAGTTTAATAATCACATTAGTTTCATAAGTATAAGATTCAAAAATCATTGACTCTAGTGCAAGTGGGAGATTGTTAGAGTTTGTGCCCTAGAGGCAATTCATTTGATGAGATTGATAACATTGTTGATGTTATTATTTTATTTGGAATAAAATATTATTCAATTATTGTGACAGTCCGCCCCGCACCAACCGGCATTTCCTCCGAGAGTGCGCTGTACACATGCCCGGCTAGCATGGAACGGTCGCCAAGGAAAGGAAAGAAGAGAATGAACTAATCGAAAACCTGTAGAATGTCTCACAGCGCATGGAACAAAATATAATAATAATATACTTGACATAAAACAGGTGAGACAGTGCATAAGCTGATAACTAAAACCAACATCAACATCATCGTCAGAGCAGCGGAAATCCAAATACAGCTTATTACAACTTTCCAAATTACTGTCTCTAAAAAAAAGAAAGAAAGGCATACCACTAATACCCAAAGTAGTGACCGCAGCAACACAGGGAGAATGTCTATATATATCATACATGGAAGCCTTCTGCTCGTCTCCGGTATAGCTACTCGTGCACACCACCTAACCTGTCTCTAGTCTGCTCTTGAGAACACCTAGAGTAATAAGAAGAGACATAAAATTCTGGGTCAGACAAAAATTCTGGTATGAGCGATAAGCAGCTAAACAGAACAATAACATGTATACTAAACCATACCTGAACCTGGACCTGCAACCAAGGAGTTAACACTGCATACCGTACAATACTCTAAGGTGCCACTGAACAGATGGTGTAAATATAACGGGGGGTGAGGGTGTGCATGTCATAATGATGGCAAACAAATCAAACATAGCAACCATCCTCGCATCTCTCACTCAGTGCGTAAAGCATATGATATCCACCACTTTGATCACTAGACCCATCGAAGTAGTGACGGAGTTCGACCTGTACAACTACTGCTACTACCAAGCTCACCACATGGAGTCATGACCACGTCTTTACAAATGACCCCACTTCATTTGTCTATAGCTCTTTAGTAATACCTAGGCCACTGTGGCCCTGAATCCGTTCACGTACTCCCTACACATAGTGATCCAAAGTTATAGACATCGACAACCCCTTAGCACACGTCCCGCAGCAAAGCCCAACTCATGAAGTTAACTTGTTGGTTACCAACTGGATCCTGAGCTCTACTTCCTATTTGGACTTCCTTTGCATCTCGGGTTTTGGTCGAATTGGAGTTGGTCTTCAGAAGAAGTTGTCACGATGAAGTAAAAGTATGCATCTAGTTCAGTTCGGTACTCCCAACCCGGTCCGGTTCGGTGGTCCTAGTCCATGCCTTGATCAGTGCTCCATCCCTCCTCGGTTTGGCCCACTCACACTTGCTTGGTTCGGTTCGGAAGTATAGTGCCTATCCTCTGTTCGGTTGCTCCCTTCTAGGTATCCCAATCCGATCCCATCCTCCTCCATTCGCCCGATCCGATTCCCTTTTGGTCTCTCCTGTCCGATCCCCTGTCTAACTCCAACTCTAAGCAAATGGCCTTCCTTCTCGCCAAGTCTCCTTTAGTGCGAAGTTCCGATCCGGTTCGGTTTCTTTGCCCAGTTCACCATCCGATCCGAGCCTTCTATCCCGATCCGATCCGAAACCCTGCACATTTTCCTGCAACTTTTCCGGCGGCTGTTTTATTACATAAGACGGCGTTTTTGACCAATCTAACACTTCTAGGCAATCACAAAGCATACCATACCGTCATAGTAACATGTATAATCATCCCCAAATAGCAAAACAACAATTATAGCATGTAAAATGGGTCAAACATAGCCAAAATCTCATAATTTCCCTTAAGCATGTTTAAGCAAAACTTCACCAAATCAAACCAAATTTCTAACAAAGGTCTAAAACATTATTTCGAAATTTATAAATATTTTTCCAAAATTTTATCATGTCGAATTTCGTTAATCTTCACTAATTACACTTAATTAACCTTAATTAGTGCAAAACTATGCAAATCACTCATCGTTGCCACAAATAAAATTTTTAGAACTGAAACCTTGCTGATTTGGGCGAGTACTGATGTCCAACAGTAGCTCTAATACTGATTTGGTGAAGATCTTCTTTGATTTGGTGTTGCTAAGCTTAATCCTTGATTAGAAAGTGATTTGGGGAGGTTTTAAAGGTTGGAGGCCATCATTAGGGTTCTTAGGAGGTAAGTGGCAGCTAGAAAACTGAAATAAAATGAAAACCTAGCTCATTTCAGCCTCCCTATAACCCTAATCCCGAAATGGGTTATGGACCCATTTACTAATCACCTCATTTGGTCCGGTTAAGCAGTTTTTCACCATCTGAAACTTATTTCAGCCATATCTCCTAAACGGTGAGTCCGTTTGGCTATTGTGACCACTCTATGGAATTGTAAACCATCATCCGGATTCAATGGAAGTGGTTTCAAGCCAAAACTCTTTTACCATCAAAAGTTATGGCCAGAACAAGATCAGCCAGGGGCAAAATTGTCATTTAAAAATCGGCAAAAATCATGAACATGGGAAATAACCCCAATAGTCGTCTCCCAAAGTACATGACCATACGACTCCGTATGTGAAAGAATTAAATATTCTACGATCCTATGATGCGAAGAATGCGGGTCGTTACACTCTCCCCCCTTAAGAAATTTCGTCCCTGAAATTCCTTAACCCAAAACATACAAAGGATCCCGCATGCCTACCAACGATATACAACAATCAATCATGCAAAACAAACAAAACAAGCCTATCCTCGCATGCAGAAAGACTACATCGAAGTTTAAATCTTACCAGGCAAAGAGGTCTGGATACGTCTTCCTAATTCTCTCCTCTGTCTCCCAAGTACAGTCATTCTCATTCTCGCCCCCACTGACGTTCGATTAACTTCACCGCTTTCCTTCGAAATTGCTTCATATCGTTCCCAACAATACGCATAGGCTTGCGGTTCCCAACTACCTTGGGTTCAACTTTGATATCATCCAACTGATCAGGTGAAATAGTCACATTTGGGTCGTGTACGAACTTTCTTAACTGGGAAACACGAACTACGTTGTGAACTCCTGCCATCTTCTCTGGTAATTCAACTTTGTATGCCAAATTCCAAATTTTCTCAAGAACTGGGAATGGACCAACAAATCTTGGTGCTAACTTGCCTCTCCTGCCAAATCGTATCACGCTCTTCAACGGAGAAATCTTGACAAACACCAAGTCGCCAATGGAGAACTTTAATTCTCTTCTCCTCTTATCGGCATAACTCTTCTGCCTATCTTGGGCAGCCTTCATTCGCTGTTGGATAATCTTAATCTTAGTTGAAGTTTCTCTTATCACGTCGGGTCCAAGTACAAACTTCTCACCAACTTCTACCCAACATGACGGTGAGTTGCACGGTCTTCCGTACAAAGCTTCAAATGGAGTCATACCGATACTGGATTGATAGCTATTATTATATGCAAACTCTACTATATGCAAATGGTCATCCCATGATTCACCAAAATCCAATACACAAGCTCTCAAGAGGTCTTCTAACACTCGATTCACCCTCTCTGTCTGTCCTTCAGTTTGAGGATGAAACGCGGTACTGAGATGTAATTCTGATCCTAATGCCTCTTGTAAGCTCTTCCAAAATCCACTAGTGAACAACGGATCTCGGTCACTCACAATGCCTTTGGGTATTCCATGAAATCTCACTACCCACTTCACATATAGTTCAGCTAACTTAGCTGTCGTTCTATTCGACTTGACGGGTATAAATCTTGCACTTTTGGTCAATCGGTCCACAATCACCCAAATGCTATCATGGCCCGATCTAGTCCTTGGTAACCCATCAATGAAATCCATTGACACTTGTTCCTATTTCCATTCTGGAATTTCTAATGGTTGTAACAAACCACTAGTCTTCTTTTGCTCAGCTTTAACTAGTTGGCAATTCATGCATTTGGATATAAACCTCCCAATGTCTCTTTTCATCCCTTCCCAGTAGTAGGTCTGCTTCATGTCTCGATACATCTTGTTACCACCAGGGTGTATAGTCAGCTTTGAGTGATGACATTCTCTAAGCACTTCATCTCTCAATCCATTGTCATTGGGTACAACTAGTCTTCCATTCTTTCTAAGCCATCCATATCAATCAAGCCCATACCTGTTCATCTCTCCGTCAATTCCCATCTTTAACTTTGAGATGATTTCCAATAGGTTAGGATCGTTTCTCTGACTGGAACCAATCCGCTCAATCAAAGTGGGTCTGATCGTCAAACTTGCTAACATTTCTGGATCCAATTCGCACTTTGGTCTAAAATCATACCCAGCGATGTACTCCAGTTGCTTCCATTCTAGAAACATAGCCCCTAAACTGGCATGTCTCCTACTCAATGCATCAGCTACCACATTGCCCTTTCCTGGTGTGTATGCGATATCGAAATCATAGGAAGCTAAGAATTCTAACCACCTTTGTTGTCGGAGATTTAGATCCTTTTGAGAGAAAACATAATTTAACGATTTATGATCGGTAAACAACTCGAATCTTTCTCCCAAGAGATAATGTCTCCACATCTTCAATGCAAACACGATCGCTGCCAATTCCAAATCATGGGTAGGGTATCTTTTCTCATGCGGTTTCAGTTGCCGACTTGCATAAGCTACAACCCAACCTCCTTGCATCAATACAGCACCTAGCCCTGTGCCACATGCATCCGTATATACTGTCATCTCTTCATTCCCCTTAGGAATGACTAACACTGGTGCACATGCCATCTTTTCTTTTAGGCTTTTGAATGCATTCTCGCACTTTTCGTCCCAGATGAAAGCTTGATTCTTCTTGGTCAACTGAGTCAACGGTGCTGCTATCTTGGAGAAGTCTTGGATAAACTTACGATAATATCCAGCTAACCCCAAGAAACTTCTTATGTCCGTTGCACTCTTAGGCGTAGACCAATCTTGGATCGTAGCCACCTTCGCAGGATCCACGACAATACCATTCTCTGAAACAACATGGCCCAAAAATCTCACTTCCCTCCTCCAGAAGTGACACTTAGAAAACTTTGCTTTCAATTGGTGTTTTCTCAACACCTCCATCACTATTCTTAAATGTTCCTTGTGTTCTTCCTCTGTCCTCTAATAGACCAAAATATCATCCACGAACACAAGGACAAACTTATTCAACAGATCTCTGAATACCCTATTCATAAGATCCACAAAATATGTTGGGGCATTGGTCAGCCCGAATGGCATGACCAACCACTCATAAAATCCAGTCTACGTCCGAAATGCCGTTTTAGCTATACTCTCAGCTTCCACTCTAAGCTGATGAAAACCTGTCACGAGATCCAACTGAGGGAGTACTCTCGCACCACTCAACTGATCAAACAAATCATCTATCCGCAGTAGAGGATACTTGTACTTCCTCGTCACTTTATTCAACTCGCGGTAGCCTACACACAAATGAAGGGAACCATCCGCCTTGGTAGCAAACACAACTGGTGCTCCCCATTCAAAAACACTCTTTCTAATAAATCCCTTCTTCAAAAGATCGCTGACTTGCACCCGGAGCTCTCGCTGCTCCCTTGGTGCCATACGACGAAGTGGAATCACTATAGGTCTGGCATCTTTTATTAAATCAATACGGAACTCAATCTCTCGGTGTGGTGGAAGCTCGGTCACTTCCTTGAAAACTGTAATGACCCAGATTTCCGTAACATCAGAGTTGACTATATACATCATACGTCCAACCCAAATATCACGAAAATACGGAACATTTTTTTTTAGAAGAAAGAGATAGAAGAAGGACATAAATAACAACACAGAATCTCACATCACAGCGGAACAAAATATAATATATCATATCTTTGAAATACAAAATCTTCACTATATAACATACACTTATCAGAGTACAACACTTACAACACAACGGAACAACTATAACTGGATAACGCTGAAGCCTCCTGCTCCAAGCTCCTTTAGATATATCTGAAAATTCCTGAACTACTTGACTGCCCGTACAAATTTAGGCACCCAAGAGTTTAGGTAGAACAAAACAAAATAAACTCTGGGTCAGTCATGGGACTGGTATGAGTAAACAGTTTAAAAACAGTTCAGAAAACTAAATGATATCTCATAAGACCACGCCGTATAACACGGAATGAGTTTTTCCCATATGAGAATCCAAACACTTGACTTATCTTTATATCAAAACTCTTTTGATATTATAATAATGTCTAAATCAAGTAAATAACAATCTAGTGGAACGTTTTCATCTCACGTTCCACATATATAATATATATACTCAAAACCGCAAGCATGTATTGGGTATTTGGTTTTCCAACTATGACAAGGTATGGAACCACCTTCCGCTGGTATATCTCTAGAGGAGTATACACCGAGTTCAACAAGAACATCTTGCAACTCAGCCACACATGACCGACCACTCATTTCGCTTGAGTGTATCGAATGTATATCACCAACGATTGGGATCAGCAACCGTTTCCCGAATGGGACAGCATCGACAATAGATTTTTAGAAGTAAATGAAACTCTAGATCAGGTGATTATACACCCTAATAGGTGCGACCTACATAGCCATGCTGCCTGCCCGATTTCTGTCATTTACCGGTTGATGAGGCTAGAAGCTACGCTTTATCATCACACCAGATTCACTTCGAATGTCACATCGTCAGATCCATCGAAAATCACTAATTGATGTCTACAACATTACATTACGTGTTAGCGAAAGAAGTTTCCTTCTCCGCTTCCACTCTTGGTACAGTTGAAGAAATCATTGTACGCGACCTTTCTGGAAATACTCTGTCAGACATTCATCCATACAAGTCACCCAGGAACAGGATGAACTGAAGGCACTATTTCTATTAATAGAAAAAGTCCTTGCACTCTACTCCGTCTTTGATTATCTTTATATAATCTGATTCGCACGCTACTGCCGATATGGAGTGGTTCTTCGGATAATAATCCAACTGGTCTCTCCATATTGACAACGATGGTCAAAATTTCGATAGTCTGTGATTTAACTACCGAATAAAAACAAGTGTTTTGATAGTCGATGATTTAACTATCGAATAAAACAAGTGTTCATCCAAACATCCAACAATCACTGAATCTTTAATTAATATTCCATTAATTAAATCTCTTCTCTATTTCTTATCAATATTTGTTAACCAAATATTTTCAACAACTATATTGGCCTTATACGTTATTTGGGAAACATTTCCATATATCGCCTTCTTTATTTTTCTAAGCTTAGAAAATATCTTCTATTTCCAAGCTTACATTTATTTGGGTTAAAACGGATGTTGTGTAACACATCGTTATGACAACCCAAATACTATATTCAACTAACTTTTATTCACATTGATCTTCGAGCCTGAAATCTTACAGTTTATCTGTTAATAATGAAATCAATCAAGTTGGGGTATAACTACCTCTCAGACCTTGACTGAATAACATTTATAACGTCAAAACAGATATGACTACTTACTCGAATAATCAATAACATACAACTACTGATTCACTTTTAAACACGTATACTCTTCCTCTTTCTATTCTTACTAGATTTTATCCCTAGTCTTCCTTTTTGATTATACTATTCTATTTCTAAGTTCGTTCCCTTATCGACTTCTATATATATCGATACGTTGATTTCTAACTATCAAATTATCTTAAAAATATTCTATCTCCTTAAATTCCCGGAAAAATTCGCCATAACCTCCTTTGTACCGGGAGCATCGGGAAATTTCAAATAGCTTTCCCGTTCCTTCTCATCTCAAAAAGAAAAAGAAAAAGCCAAGCGGCTTGCCGATACGGCGCATAAAATCTCATATGGAAATTAAATACGTACCTTTTTGTCGGGCATTCTATTTATTTCACTTCTATACTTTATTCCATACCTGTCTCCTGTATATTTATGCCTGTCCAATCTATTTTAACTATACCAATCGTTTTAGCTCAATTTGTTAATTAAATCTGTTGCTTAACTTTTCAGTCTATTTCACCTTCATATTTGAACATGACATGTTCAAATATATTTTAACTGCATATTAACAAATTCTAATTATACTCATACTCTCGTTTCCTTATCGACTTCTCTATTCAAATTCCAATTCAATTCTATTTGAATTCTCTTTATTTAAACTTCATTTGAATTCTATTATTCAAACTCCATGGTTAACTTCATTTGAATTCTATATTCAAATTCTATAGTTAAACTCCATTTGAATTCTATTATTCAAATCTATTCAAATTCTATTGTTTAAATTCCATTTGAATCCTATATTCAAATTCTATTTGAATTCTCCACATTATTTATAAACAACGTTTATAACTTCAATTCAAACCCCACCTTTCCATTTATAAACAACGTTTATAAATTCAATTCAAATCCCATATTTTCATTTATAAACAAAGTTTATAAATTCGATTCAAATCCTATCTTCCATTTATAAACAACGTTTATAAATTCAATTCAAATCCCATATTTTCATTTATAAACAAAGTTTATAAATTCAATTCAAATCCCATATTTTCATTTATAAACAAAGTTTATAAATTCAATACTCGTTCATATATATTCAAACAAGTTAATATTTTCTATAGTTCATTAAAAATTCAAATTCTATTTATAAAAATAGAATTCCCTTTTTAAATCTCAAATACCTTTTTCGATATTTTTATAAGTCAATATTCAAGCCCCATTGATATTTTAAACAATCAAATCAACCAATTTTCAATCATTTGATTTTTAACACATCATATATGAATATATATGAAATCAAACAAACAACAGATAATATATATTTTTGAGGAATCCAGTTGGATTCCTCCAACCTGTTTTCCTGCATCCACAGACGTTAGTCAACATAGTAATACCCATCCTGCTTCGTGGCAGGATATCGCGGTATGAAGGTCATCCACTATCATAGCGTGGGGCGTATAGGGTAATCATCCGCTAATGAAACCGCGGGCATCCGCTAATGAAACTGCGGGAATCCAACCAATCATCAACCCAATATATATATATATAATATTCAACCAATCCTAAATAACTATATATATTTTAAAACAATCAGACAACATTCAAACAAGCACAGACAATTATTTTTAACTATATAAAAATAATTTATAAATAAAAGGTGAGATTCACTCACCTTTATTTACTTGTCGAATATCCATTCTGATTCCATTCAGTCTCGTCTAACATTGACTTGAATTGTTTCAACTTAATTCTTCTCGAATGGATTACGCCTTTCCCATTTTCTTTTAATTATTGTCAATACACCTTTAACGTTCTTGAGTTCGGTTGAGTCTGAAATCATATGACCGTATGGTTATTTTTACAAGTTATACTATATATGACATTATTAATATATTTAATTAACGTTTTACCTTTATTAAGCTTTAACTCATCTTCCTTCATCATTCAAAATTATCGTGGCCTCTCTTTCACTTCCTGTTAAGACTTCGAACACTCACACTCAGATCCATCAAGATGACTTGCTAAAAATGTCTTCATGAACCCCTTCACATATGGTTTGATCTCCATTACAGTTGTCTTACCCACCTTCAAAACAACTTCCATCTAACCTAGACTACATCAACTCGAATCCCTTCATTCACTCACGCCCTCAGCCTCAACACAGCACCGTACGCCTCAACACAGTACTCTACATTGCTCATGACGACCTGAAGCCCCGCTGCTCGTTCTTCCTCTCTATTGTTTACTGTTCTACTCCTCTAAGTCGACCAGAAAACCTCTCTGAACTAGCCCATTGTCTCAGTTTTTCATTCGATCTCTTGTGAAATTTTCTGAAAGCCCAACTGACCTCACTTCCACTTTCGATCATCCCCAGTCCATCGCATCATTCTCCTCTATACCTCGCGACCTCGATTCATTCTGTGCCACTTCGATTCTGTCCTGTGACTCACGTGTCACTTCCTCAAGGTCAACGACGACGTCGATTTGCCCAAAAATTGCCTGAATCATCGATTGATTTAAGCCCTAGCTCGTCGCTTGGAAAAAACGAGCACCAAAGAATTTGATCGCATGAAATTCGAAGGGTATACACCGGTAGTTGTTGAATACACTAGCCAGAGGAATCTAAGGCTAAACGATTTTATTGAGGAATCAATTTTATATAAATTTTCAAAGATTCGAAATTAACCGTGACTTTTGTCTTTTTGGGGGAACTGAGGAATGATTTTGAGGCTTCAACCTTAAAGAATTTTGTTTGAAGGATTTAAAGGGAACGATTTCGGTTATCTGAATGGTTTGAGAGGGGCCACGATTTATTTTATCCTGTGGTGAGGAAAGGAGATATGTGTTTTAATGAGGGACAAGTATATTTTAATTTAATTTATTCAAACTGGTATCCTTTAATTTAAATTATCACGTTGATTCTGAACTCCTTACCGAATCCAACAACTGTCAATTCTAGGGTTATACCACCATTCTGAACTCACTGGGATAGGTCACGAAGTCCAATTCGATCATCTGAATAAGATATTAATTTATGTTGATATAATTTAAATTCAAGACAATTTATTTCCTCGATAAATAAATAAATATTATTATCGTTATAAATTCAAATAAAATTCCCTATTATTTATTTGAACTGTATTTAATTCAAATTAAATTTTGAATTCATCTAAATCCATTTTCGTATTCTGTTATTTTAATATATTCGATATTAAATCGAAATTGATTATTAAATTGATAACTCAAATATAAAATTCCACTTATATTATTAAATCAATATTTAAATCAAATATTAAATATTCAAAACTAATTCATAAGAATCCGGGTCATTACAATCTTCCCCACTTAAAATAATTTCGTCCTCGAAATTGCTAAGGTAGAAAAAGTGCTACAAACCCATTAACTTTTCAAAATCTATTTATGTTGATACTCAACATTTCATACTTCCCTACGTAACTCTCTTTCGAATAAATCCCTATTCGATAACTCCTCCCTTCGAATAACTATATTCGATAATTTCTCTTTCGAATAACTAGATTCGAAAACATTTCTTCGAATAAACTATATTCGATTTACTCTATTCAATTTACTCTTATCAATTAACTCTATTGGATTTAACTCTTTTCGATTAACTCCATCGAATAACTAAATTCGATAACTCCTTCGATTAACTAATAATCGATAACTCCTTTAATTCTATTCGCTTGACTCTAGATCGCAGCGATCACAAATGGTTACGCCTGATTCCCCCAGGAAACATCCGACCGCCCTAGGCTATCTGCAGCCCTGCGAATTACGCTAGCAGTCGTACGAAATGGCAACTTATCCCTGAGTAACTATGGTTGACTAACTCTATCTCAATAACTATATTCGATCAACTTTAATTGAATAACTAATGAAACACCCCACCTCCGTCAGGGTCACTCTCAAAGGGAATGCCCTAATTTTGGTGGAGGTTTATAAGTACAAGTCACAGATATACAAGACAGATATAAGAACACATATTTGTAAACAGCGGAAGAACATCCTTTCCAAAAACATAACATAACACTTTCATAATCTGTCTTGAGTACATTATTTAAAGAAGCATAAATAAAACATAGATAAACTGCAAAAGTTCCATAGTGGATTGTCCAAAGCCATAGTTCAAAACAGGAAAGTCCAAGCAATACATTTCTCTTCTTCAAGCTGGATGTTAAGGTTGGTCAAGCTGCTGTGTTCCTTCCCTGTGGACCTGGGGGGGGGGGGGGGGGAAACGGAAGAAAGAAGACGAAAGAAAAGTAGAGTCAGACATAAAGCCTGAGTAAGTCTAGTACTATTTTGTCTATGAATAAAGAACTGGGTATGATAAGTATAAACAAGAAGTGGGCAAGCACTATAAACTTGGTTAAGTTGTCTAGGGTCGAATATACTATCGTACCCCATATTAATCTCTGAACCCATTTAACTAGTTTCCAATTGGCACCCCATAATCAGGGTGAAGTGATCCATCCTATGATGATCGGCTCCTACTCGCATAGTTACATGTGTCTTACGGCCCCCGATGTTGTAGTTACCTATGCTGGTCCCACCATGGGGTGTATCAAGTCCCATGGTGGCGGCCCGACACAACCTTAGAGTGCACAGGTATGCTACTGGTGTCCAGTGCCTTATTTTTCTGCGCCGGAGTGTGTGCACACCCGCACCCCGTTAGAACCTACACTGCTACACCACCGCCGTCGCTTTGACCTCTTACAATCAGCCCAGTAATCGTGCCCCACCCTGCCTAGTTTCAGGGTATCTTGATACACCTTCTAGGGTTACTGCTGAAAAGGGTCCCCCGTTGCTAGGTTTTCTATCTCTAGCCAACATGCTAAGTTGGTTAAGTGTTTCCTAACCTAACCCTCACCAGTCCGTTTAGTTTAGCATGTTCCATTTTGATTAAGTCTTTAGTTCACTTAATCCTAACAATCCTGACTCAGCCTTAATTGTCTTATTAAGGCCCTGACCTCTCACATTAGACAGGTATTGTTGTGGCTGCCTGTTGCCGGTTGGTTTCGGGCAGTCTTACGCCACAACTCAGTCAAACCTCGGGTCCTTATTGGGCTCCATGTTTAACCTCCCACATTGGATAGGTATTGTTGTGACTACTGGACAGCCGGGCGGTTCCGAGCAGGTTTACATCACAACTCAATCCAACCTCGGGTTAAACACATCGTATTTTCTACATTTACATATTTTGTCATTCTTCTTTATTTCTTATATGTAAATATTTGCTGCCCATTATTAAGTTAATGGTGTAAAGGTTACACCAATCATGGGCCCAACCCATACTTGAACTTGGGCCCTTCTATTTTATATTTTCATTCATTAGTAATTTTAACCCAACGTTATTTTCCCCCGGTTTACACGTCCGTTTATTATATATATTGGGCTTAGCCTTTTAAAGCCCAATTTAGCCATGCGAAAAGGGGAGGCTTATGGCGTGATTACATACACAAAAAGGGGAAGGTGAGCGTATGAACTTGCAATATGACGTTGGGAATACAAAATAGAAACTGGTGTACTTGCATAGTAGTGACATATACTTTGGTCATAAAGCATAGGTGACATGAATCAAAGCATGTGAACTTGTAGTTGAGATAAGATTCTAAATTGGGTATCATTATTGACACATAGTCATAACTACAACATGAACCAATACTTTTATTTATGCATAATGTCAAACATAAGCATGGCATAAATTTTTCTAACATAAGCATGGCATAATGTCAAACATAAGCATGGCATAAATATTTCTAACATAAGCATGGCATAATGTCAAACATAAGCATGGCATAAATATCTCTAACATGAAATCATGATTCTTACTTTAGTCATGTAAACTTGCAAAAAGGGATTTTGAATCTAATCCTAACTATGTACCACATATGTCATCATATAATTCTTGTAAACAAGATAGACTTAATCATGGATTTCAATTATGCCAAATATCATTCATAGCCTAGCCATATTCATAAGTTTGCAAATAGGTTTTCTAGTACAAAAGCATGGCTTAATACATGATGCCAAATTCTCAACATAATTTCATATGGATTATAATAACCAAACTTGTTTTAATTACTTACAAATTGATTTATGCACAAAAATATACATCATGGTGGCATAGTAGCAAAACCCCAAACTTGCATGAATTTAAATCAACTACATACATGTAGCTTCAACATGGATTACATAATTTGCGAAATATTCCAAACGTATACTTGCATAGAACTACCGCATGTAGTTCTTTATAACATGAATAACATAATTCAAGAATATCCAAATGTATATAATATTTCAAATTGATAAGAACGCACAAATATGAATAACTTTATTGCCACAATTCAAGCATACAAACCAACACAATTGTTTATTCATACCAAAGTAATACTCTACTTACAATGGTGTGATGAATTCTCTAATTTAGGGATTGAAGACGCAAATTTCTTTGTTGAATTGATTTGTTTAGGTTGCTTTAAGCTTTAGAATCTTCCTCCTAATCCTCTCTCCAATTTGGTGGCTACTCCTAGTCGTTCCTCAGCAACATGGCGGCTATGTTCTTATTTTTGAATGAATAGATTAGGGTTTAGTCTAGGGTTGTTTATATGGAGGTTAGGAACTAATTAGGACCCTTGATGTTGCCTGGATTGATCGTAGCCATTCATTCGATAGAGAGACCAATTAGAGCCTGCCACCTAGCCCTAATGACAAAGCAGACCACAGAAAATCGACCACATAGAGAATAGGCCAGCCGGGTTAGACTGGGCTCGACCTGGGTCTGGACCAGGTCGACAACCCTGTCGACAGCCCTGTCGACAGGCCTGTCGACCCGGTTAGACCAGGTCGACAGCCCAGTCGACCTGGGTGCGTCAGGAGGGCGTGTTTCCGCCCTGGCCCATTGGGCCCCATTTTCGAATTTAAACTATATTTTATTCTGTTTGAATTTTAAACTTAATTCTCAAACTTCCGAAGGCCATATCTTCTTCATACGGACTCCGTTTTTCGAAAACTCGGACTCTATTTCGCGTATTTTTCCGAGACGAACGCAATGGCGTATCCCGTTTCCCTTAGTTCTTTGATTTCAGATTAATTATACTTTAATTTGTTAATTTCACAGTTATAGAATTTGTGGGGTGTTACATTCTCCCCCACTTAAAAGGATTTCGTCCCCGAAATCTTCAAGTTAGGAGGAATGTATATCCTATCATCCAATCATCCATCTACTCATCCATCAAACACGAGCATCCATTGTCCTTAAAAGATTTCTAATGCTTCATGATCATATGCGAAGTGTGTGTGTATATGAACTTATCTAATGCAAAATCAGGCGGTCTACTGATTCAGTTGACCTCCTTAATGCGAATTATGTAAGTGCCATGAATCCATTATGTATGCAAATTTTCCTATTCTTGATTCTACATGAGTGCACAATCATTCAATACAAATGCAACATCCATATGTCAACACATTAAAGTTCAACCATATACGAATGCAAACATATATGCATATGCAATATGAAGTGACTGAGCCGATCTAAAACCTAGATTGTGTGTGTATATGCAACCACGAGCAACCACTAGCAATCACTTGCAACCACTTGCAACCATCATCCATAACATGTTTCAACTACATGTTTCCATCCAAAAGGTTTCTACCTAAAAGATACGGTCGAGGAAATATACCTAAAAAGATAGATAAAAGCGCAACTTAAGGAAAAAGGAAAGATCAAGGATGTACCCTCGAACAGAAAAGGGTAGGCAGTGCGTATTCAAGCTTCAGTTTCCCAAGTCGCGTCTCCCTCGGCGTCGCTCCACTGAACTTTGACGAGCTTGACTTCACGGTTGCGTAGCTTCTTCACTTCCGTTCCTAAGATGCG
The DNA here is from genome assembly GCA_030737875.1 of Allium sativum. NCBI lineage: Eukaryota > Viridiplantae > Streptophyta > Magnoliopsida > Asparagales > Amaryllidaceae > Allium > Allium sativum. The sequence continues at coordinate 220,296,985 of CM060918.1, read as the reverse complement.
GGTTGGAACTTTTCTTATGGTTGCTTCGCGTTCCACTTCGGCCTCTTCGAGGATATTTGGCTCTACCACTTCAGCTGACTCATGTAGACATTTTTGAAGATGTGAAACGTGAAAAACGTTGTGGACTCCAGCCAACTTCTCGGGTAGCTCTAATCTATAGGTCATTTTCCCAATTTTCTCGATGATAGGGAATGGCCCTACGAACCTTGGTGCCAGTTTTCCTGTGGTTCCAAAACGAACAACGTTCCTTAGCGGTGATACCTTGAGAAAAACTCTGTCTCCAACCTCAAATTCAAGGTCGGTTCTCCTCTTGTCGGCATAGGACTTTTGTCTGTCTTGGGCCGTCTTCATCCTTCTTCGTATTAGGTCTACTTTCTCTGAGGTCTCTCGGATCATGTCTGGTCCAAGTATGAGCTTATCCGTGGACTCCCACCAACAAGTGGGCGATCGGCACGGTCTTCCATATAAAGCTTCGAAGGGCGCCATTCCGATGGTTGTTTGATAGCTGTTGTTGTAGGCAAATTCCACCAAAGGAAGGTGGTCTTCCCATGTCCCTCCGAAGTCGAGGACGCATAGACTTAAAAGGTCTTCCAAAACTCTGTTCACTCTCTCTGTTTGGCCGTTGGTTTGGGGATGATAGGCTGTGCTTAAGCATAACTGTGTTCCTACTGCTTCTTGCAAACTCCGCCAAAACTCACTGGTGAAGATGGGGTCTCGGTCACTAACAATGCTAGATGGTATTCCATGGAGTCGAACTATTTCCTTGAGGTAAAGTGATGCTAGGGATGAGGCAGTTCTCTTACTTTTGACAGGTAAAAAGTGGGCGCTTTTAGTAAGCCTATCCACTATTACCCAAATGCTAGTGTTGCCTCTCCTAGACCTAGGCAGCCCATCGATGAAGTCCATTGAGATGCTATCCCACTTCCACTGCGGGACCTCTAGAGGATGTAGTAGTCCGCCAGGCTTTTTCTGTTCCGCCTTAACCTGTTGGCACACCATACACTTAGAAACGAATTCTGCCACGTCCTTTTTCATGCCGTTCCAGAAGAAAGTCCTTTTTATGTCTTTGTACATTTTATCTCCGCCTGGGTGTATCGTCATCTTGGAGTGATGTGCTTCCTCGAGAACCTTCTTTATTAATTCTTTTGTTTGTGGGACGCATAGTCTTCCGTCTCGCCTTAGCAAACCCTTATCGTCAATGGAGTATCTGTTGAGGTGACTTGAAGTCTCACCCCTAATTAGCCTATCAATCATTTCCACAAGCTGAGGGTCTTCGCGTTGTGCTGCCCCTACTGAATCTACTAAAGTTGGGCGCACTTCGAGAGATGCAAGCAGGCCTGGTACGAAATCGGAGGAAGGCCTAAAGTCGAAGCTGGCTATAAACTCTAGGCTTTGTCTTTCAACAAACAACGGGCTTAGGGTCAATTTCTTTCGGCTCAACGCGTCTGCTACTACTTTGCCTTTGCCTGGAGTGTAGGAGATTTCGAAATCGTACGAAGCAAGAAACTCCATCCATCTTTGTTGCCTCAAGTTAAGATCTTTCTGCGAGAAAAGATATTTCAACGATTTATGGTCAGTGTAAAGTTCGAACTTCTCACCTAGGAGATAGTGTCGCCAAGACTTGAGTGCAAAGACGATGGCGGCTAACTCAAGATCGTGGGTTAGGTAGTTCTTTTCGTGCACCTTCAACTGCCTCCCGCCATAAGCTACTACCCTTCCTTCTTGCATTAAGACGGCGCCTAGCCCTGTCCCACATGCATCCGTATAAACAGTGAACATCTTGCTCCCATCTGGCAGCGTCAAAACTGGGGCTGTTGTGAGAGCCCTTTTCAGTCGTTGGAAAGCAAACTCGCAATCCAAATCCCAATTGAACACTAGATTCTTCTTAGTCAATTTCGTGAGCGGAGCTGAGATTTTCGTAAAATCCCTTATGAACTTTCGATAGAAACCCGCTAGTCCTAGAAAGCTTCGGACCTCAGTCGCATTCCTTGGTGTCTTCCAATCCTGTACCGCCACTACCTTAGCAGGGTCCACCGCTAACCCTTGTTTGGATACTATGTGCCCAAGGAACCTCACCTCTTCCCTCCAAAAGTGGCATTTGGAGAACTTGGCTTTTAGTTGATGGACTCGCAAAGTTTCCATGATTGCCCTTAAGTGTTGAGCATGTTCCTCTTCACTCTTTGAGAAGATAAGGATATCATCTACGAAGACCACTACGAATTTGTTGAGGAAATCTCTAAATACCCTACTCATCAGGTCCACGAAGTAAGCAGGTGCATTTGTCAAGCCGAAAGGCATGACAAGCCATTCAAAGAAACCGTCTGGGGTTCTGAATGCCGTTTTATCGATGCTATCTTCAGCCACCCTTAGCTGATGAAAACCGGTTGCTAAATCGAGTTGGGAGAAAACAGACGCTCCTACAAGCTGGTCAAATAAATCGTCAATTCTAGGGAGAGGGTGCCTATTCTTTTTCGTTAGCTTGTTGAGCTCCCTATAGTCAACACATAGACGGAGTGAACCATCCGCCTTTGTAGCGAACACCACTGGAGCGCCCCATTCTGAAATGCTCCTCCTAATGAACCCCTTTTCTAGAAGCTCTTTAATCTGTTTACTGAGCTCTTTCCTTTCTCGTGGAGCCATGTGTCTAACGGGCAACGCAACGGGCTTTGCATTATCTACAAGATATATGCGGAAGTCTATTTCCCGCTTCGGAGGCAAGCCCTTCACCTCTTCAAAGACATCCGGATATTCCCGGACTACTCTAACTGAATGCAAATTTTCAACAGAGGCATCTAGCGATTCAAGATAACTAAGCATAACCGCATGCGAGGGATTACAAGAAATTTCCAAAGTATTACCGAGCTGGGTTAGGAGCCTAACAACCCTTTTCTCACAATCAAGGATGGCCCCATTACTGGATAGCCAATCCATGCCCAAAATCAAACCATACCCCGAAAAGCCCAAAACAAAGGCACTACATTGAAATTCTACGCTTAGAATGGAAATTTTCAATCCCAAACAGATCATAGACAAATGAGCTGGGCCCCCAATTGGGTTTGAAACAATTAAGGGGTCCTCTACCATACTAGTTTTTAGGTGCAGAGATTCTACTAAAGCAGACGAGATAAAGGAGTGTGATGCGCCAGAATCAAATAAAGTGCGAACGGGGTGATCATAAAGATAAACTACACTTTCTACGGAAGTATTTATACCTCGCTGTTGCAGAGGTGGCGCTTCTAGCACATGAACCTGTGCCCCTGGGGTGGATCCAGCCCTCTGCCCCTGTCCGCGTTTCTTTGGGCAGTCCTTAGCCCTGTAGCCTGTCTCACCGCAAGAAAAGCACCCACCATTCTCCTTGGCCTTCTTTTTCTGGCAGTCCTTTACTAAGTGCCCCACTTTGCCACAGAAATTGCACTTCCTCTTCTCTTTGTTGCCTTTTCCGCCTTTCTTAAAGTCTGTCTTCTTAGGCTACGAACCCTCTTTCTTCTTGCCCTTATCCTCTTCAATCAGCAATGCCATTTGCACCAATCTTTCATACGTGGCTCCCATGGGTATATGGGTCATGGCCAAGCTGTGTAATGGCTCATTCAACCCCTTAACGAAACGGAGAGCCTTCTTGTGTGGGGTGTTGACTAGGTCAAGCCCAAACCTAGCCAGCTCATCGAATTGATTCACATACTCTCTGACTGTCTTGTCCCCTTGCTTAAGAAATAAGAATTTTTCTAACTGCAAACTTCTTTCCGCATCTGAGAGAAATTTAGTCTCAAACCTTGCCCTAAAGTCCTCCCATGTCTCCACTGGTCTTTCAGCATTAGTGACTTCCCACCAGTAGGAAGCCTCGCCCTTCAATAGCCATACCGCCAATTGTACTTTTTGTCTATCTTCTACCTCAAAGATGATGAATAGGTCCTCCGTTTCTTTCAGCCAATTTCTAGCTGCCACGAAGGACTCAGTTCCATGGAAATCCCTTCCTCCCATAGCTTTAAAATCTTTACATATCTTAGCAAACGTGTTTCCCCGAGGAGGAGGTGGAGGAAAAGGTGCCGCTGCAGCTGGAGGAGGAGGAACGGTAGGACCTGGCTGAGTGGCCCTTGCTTCTAAGAACCGTCTAAACCAACCAGGTATTGGCACCCCTTCTGGCAAGTTAAGATCTTCAGACATGCTGAAACAAAAAGGATAGATTCAAAACGAAGGATAAGAGATAGTACCTATGGCTTTGGGGAGTGGACTTTGCCTTTTCAAAATAAAATAATATTTTCTTTTAAAAACGCTTCTTTAAATTTCCCTTTTTGAAAATAATTTTTCAAAACTTTTTATCTTATCTGGTAAACCTATGCTCTGATACCAAGTGAAACACCCCACCTCCGTCAGGGTCACTCTCAAAGGGAATGCCCTAATTTTGGTGGAGGTTTATAAGTACAAGTCACAGATATACAAGACAGATATAAGAACACATATTTGTAAACAGCGGAAGAACATCCTTTCCAAAAACATAACATAACACTTTCATAATCTGTCTTGAGTACATTATTTAAAGAAGCATAAATAAAACATAGATAAACTGCAAAAGTCCCATAGTGGATTGTCCAAAGCCATAGTTCAAAACAGGAAAGTCCAAGCAATACATTTCTCTTCTTCAAGCTGGATGTTAAGGTTGGTCAAGCTGCTGTGTTCCCTCCCTGTGGACCGGGGGGGGGGGGGGGAACGGAAGAAAGAAGACGAAAGAAAAGTAGAGTCAGACATAAAGCCTGAGTAAGTCTAGTACTATTTTGTCTATGAATAAAGAACTGGGTATGATAAGTATAAACAAGAAGTGGGCAAGCACTATAAACTTGGTTAAGTTGTCTAGGGTCGAATATACTATCGTACCCCCTATTAATCTCTGAACCCATTTAACTAGTTTCCAATTGGCACCCCATAATCAGGGTGAAGTGATCCATCCTATGATGATCGGCTCCTACTCGCATAGTTACATGTGTCTTACGGCCCCCGATGTTGTAGTTACCTATGCTGGTTCCACCATGGGATGTATCAAGTCCCATGGTGGCGGCCCGACACAACCTTAGAGTGCACAGGTATGCTACTGGTGTCCAGTGCCTTATTTTTCTGCGCCGGAGTGTGTGCACGCCCGCACCCCGTTAGAACCTACACTGCTACACCACCGCCGTCGCTTTGACCTCTTACAATCAGCCCAGTAATCGTGCCCCACCCTGCCTAGTTTCAGGGTATCCTGATACACCTTCTAGGGTTACTGCTGAAAAGGGTCCCCCGTTGCTAGGTTTTCTATCTCTAGCCAACATGCTAAGTTGGTTAAGTGTTTCCTAACCTAACCCTCACCAGTCTGTTTAGTTTAGCATGTTCCATTTTGATTAAGTCTTTAGTTCACTTAATCCTAACAATCCTGACTCAGCCTTAATTGTCTTATTAAGGCCCTGACCTCTCACATTAGACAGGTATTGTTGTGGCTGCCTGTTGCCGGTTGGTTCCGGGCAGTCTTACGCCACAACTCAGTCTAACCTCGGGTCCTTATTGGGCTCCATGTTTAACCTCCCACATTGGATAGGTATTGTTGTGACTACTGGACAGCCGGGCGGTTCCGGGCAGGTTTACATCACAACTCAATCCAACCTCGGGTTAAACACATCGTATTTTCTACATTTACATATTTTGTCATTCTTCTTTATTTCTTATATGTAAATATTTGCTGCCCATTATTAAGTTAATGGTGTAAAGGTTACACCAATCATGGGCCCAACCCATACTTGAACTTGGGCCCTTCTATTTTATATTTTCATTCATTAGTAATTTTAACCCAACGTTATTTTCCCCCGGTTTACACGTCCGTTTATTATATATATTGGGCTTAGCCTTTTAAAGCCCAATTTAGCCATGCGAAAAGGGGAGGCTTATGGCGTGATTACATACACAAAAAGGGGAAGGTGAGCGTATGAACTTGCAATATGACGTTGGGAATACAAAATAGAAACTGGTGTACTTGCATAGTAGTGACATATACTTTGGTCATAAAGCATAGGTGACATGAATCAAAGCATGTGAACTTGTAGTTGAGATAAGAGTCTAAATTGGGTATCATTATTGACACATAGTCATAACTACAACATGAACCTATACTTTTATTTATGCATAATGTCAAACATAAGCATGGCATAAATTTTTCTAACATAAGCATGGCATAATGTCAAACATAAGCATGGCATAAATATTTCTAACATAAGCATGGCATAATGTCAAACATAAGCATGGCATAAATATCTCTAACATGAAATCATGATTCTTACTTTAGTCATGTAAACTTGCAAAAAGGGATTTTGAATCTAATCCTAACTATGTACCACATATGTCATCATATAATTCTTGTAAACAAGATAGACTTAATCATGGATTTCAATTATGCCAAATATCATTCATAGCCTAGCCATATTCATAAGTTTGCAAATAGGTTTTCTAGTACAAAAGCATGGCTTAATACATGATGCCAAATTCTCAACATAATTTCATATGGATTATAATAACCAAAATTGTTTTAATTACTTACAAATTGATTTATGCACAAAAATATACATCATGGTGGCATAGTAGCAAAACCCCAAACTTGCATGAATTTAAATCAACTACATACATGTAGCTTCAACATGGATTACATAATTTGCGAAATATTCCAAACGTATACTTGCATAGAACTACCGCATGTAGTTCTTTATAACATGAATAACATAATTCAAGAATATCCAAACGTATATAATATTTCAAATTGATAAGAACGCACAAATATGAATAACTTTATTGCCACAATTCAAGCATACAAACCAACACAATTGTTTATTCATACCAAAGTAATACTCTACTTACAATGGTGTGATGAATTCTCTAATTTAGGGATTGAAGACGCAAATTTCTTTGTTGAATTGATTTGTTTAGGTTGCTTTAAGCTTTAGAATCTTCCTCCTAATCCTCTCTCCAATTTGGTGGCTACTCCTAGTCGTTCCTCAGCAACATGGCGGCTATGTTCTTATTTTTGAATGAATAGATTAGGGTTTAGTCTAGGGTTGTTTATATAGAGGTTAGGAACTGATTAGGACCCTTGATGTTGCCTGGATTGATCGTAGCCATTCATTCGATAGAGAGACCAATTAGAGCCTGCCACCTAGCCCTAATGACAAAGCAGACCACAGAAAATCGACCACATAGAGAATAGGCCAGCCGGGTTAGACTGGGCTCGACCTGGGTCTGGACCAGGTCGACACCCCTGTCGACAGCCCTGTCGACCTGGTTAGACCAGGTCGACAGCCCAGTCGACCTGGGTGCGTCAGGCGGGCGTTTTTCCGCCCTGGCCCATTGGGCCCCATTTTCGAATTTAAACTTTATTTTATTCTGTTTGAATTTTAAACTTAATTCTCAAACTTCCGAAGGCCATATCTTCTTCATACGGACTCCGATTTTCGAAAACTCGGACTCTATTTCGCGTATTTTTCCGAGACGAACGCAATGGCGTATCCCGTTTCCCTTAGTTCTTTGATTTCAGATTAATTATACTTTAATTTGTTAATTTCACAGTTATAGAATTTGCGGGGTGTTACAACTAACATTCAATTAAATCCTAGTTCGATTAACTACGTTCAATTAACTCTATCTGGTTAACTCTCATTTTTGAATAACAAATATTCGATAAATTCTAATTGAATAACAATATTCAATTAACTCTACGGATTAACCCTAACTGATTAACTCTAATTGGTTAATTCTTACTCTAATCGATTATTTCTAACTCTAATTGACTTCTCGTATTCGAATAACTCCTATTGGATAACGTTTATTCATTTATAAAGATTTACTTTTAGTAACGGTTCTTCACTTTATAAATGTTCTCTTTAATAACGTTACTTCACCTATACAGGTGTTGTGTACCCCTTCTATTTAAAACTATCGGTGTTAAAAAAACAATATCCCTTCTCTATATAAGTTCAGACTTATATATTCCATTTATCGAATGATAAATATTTAATTTAATTTATAAACTGTTATTTATAAATTAATCTTTTTTACTTATCTGTTAAAAATAGATTTCCATTTTTTTTTCACCTTCTAAATATTCCTTTGATTAAATTCTATTTATTTAACAAATAAATATTTCATTTATAACATTCTATTTATTTTCTATAAATAAATACTTCCATTTAATCTATTTGTAAATGTTTACAAATATTCCCTTCTAAATTCTATTTGTAAATGTTTTTACAAATATTTCTCCTTCTATTTGTTTGCACATAACTTCCTTCGTATTTGTGTTACAAATATATTCCTTTTATATTCGTTTTACAATTATATTTTCTTTTATACTCTTTTGGTTTTTTCTTTATTCATTCCCAAAATTTATTTCATTCACATTGATTTTACTCAATTTATTCAATTCGATCAATTTAACTTACTTAAGTTAAATTTAATTTCAATCATTCGAATTCCCATTAACTAGTTGCTAATTAACCGTTTTGCCTATTTCACCCTTTTTATTTGAATATAACTTGTTCAAATATATGTTAACTTAATTATAAACTAATCTAATTATATTTTCAACTCGAGTTATATATTCGATTTCGAATATAAATTCTCAATTTCTTTCACTTATCCAAAAACCCAATTTCGATTCAAATTTCCTTTAACTAATTATTTTTCAATTTAGTTAATCCTATTTAACCATTTAAATTATGATTTTTGTCTTAAAAATCATTTCACTTACTTCACTGGAGTTCATATTTATTTTATATCTCCAGTCTGGATTTTTCTAATGGCAATTCGGATTTTATTTCCTAAAAATCCTTTTATTTATTTAATTAAACCGTTATGGTTTTATAATGGTTCTGGCGCTGCTTTTCTAAAAATTTGATTTTGACATAACTCAAAATCTATACGACGAAATCCAGATTTTTCTCTTTCATTAGAAAACTATTGTTCAACCGGTCCCGACGATTCTTGTTTCAAAGAATTCCGACTTCAATCGAGTTCTGTATACTAAATTGAAGTTTGAATCGCCAATTTACGAACTGCCGCGCTATGGCGAGCTCGTTTTATTTATATTTATAAATATAAACGTTTTAAATTTGTTTATAATAAATTCAACTCCATTCTGATATATTTTTAATATGTATCAAATCCATTTCATAATATTCCTGATCTATTTCACTTCGAATGTTCAAATCCTATATCTTAATTTAAAATATTCAAATTCCATTTGAATTTCTTTATTCAAACTCTATTTTATTTCCTTCTATTCCATTTCTATTTGAATTTCTTCTATTCAAATTCAATTTCAACTCCTAATCTTCAATTTCTATTTGAATTTCTTATCTTCAATTTCTATTTGAAATCCTTCATTCAAAAACTCATTTCCAATCCCTTATTCAAATTCCATTTGAAATCCTTTATTCAAATTCTATTTAAATTCCTTTGTTCAATTTCTATTTGAAATCCTTTGAATTTAAATTCTATTTAAACTCCTTTGAATTTAAATTCTAATTCAAACTCTATATTTTCTTGAATTCTAATATTCAACCTCCACTTTATATTCTCTTTGAAATTCTATTTAACCAAATTCCATTTGAATTCTAATATTCGAATCTCTATTTGACTTTTCTTTATTCAAATCCATTTGAATTCCTTTGAATTCAAATTCCATTTCAATTTTTTCTTATATAATTTCTATTTGAATTTTCTTTATTCAAATCCTATTTAAATTTATATGTTCAAATTCTATTTTTGAATTCCCTTATATTTTACTTCTATTTGAAATCTATATTCCAATTCCCATTTCACTTCTATTTGAAATCTATATTCCAATTCCCATTTCAAAATTCCTTTGAAGTAATATAAATATATACATATATTTATATCTATCCCAAATTCAAAACATTTGAATTTTCAAACAACTTGTTTCTTTTTCAAACAATTTTCCATCAAAACTTTTCTAAGGCAGCAATTCATCACTTAGAAACTCGAAAATGAACACTGATGATGTTGCGACCATCATCAGAATTATTTCCCAGCTACTTAATGAGTCCAGTGCTATATTTCTTTCAAAATCCATTTAGAAAAATATTTTCCAAACTCCCAGGATTTTAAATTCTGAATTCTGGTTGGAATTCAATTTCAATTTATCACATTTGTATATTTGATTTCATATACAAATTTCATTGGTTATATATAACTATTTCATTTCTTATAATCTAATTTGATTATAATCCTAACAATCAACTTAACTATTTAAAAACAATATCGTGTCCAATCTTCTGTTCAAGTGTTTATATACTCCTATCGACATCGTGGCGTCCCACGATTCGACCAAATTTCATAATCCACTCAACAGACTAGTCAACACAATATAAAACAGTTTTTATATCAAATAACAAGTACGCTCTCTCGTATATATATACACTCAACTCATTCTAGGACACCACTGATCCTATCTCTAATGAGCACATTCCAACAAGCCTAGGTATTCGCTCAACCTAAGCTCTGATACCAAGTGTAATAACCCAGATTTCCGTAACATCAGAGTTGACTATATACATCATACGTCCAACCCAAATATCACGAAAGTACGGAACATTTTTTTGAGAAGAAAGAGATAGAACAAGGACATAAATAACAACACAGAATCTCACATCACAGCGGAACAAAATATAATATATCATATCTTTGAAATACAAAATCTTCACTATATAACATACACTTATCATAGTACAACACTTACAACACAACGGAACAACTATAACTGGATAACGCTGAAGCCTCCTGCTCCAAGCTCCTTTAGATATATCTGAAAAATCCTGAGCTACTTGACTGCCCGTACAAATTTAGGCACCCAAGAGTTTAGGTAGAACAAAACAAAATAAACTCCGGGTCAGTCATGGGACTGGTATGAGTAAACAGTTTAAAAACAGTTCAGAAAACTAAATGATATCTCATAAGACCACGCCGTATAACACGGAACGAGTTTTTCCCTTATGAGAATCCAAACACTTGACTTATCTTTATATCAAAACTCTTTTGATATTATAATAATGTCTAAATCAAGTAAATAACAATCTAGTGGAACGTTTGCATCTCAAGTTCCACATATATAATATATACTCAAAACCGCAAGCACGTATTGGGTATTTGGTTTTCCAACTATGACAAGGTATGGAACCACCTTCCGCCGGTATATCTCTAGAGGAGAATACACCGAGTTCAACAAGAACATCTTGCAACTCAGCCACACATGAACGACCACTCATTTCGCTTGAGTGTATCGAATGTATATCACCAACGATTGGGATCAGCAACCGTTTCCCGAATGGGACAGCATCGACAATAGATTTTTAGAAGTAAATGAAACTCTAGATCAGGTGATTATACACCCTAATAGGTGCGACCTACATAGCCATGTTGCCTGCCCGATTTCTGTCATTTACCGGTTGATGAGGCCAGAAGCTACGCTTTATCATCACACCGGATTCACTTCGAATGTCACATCGTCAGATCCATCGAAAATCACTAATTGATGTCTACAACAATACATTACGTGTTAGCGAAAGAAGTTTCCTTCTCCGCTTCCACTCTTGGTACAGTTGAAGAAATCAATGTACGCGACCTTTCTGGAAATACTCTGTCAGACATTTATCCATACAAGTCACCCAGGAACAGGATGAACTGAAGGCGCTATTTCTATTAATAGAAAAAGTCCTTGCACTCTACTCCGTCTTCGATTATCTTTATATAATCTGATTCGCACGCTACTGCCGATATGGAGTGGTTCTTCGGATAATAATCCAACCGGTCTCTCCATATTGACAACGATGGTCAAAACTTCGATAGTCTGTGATTTAACTATCGAATAAAAACAAGTGTTTTGATAGTCGATGATTTAACTATCGAATAAAACAAGTGTTCATCCAAACATCCAACAATCACTGAATCTTTAATTAATATTCCATTAATTAAATCTCTTCTCTATTTCTTATCAATATTTGTTAACCAAATATTTTCAACAACCATATTGGCCTTATACGTTATTTGGAAAACATTTCCATATATCGCCTTCTTTATTTTTCTAAGCTTAGAAAATATCTTCTATTTCCAAACTTACATTTATTTGGGTTAAAACGGATGTTGTGTAACACATGGTTACGACAACCCAAATACTATATTCAACTAACTTTTGTTCACATTGATCTTCGAGCCTGAAATCTTACCGTTTATCTGTTAATAATGAAATCAATCAAGTTGGGGTATAACTACCTCTCAGACCTTGACTGAATAACATTTATAACGTCAAAACAGATATGACTACTTACTCGAATAATCAATAACATACAACTACTGATTCACTTTTAAACACGTATACTCTTCCTCTTTCTATTCTTACTAGATTTTATCCCTAGTCTTCCTTTTTGATTATACTATTCTATTTCTAAGTTCGTTCCCTTATCGACTTCTATATATATCGATACGTTGATTTCTAACTATCAAATTATCTTAAAAATATTCTATCTCCTTAAATTCCCGGAAAAATTCGCCATAACCTCCTTTGTACCGGGAGCATCGGGAAATTTCAAATAGCTTTCCCGGTCCTTCTCATCTCAAAAAGAAAAAGAAAAAGCCAAGCGGCTTGCCGATACGGCGCATAAAATCTCATATGGAAATTAAATACGTACCTTTTTGTTGGGCATTCTATTTATTTCACTTCTATACTTTATTCCATACCCGTCTCCTATATATTTATGCCTGTCCAATCTATTTTAACTATACCAATCGTTTTAACTCAATTTGTTAATTAAATCTGTTGCTTAACTTTTCAGTCTATTTCACCTTCATATTTGAACATGACATGTTCAAATATATTTTAACTGCATATTAACAAATTCTGATTATACTCATACTCTCGTTTCCTTATCGACTTCTCTATTCAAATTCCAATTCAATTCTATTTGAATTCTCTTTATTTAAACTTCATTTGAATTCTATTATTCAAACTCCATGGTTAACTTCATTTGAATTCTATATTCAAATTCTATAGTTAAACTCCATTTGAATTCTATTATTCAAATCTATTCAAATTCTATTGTTTAAATTCCATTTGAATCCTATATTCAAATTCTATTTGAATTCTCCACATTATTTATAAACAACGTTTATAACTTCAATTCAAACCCCACCTTTCCATTTATAAACAACGTTTATAAATTCAATTCAAATCCCATATTTTCATTTATAAACAAAGTTTATAAATTCGATTCAAATCCTATCTTCCATTTATAAACAACGTTTATAAATTCAATTCAAATCCCATATTTTCATTTATAAACAAAGTTTATAAATTCAATTCAAATCCCATATTTTCATTTATAAACAAAGTTTATAAATTCAATACTCGTTCATATATATTCAAACAAGTTAATATTTTCTATAGTTCATTAAAAATTCAAATTCTATTTATAAAAATAGAATTCCCTTTTTAAATCTCAAATACCTTTTTCGATATTTTTATAAGTCAATATTCAAGCCCCATTGATATTTTAAACAATCAAATCAACCAATTTTCAATCATTTGATTTTTAACACATCATATATGAATATATATGAAATCAAACAAACAACAGATAATATATATTTTTGAGGAATCCAGTTGGATTCCTCCAACCTGTTTTCCTGCATCCACAGACGTTAGTCAACATAGTAATACCCATCCTGCTTCGTGGCAGGATATCGCGGTATGAAGGTCATCCACTATCATAGCGTGGGGCGTATAGGGTAATCATCCGCTAATGAAACCGCGGGCATCCGCTAATGAAACTGCGGGAATCCAACCAATCATCAACCCAATATATATATATATATATATATATATAATATTCAACCAATCCTAAATAACTATATATATTTTAAAACAATCAGACAACATTCAAACAAGCACAGACAATTATTTTTAACTATATAAAAATAATTTATAAATAAAAGGTGAGATTCACTCACCTTTATTTACTTGTCGAATATCCATTCTGATTCCATTCAGTCTCGTCTAACATTGACTTGAATTGTTTCAACTTAATTCTTCTCGAATGGATTACGCCTTTCCCATTTTCTTTTAATTTTTGTCAATACACCTTTAACGTTCTTGAGTTCGGTTGAGTCTGAAATCATATGACCGTATGGTTATTTTTACAAGTTATACTATATATGACATTATTAATATATTTAATTAACGTTTTACCTTTATTAAGCTTTAACTCATCTTCCTTCATCATTCAAAATTGTCGTGGCCTCTCTTTCACTTCCTGTTAAGACTTCGAACACTCACACTCAGATCCATCAAGATGACTTGCTAAAAATGTCTTCATGAACCCCTTCACATATGGTTTGATCTCCATTACAGTTGTCTTACCCACCTTCAAAACAACTTCCATCTAACCTAGACTACATCAACTCGAATCCCTTCATTCACTCACGCCCTCAGCCTCAACACAGCACCGTACGCCTCAACACAGTACTCTACAGTGCTCATGACGACCTGAAGCTCCACTGCTCGTTCTTCCTCTCTATTGTTTACTGTTCTACTCCTCTAAGTCGACCAGAAAACCTCTCTGAACTAGCCCATTGTCTCAGTTTTTCATTCGATCTCTTCTGAAATTTTCTGAAAGCCCAACTGACCTCACTTCCACTTTCGATCATCCCCAGTCCATCGCATCATTCTCCTCTATACCTCGCGACCTCGATTCATTCTGTGCCACTTCGATTCTGTCCTGTGACTCACGTGTCACTTCCTCAAGGTCAGCGACGACGTCGATTTTCCCAAAAATTGCCTGAATCATCGATCGATTTAAGCCCTAGCTCGTCGCTTGGAAAAAACGAGCACCAAAGAATTTGATCGCATGAAATTCGAAGGGTATACACCGGTAGTTGTTGAATACACTAGCCAGAGGAATCTAAGGCTGAACGATTTTATTGAGGAATCAATTTTATATAAATTTTCAAAGATTTGAAATTAACCGTGACTTTTGTCTTTTTGGGGGAACTGAGGAATGATTTTGAGGCTTCAACCTTAAGGAATTTTGTTTGAAGGATTTAAAGGGAACGATTTTGGTTATCTGAATGGTTTGAGAGGGGCCACGATTTGTTTTATCCTGTTGTGAGGAAAGGAGATATGTGTTTTAATGACGGACAAGTGTATTTTATTTTAATTTATTCAAATTGGTATCCTTTAATTTAAATTATCACGTTGATTCTGAACTCCTTACCGAATCCAACAACTGTCAATTCTAGGGTTATACCACCATTCTGAACTCACTGGGATAGGTCACGAAGTCCAATTCGATCACCTGAATAAGATATTAATTTATGTTGATATAATTTAAATTCAAGACAATTTATTTCCTCGATAAATAAATAAATATTATTATCGTTATAAATTCAAATAAAATTCCCTATTATTTATTTGAACTGTATTTAATTCAAATTAAATTTTGAATTCATCTAAATCCATTTTCGTATTCTGTTATTTTAATATATTCGATATTAAATCGAAATTGATTATTAAATTGATAACTCAAATATAAAATTCCACTTATATTATTAAATCAATATTTAAATCAAATATTAAATATTCAAAACTAATTCATAAGAATCCAGGTCATTACAAAAACGTCCGGATACTAGCCAACCACGGGCAAACCTGACAACTCACTATGCGGAATGTCAAGGGAATTCAGAAAACTAGCCATTACCCCATCACCGGGTAGACCACCAAACACTACCCTCTGCCCATCATCCGCTCTAGATGTCACCAAAAAGCCCTCACAGTCTACTACCACCCCGTATCTTTGGAGCCAATCGACTCCCAAAATAATGTCAAACCCAGTAAGGCCCAAAACAAAGCAATCACAAACAAGCATGCATCCATGACTCGATAAGACCACATTACGACAAATCATGCTAAGGTCAGTCGAACCACCAATCAGGTTCGTCACTACTAAAGGTCTATTGACAATCTCGGGCTCCAGTCCCAACCTATCTACGAGGTCACTAGATATGAAAGAACTGGAAGCCCTGGTATCAAACAAAACTCTAACAGGAACATCATAAATAGAAAGCTTACCTTGAACAACAACATTCTTTCCTTTCTCCACCGCAGTTGGGGCATTCGATGAAGAAGGAATAACATTAAGGGCATATGCTTTCACCACCTACTTTTCTTTAAGAGGTTGCAGACACTTGTCCTTGTGATGTCCCACTTGGTCACAGTTCAAGCACTTCTTATCCGCTGGCTTAGCCCGACAATTACTAGCATAATGGCCCTTCTTACCACAGCTGAAGCACTCAACATCTTTCTTATTCTTTTTCTGGCCATCCTTATTCTGGTTCTCTTCCTCTTATTCTGAGTACCACTCTTGCCTCCACCACTTTCTTGTGGTTTTGGCTCCTCTGCAGATGCAACCTCAGTCTTCAACTTAGGGTAAAGACTCTCGGACCTCAATGATTTTCCCACAATCGACTCAAACGTCTCATCGGTGTGGTTAATAAGCCTTTCCCCCAGGTATCCATCCAAGCCAGTTATGAACTTCTCATTCTTCTTCTCGGCAGTATCAATAACAGATAGTCCATACTTCGAAAAAGTATCGAATTCTGCAATATACTCCGAGACCGCTCTGCCATTCTGCTTGAGCTCCAAGAATTTCTTAAACAACACTAACTTCTGAGCAGCTGGAATGAACTTATCGCTAAAGCGAGCCTTAAACTGCTACCAAGTAATCTAATCCTCGGGAGTAGCTGCCTTTATAGCATTCCACCAATTCATTGCCCATCCTTGCAGCTGACGGGATGCTAACCTTCTTTTCATCGCATCTTCGATACCCAAATCTTCGAAGATACGCTCACAACTATCCAACCAATTATGAACATCCGTAGCCGACTCCGTTCCGTGGAATGGCTTCCCACCAAGACTAGTATAATCCTTATTCAGCTTGGCGAAATCGGCCCTAGGCGCCTGCACTATTGGACCAGCACCATTACCATTATTGGGAGCTGCCCTCTGCACATCCCTAAGCATTTCTCTCAAGAGGCCAGTAAACATCGTCTTCATGTCAGCAGCATTCCCATTATTGGCTCCTCTACCGGCACCTTTTGCGTATCGGCTCATCGTTCAATCTGTAAAGAGAAAACGATTAACCATCTCCATAGTGGTGCTAGTGCAGTGCGACTTCATCCTTAGCTATACCAATAGTATATATATAGCTTTTGAAAACCAAAATAATCACAAATACGAGCTCTCATATACGTATACTATCTCTCCCTGATGACTTCCTAGGTTAACTACACAACCTAGAACTTTGATACCAAGTGTGACGGTCCGCCCCGCACCAACCGGCATTTCCTCCGAGAGTGCGCTGTACACATGCCCGACTACCACGGAACGGTCGCCAAGGAAAGGAAAGAAGAGAATGAACTAATCGAAAACATGTAGAATGTCTCACAGCGCATGGAACAAAATATAATAATAATATACTTGACATAAAACAGGTGAGACAGTGCATAAGTTGATAACTAAAACCAACATCAACATCATCGTCAGAGTAGCAGAAATCCAAATATAGCTCATTACAACTTTCCAAATTACTGTCTCTAAAAAAAAAAAAAGGTACACCACTAATGCCCAAAGTAGTGACCGCAGCAACATAGGGAGAATGTCTATATATATCATACGTGGAAGCCTCCTGCTCGTCTCCGGTACAGCTACCCGTGCACACCACCTAACCTGTCTCTAGTCTGCTCGTGAGAGCACCCAGAGTAATAAGAAGAGACATAAAACTCTTAGTTAGACAAAAAGTCTGGTATGAGCGATAAGAAGTTAAACAGAACAATAACAAGTATACTAAACCATACCTGAACCTGGACCTACAACCAAAGAGTTAGCACTACATACCGTACAATACTCTAAGGTGTCACTGAACAGATGGTGTAAAGATAACGGGGGTGGGGGGTGTGCATGTCATAATGATGGCAAACAAATCAAACATAGCAACCATCCTCACATCTCTCACTCAGTGCGTAAAGCATATGATATCCACCACTTTGATCACTAGACCCATCGATGTAATGACGAAGTTCGACCTATACAACTACTGCTACTACCAAGCTCACCACATGGAGTCATGACCAAATCTTTACAAATGACCCCACTTCATTGGTCTATAGCTCTTTAGTGATACCTAGGCCATTGTGGCCCTGAATCCGTTCACGTACTCCCTACACATAGTGATCCAAAGTTATAGACATCGACAACCCCTTAGCACACGTCCCGCAACAAAGCCCAACTCATGAAGTTAACTCGTTGGTTCCCAACTGGATCCTGAGCTCTACTTCCTATTTGGACTTACTTTGCATCTCGGGTTTTGGTCGAATTGGAGTTGGTCTTCAGAAGAAGTCCTCACGATGAAGTAAAAGTATGCATCTAGTTCGGTTCGGTACTCCCAACCCGGTTCGGTTCGGTGGTCCTAGTCGATGCCTTGATCAGTGCTCCGTCCCTCCTCGGTTCGGCCCACTCACACTTGCTTAGTTTGGTTCGAAAGTATAGTGCCTATCCTCTGTTCGGTTGCTCCCTTCTAGGTATCCCGATCCGATCCCATCCTTCTCCATTCGCCCGATCCGATCCCCTTTTGGTCACTCCGATCCGATCCTCTGTTCAATTCCACCTCTAAGCAAATGGCCTTCCTTCTCGCCAAGTCTCCTTTAGTGTGAAGTTCCAATCCGGTTCAGTTTCTCTGCTCAGTCCACCATCCGATCCGAGCCTCCTATCCCGATCCGATCCGAAACCTTACACATTTTCCTGCAACTTTTCCAGTGGCTGTTTTACGCCATACGACGGCGTTTTCGACCAATCTAACACTTCTAGGCAATCACAAAGCATACCATACCATCATAGCAACATGTATAGTCATCCCCAAACAGCAAAACAACAATTATAGCATCAAACATACCCAAAATCTCATAATTTCCCTTAAGCATGTTTAAGAAAAACTAATGGTATGATTAGCAAAACTTCACCAAATCAAACCAAATTTCTAACGGAGGTCTAAAACATTATTTCGAAATTTATAAATATTTTTCCAAAATTTTATCATGTCTAATTTCGTTAATCTTCACTAATTACCCTTAATTAACCTTAATTAGTGCAAAATTATGCAAATCACTCACCGTTGCCACAAATAAAATTTTCAAAATTGAAACCTCGCTGATTTGGGCGAATACTGATGTCTAACAGCAGCTCTAATACTGATTGGGCGAAGATCTTCTTTGATTTGGTGTTAAGTTTAATCCTTGATTAGAAAGTGATTTGGGGATGTTTTAAAGGTTGGAGGCCATTATTAGGTTCTTAGGAGGTAAATGGCAGCTAGAAAACTGAAATGAAATGAAAACCTAGCTCATTTCAGCCTCCCCATAACCCTAATCCCGAAATGGATTATGGACCCATTTACTAATCACCTCATTTGGCCCGGTTAAGCAGCTTTCACCATCTGAAACTTGTTTCAGCCATATCTCCCAAACGATGAGTCCGTTTGGCTAACATGACCACTCTGCGGAATTGTGAACCATCATCCGGATTCAATGGAAGTGGTTTCAGGTCAAAACTCCTTTCTCATCAAAAGTTATGCCAAAACAAGGTCAGCTAGGGCAAAATGGTCATTTAAAAATCGGTAAAAATCATGAACATGGGAAATGACCCCAATTGTCGTCTCCCAAAGTTACATGACCATACGACTCCATATGTGAAAGAAATAAATATTCTACGATCCTATGATGCGTAGAATGCGGGTCGTTACAGTTATATTGTATTTACTGCATAATATAAATAATAATATGATAGAAGTCCTTAGAATAATAGTACAGAATTATATAGTTCGAGTAAGACTGAACTTGAGATTATATAATTATTAGTATTATAATTCTTAAATGTCCCTACTCGAGTTTCATTGTTCATATAGGACAACAATGAGACATTGAGACTAGTATGCTGATTGACTGATGATCACAACTCATTGATCGTTAATATACGTGCCATTAAAGTCAAGACATAAATACATATTGGAGAATAGCATATTGGGCTGACCCAACGTGAGATAACTACATGAAATATGATTAACAATATCATAAGTTATTCTCATACTGACAGTGATGTAATGATCCCCAGACCTGAAATCATTATAATTTTATTCGAGGATATTTCTGTTTTTGATGTCATCTAAAGTTACCCGTAACAGGGTAATGATAAGGGTGATTATTGGATACATCTCAAATCGAATGAAAATTATGAATGATCTAGATGGAATTTAACCCTACAATATGTTTGTAGTGATATCCATGGGTCTCTTGATTGAGTGAGACTATGAAATGCATGGCCATGCTCAAATATTGATTTGTTTTAAATAGTCTACACATCGATCAAGATAAACGGATTAAATCATATAGAGGATGATACGGTCCATGCCTTGAGTTTAATCCTGGATATAATGGTTAAAGGGATTATATTACATTGTTACACTGGTCATGAAAGGTTGTATTGAATCATTAATATTATTATAACTTGGGTAGCAGTGATGTATTACTAGATGCCGCTCACCGCTTACAGTTTAAATATTGTTTAAACAGTTGCCAACGTTATGATAACCTATTGGGTCACACATATAAGCGTTGTAAAAGGTGATAACGTTCAAATAAAGGGGAAGTCAAATAGTTTGACTATTTCTTTTATTTAAACGGTGGAGAATGGTTCAAGGGGACATCTGATTTCACGCATTGGCTTTTATAAAAGAAGGGCCGCCTCTCTTGTTTATGGGTGGCTCACACAAAAATCAGAAAACCCTAGAATTCCACAAACTCCATTACGGCTAGTACCAAATCATCAAATTCTCAACTCCGTTAGACGATTTGAGAGCATCGCTTGTGGATCTCCAATAGAGGCGCTCAATTTCAAGCGTTTGATTCAATTCGACCTAGATTAGCAATTCGTGGATTCTAAGATTTCATGTTCAAGCTTTTCAATTGATTCTCAGATTCCAAGAAAGTTACTTGTTTTAATTATATTATGAATTTGAATTTCATGTCTGATGTGGAAAATTGTTGATTTCCGCTGCTACATCGATCCTAATTTACTTTTATATATAACCTCCAACCTCGTATGTCTCAGAGAAGGGTGTTAAGCAAAAGAATAAATTTTCCGCCACCGAACAAATATATATTTAGCAGAGATTAACGAATATAGCATAAAGGAATACAATGTTAGACATAAAATCCATTTGCAAGTCTGTTCTGGGTCTGAACTAAACCGGAGGCATCTTATTCCTTGTCCTATATGTGCAATACAGGAGAGAGGCCCTCGTTTATCCGGTCGATCTCCAAGTACGTCTGGATGACCACCACTTATTACCTCGTCTTGAGTATACATCCCAATCAAGACATTAGTAATCATCCAAACAAGTGAAGATCTCCGGTCTTCAACCACCATCTTCAAATCTTCGACTTTTAGTCGTCGTATCAATTATTCAAAATGGGTTAAACCCAGTCTTTCCGAATAACTCGTTTATCTTATAATCAAGTGTTATAAAAACACATTATACGCCTCATTCCAATCGAGAATATTCTTTTATTTAAATATTCATATCTTATGGGTAAGGTTCCTATTAATTTTATCGAAAATAAATTCTTTTACGCTTATAGTTTAATCATCTATTGGATATCATTTTCAAATGATTTTGTATTATCTTCCACCAATTAAACCAAATTAAGGTTTATAACACAAGTCTGGATTATCGAGCCTTACCGAAGTAATCCTTTATTTTATTATTCCCAATCCCAACATATTCATCCTATAGAGAGAAACTGTCGGTACTCCATATTTAACACCTATAGTGTTATCAGTAAATTTAATTACCACTTAAGGTTCAAATCTAATTAATGATTTAACTATCGCATGGAGTAAAACTGGGGTTACTCCATTCTCGAGCATTTCTTGAATTTTATAAATTAAATTATTTCATTCCCATCTCAATCTAAGTAAAGATTTATTAAAACTCGATCTTAGTTTTAATCTTCCCAAAAATCATTATTTAATGATTATCCAACTTAAGGAAATCAATCCTGTCTTTAATTGGGTTAAAGAACGAATGTCGTTTAAAACACAGTTCACAATAAACCCGAAATCATCTTCCATAAAAATGGAATCTTCACAGAAATCCAACAACATATAATCGATATAAATTTCTGTATCAAACTAATACTATAAATGGAATAACAGGTGGGCCATTTAAATTCCATAAATAGTAACAGTCTTCATTCACCGAAGCTCACCTCAATTATCACTAAATCGAAATCCATTCAATTCCAATTTAATATATTGAACTGGAAAATCTTACCTTGAAAAATTTCATTAAATATTAATTAAAAGATTTACAAATTCCAAATCATAACTTCAATGTTAATTGGGTTTTAAGAACAAATGTTATTTAAAACATCGTTCCCAATGAACCCAAAATCATCTTCCATTTAATTCCAATTTATAATTACAAATTGGAAAACTTCATTAATCTTAATTAAAAGATCTATTCTTTCCTTAACAGGGTTTAAGAACCATGTTAATAAAGACACAATTCACGACAAATCCGAAACCTAATATTATATTAAATGCACGACTCTCAATATAAATCATATCGGCTTATATTCAATATCAAATTATGAAACCAATAAATATCGTTTTGGGAGTAACGACATATATATCTTTCAAATTCCCATAACAATATCGATATAATTACAAAATCCAATATCGAAAATATCTGAAGATAATTTCCATTAAAACCCATTCCAATTTATGTGTTGGAAAACTATGGTTATTTCAAAACCATTTACAAATCAAATTTATTAATATAAAATTTATCGGATTTCAAATCTAGTTGTTAACTAGTTCATTTAGATAAAAATATCTTTTATCTCTTCAAAACTTGAAATATTTAATCCAAAACCATTTCAAATCATTTATTATCATTTCACATAATTTATTACTATTTTTAATATTTTATCAAGGCCCTTATAGTTAGTTTCCAAAATCGGCCACCGAACTACATCCATAGCGACCTTTTTCTAAAACTGATTTGGACATATCTTAAAATCTAACCGTTAGATTTCAAATCTCTTATTATCATTCGAAAGCTCTTTTCGATACGAACCCAACGGTTCTGGTTTTAGGAGAATCAGATGGTCGGATCTCCCATTACGTCAATTCGAAGTTAATGGTTGAAATTCGCGAACGGTCGCTATTTAATACGTTTTATTCAAACTATTAATATATATATATATATATACACATATATAATATTTCGTCGATATCCTTTTAAAACATATTTTATAAATCACTTATAAATTCATTTTAAAATGATTTCAACTTCGATTTCAATTTTAAATCAAACTGAATATTCCATATCATTATAATATAAAAATGATAATATTTTCAAAATATCAGATTTTGAAATTAAATCTTTTCAATACTCATTATAAAATGAATAAAATCGACAGAAATTTCCATTTAAGTTAAAAATAGTGTATATCTACTTAACTTGGCTTCATATTCATTTCAGTTATGAATATTTCAGTATTTTTGTGTCCATCCAAAATCGAACATCAAAAACATATTTTGATTCTTTACTGAATATTATTTTAAAATACTCGTTTATATTCTGAATTGGAATCAGACTCAATCAATTACCATATAGTTTTATTTATATGGATTCCATACATCGTATGTATTCAAAAATAGTGATAAACAACTATTAAACATTCAGTTCACATCCAGAGTGCAATTTACAACTATATAAGCATTAAATAATTAAATAACGCTTATCACAGTCTATCAACCAATCAGTTGACATATAATTAAATCCAAGGGAGAGGCGAATTAATTGCCATCCCTAGACCCGTGTGGAGTTTCAACGATCAACAATAATTGAGCGATATATAAAATTATCGTCCCATTACCCGTGTGGGGTTTACATCACCGTCCATGTGAACATTATTCATAATATAAACGTTTTATTTATAAACATTTATAATCATAGTTTAATAATAATAATATTATTACAACTGTAAACAACCATCAACCGCCAAACAAATATTGCAATAAAAGGCAATAGATACCCATTCAGTCACAAATATAATTACTGTAAAAATAATTTGAATAAGAGAGTACTCACTTTTGGTTTCCAGCCTGTAAGTCTTTTATTGAGGAAATTATTTTTAAACTAAATTAAACAAGCGTTTATTTTAGCTAAAAATCCAACTTCCTCCATTTCCGTTGTGGTTAGCTCCATGATGTAGTGTTCGCTGTCACAATCCCAACACAACTGAAATCGTTCAGTTCCGATCTTGTATGAAAAAGATATGGCATTTTATATATTAATTACATAGATTAAACAACGTCATTAGCTATTAATTAACATTAATTTAATTACCCTCTCTCCTTAATTAATCTTCCTCGTCGAATGCCTGGAACCCATCGTTCCACTCCAATCCCTCACGTTGCTGGCCATCCAAGGGGAACGGACCCCGATCGCATTCCACCACTCGAACCGCCTCTCCAAGTCGCACCTCCACCTGCCACGCCTCGAAGTACGAACCCCCTTGCGCTCCCCAAATCCACTGCGAACTTGCGAGCTTTGAGGTCGAAACTCAGACCATCCGTGCCACGAAAATCGATCTTAGCCATTCAACCTCTAGATCCCACTGAGCTCTAGAGGTTTCATGCAGGAAGATTTTTGAATTAATTAGTCAATTGGAAGTTATCAGCGAGGGAAAATCCGAAGGTCTCAGTCGTCGGTCACAATTGGGGTGCTAAGAACCCGCGTTGACCACGCATGGAGATATGTTTAGGGTTTGACTGAAAATAGGAAATATATACTATATATTTTAATAATATTTAATTCTAAATTCACTTGTTTAACACCACGATCTCCAAATCAAACCCAACGACTATCGCCCCTAACAAAATACCCCCATTCCGTACAAAGTAGGATATGTTTCGTAAGCCAATTCAACTGTTTCGATCAGCTTTCAACAAAATTAAAATATAAACTAATATAACGATCAATATTGAATTTCAACGTACATTTTAATTTACCAGGGCCACATACTAACTCCAAAAATTATGAATTTTGAAATCTAGCAATGTTTTGACGATATGGTCCTAGAAAAATTAATTTCATCGAATTTGGAGACCGTATGAAAAATGGCCTCTTAACTGGTTTATTATATTCAAACTGAAATTGAAAATGCGTTAAATACACCACACTCACATATTAATTCCAAAAATTATGAATATTTAAACTTGACAATAATTTGACATTCCGGATCCAACGAAAGTGGTTTCGTCTTAAATGGAGGTCGTTTGCAAGATGGCTATTTTTAAGGGCTATAATATATTTGAATTATATATAAATTCTCTAGCGACTATTTTAAATTTTAAACTGGACATAACTTACAATTTATAAAGTGAATTCTCAGTTTCTTACACTTGTTAGAAAGATATAGTTCAAACTATTCCAACGTTTCTTGTTTCATCAAATTCTGGTTTATATTGAATTCTGAATAATCAATTAAAGTTCAAAACCAAATTTTCAAACTACCGTGCCATTTCGAGTTCGCTTTAATTAAATATAAATTTTTTAAATTCTATCTTCGATTTAAATAAATTTAAATCATTAATTCTCAAAATAAATCATTTCAAATTCTTAAAACCTATTAAATCAATTAAAAAATAAAATTCTAAATTGGTTCCAAAAGCTGAGTTGTTATAATCACCCCTACTTAAAATCTTTTCGCCCTCGAAAAGGAAGATAGAATCGAAGGTTGTTTACTTAATCAACTCCACCTTGGCTTGACTCAAGTTCTTCTACTTTTAGTTTATAAAAACTTCATAATTTCTCAAAAATTTGGATAACACCCTAAATTTCTGAAAAAATTCTTCGTAACCTCCTATGTACAGGGAGGGTCTGAAAAATTTATTGGGCAGTATTAGGCACCCAATAAATCAATAAAAAGCACACACAACATTTTTGACCTATTTATGCCCAAGGGAGACATGTAAAAAGTCAAAATATCAGACCTTGCCCCAGTGTTGGAAACTCGACCATGTGTCGTAACTAAAAACAAGAGAGACGTGAATTTTTGTCATCTCTAGACCTGTGTAGGATTTTTATTAAATCCTTCTATTTACCGTTATGTGTTATTAAGTCCATAATCAGTCCTAAGTACAATATGTAATTCAATCATCGCCATATAAGCGTCTCGCTTGTATGGTAATCCAAACCTCATCATATAAGCACCAAATGCTTATATGGAATATGATATGATACGCTGTCTATAATCAGTCTTCGATTCGACCTGTAATTCAGTCATCGCCATACAAGCATCTCGCTCGTATGATAATCCAAACCTCGTTATATAAGAACTAAATGCTTATACGGAATATGATATAATACGTTGTCTTCACATTGTATGTTATGCAGTGTAGTTCATAATTTTTTTGTTGCTAGGCATACATTGTATTTCACACAGAGCAACCATCATAACGCATCCAAATTCATTCACAGTAGTTTATAATAAATAAAATTACACAATCAACTCATTGAGGTGCACCTGTTTGTCGGGCACACAATTTATTTTCTTTACTCAATAGTGAATCCATAACCTGCTCAACATACATGTATATGCATCTCTATCTATATATAAATCCAGTTCGAACTAAATTTTCAATTCAATTCTACCTTATATTTGATTTAGCTTTATTTATCCTACTTTTATTGGTTTTATCATTCAAATATCTTTATTAGTTAAATTAAAAATCAAACATCACAACTAACAATCAATTAGTCGATTAACCTTTCAAACATATAACTTCTATACATTCGAAAAAAAATCTATTTTTAATGCCAAATCACAACAATAAATTTTAACTTTTGGTTCTCACACCAGTCAATTGGAAATATATAGTTGTCTCACTTTCAAAACTCTAAAATAAACTACTGATGCTACATAGTCATCAATAGAATCATCTCTGTGCAACCAGAGTGTGATTCTATATCTACCTAGTATACTTGAGACTTCGTATACACGTTTGCAAGGTGTATATGCAAATTCTTTTTATACTCGATAGTCCAAATTCAATATAAAATAAAATACTCAATTATGTATAATAAGATATTTTTTTTTCAAAACTAAATTCATTTTTAACGAATAACACTCTTCAAACTCATTCTAGGGTATTACTAGTCCTATCTCTAATGAGTCTTCTTATAGGATGTTACTAATCCTATCTTTGATGAATTCTTTTGTTCGGTTCTAATGTGTCTTTTTCTCGTGCTTTGTGAACCATAGCTCTGATACCAACTAAGACAATCTTGACTTCCCCGATCCCTGAGGAGACGGAGGAGCCCAGATTGTTTTGAGAACACGATGCATCAGAGCACACACACCGGAATATTTCATTGCTATTACAATAATTTGCATCAGAGTACAAGGATATATCAGAATATGAATAAATATTACATAGCGGAAAAACAATATCAAAGATTAATAATTATAGAACAACGGAAATAAAATGTATAATTACAATGCGCAGCGGAAATACATCAGCTAGCACAACTAATGGAAATACACGGATATAAAGCATTCTGAATATAGCTCCAGCTATAATCCAGGATCCTGAAAAATAAAAAATTGCAAAACCAAAACTACTAGCTGCCCGCATGGAAAATATGGGCACCCAGAGTTTAGGTTAAAACAATAAACTCCGAGTCAATCATGGGACTGGTGTGATAACTAAAACTGTTATTAGCTTTTATTTTAAAGTTAGGTAAATCACGGGACCAAGCCGCATAACACGGAACGAGTTTATCCTCTATGAATACCAGTGCATAAAAATAAACAGCGAATGCTAAAGAGAAAAATGAAGCTATTATAAGACTCAGGTCCCATCACACAATGAACGCAGTCAAGGATAGAGTTTTACCTAATAATATCCAAACATGCTTGATACGCGAAATTCATCTTTTATTATTACTATAGTGCAGAAGTCATTTTCAAATATAAATGTATCAATCATAGGCGACATAGGTACCATAATATTATGTCTCCATATATAGGTTTACAACTACAACCATAAAATCACGTATTGGAAATTGGGTTTCCATATATGAATCAAGGCAAGCGATCGCCCTTACCGATTCTAGACACACTATCAATGCCTCAGGATTACACACTCTGAGAAACCCTAGGTTAGCGGTAGGGTCGATCAACTGTCGTTGATTGGTTATACCGTAAACTATATGTTATCCAGTTCTATAGAACCTCAAAAATTGATCAGTACGTCGACCATATCAAGAGCCACTAGGGACCCAATTCAATCTTAGGTACCTCTCTTTCCATCAATAAAATTTCGAACATCCATATGAGTAAAATGTCAGGCCTCCATACCATGACGTTACTCGTAGCTAGAGACTAACAAATGTCCATTTCCCTACGGTCCTCATCCCATTTTTGGTTTATACCAAGGTGTGAAGCTCGCGAATTAACGCTACACAAAGTTGTGTTAGTTAAAGCTATGCTTTGATCATCAACCACAAGGCTTTTCTTTTCAACAAAAGCCTTGATACATGCATCTCAGCATGCCACATTATCAACCCATACCATAACATTGATTTCCACCAATATATAGCCTCTAAGCTCGTATGTCTCAAAGAAGGGTGTTAAGCAAGAGAATAAATTCTCCGCCACCTAATAGATGTATATGTTTAGTAGAGATCAACGAATGCAACATAAGGGAATACAATGTCAGACATAACATCCATTTGCAAGTCCGTTGTAACAACCCGTATTTTGAAAAACATGTTATAACATAAATCGAGGCAGAATTAAATGATAAAATATGAATCAAGGAAAACGGGCTGTGCCATTGCGTTCGTCTCGAAAAAATACGCGAAATAGAGTCCGAAATTTTGTAAATTGGAGTCCGTATGACCAACAAAAAGCCCGACGAAGTTTTTAGAATTTCAAGGCCCGAAAACAGTTCAAATTCGGATTCAGATTCGAATTCAAACCAAAACAGATAGGCGGGATTTTTCCTGCCCAGGCAGGGTCAACACAGGGGTCACACCTTTGTCGACCCCCCCACAATGGGTCGACACCCATGTCGACCCATGGGTCGACACCCATGTCGACCCAGGGGTCGACCCCTTCCTCCGAGTGGCCAAGTGGCCTGGAGCGCCTACTTTGAGTCTGGGTCAGGTTTGGTGGCTAATGACGGGATTGGATGGCTCGGATTGGATCTAGGGTTAATCCTATGGCTAATACTATCCTAATCTCCTATAAAAAGACCCCTAAGCCTAGCCTAAATCACCATTATTCAACCCTACAACTAAACTATGCAAAATTTGTTCCTCTCATGGCCTCCACTCTCATGCTAAAATTTCTAAGTTTATTTATATGAAAGAGTTTGAAGTCATACAAGTGTTTTCAAGCTTGTATGAGTGTTCTTAGTTTGCATTCAAGACAAGTTGCAACATTTCTATTACAAAGCAAAGGTTTTTATTGATTTGGCTCAAGGGTTTTTCATTTGGAGCTTTCATATTTGGGTGATTGCATAAGGGCTTCGTCTCAATCTTTATAATAAATATTTATTTGTGTCTTCATAGCATTGTTAGCCCTTTTCTACTTTCTTTTTGAACTATAAAGTTAAATGAATGTTGCAAGTTTGGGTTGATCATTATGATATGCAAGTTTGGTTGATCATTATGTTATGCAAGTTGGTTTAATCATTATGTATGACACATGTTGCTATGTAATGCAAGTTTGGGTTGATCATTATACACATGTTATCATGTTATGCAAGTTAAACTTGGGTTGTGAGCTTAAAGCTTCAAGCTTTATATTAAAGGTTGCATTTTGGGCAACATGGAAGTTATCATATCCCTTATGATAACTTGCATGTGAGGCTAAATGCGAACTCCTAGCAACTTCTACATGTCATTTATCACCATATATCACTTACATGCTAAGTTTGGTTTTATGCATACTTTTGAAGCCTAATAATGCAATATGCAAGTATATGAACATATGTACATTTCATATGCCACCATGTTAACTTGTGGCTTCAACGCCTTTATGTCATGATTATGCCAAGTTCCCTATTTTATCCTTTATGCATTGTTGCGATTATGTAAACGATGGGATTACGTTGGGGTTGGGTAACATTATGACGTGAACATGGTTTTTATAACATGACGTGATATGTTAGCTTGAAATTATGTTTTGGAAACATAATGGACATGACACTTAGAAAATATGAGTGTGGCCAACTCGAGGTTGTGTTGAGTTTGTAGCATAAATTTACCCGGACCCGCCCGGCTTAACTAGTGGCTACAAACAATAGGACCCAATGTGAGAAGTTGGTCATGTTGTGCTCGAACCCGAGGTTAGACCAAGTTGTGGTGTAAAGCTACCCAGACCCGCCCGGCTTAACTAGTAACCACAACAGGGTCTAATGTGAGAGGTTAAAGCACATTAAGTTAATTAATGCCACCTGATTAGGGTTAAGTCATGGTCCACTTGATACTTAACCAATTGGGGCTTGATGGGTTAATCGGGGTTAAGTCATGAACCTTGGGTACACTTAACCAATTTAATCCACGTTTGGATCGGGTTAACCACATTTAACCCATTAAGAAACCCTAGTTGCGTGGTCCTTTTCAGCAGTAACCCTCTTGATAGTATCATAAGACCCTAGGGACTAGGCTAGGGTGGGGCACGATTACTGGGCTGACATGTAAGCAACCAAAACGACGGCTGAGTAGGTACGCCGGTGTGGGTCCAGGCGGACTATGGTCGTGCACATAGTCTGGAGTTGGAAATCAGGCACGGGTACCAGTAGATCTAGACTGTGCATACTTGATTTGTGTCTGAGGTTGACACCCTAGGACTTGATACACCCTAGGGTGTACCTAGCGCAGTTTAACTACATTTCATGTTTGGGCCGTATGACACCGACACTTGACGAATTAGGCTTATAGGGAGACGATCAACTAGACCGTGTAGTTGGACCTTGATTTAGGTCACCTCATGATATTGGGCCAAGCTTGGGCCAAGGGATCAATTCTTGTTTTTACTTGACATGTTAGAATGCTAGTACACCCATGGTGCAAAACTTAACCTTGATTATGCGATGACACCTTTATCTATCTTGTTAGTTAATCATCATGCCAGTATGTTGTTATCCTTATGTTCATCTCAGCTTCTCATGCCTGTTAACTTTACTAGTTCATGGACTGATAAGAATTAGGGCTTACCAGTCTTTTTGACTGTCCTGTTTTCTTTCGCCTCTTTTCTTCCGTTTCCCCCCCCCCTCAGGTTCTCAGGGTGGGAACATTGGAGCTTAGCTTGGATCTTCATAGCTTGCTTACTGGATTTGCTCATGTACGGTTTTGGACATTGAGCTAGCTATGGTTTATCACTTCACTTTGGGGATAGTACTTTATGTATTTCAGTTTTTCAGTTTATGCTTTTCTCTAGACTTTGTTTGTTGGAAAATAATGATCAAGTACTTTGTTGTAACATGACTATGGTTTTGAAATGCTAGTTTGATCCGCTGCTTTATTTACTCTGTTTTACTTATATGATCTGTCTTGTGATATCTGCATGCATGTTTACCTTGTTTACGCCCCTCCAAAGCTAGTGTGCTTGCAAGAGTTACCCTGGCGGAGGTGGGGTGTTACATTTGGTATCAGAGCATAAGGTTTACAAGATTTGAGCAAAAGGTTTTTAAAACTTACCTTTTGAAAAACTATTTCCAAAACCAATTAAGTATTTTCCAAGAAAAGTCTAGTTATTTTAAAAGGCTATTCCCCAAAAGCCATTAGCACTATCCTTCGTTTCTTCGTTCTGAATCTATCTTTTTCTTTTTCAGTATGGCCGATCTTAACCTTCCCGAGGGAGTCACCATTCCCGGATGGTTCCGAAGGTACTTGGAAGCTAGGGCCAACGATGTGGGCCCAGCAAATACCCCCAACATAACTGAGGTTCCTCCTCCTCCTCCTCCCCCTCCTCGGAATCCACACGTGGATTTCGCAAAAGTTTGCAAAGACTTTAAGGCGATGGGTGGCAAGAATTTCATTGGGACGGAGACTTTTGTGGAGGCACGAAATTGGTTGAAAGAAACTGAAGATCTTTTCGCTATCTTTGATGTGGAAGACCATAGAAAGATTTTACTAGCAGCATGGCTATTAAAAGAAGAAGCTGCTTATTGGTGGGAGGTCACCAATGCTACGAGGCCTATAGAGACTTGGGCCGACTTTAGGACGAGGTTTGGGCTTAAGTTTCTATCATCTGCTGAGGCGAATCTGTAATTGGAGAAGTTTATATCTTTGAAGCAAGGGGATATGACAGTGAGGGAGTATGTGAATGAGTTTAACCAG
The DNA here is from genome assembly GCA_030737875.1 of Allium sativum. Lineage (NCBI taxonomy): Eukaryota > Viridiplantae > Streptophyta > Magnoliopsida > Asparagales > Amaryllidaceae > Allium > Allium sativum. The sequence continues at coordinate 220,264,433 of CM060918.1, read as the reverse complement.
CTCGCCCGATTCAGTTTGGACATGATTAATACTCCCCAGAAGAAGGCTTTGCGCTTTGCACGAGGGTTGAACGAGCCATTACAAGGTTTAGCCCTATCTCATATACCCATGGGGGCCACTTTTGAAGGCCTAGTGGACATAGCATTGCTTCAAGGAGACAATAAGAATAGCAAGAAGGAAGACAAGACTAATGAGACTCAAACCAAGAAGACAGACTCCAAGTGGGGAGGAAATCAGAGCAATCAGAACAACAAAAACAACAAGAACAACAAGGGCAACAAGGCCAAGGCAAAGGACCCAAGAAAATGCCACTACTGTGGGAATGTTGGGCACATAGCTAAAGACTGTAAGAAGAAGAAGAGGAAGCTAGGCGAATGCTTTCATTGTGGAGAGACTGGACACTTTAGCAAGGATTGCCCCAAGAAGCAAGGGTAGAATCAGCGTGCAGGACCTGCTGGAGGGCAAGTGCATGCTCTCAATGCTGCTCCAGTTCAGGACCGAGGTAGTATTTCTGTAGGAAGTCTTGTTTATATTTTTGATTATCCTGTTTGCACCTTATTTGATTCTGGCGCATCGCATAGTTTTATTTCTTCTGATCTTGTTGAAAGTTTGCACCTAAGTACTAGTCTAGTTGAGGATCCCGTTTGTGTTTCAAATCCAATTGGGAGTTCCGCCCATCTATCTATGATTTGTGTGGATTTGAAGATTTCTATCTTGACCGTAGAATTCACATGAAATGCTTATGTTCTCGGGTTCACGAGATATGGGTTGATCTTGGGCATGGATTGGTTGTCCAGTTATGGAGCCATTCTCGATTGTGAACATAGGGTGGTGAGGCTCATGACTCGCCTCGGTAACACCCTAGAAATTTCTTGTAACCCTAGAGGTCCCGTCATGTTATGTTATCTTGAATCTCTCGACTCGTCCATCGATGATCTGCAATCTGTAAGGGTGGTCCGAGACTATCCTAATGTCTTTGAAGAAGTTAAGGGGTTACCTCCTAAACGAGAGATAGATTTCCGCATTTATCTAGTCGATAATGCCAAGCTAGTATCATTGCCCGTTAGGCACATGGCCCCACGAGAAAGAAGGGAGCTCAGTAAGAAAATCAAGGAGTTGCTTGAGAAGAATTGTATTAGGCGAAGCATTTCTGAATGGGGTGCTCCGGTGGTATTCGCTACTAAGGCGGATGGTTCGCTTCGTCTATGTGTTGATTATCGAGAGTTGTACAAGCTGACAAAGAAGAATAGGCACCCGTTACCGAGGATTGATGATCTCTTTGACCAGCTTGTAGGTGCTTCTATTTTCTCTCAACTCGATCTAGCCACCGGATTCCATCAGCTTAGAGTAGCTGAGGATAGCATTGACAAAACTGCGTTTAGGACTCCAGATGGATTCTTTGAATGGCTTGTCATGCCATTCGGTTTGACTAATGCACCCGTCTACTTCGTAGATTTGATGAGTAGGGTGTTCAGGGAGTTCCTTAACAAGTTTGTTGTTGTCTTCGTGGATGATATTCTGATCTTCTCAAAGGATGAGGAAGAGCATGCTAGGCATCTCAAGGAAGTGATGGATACGCTTAGAGCGCATCAGTTGAAAGCCAAGTTCTCCAAATGTCATTTCTGGAGAAGGGAAGTTCGGTTTCTTGGACATATAGTTTCTAAGCAAGGCATAGCGGTGGATCCCGCGAAAGTAGTTGTGGTTCAAGACTGGAAGACTCCTAGGAATGCAACCGAAGTAAGAAGCTTTCTCGGTCTGGCGGGCTACTATAGGAAGTTCATCAGGGACTTCGCTAAGATTTCGGCCCCTCTTACTAAGTTGACGAAGAAGAACTTAGTCTTTGCATGGGACTTGGAGTGTGAGTTTGCTTTTGAAAAGCTCAAAAGAGCCCTTACCTCAGCTCCAGTTTTGGCATTACCCAATAGTGGTAAGATGTTTACCGTGTACACAGATGCATGTGGCACGGGGTTAGGTGCCGTTCTGATGCAAGAGGGAAGAGTGATATGTTATGGGGGTAGGCAACTTAAAGTTCATGAGAAGAACTATCCCACTCATGATTTGGAGTTAGCGGGATCGTCTTTGCACTCAAATCCTGGCGCCACTATCTTCTAGGCGAAAGGTTTGAGTTGTATACTGATCACAAGTCACTCAAATACCTCTTCTCGCAGAAAGATCTGAATCTAAGGCAGTAAAGGTGGATGGAATTCTTGGCATCTTATGACTTCGAGATAACTTATACCCCTGGCAAGGGTAATGTTGTGGTAGATGCACTAAGCAGAAGGAGGTTGACTTTGAGCCCCTTGTTCATAGAGATGAGGAACTTAGAATTCTTGGCAACCTTTGATTTCACGACGGCTGTTGAGTCGATGACGGGTTCATTAGCATCCCTTGAGCGTAGACCCACACTTCTTGATCAAGTTGGGGCTTCGCAGAAGGAAGATCCACAGATAGTCGAGGTCATGGACAAGTTGATTCGTGGTGAGACGTCGAGTCACCTTGCTAGATATACTATTGATGACAAGGGTTGGCTAAGGCGTGATGGAAGGCTATGCGTTCCACAAGTAGGAGACTTGGTGCATAAAGTTCTTGAAGAAGCACATCACTCGAAGATGACTATACATCCGGGAGGAGATAAGATGTATAGAGATATGAAGCGCATTTTCTTTTGGGCCGGAATGAAGAGGGATGTGGCGGAATATGTTTCAAAATGCATGGTGTGCCAACAAGTGAAAGCCGAGTCAAAGAAACCAGGTGGACTATTACATCCATTGGAGGTCCCGCAATGGAAGTGGGAGAGTATTTCTATGGATTTTGTGGATGGATTGCCTAAGTCAAGGAGAGGGAACACGAGCATATGGGTCATAGTTGACAGACTTACGAAGAGTGCTCACTTCATCCCAGTAAAGAGCAAGAGGACCGCATCACGGCTAGCATCTATTTATCTTCGAGAGATAGTGCGGTTGCATGGAGTTCCTTCTAGCATAGTTAGCGATCGTGACCCAATTTTCACTAGCCAGTTCTGGAACAGTTTGCAAGAAGCGATGGGCATGCGATTGAATCTGAGTACAGCCTATCACCCCCAGACGGATGGCCAAACCGAAAGGGTGAATAGAGTGCTAGAAAATCTCTTGAGGCTTTGTGATCTTGACTTTGGTGGTACTTGGGAAGACCACCTTCCTCTTGTAGAGTTTGCTTATAATAATAGCTATCAAGCCAGCATAGGGATGGCACCATTTGAAGCTTTGTATGGAAGGCCGTGCAAGTCAACAACTTGTTGGTGGGAGACGACATATGAGCTTATACTTGGGCCCGATATGATACGGGACACATCCGAGAAAGTTGAATTAGTGAGAAGAAGGATGAAAGCGGCCCAAGATAGACAGAAATCCTATGCTGACAAGCGTAGAGCAGATTTGGAATTCGAAGTGGGAGACATGGTTTTCGTGAAGGTTTCTCCTTTGCGTAATGTGGTACGTTTTGGAGAAGTTGGGAAGCTGGCACCAAGGTTCGTAGGACCCTTCCCTATCATAGAAAGAATTGGAAAGATGGCCTATAAGGTGGAATTGCCCGAAAAGCTAGCCGGAGTGCACAATGTCTTTCATGTCTCGCATCTCCGAAAGTGCCTACATGAATCCGCTGAGGTGGTTGAACCAAGCATTCTTGAAGACATTGAGGTAGAGAAAGAGGCAACCTTGAGAAGAGCTCCGATTCGTATCTTGGGAACGGAGATCAAGAAGTTAAGGAATCGAGATGTCAAATTGGTGAAAGTTCAATGGAGTGAAGTCGATGAAGATGCAACTTGGGAAACCGAGGAGAAGATGCGTGGGCTTTATCCATTCCATTTTGAGGGTACATTCTCAATTTTCTTTCCTAAGTAGCATATCTTTCTTTTTGCTATCCGCGCTTATCCTATTTATCTGGCTATCTTGTTAACCTTGTCATGAGAACCTTAGGTAGAAACCCTTTGGATGAAACATGTATTTGAAACATGTTATGCTTGATGTTTGCAAGTGGTTGCAAGTGAATACTCGTGGATGCATGATACACATTAGGCACTAAGATCGGCTCACACACTTTCATGTTGCATATGCATGAGTGCTTACACTTATTCATGGATGAAACTTGTTGTGCTATCACGTGGATGTTGCATATGAATGAATGTTGTGTGCACTCATGTAGAAATTATAAATTATGTTAGGAATTTGCATACATGTGGACTCATTTCACTAACATGTTTTCCATTAAGGGGGTTAACTGAAATAGTAACCTCCTGATTTTTGCATTAGAAAAGTACATATACACACACCTTTGCATATGAACATACAGCATTTAGAATCATTTAAGGACACTGATTGCTCGTTGATGATGATGTGAGTAGATGGACGATGGATGGTAGGACACGTTCTTCCTAACTTTAAGATTTCGGGGACGAAATCCTTTAAGGAGGGGAGAATGTAACAACCCGTATTTTGAATAACATGTTATAACATAAATCGAGGCAGAATTAAATGATAAAATCTGAATCAAGGGAAACGGGTTGTGCCATTGCGTTCGTCTCGGAAAAATACGCGAAATAGAGTCCGAAATTTTGTAAATTGGAGTCCGTATGACCAAGAAAAAGCCCGACGAAGTTTTCAGAATTTCAAGGCCCGAAAACAGTTCAAATTCGGATTCAGATTCGAATTCAAACCAAAACAGATAGGCGGGATTTTTCCCGCCCAGGCAGGGTCGACACAGGGGTCGACACCTTTGTCGACCCCCCCCAATGGGTCGACACCCATGTCGACCCAGGGGTCGACCCCTTCCTCTGAGTGGCCAAGTAGCCTGGTGCGCCTACTTTGAGTCTGGGTCAGGTCTGGTGGCTAATGACGGGATTGGATGGCTCGGATTGGATCTAGGGTTAATCCTATGGCTAATACTATCCTAATCTCCTATAAAAAGACCCCTAAGCCTAGCCTAAATCACCATTATTCAACCCTACAACTAGACTATGCCAAATTTGTTCCTCTCATGGCCTCCACTCTCATGCTAAAATTTCTAAGTTTATTTATATGAGAGATTTTGAAGTCATACAAGTGTTTTCAAGCTTGTATGAGTGTTCTTAGTTTGTATTCAAGACAAGTTGCAACATTTCTATTACAAAGCAAGGGTTTTTATTGATTTGGCTCAAGGGTTTTTCATTTGGAGCTTTCATATTTGGGTGATTGCATAAGGGCTTCGTCTCAATCTTTATAATAAATATTTATTTGTGTCTTCATAGCATTGTAAGCCCTTTTCTACTTTCTTTTTGAACTATAAAGTTAAATGAATGTTGCAAGTTTGGGTTGATCATTATGATATGCAAGTTTGGTTGATCATTATGTTATGCAAGTTGGTTTAATCATTATGTATGACACATGATGCTATGTTATGCAAGTTTGGGTTGATCATTATACACATGTTATCATGTTATGCAAGTTAAACTTGGGTTTGTGAGCTTAAAGCTTCAAGCTTTATATTAAAGGTTGCATTTTGGACAACATGGAAGTTATCATATCCCTTATGATAACTTGCATGTGAGGCTAAATGCGAACTCCTAGCAACTTCTACATGTCATTTATCACCATATATCACTTACATGCTAAGTTTGGTTTTATGCATACTTTTGAAGCCTAATAATGCAATATGCAAGTATATGAACATATGTACATTTCATATGCCACCATGTTAACTTGTGGCTTCAACGCCTTTATGTCATGATTATGCCAAGTTCCCTATTTTATCCTTTATGCGTTGTTGCGATTAGGTAAACGATGGGATTACGTTGGGGTTGGGTAACATTATGACATGAACATGGTTTTTATAACATGACATGATATGTTAGCTTGAAATTATGTTTTGGAAACATAATGGACATGACACTTAGAAAATATGAGTGTGGCCAACTGGAGGTTGGGTTGAGTTTGTAGCATAAATCTACCCGGACCCGCCAGGCTTAACAAGTGGCTACAAACAATAGGACCCAATGTGAGAAGTTGGTCATGTTGTGCTCGAACCCGAGGTTAGACCAAGTTGTGGTGTAATGCTACCCGGACCCGCCCGGCTTAACTAGTAACCACAACAGGGTCTAATGTGAGAGGTTAAAGCACATTAAGTTAATTAATGCCACCTGATTAGGGTTAAGTCATGGTCCACTTGATACTTAACCAATTGGGGCTTGATGGGTTAATCGGGGTTAAGTCATGAACCTTGGGTACACTTAACCAATTTAATCCATGTTTGGATCGGGTTAACCACATTTAACCCGTTAAGAAACCCTAGTTGCATGGTCCTTTTCAGCAGTAACCCTCTTGATAGTATCATAAGACCCTAGGGACTAGGCTAGGGTGGGGCACGATTACTGGGCTGACATGTAAGCGACCAAAATGATGGCTGAGTAGGTACGCCGGTGTGGGTCCAGGCGGACTATGGTCGTGCACATAGTCTGGAGTTGGAAAATCAGGCACGGGTACCAGTAGATCCAGACTGTGCATACTTGATTTGTGTCTGAGGTTGACACCCTAGGACTTGATACCCCCTAGGGTGTACCTAGCGCGGTTTAACTGCATTTCATGTTTGGGCCGTATGACACCGACACTTGACGAGTTAGGCTTATAGGGAGCCGATCAACTAGACCGTGTAGTTGGACCTTGATTTAGGTCACCTCATGATATTGGGCCAAGCTTGGGCCAAGGGATCAATTCTTGTTTTTACTTGACATGTTAGAATGCTAGTACACCCGTGGTGCAAAACTTAACCTTGATTATGCGATGACACCTTTATCTATCTTGTTAGTTAATCATCATGCCAGTATGTTGTTATCCTTATGTTCATCTCAGCTTCTCATGCCAGTTAACTTTACTAGTTCATGGACTGATAGTAGTTAGGGCTTACCAGTCTTTTTGACTGACCTGTTTTCTTTCGCCTCTTTTCTTCCATTTCCCCCCCCCCCTCAGGTTCTCAGGGTGGGAACATTGGAGCTTAGCTTGGATCTTTATAGCTTGCTTACTGGATTTGCTCATGTACGGTTTTGGACATTGAGCTAGCTATGGTTTATCACTTCACTTTGGGGATAGTACTTTATGTATTTCAGTTTTTCAGTTTATGCTTTTCTCTAGACTTTGTTTGTTGGAAAATAATGATCAAGTACTTTGTTGTAACATGACTATGGTTTTGAAATGCTAGTTTGATCCGCTGCTTTATTTACTCTGTTTTACTTATATGATCTGTCTTGTGATATCTGCATGCATGTTTACCTTGTTTACGCCCCTCCAAAGCTAGTGTGCTTGCAAGAGTTACCCTGGCGGAGGTGGGGTGTTACATCCGTTCTAGGTCTGAACGAAACTGGAGGTACATTATTACTCGTCCCATATGTCCAATACAACAGAGAGGCCCTCGCATATCCGATTGATCTCCAAGTACGTATGGATGACCACCACTTATTACCTCGTCTTGGGTGTACATCCCAATCAAGACATCAGTAATAATCCAAACGATGTGAAGATCTCCGGTCTTCAACCACCGTCTTCGAATCTTCGACTTTTAGTTATCGTATCAATTATTCAGAATTGGTCAAACCCGGTCTTTCCGAATAACTTGCGTATCTTATAATCAATTATTATAAAAACACATCATACGCCTCATTCCAATCCAGAATATTCTTTTATTTAAATATTCATATCTTAGGGGAAAGTTACCATTAATTTTATCAAAGATAAATTCTCTTAAACTTATAGTTTAATCATCTATTGGATAGCATTTTCAAAAGATTTTATATCATCTTTTCACCACTTAAACCAAATTAAAGTTTATAACACAAGTCTGGATTATCGACCCTTACCAAAGTAATCTTTTATTTTATTATCTCCAATCCCAACCTATTCATCCTATGGAGCAAAACTGGCGATACTCCATATTTAACACCCATAGTGTTATCGGTGTACAAATCTAATTAAAGATTTAACTATTGTACGGAGTAAAATTGGCGGTACTCCATTCTCGAGCATTCCTTGAATTTGATGAATTAAATTATTTCATTCCCATCTCAATCTAAGTAAAGATTTATTAATACTCCATTTTAGTTTTAATCTTCCCAAAAATATTCAAATTAAGGAAATCAATCCTGTCTTTAATTGGATTTAAGAACGAATGTCGTTTAAAACATAGTTCACAATAAACCCAAAATCATCTTCCTTAAAAGTGGAATCTTCACGGAAATCAAACAGCATATAATCGATATAAATTTTCATATCAAACTAATACTATAAACGGAATAACGGCTGGTCCATTTAAATTCAATAAATAGTAACGGTCTTCATTCACCGAAGCTCACCTCGATTATCACTAAATTGAATTCCATTTAATTCCAATTTAATATATTAAACTGGAAAATCTTACCTTGGAAAATTTCATTAAATATTAATTAAAAGATTTACAAATTCCAAATCATAACTTCATTGTTAATTGTGTTTCAAGAAAAAATGTTATTTAAAACATCGTTCACAATGAACCCAAAATCATCTTCCATTTAATTCCAATTTATAATTATAAATTGGAAAACTTCATTAATCTTAATTAAAAGATTTATTCTTTCCTCAACTAGGTTTAAGAATAGTGTTAATAAAGACACCATTCACAACAAACCCAAAACCTAATTTGATATTAAATACAAGATTCTGAATAGAAATCATATCAGCTTATATTCAATATCAAATTCTGAAACCAACAAATATCGTATTGGGAATAATGATATCTACATCTTTCAAATTCCCGTAACAATATCCATATAAATTACGGAATCCAATATCAAAAATATCCAAAGATAATTTCCATTCAAACCAGTTCAAATTTATTCGTTGGAAAACTCTTGTTATTTCAAAACCATTTACAAATCAATTTTTTAATTTAAAAATTATTGGATTTCAAATCTAGTTGTTAACTAGTTCATTTGGATAAAAATATCTTTTATCAATTCAAAACTTGAAATATTTAATCCAAAATCATTTCAGTTCATTTATTATGATTTTACATAATTTATTAACATTTTCAATATTTTATCAAGGCCCTTACAGTCGGTTTCCAATGTCGGCCACCGAACTTCATCCATAATGACCTTTTCCAAAACTGATTTGGACATATCTTAAAATCTAACCGTTAGATTTTAAATCTCTTATTATCAACCGAAAGCTGTTTTCGATACGAAACCAATGGTTCCAGTGTTTGGAGAATCTGACGGTCAGATCTCCCGTTTCGTCAGTTCGAAGTTAATGGTTGAAATTTGCGAACGGACGTTGTGCCATACGTTCTATTCAAACCATTTATATATATAATATTTCGTCGATTTCCTTTTAAAATGTATTTTATAAATCGTTTATAAAGTCATTTTAAAACGATTTCGACTTTGATTTCAATTTTAAATCAAAATTGAATTGTAACAACCCAGATTTTCAGAACCAATTTAATTTTTTTATTTTGGCAATTTTAATGAATTTTGAATATTTAAAATTATTTACTTTAAATAACAAAGACTAAAAATTTATTTAAATCGAAGTTAGAATGAATAAATTTATTTTAATTATAAAACGAGCTTGTAATGGCACGGCAGTTTGAAAATTCGATTTCTAATTTCAGTTGAGTACATAGAATTCATTTTAAATCAAAATTGGACGAAACAAGAAATATTTGAATCTGTTTAATAATATATTTCTAACGAATGTAAGAAACTGAGATTTCACTTTATAAATTGGAAGTTATCTCTAGTTTGAAATTCATAAAAGTCGCTGTAGAATTTACGTATTTTTTTAATATATATAGGGCCCTTAAAAAATAGCCATTTTGCAAATGACTTAATTTTTGACAAAACCACTTTTGTTGGATCTGAAATGTCAAATTATTGCTAGATTCCAATTTTCATAATTTTTGGAATTAATACGTGAGCGTGGTAAATTAAAACGTGTTTTATCAATTTAGTCAAATTGGATCGACCAGAAAATGGCCATTTTTTAAACAATCTCCAAATTCAACGAAATTAGTTTTATTAGGATCGTATCGTCAAAACAAAGCTGGATATAATTTTTCTGTAATTTTTTGAGTTAGTATGTGGCCCCGGTAAATTAAAATGTATGTTTAAAATTCAATATATTGATTTATATTTTAATTTAAAGAAAAACTGATCAAAACATTAGAAGTGGCTTACGAAACATATTCCATTGTGTCCGAAATAGGGGTATTTAGCTAGGGGAGACAATCGTTGGGTCTCGTTTGGAGTTCATAGCGATAAACAGATAATAAGTGAATTAGTTAATTAAATTAATATTATAAATCTATTATATAAGGGTCCAAATACCAAGAAACCCTAATTCCTATTCTAGAACAGTTGCCGCCGTTCATGAAATTAACAGCCGGCATCTTCCATTCTTCTCCGCGACTTTTCTCTCCGTTCCTTCAATGAATTCGAACACTTTCAAAGACAAAAATGTAGATCTTGGAGTGGTTAATCAATTCAACGGTGGAGATCTAAAACCTTGAATCGACGTGGTTGATTTTGGGTCCTCAAAGTGTGGTTTTCGAACGGGATTCGGGGGTGCTAATGATCCTTGAGTTGGACTAGGTCGAGGTATTAGAGTGGCAGCGTCGAGGGCTTTGGAGGGGCGGTTGGCAATCGAAGGACGGTGGACTGAAGGGAGGTGCGAGGTGGAGGTTTTCAACGTTAAGATGGGTTATAGTGAACGATAACTAAGAAGAACGGCCCAGATTTTCCTAATAGTGTAATTAGCCAATAAAATAGTAAATTAAATATGTTTTATTATGAAGAGATAAATAATCATAACTTGTTCAAATAGAGATGGAATCGAAGGATTTAAATTGCGTTGGAATCCTCATAGAGAGTACTTCAACATGGAACTGACCAGAAGGATTTTGGAGCTAGCTAATATTTTAATCAAATTAAACGTCCTGTTTAATTTGATTAAAATAATCATTTTAATCGATTTCTGAAACCGATCAAGGTGAGAACTCCTCACTAAAATTTCTGCACAGTTATTTATTTATTTTCATAACTGAAAAATATATAGAATTGCCATTGTAAATTTTTGTCAATTGAATCATTATAAACTTTATACAGTGCGTGTTAGATCACTTTCCTCGTCCACAAACCATGGACGATTTAAATTGACTATATTGTGTCTTGTCTGTGTTGTTGAAATGTTTAACATATTAAAAATAATGTTAATACTAATGTGATAGTGAAATTAAATTATAAATATTCATTTATAATTTGAACAGTGAAAATTGGTTAAATAGAAAATAATTCAAATTGAATTAGAATTGGTTGAATTGATTAACCAATGATTTAGTTAAACAAACTGTTGTTGGTTGAAAACCCCACACGGGTATTAGGATGATATTTGACATACACTAGTCCCAATATTTAGTTGTATGTCAATCGATAGATTGACAGGCTGTGATGAGCGTTATTTATTTATTTTAATGCTCACACAGTTGGAAATTTCACTCTAGATGTGAATGGACTGTTTGATGATTATTTCTCATTATTATTGCATACATGCGATGTATGAAATCCATATAACTAAAATTATGTGGTGATTGATTGAGTCGCATTCCGATTAAGAAATAAACAATGTTTTATAATAAATAATGTTTTATAATAAATAACATATTATAATACATAATGTTTTAAAAAGACATTTTTGATAAAAAGACATTTTAGATAAAAAAGAAATTTTTAGAATAAAAAGACATTTTAGAATAAAAAGACATTTTAGATAAAAAGACATTTTAGATAAAAAAAGACATTTTAGATAAAAAAAGACATTTTAGATAAAAAAGACATTTTAGAATAAAAGGGACATTTTAGATTAAAGGACATTTTAGAATAAAGAATATTTTAAAATAAAGAATATTTTCAAATAAAGGATATTTTATAAAGAATATTCTAAAATAATATTCAGTGAAGAATAAAATTATGATTTTGATGTCTGATTTTGGATGGACATAAAAATATTGAAATTTGTGAAGCCGAGTTATATAGTTAAACGCCATTTTAACCCGAATGGGTTTATCGATCGAATTTATTCATTTTATAATGAATATCGAATGGAAGTGATTTCAAAATTAATATTTTGAAAATATAATCATTTTAATATGATAAAGGTATAGAATATTCAATTTTGATTTAAAATTGAAAATGAGGTGGGAATCATTTTTAAACGAATTTATAAAATATTTATAAAATAAATTTTAAACAGAAATCAATGAAAAATATATAATATATATATTATATATATAATGGCCTGACTCGAACGCGCCGGGCAGTGACTGTTCGCGAATTTTGACCATTGACTTCGAACTAACATTACGGGGGATCCGACCGTCGAATTCTCCTGAAAAAGGAACTGTTAGGTTCATACCGAAAAGATCTTTCCAATGAATATAATAAGTTTGAAATCTAACAGTTAGATTTGGAATTATGTCCAAATAAAATTTGTAAAAGGTCGTTGTAAATGCAGTTCGATGACTGTTTATGGAAATCGACTGTAAGGGCCTTAATAAAATTATTAAAAATATGGAAAAATTATGTAAAATAATAATAAATGATTTGGAAAGAATTTGGATGAAAAATTCCAATTTTGTAAAGATAAAAATATATTTTTATCTAAATAAACTAGTTATTAACTAGAAATAATAAGCCAATATTTTTAAATAAATAAATTGGATTGAAATGGATTTAAAATAACCAGAATTTTCCAATGTATAAATTGGGATGGATTTGAATGGAAATAATCTTCGGAATATTTCGATATTGGATCTGTGATTATACAGATAATTTGGAGGAATTTGGAATATATATATATATATATATATATATATATATATATCGTTATTCCCAATACGATATTTGTTGATTTCAAAATTTGATATTGAATATAAGCCGATATAATTTCCATTCAGAGTCTTGTATTTAATATTAAATTGGATTTTGGGTTTTTCATGAGTGGCGTCTTCAATAACATTGTTCTTAAACCCAGTTGAGAAAAGAATAAATCTTTAAATTAAGATTTGATGAAGTTTTTCAATTAATTAATATTTAATTGGAATTGAATAAAAGAACTGGATTTGGGTTTGTTTTGAATGGCATCTTAAATGACACAATTCTTAAACCTCGTATGAAAAGAATAATTCTTTTAATTAATATTATTAGAGTTTCCAATTATATTTAGTAATTGGAATAAGATGAAATGTAAATTGGGTTTATTGTAAACTTTGTTTTTAACGACATTCGTTCTTTAACCCGATTAACAATGAAAATATAATTTGGAATTTATAAATCTTTTATTAAGATTTAAATGGAAATTTTCCAAAGTAAAGATTTCCAATTTAATATATTAAATTGGAAACGAATGGAATTCGATTTAATAACAATCGAGATGAGCTTCTGTAAAAGAGGACCGCTACTGTATATGGAATTTAAAAGGCTTTGCCGTTATTCCATTTGTATTATTAGTCTGATACGGAAATTTATATTGATTATATATTGATCTGATTTCTGTAAGGATTCCATATTTAATGGAAGATGATTTTGAGTTTATCATGAACAATGTTTTAAATAACATTGGTTCTTTAACCTAGTTAAAAACAAGATTAATTTCTTAAATTTGAATAATCATTAAGTAATGATTTTTGAGATTAAAACCTAAAGAGAGTTTTAATGAATCTTTAATTAGATTAAAATGTGAAAGAGATAATTAAATTTATCGAATTCATGAAATGATCGAGAATGGAGTGCCACCATTTTTACTCCAAGCGATAGTTAAATCTTTAATCAGATTTGAATGTGAAATGGAAATTAAAATTTACCGATAACATCATGGGTGTTAGATATGGAGCACTGTCAGTTTTTCTCCATGGGATGAATAGGTTGGGATTGGAGTTAATAAATTAATGATTACTTCGGAAAGGCTCACTAATCCCGACTAGAGGATAAACCTTACTTTGGTTTAGAATTGATAAAAGATAAAATAAATCTTTTGAAATTGATATACAAAAGAAGATTCAAGAATAAATTTAAAAGAATTTATCTTTGATAAAATTAATGCGAACTTTCCCTAATAATGTAAATATTTTATTAAAAGAATATTCTGAATTGGAATGAGGCGTATAGTCTTTTTTATAACACTTGATTAAGCGTGTTATTCGGAAAGACAGGATTTAACCCATTCTGAATAATTAATACGACGACTAAAAGTCGAAGATGAAGACGGTGGTTGAAGACCGGAGTTCTTTACATCGTTTGGATGATTACTGTTGTCTTGATTGGGTTGTACACCCAAGACAAGGTAATAAGTAGTGATCGTCCAAACGTACTTGGAGATCGACCGAATGTGCGAGGGCCTCTCTCCTGTATTGGACATATGGGACGAGGAATAAGGTGCATCTGGTTTCGTTCAGACCCAGAACGGACTTGTAAATGGATGGTATGTCTGATGTTGTATTCCTTTATGTTGTATTCGTTGATCTCTGCTAAATATATATCTGTTTGGTGGTGGAGAATTTATTCCCTTACTTAACACCCTTTTCTGTGACGTACGAGCTTAGAGGTTATATATTGGCGGAAATCAATGGTATGGTATGGTATGGATTGACAATGTGACATGCTGAGTTGCAAATGATCAAGGCTTTTGTTGAAAAGTAGAGCCTTGTGGTTGATAATCAAAGCATAACTTTAATTAGCATAGCTTTATGTAACATTACTTTGCGAGCCTCACATCCCAGTATGAACCAAAAACAGGATAGTGACTGCATGGAAATGGACATATGTTAGTTCTATCTACAAGTAACGTCATGGTATGGAGCCCAGATTGTTTACTCATGTGGAAGTCCTTTATTATTTGTTGGAAATCAAGGTACCTCGGATATGATTTGAGTCCCTAGTGGCTGTAGAGTGGTCGACATTACTGACCCATTTTAGAGGATCAATAGACCGGCTAACATATAGTTTATGTATAACCAATCATCGACGGATGACCGGCCATAAAGATCCAAGGGTTTCCCGCAGGTGTGATCCTGAGGCATATGCTAGAATGTCTCGAAATCGGTGAGGAAGATCCCTTGCCTCGGTTCATAGATGGAAACCCAATTTCCAATTTGCGATTTTACGGTTTTAGTTGTAAACCTATATGGCGAAGTAATATAATGGTACCTACGTCGCCTATGATTGATATAGTTATATTTGAAGTTGATTTCTTCACTTATAGTAATATTAAAAGATGAAATTTCGCGTATCAAGCATATTTGGCTATTATAAGGTAAAACTTTATCCTCCAGCTCGCGTTGCATTGTGTGATGGGACATGAGTCATATAATAGCTTCATTTTTCTATAAAGCATTGCGTTGTTTTAAATTAAACTAAGATTCATGTGGAGTAAACCCGTTCCGTGTTATACAGATTGGTCCCATGTTATCCCAACTTTAAAATTTAAGATTAATAACTGTTTTAGTTCTCACACTAGTCCCATGACTGGCCTAGAGTTTATTGTTTTAACCTAAACTCTGGGTGCCTCTATTTTCACACGGGCTGCTAGTAGTTTTGGTTTTTGCAGATCTTATATTCATAGGATCCTGGTTTACAGCTGAAGCGATATTCGGAAAGCTCTGCATCCGTGTATTCCTTTCAGTTGTGTTTTGTAATATTTTTCTGCTGCATTGTAATTTTAAATCTCTGATATTTTTCAATGTGTAATATTTATTCATACTCTGTTATATTCTTGTACTTTGACGTAAATTGTGGTAATAAGCAATGAAATGTTCTTCTATTTGTGCTCTGATTTGTCGTGTTCTCAACTCAATCTGGGCTTTCCCGCAAGGGGAAGTTTGGGTCGTTTCATTTAGTATCAGAGCTTTGGTTTACAAAGCTAGAGAACAAGACACATTAGAACCGAACGAAAGAATTCATCAGAGATTGGATCAGTAATATCCAATAAGAATGACTCATTAGAGATAGGATTAGTAGTATCCTAGAGCGAGTGTGAAGAGTGTTATTTTCAAAATCAAATTAGTTTTAAAACTTTAAATCAATTATTCGTATTTGAACATTATATTTTAAATTGAATTTGGACAATCTAGTATAGGAGGGTTTTGAGTATATGCCTGACGAGATGTATATTCGAAGCTTCAGATACTGGATATATATAGAATCACACTCTAGTTGCCCGGAGATGGTTCTGATGATGACCATGGCATCATCAGCATTTATGTTCGAGTTTCGAAAGTGGGATATCTATATATTTCCAATTGACTGGTGTGAGAACCAAAATATAATTAGAATATATTGCTGTGATTTGCACTAGAAATATGATTTTTCTCTCTATATATAAAAAATATATTTGAAAAGTTAACCAACTAATTGATTGTTGGTTGTGATGTTTGATTATTAGTTTAACAAATAAAAATATTGGAATGATAATTAATTTAAACTAATATATGAATGAAAAGATAAATTTAGCCAAATCAAGTAAAATATTGAACTGAATTGAAAATTGATTGGAATCGCATACATATGCATGTATACAATGGCAAGAAGCCAAGAAAAGGAATAAAATTGTTTGCCTGACAAATAGGTGCATGTTTACTAAATTCATTGGGTTTGATGATTTTATGAGCCGATTGGCTTTTTCTTTTTCTTTGGATTGATGAGGGCCCTGTGAGACAAGTTGCGGTTTTAAATACCACTCCGTACAAAGGAGTTTATGGCGAAATTTTTCGAAATTTTTGGGTGTTAGACAAATTTTTGGAAAATTATAAAATGCTTAGAAACTGAAAGGTTGAAGAATGAAAGCCAGAATGAAAGTTGAGTTGGTTGGTTAAACAACTTTCAGCTTTGTTCCTTTTCGAGGACGAAAAGATTTTAAGTGGGAGAGATTGTAACAACCCGGATTTTCAGAACCAATTTAAAATTTTATTTTGGCAATTTTAATGAATTTTGAATATTTAATTTTTTTTAAATAATAACGACTAAAAATTTATTTAAATCCAAGTTAGAATGAATAAATTTATTTTAATTATAAAATGAGCTTGAAATGGCGCGACAGTTTGTGTAACAGCTCGGATTTTGCCCACATCTTTCTATGTATTTTAATGACAAATCAAAGAATAACATTTTGCCTACATCCTTCCATTCAACTTAACAAATAAAAATGAAAATTTTATTTGTTTACTATTTCTATTTAACAAAAAATGATATTATTGTTTTATCACAAATCTCCTTAACAAAAATGTTATTTTTTTATTTTTAGCTATTTGTTTCAACAAAAATGATTCAATTTGTTTCAACTGTTTTATTTCAACAAAAATGATTAAATTTGTTCGAACTATTTCTATTCAACAAAAATTGATATTTTTGTTTCATCTATTTCTCTTCAACAAAAATGTAAATTTTTGTTTAATCTATCTCTAGCCAACAAGAATGTAAATTTTTGTTTGATTTATTTCTATTCAAGAAAAATGTAAATTTTTGTTTGATTTATTTCTATTCAACAAATTGACATCTTAATTTCGACACAATTTTCCTTTGCATTTCAATGACAAATAAAAGGATAATTACTTGCATACGTGTTCTATGTTTCATTTGTATAAATAAAAATGAGAATTTTATTTACACAACAAATTTCTATACAATAAAAGAATATTTTTTATTATACGATCAATTCTAGCATTTCCAATTAGATCCAACTAACAATATCAACCAATTAATATCACATGCAATTCACACAATTGAATATTGATGGCATATGTAAATTTTTCCAATGAAATAATAATTAATTTTAATTTTAAAAAGAAATCTCACATCGGTTTACTCCTTCTGAATTCTGTGCTGTTTTGATTTTAATTAGCCTGAAATTCAAATCTGCTCATTTTCCATTCTGATCAGTTTCATGATGTAGATCTCGTATCCATGATTCTAACGCTTTCATTTTCGCTGAATTCTGATTAGATTTGACAAAGTTATGATATTTCAAACATTCGAATACATTAATTAAATAATTTAATAATTAGTTCAATTATAATTATCCTTAACCTTTCTTCCTTCTCTTTTGATGATTATCAGCCGTTGTTCTTCCAAACAGCTCAACACTTAAGGTTCGAAATCGCCAACACCTCGGTCCGCCTGACGCTGATTGGCTGACGCCCCGTCAATGGCCTTCGTCAGAGCCTCCGCCGCCGGGGATATGGAGCAACTCGCGGGCCCCAGCTTCACGAAAATGGCATGGAACAACCCGACTTTGGATCGCAAATTCTCTCCAATCTCGAATTAAAAACTGATCATCGCCTTATAGAATTGAAGAACCAGAAAATCTCTACCACTTTTGTTTATAAATCACGAGTTTATTCATGAAGATTTGGGAGAGATTAAAGAGTTAAAATCAAAGTATTCTGGCCTTAGGTTTCGCTGATGGCGGATGCGTTTGTTTGTGGTAAATTAGGGTTACGTATTCTACTGTATAGGGGGCTGTATTTATACAGTATTTTTAGTGTATTTTATATTAATTTAATTATTTAATTCAAACAAAAAGCCTGTTAACATATACGAACTCCAAATCCAACCCAACAAGAGTTGCCCCTAGCCAAATACACCCATTCTGGACGCAATGGGCTAGGTTCGTCAGCCTAAACGATTGTTTTAGACCTCTTTTCTCTAATTTAAAGTATAAAACATTTATTATTTAATTTAACCATAAAATAAATTCACCGGGGATACATGCGAACTCAGAAAATTCCAGAAAAATTATTTCTAGTTATGTTTTGATGATACGATTCTAACAAAACTAATTTCGCCGAATTCCGAGACCATTTGAAAAATGACCATTTTCAAGTCGATTAAATTTGACTTAAGTGATCAAAACACAATTTCTTTTTCCACGCTCACATATTAATTCGAAAAATTCTGGAAAATTAAACTTAACAATAATTTGATATTCCGGTTCCAAAAAAATTGGTTTCGTCGAAAACAGAGGTCGTTTGCAAAATGGCTATTTTCAAGGGCCATATATTATATTAAAATATATATAAATTCTACAATGACTTTTTTAAATTTTAAACTGGGCATAACTTTCAATTTATAAAGTGAAATTTCAGTTTCTTACATTCGTTAGAAATATATGATTAAACAGATTTAAATATTTCTGGTTTTACTGAAATCCGATTTATTTTGAATCCTGTACATTCAGTTAAAATTTAAAATCAAAATTTCAAACTGCAGCGCTATTTCTATATGCTTTTATAATTAAATTAAATTTATTCGTTTTATCTTTGATTTAAATAAATTTTCATCGTTATTATTTAAAATAAATTATTTTAAATATACTAAATCCTTTGAATTAACTAAAATAAAAATTTCAAATTTGCCCCAAATTCCGGGTTGTTACAATCTCCCCTACTTAAAATCTTTTCGTCCTCGAAAAAGGATCGGATCTAAAAGTTGTTTATTTAATTACTCAATTTTCATTTCTACTAAATTTTCAATTCAGTTCAGTATTAAATTTAATCTAGTTAAATTTATCATTCTTATATTTTAATTACTTAAACTAATAATCTAACATCACAACTAGCAATCCATTAGGTGATTATCTTTTCAAAGGCATAATTTTAGTATATATAGTCAAAAATCATGTTTCAGTGCAAAATCACAACAATATACCCTATCTAGTTTTGGTTCTCACACCAGTCAATGGAAATATATAGATATTCCACCTTCGTTACGCGAACATAAATACTGATGATGCAGCTGTCATCATCAGGATTATCCCCGGGCGACAAGAGTGTGATTCTATATATATCCAGTATATTTAAACTTCGAATATCCGTTAATTACTCGTATATTCAAAATCTTTATATACTCGATTGTCCAAATTAAAATATAATAACATATCAAATACGTATTTTAAGATAAAATTTTTAAAATATTAAATTTGTTTTCTTATTTATTTTTTAAAGAAAATAATACTCTTCGCACTCGTTCTAGGATGTTACTGATTCTATCTCTAACGAGTTATTCTTATTGTATATTACTAATCCAATCTCTGATGAATTCTTTTGTACGGTTCTAATGTGTCTTGTTCTCGAGCTCTATAATCCAAAGCTCTGATACCAACTGTAATGGCTCGGATTTTGCCCACATCTTTCTATGTATTCTAATGGAAAATCAAAGAATAACATTTTTCCTACATCCTTCCATTCAACTTAACAAATAAAAATGAAAATTTTATTTGTTTACAATTTCTATTTAACAAAAAATGATATTATTGTTTTATCACAAATCTACTTAACAAAAATGTTATTTTTTTAGCTATTTGTTTCAAAAAAAATGATTCAATTTCTTTCAACTGTTTTATTTCAATAAAAATGATTAAATTTGTTCCAACTATTTCTATTCAAAAAAAATTAATATTTTTGTTTCATCTATTTCTCTTCAACAAAAATGTGACCACCTGATACCATGCCACCACCGCCAAAAGAACCGTATGCTTCCCCTCTACCACTGCTTGAAGTCGCTCGACCTAACTCCCTACGTTTTAAAACTGTGTGAACACATATTGATTTCAATTTTTATGAAAATTGGAACACAGCTAATTCTTAAAATTACGAACCCATAGAAACTGATTTCGTTAAATTCCGAGTCCATTTGAAAAATAGCCATTTTTAAGTCGATTATATTTGACTGAAGTGATCTAAACACATTTTCTTTTGCCATACTCACATATTAATTCGAAAAATTCTAGAAAATTCAACTTAACAAAAATTTGATATTCTGGTTCCAATAAAAGTGGTTTCGTTGTAAACAGAGGTCGTTTGCAAAATGGCTATTTTTAAGGGCCATATATTATATTAAAATATGTATAAATTCTACAACGACTTTTCTAAATTTTAAACTGGGCATAACTTTCAATTTATAAAGTGAAATTTCAGCTTCTTACATTCGTTAGAAAGATATGATTAAAAAGATTTAAATATTTCTGGTTTTACTGAAATCCGATTTACTTTGAATCCTGTACATTCAGTTAAAGTTTAAAATCAAAATTCCAAACTACAGCGCTATTTCTAACTCCTTTTATAATTAAATTAAATTTATTCATTTTATCTTTGATTTAAATAAATTTTCGTTGTTATTATTTAAAATAAATTATTTTAAATATACTAAATCCTTTAAATTAACTAAAATAAAAATTTTAAATTTGCCCTAAAATTCCGGGTTGTTACAGTTTAAAAATTCAATTTCTAATTTTAATTGAGAATACAGAATTCATTTTAAATCAGAATTGCACGAAAAAAAGAAATATTTGTATCTGTTTAATAATATCTTTCTAACGAATGTAAGAAACTAAGATTTCACTTTATAAATTAGAAGTTATGTCCAGTTTAAAATTTAGAAAAGTCGCTGTAGAATTTATATATATTTTTAATATATATATATATGGCACTTAAAAAATAGCCATTTTGCAAACGACCTCCGTTTTCGATGAAACCACTTTTGTTGGATCCGGAATGTCAAATTATTGCTAGATTCCAATTTTCATTATTTTTGGAATTAATATGTGAGTGTGGTAAATTAAAACGTGTTTTGTAAATTTTACTCAAATTGGATCGACCGGAAAATGGCCATTTTTCAAACAGTCTCCAAATTCGACGAAATTAGTTTTGTTAGGACCATATCATAAAAACAAAGCTAAATATAATTTTTCTGTAATTTTTGGAGTTAGTATGTTGCCCCAGTAAATTAAAATGTATGTTTAAAATTCAATATATTGATTTATATTTTAATTTAAAGAAAAACTGATCAAAACGTTAGAACTGGCTTACGAAACATATTCCATTGTGTCCGTAATAGGGGTATATGGCTAGGGGCGACAGTCGTTGGTTCTCATTTGGAGTTCATAGTGATATATAGATAATAAGTGAATTAATTAATTAAATTAATATTATAAATCTATTATATAAGGGCCCAAATACTGAGAAACCTTAATTCTGATTCCATAACAGCCGCCGCCGTTCATGAAATTAATGGCTGGCATCTTCCATTCTTCTTCATGATTTTTTCTCCGTTCCTTCAATGATTTCGAACACTTTTAAAGACAAAAATATAGATCTTGGAGATATTAATCAATTCAACGGTGGAGATCTATAACCTTGAACCAATGTGGTTGATTTTGGGTCCTCAAATTGCGGTTTTCGAATGGGATTTGGGGGTGTTAGTGGTCCTCGAGTTGGACGAGGTCGGGGTATTAGAGTGGCAGCGTCGAGGGCTTTGGAGGGGTTGTTGGCGATCGAAGGACGGTGGCCTGAAGGGAGGCGCGAGGTGGAGGTTTCCAACGTTGAGATGGGTTACAGTGAACGATAACGAATAAGATAGGAAGGAGAGCGACCAGATTTTCTTAACAGTTTAATTGGCCAATAAATTGGTAAATAAAATATGTTTTATTATATTAATAATGCAATGAAGAGATAAATGATCATAACTTGTTCAAACAGAGACGGAATCAAATGATTTAAATTGCGTTTGGAATCCACTTGGAGAGTATTTCAACATGGAACTGACCAGAAGGATTTTGGAGCTAGTTGATATTTTGATCAAATTAAACATCCTGTTTAATTTAATTAAAATAATCATTTTAATCGATTCCTAAAACCGATCAAGGTGAGAACTCCTCACTAAAATTTCTGCCCAGTTATTTATTTATTTTCATAACTAAAAAATATATAGAATTGCCAGTGTAAATTTTTATCAGTTTAATCATTATAAACTGTATACGGTTCCTGTTAGATCACTTTCCTCGTCCACAAATCATGGACGATTTAAATTGACTATATTGTGTGTTGTTTGTGTTGTTGAAATGTTTAACGTATTAAAAATAATATTTATACTAATTTGATAGTGAAATTAAATTATAAATATTGATTTATAATTTGAACAGTGAAAATTGGTTAAATAGAAAATAATTCGAAATAAATAAGAATTGGTTAAATTTATTAACTATTGATTTATTTAAACAAACTGTTGTTGTTTGAAAACCCAAAACGGGTATTGGGATGATATTTGCATACACTAGTTCCAATATTTATTTGTATGTCAATCGATAGATTGAGAGGCTATGATGAGCTTTATTTATTTATTTTAATGCTCACACAGTTGTAAATTTCACTCTGGATGTGAATTGACTATTTGATGATTATTAATCATTACTATTGCATACATGCGATGTATGAAATCCATATAACTAAAATTATGTGGTGATTGATTAGTCGCATTCCGGTTCAGAAATAAACAATGTTTTATAATAAATAACGTATTAGAATAAATAAGGTTTTAAAAAAGACATTTTAGATAAAAAGACATTTTAGATAAAAAAAAACATTTTAGAATAAAAAGACATGTTAGAATAAAAAGACATTTTAGATAAAATGACATTTTAGATTAAAAAAGACATTTTAGATAAAAAGACATTTTATATAAAAAAGACATTTTAGAATAAAAAGACATTTTAGAATAAAAGGGACATTTTAGATTAAAGGACATTTCAGAATAAAGCACATTTTAAAATAAAGAATATTTTAAAATAAAGAATCTTTTAAAATAAAGGATATTTTATAACGAATATTCTAAAATAATATTTAGTGAAGAATAAAATTATGATTTTGATGTCCGATTTTGGATGGACACAAAAATATTGAAATTTGTGTAGCCGACTTATATAGTTAAACGCCATTTTAACCCGAACGGTTTTATCGATCGATTTTATTCATTTTATAATGAATATCGAAGAGAAGTGATTTAAAAATTTATATTTTGAAAATATTATCATTTTAATATGATAAAGATATAGAATATTCAATTTTGATTTAAAATTGAAAATGAGGTTGAATCGTTTTAAAATGAACTTATAAACGATTTATAAAATAAGTTTTAAATGGAAATCGATGAAAAATATATAATATATATATATATTATATATATTTAATGGCCTGGATGGAACACACCGCGCAGCGACTATTCGCGAATTTTGACCATTGACTTCGAATTGACATTACGGGAGATACGACCGTCGGATTCTCCTAAAACTGGAACCGTTGGGTTCGTATCGAAAAGGGATTTTCAATGAATATAAGGAATTTGAAATCTAATGGTTAGATTTGGAATTATGTCCAAATCAAATTTGGAAAAGGTTGTTGTAAATGCATTTCGATGACCGTTTATGGAAATCGACCGTAAGGGCCTTAATAAATTTTTTAAAAATATGGAAAAATTATGTAAAATCATAATAAATGATTTGGAAAGAATTTGGATGAAAAATTACAATTTTGTAAAGATAAAAATATATTTTTATCTAAATGAAATAGTTATTAACTAGAAATAATAATCTAATATTTTTAAATAAATAAATTGGATTTAAAATAACCAGAATTTTCCAATGTATAAATTGGGATGGATTTGAAGGGAAATAATCTTTGGAATATTTTGATATTGGATTCCGTGATTATACGGATATTATGGAGGATATACATATACATATACATATATATCGTTATTCCCAATACGATATTTGTTGATTGCAGAATTTGATATTGAATATAAGCCAATATAATTTCTATTCAGAGTCTTGTATTTAATATTAAATTGGATTTTGGGTTTTGCATGAATGGTGTCTTCAATAACACTATTCTTAAACCCAGTTGAGAAAAGAAAAAATCTTTAAATTAAGATTTATTGTAGTTTTTCAATTGATTGATATTTAATTGGAATTGAATAAAAGAATTGGATTTGGGTTTGTCATGAATGGCGTATTAAATGACACTGTTCTTAAACCCTGTGTAAAAAGAATAAATCTTTTAATTAGGTTTATTAGAGTTTCCAATTATATTTAGTAATTGGAATAAGATGAAATGTGAATTGGGTTTATTGTGAACTGTATTTTTAACGACATTCGTTCTTTAGCCCGATTAACAATAAAATATAATTTGGAATTTATAAATCTTTTATTAAGATTTAAATGGAAAATTTTCAAAGTTAAGATTTCCAATTTAATTGATTAAATTGGAATTGAATGGAATTCGGTTTAATAATAATCGAGATGAGCTTCTGTAAAAGAAGACCGCTACTCTATATGGAATTTAAAAGGCTTTGCCGTTATTCCATTTATATTGTTAGTCTGATACGAAAATTTATATCGATTATATATTGTTCTGATTTCTGTAAAGATTCCATATTTAATGGAAGATGATTTTGGGTTTATCGTGAACAATGTTTTAAATAACATTGGTTCTTTAACCTAGTTAAAGACAAGATTAATTTCTTAAATTTGAATAATCATTAAGTAATGATTTTTGAGATTAAAACCTAACGAGAGTTTTAATGAATTTTAATTAGATTAAAATGCAAAAGAGATAATTAAATTTATCGAATTCATGAAATGATCGAGAATGGAGTACCACCAGTTTTACTCTAGGCGATAGTTAAATCTTTAATCAGATTTGAACGTGAAATGGAAATGGAAATTAAAATTTACCGATAACACCGTGGGGGTTAGATATGGAGTATCGCTAGTTTTGCTCCATGGGATGAATAGGTTGGGATTGAAATTAGTAAATACATGATTACTTCGGAATGGATCGCTAATCCTGACTAGAGGATAAACCTTAATTTGGTTTAGAATTGATAAAAGATAAAATAAATCTTTTGAAATTGATATACAAAAGAAGATTAAAGAATAAATTTAAAAGATTTTATCTTTGATAAAAATAATAATAAATTTTCCCTAATAATGTGAATATTTTATTAAAAGAATATTCTGAATTGGAATGAGGCGTATTGTAACACCCCACGTCCATTAATGTCACTCACAAAGGGAGTGCATTAACTTTCATAGAGGTTTTAAGTGAATATAGAACAGAAAAATTACAACAAGATAGATAATAAGTAGTAATTGGGAATCTAAAACTTGATTTTAGTGCAGCGGAAATTAAACATGTTTGTTACATCATAAAACCATAAATCAGAGTCAAGTACAATATCCATCTTGATAAACAAAATACATAACCCCATTACATAAATAGCCATTAAAGAAGATAACAAGCTGGACTTTACTTCAACGGTCCAAGCTTTCCAAAAGAGGGATAAAGCAATCACATCAAACTCCACTAGAGCTGGGCCCACCCTGAGGACCTGGAGGGGGAAAAAGTATAGAAATAGAGGGTGTCAGACATAAAGTCTGGCGAGTATGATCATTCTAACAATACTATTATCAAAATAACTAGACTAAGACATAAGCTAGAAAACAAGGAAATGTTTATGAACTATTGGGTATGGAAGAGCAGATAAAGATAACGTTAAAGGCACACCTAATTACTAACGAATAATTACTACACTGCACCACACCAGTCACCCTAAAGGTCGATCCCATTTGCTTCACTTAGAAATTATAGCTTTGTGTACCCCTAGCTGACTACATAGGTGATGCCTGCCCCTATCTCCACTAGGTGTACCCCACAGTGGGGTGTATCCCTCCCTAAAGTGGCAACCCGATACAACTTGAGAATGCACGGCTTATACATACACGATGCAACAACGTCTTACCTACCAGCCGGGTCCACTCACGCATATGAAACCCGTTGGACTTGTGTTGCCACCGCTACCCCGTTTTGGCCTCTTATAGTCAAGCCCAGCATGCGTGTCCCGTCCTCGACTTGGGTCGAGCCCACAAAGATACGTTTGGGATACTGGTTGAAATGGGCCCCCACAAGCTACCCACCTAAGCTTGTCCACTAGTACATCCCACTTAACCCTCTTAGTCATGTTCATTTACCTGTGTGTTTGGTTAAGTCTTACTAATCGTATTTCACATGCCACTAAAGGCAACCACTAGATTCCTCATGCCACCCAAGGCACCTACTTAACCCCCCTATCCCACCTTACATGTTTATCTAGTTAAGTATTTCTTAATTCATTCAGGCCATAACCTCATAAAGACCTCTCACATTAGACTGGCATTTATGGCAGCTGGATTTGTCGGGCGGGTCCGGGCAGTATTACACCATAAAAGAGTCTATCCTCGTGTCTTTACAACTGTTATGCTTTAATTTGGGCCAAGGACCTCTCACATTGGGCTGACATTTGTGACCACTGGATTTGCCGGGCGGGTCCGGGCAGGTTTACGTCACAAACGAGTCCAACCTCGTGTCCTAAGCATTGATTAACACTTATAATCTTTTACCCTAGTTTTGATAATTCCCTATTCAAATTATTAATTAGGTCCACTTTTAATGATGTCCATAATTGACTCAATTATGGCCATCCATTCATGGCATGCAAAATCAAATCAATTGCACCCCAACTTCTTAATATTAAATCCTTAATATTACCCCTACCCCACGTTATACGTTCGCTTATTCAACGCAAAATATACGTTAGACTCGAATAGTCTAACTCAAAGCACAAAGATAAATTATCACAACATATAGACAAATAAAAATAGATCTAATCATGATAGGGGTGGAACTTGCATGAAACTACACATGTCATGGATCTAAAGGTGTCAATCTTGTTTGGTAAAATGTCACAATTCACATAATATGATCATAATCCAAATTCATGTATGGACTAGCATATATGGTTTAGGCAACATAATGATGGTGTGAACTAACATCTATTACATAGAATTCACATATGTCATAGCATAATTCTAGATGTCACAATTCTAGATCTAAATAGATGTCATGGCTCATAATCTTTACTAATTAGTCTAAACTTGCATACATAATTTGTCACATAGATCAACATAGCCCAAAAATTATGATTTGATTAACATGAACTAATTAGCATAGATAACAACATCATGATTTTATAACATGTATGATTTACCACAACTTAGCGTAGAAAATTACAACCTATACAATATCATCGTAGCATGATTTACAACATATAGGATATCATCATCACATAACGTAGGATTTACAACATACATGATAGCATAAGGTCTTCAACAACATATATGACAATTCACATCATTCACTTATAATCCATTCATAACTTAATCTAACTAATTTAATAATAATCTTGTTAAGATCATCATACTCACAATTAGAGAAGAAAGAGAGTCTTGATTTTCTTTAGAGTTGAGTAGAATTAGGGTTTTGATTAGCTTTCTTCCTTCTTAGTTGGCGGCGGCTACACTGAGTTCCATTGCGGCGGTATGACAGTAGCTATTCTATTTTTCATGTGAGTTAGAGTAGGAGACTACCTAGGTATTTATAAAGTTTAGGATTTATTTAGACCGTCAGATCAACTCAGAACTAAACCGAACCGTTAAATTTGCCAACTCAGCCCTAAAGACACATCAGCAGCTCAAGATTGGACTCGGTCAAACCCTAGACGACTGACCAGGTCGACACCCAAGTCGACTGCCCAGTCGACCTGAGGGGGTGTCGACTGCCCAGTCGACTCCCCAGTCGACCTGGGGTGCTGGGCGGGAAATTTGCCGCCTAGCCTGTTTGACTCCGAATTTTGAATTTTAAATTTCTGAAATCTGTTTTGAATTTTCTGAAACTTCCGATGGCCATAACTTCTTCATACGAAGACCAAATCACGCAAACTCGGACT
Organism: Allium sativum; assembly: GCA_030737875.1. Taxonomy (NCBI): domain Eukaryota; kingdom Viridiplantae; phylum Streptophyta; class Magnoliopsida; order Asparagales; family Amaryllidaceae; genus Allium; species Allium sativum. Next base: position 220,235,755 of record CM060918.1, on the reverse strand, counting down.
CTATTTCAACCAGAATTCCAAGACGAACACAATGGCGCAACCCGTTTCTCACAATTCTCACGTCTGAGATTAGTTATTCTTTAATTTGTGAATATTTATATTAATAGAATTACAGGGTGTTACATTCTCCCCTCAAAGGATTTCGACTCCGAAATCTTCATGTCAAGAAGAATTTTTATCCTAACATCCAATCGTCCATCTACTCAACCATCAAACACAGGCATCCATTGTCCTTATAGACTTCTAATGCTGTATGAACATATGCAAGAAGTGTGTGTATATGTTCCTTATCTAATGCAAAATCAGGCGGTCCACTGATTCAGTTGACCTCCTTAATGCAAATCATGATAGTGACATGCGTCCATTATGTATGCAAAAGTTCCTTAATGCTACATATTATCTCTATATGCGTGCACAATCATCATCTGAATGCAGCATCCATATGATAATACAATCATCATACATCCATTTTACTAAATACATCCATTTATATGCAATATGCAATATGAAGTGACTGAGCCGATCTAGTGCCTAATAGTGTGTGTATATGCATCCACGAGCAACCACTGGCAAACACTTGCATCCACTTTGCATCCATCATACATAACATGTCTCAAACACATGTTTCAACCATAGGATTATCCTAACTAAAGGTCAAAGATACTAGCGAGAAGACACACTAAAGATAAGATAAGTACAAGCTAAGCGATAAAGGAGAAATTAAAAGACATACCATAAAAAAGAAAAGGGTACAACGAACGCATCTTCTCTTTCGTCTCCCAAGTAGCGTTGCTCTCATTATCTCCTCATTGCACTTTGACTAGTCTGACCTCTCGATTTCTCGGCTTCTTGATCTCCGACCCAAGAATGCGCGTAGGAGCTCGTCGAATCGTCGCATCACGCTCTATCTCCACCTCTCTAAGCAAGCTCGGCTCTACCACCTCCGCAGTCTCGTGCAAGCACTTCCTTAAATGTGGCACATGGAATACGTCGTGTACACCACTAAGTCTCTCAGGCAACTCCACTCTATACGCCAATTGTCCAATCTTCTCCTTAATAGGAAACGGCCCTACAAACCTTGGTGCTAATTTCCCAGCGGACCCAAAGAGAACAACGTTCCGTAATGGAGACACTTTGATAAAGACCATGTCCCCAACATCAAACTCCAGATCTGTCCTCCTCTTATCCGCATAAGATTTCTGCCTATCTTGCGCCGTTTTCATCCTTCTTTGAATCAAGTCGATCTTCTCCGAAGTCTCTCAAATCATATCGGGCCCAAGTAAGATCTTATCCGTAGATTCCCACCAACATGTAGGTGAACGACAAGGTCATCCATAAAGAGCTTCGAAAGATGCCATGCCAATGCTAGAATGAAAGCTGTATTATATGCGAACTCCACTAATGGAGGATGCTCTTCCCATGTACCCCCAAAGTCTAGGATACATAGCCTCAGAAGGTCCTCTAGAATACAATTCACCCTCTCAGTCTGGCCGTCCTTCTGAGGATGATATGCGGTGCTCAAACATAACTGAGTCCCTACCGCCTCTTGTAAGATTCTCCAAAATTCGCTAGTGAAAATAGGATCGCGGTCGCTCACTATGCTATAAGGAACACCATGCAAACGAACTATGTCTCGGACGTATACAGAAGCTGACCATGGAGCAGTCCTCTTACTCTTCACGGGAATGAAATGGGCGCTTTTAGTAAGTCTATCTACTATAACCCAAATCCCCGTATTACCCTTCCTTGATCTTGGTAATCCATCCATAAAGTCCATCGAGACGCTTTCCCATTTCCATAGTGGAACCTCCAATGGGTGAAGCAACCCACCGGGTTTCTTTTGCTCCGCTTTGACTTGTTGGCACACCAAGCATCTAGCGACATACTCGGCCACATCCCTTTTCATACCGGCCCAAAAGAAAACTCGCTTCATGTCTTTATACATCTTGTCCCCGCCGGGATGAATGGTTGTAACAACCCGAAAATTCTGGGCCAGTTTAAAATTTTTATTTTGGCAATTTTGGCGAAGTATGAATATTTAAAATGAATTATTTTAAATAAAATCAATGGAAATTTATTTTGAATATAAATTAGAACGTATATATTATATACGTCATCGTTAGAATATATAATAATTATATATAATTATAAAAGGAATTGAAAATGGCGCGGTAGTTCGAAAATTCGATTTCTAATTTCAAATGAATATACAGAATTCAATATAAGTCAGAATTGAACGAAATAAGAAATATTTGAATCTGTATAACTATATCTTTGTAACGAAGTTAACAAACTGAGATTTCATCTTAGGAATGATAAGATATGTCCAGTTTAAAATTAGAAATAGTCGCTGTGGAATATATATATATTTTTTTTATATATATAAGGCCCTTAAAAATAGCAATTTTGCAAATGACCTCGGATTTCGACGAAACCAGTTTTGTTGGGTCCGTGGTGTAAAGTTATTGCTAGGTTTTAAATTTCATAATTTTTCGAATCAATATGTGAGCGTGGCAAAGGAAAACGCGTTTGACCAGTTTCAGTTGATTTTAATCGACTGGAAATTGGCCATTTTTCATACGGTCTCAGAATTCGACGAAACTAGTTTTGTTAGGACCGTCTCGTCAATACGAAGCTAGAAAATATTTTTTATGGGATTTTTAGAGTTAGTATGTGACCCCGGTAATTTGAAATGTACGTTTAAAATTCAATATAGTGATTTAAATGTAAATTCAAAGGAAACTAATCGAAACAGTCGAATCAGCTTGCGATACATATCCCATTGTGTTCGGAATGAGGGTATTACGTTAGGGATGACAGTCGTTGGACCCAGTTCGGTGTTCGTATGTAAAAGTCAACATAAATTGGGAAAAAAAAAAAAAAAAAACAAAAACAAAACTTTCTTCCCTTATATGTTCTGGCCCCCCCCCCCCCAATTCATTTCGATTCAGATAAAAGAAATAAAAAAAAAAAAGGGGGGAAAGTCGAAGTCGCGCCTGCCACCAGGAGGAGCTCCCCCACCGCCGCTTCGCCCTCCTCACCGCCGACGACCAACCACCTCCCTCTCCCCACACCAGTAGCGAATCCCGAGCCGCTAGCCCCCCCCACGACGAGGAGCAGCCGCAAGCCCCTCCGACCCCTCCGAGCACGAACCCTCGACGAAGCCGATGGCCCCCCCCCCTCTTCGCATACGGTAAGCATTTCTATTTTTACTTTTATTTTATTTTTATTTCAGAGTTTAAAATTAATTTCGATTTTTAAAAACTGATTTAAAAGGATTTTTAAAAACTGATTTGGATTTTTTTAAAATAAAAACTGATTTCGTTTTTTTTTAAGTATAAAACTGATTTCGATTTTTAAAATAAAAACTGATTTCGTTTTTAAGGTATAAAACTGATCTGACTGTTTTTAATAAGTGTTTAAAACTGTTTTAATAAGTGTTTAAAACTGTTTTAATAAGTGTTTAAAACTGTTTTAATAAGTGTTTAAAACTGTTTTTATAAATGTTTAAAACTGATTTTTATAAGTGTTTAAAACTGATTTTTATAAGTGTTTAAAACTGATTTTTATAAGTGTTTGAAACTGATTTTTATAAGTGTTTGAAACTGATTTTTATAAGTGTTCAAAAACTGATTTTTTATTAAGTTTTAAAACTGATTTTAAAATAAAAGTAAAAAACTGATTTTATAAGATTTTAAAAACTGATTTTTTTTAGAAAAAGGTTTGAACTTTAAAATTGAAAAGATCAGGTTTTTTGAATAGGAAAGATCATATTTTTAAAATAGAAAAGGCGAAATTTTTATTGGGTAGAAGAAATAAAAATTCGATTTTTATATATTGAACTTTGAAATAAAAATTCGATTTTTATATATTGAACTTTGAAATAAAAATTCGATTTTTATATATTGAACTTCGAAATAAAAATTCGATTTTTATATATTGAACTTCGAAATAAAAATTCGATTTTTATATATTGAACTTCGAACTAAAAATTCGATTTTTATATATTGAACTTCGAACTAAAAATTCGATTTTTATATATTGAACTTTGAACTAAAAATTCGATTTTTATATATTGAACTTCGAACTAAAAATTCGATTTTTATATATTGAACTTTGAACTAAAAATTCGATTTTTATATATTGAACTTTGAACTAAAAATTCGATTTTTATATATTGAACTTTGAACTAAAAATTCGATTTTTATATATTGAACTTCGAAATAAAAATATGATTTTTATATATGGAATAGCGAAGTAAAAATTCGATTTTTACATATGTAGTGGCTACGGGCAATAAAGATGCCGAAGATGCGATAGCGATGAAGATTTCCTGCAAAGGAAGTGCCGTGGAGCTAGGATAACTATCTGTGAGAATTTCTCACCTTTCAATTTATTTTTCTAGTTATATATATACTAGGATGCAGACGGTGCTTAGTAGCACCCGACACAATCGTCCACAGACCATGGACTTGTTTGTTTGACTGTTTGGTGATTGATTGCGATATTGGTTTGAATGTGGTTTGTGGTGTGAAAAATCGAATCGATAAATTGGTTAGGATTAGACGTGCGCCGTTATAAGGCGAAGGAGTAAGGCTAGGTTAGACGCTTACTCCAAACTTTGTGGTTTGCATAATGAAATTGATTTGATTGATGTGTGAATGGCGTGGGCCTTCACTAGACCGGGGATAAGGCTAGGCCTTGTCCCGTTTCTAGCATCGTGCCGTTATGCCGCCGAAATTTTCTAAAATATGTTAGAAAAATAAAAATATCATTTTTATTGAATAAATGAATTGAATAGAAATTCATATGTTGGAATAAAATGTTTTATCGTTAAAAATATAATTTTTAACGTGAATGTGAATAAATAAATATTCATTTACAAACCAGACGGTTTGTTTATGAACACTTATTTGAATGACATTGATTGGGACGATAAATTTTACACATCACCCAACTGCACGAATAAAATATTGGTTTGATTGTTTGAAACCCCACACGGGTGTTGGGATGAAACTTGAAGTTCACTCATCCTGATTGATTAAACGTGTCGATCGATTGATTGACAGGCTGTTATAAGCGTTGAATATCTATATTTGATGCTTATACAGTGTAGTGCACTTTGGTTGATGGTTGATTATTTTTCAATGCTATGATATACATGTGTTGTATGAAAATCCATATAATTAACTTTATATGGTAATTGATTGGGCCTCATTCCAGTTTTAAAATAGAAATATTTGAAAAAGAAATATTTGAAATAGAATATTTGAAAATAGAACTTTATGAAGCCGTGTTGATTAGATTGACGCCATTTTGACGTGAACGATATTTATATCGATTTTATTCATTTTAAAATGAATATTGAAAAGTGACTTCGAAGTCGAATATTTCGAAATGAATTGAATTGAAAACGGTTTCGAAATGAATTGAATTGAAAACGGTTTCGAAATGAATTGAATTGAAAACGGTTTCGAAATGAATTGAATTGAAAACGATTTCGAAATGAATTGAATTGAAAACGATTTCGAAATGAATTGAATTGAAAACGATTTCGAGATGAATTGAATTGAAAACGATTTCAAATTGAATTGAAATTTGAAATGAATAGAAAGGAATTTTGAAACGAATTTATAAAGAAGAATTCAATTTCGATTTGAATTGAAATGGAAGTTGAAATTGCTTTTGAAAACGAATTTAAAACTATTTATATAATTCGTTTTAAATAGAAATCGACGAAGTATATATTATATATATTATATATATATAATATAATGGCCTGAATAGAACGCGTCGCGCCGCGGCAGTTCGTGAATTTCGACCATTTATTTCAAACGGACATTACGGGAGATCCGACCGTCGGATTCTCCTAAAACCGGAACCGTTGGGTTCGTATCGAAAAGAGCTTTCTAAAGAATATTAGAAATTAGAAATCTAACGGTTGGATTTGGAATTATGTCCAAATCAAATTCGAAAAAGATCGCTGTAAGTGCAGTTCGATGGCCATTGTTGGAAATCGACTGAACGGGCCTTGATAAAATTATTAAAAATAGTAATAATTTGTGTAAAATCATAAGAAATGATTTAGAAAGAATTGGGATGAAAAACTCCATATTTGAAAAGATAAAAATAGATTTTTATCGAAATAAACTAGTTTTGAACTAGAATTATAATTCTATTTATTTTTAAATAAATAAATTGAATTCGAAATGGGTTTGAAAATAACCAAAATTTCCAATGAATGCATTGGAGTGGATTTGAATCGAAATTGTCTTCGGAATATTTCGATGTTGGAATTCGTGATTATACAGGTGTTGTTATGGAAATTTGAAAGATATATATTTATATCGTTATTTCCAATACGACATTTGTTAGTCGTAGAATTCGATATTGAATATAAGCCGATATATTTTCTATTCAGAGCCTTGTATTGAATATCGAATGTGATTTGGGTTTGTCGTGAATGGTGTCTTCACTAACACTGTTCTTGAACCCAGTTGAGGAAAGATTAAATCTTTTTATTTAGATTTAATGAAGTGTACCAATTAAATGATATTTAATTGGAATTGAATTGGTATTGATTTTTGGGTTTATCGTGAACAGTGTTTTAAATAACACTTGTTCTTTAACCCGATAATTAATCGAATGTGATTTGGGTTTGTCGTGAATGGTGTCTTCACTAACACTGTTCTTGAACCCAGTTGAGAAAAGATTAAATCTTTTTATTTAGATTTAATGAAGTGTACCAATTAAATGATATTTAATTGGAATTGAATTGGTATTGATTTTTGGGTTTATCGTGAACAGTGTTTTAAATAACACTTGTTCTTTAACCCGATAATTAATCGAATGTGATTTGGGTTTGTCGTGAATGGTGTCTTCACTAACACTGTTCTTGAACCCAGTTGAGAAAAGATTAAATCTTTTTATTTAGATTTAATGAAGTGTACCAATTAAATGATATTTAATTGGAATTGAATTGGTATTGATTTTTGGGTTTATCGTGAACAGTGTTTTAAATAACACTTGTTCTTTAACCCGATAATTAATCGAATGTGATTTGGGTTTGTCGTGAATGGTGTCTTCACTAACACTGTTCTTGAACCCAGTTGAGAAAAGATTAAATCTTTTTATTTAGATTTAATGAAGTGTACCAATTAAATGATATTTAATTGGAATTGAATTGGTATTGATTTTTGGGTTTATCGTGAACAGTGTTTTAAATAACACTTGTTCTTTAACCCGATAATTAATGGAATGTGATTTTGGGTTTATCGTGAATCGTGTTTTAAATGACACTGATTCTTTAACCCAGATAATGATTAAAACTAAGTAGAGTTTTAATGAATCTTTAATTAGATTGAAAAGATCGAGAATGGAGTATCACCAGTTTTGCTCCAGGCGATAGTTAAATCTTTAATTAGATTTGAACGTGAAATTTAGAAACTAACTGTCGGTTAGCCAAGCAGAAGGGTTTTCTGGATATTGATCTGATGTTGGTTTCGGCCTTCGGGGTTAATATTTGGGGAATTATTCTCTTGATTAATTTACGGTTAGTGACTAATGAATTGGAATGAGGCGTATGTTGTGTTTGTGTAACACTTATTTAAATATACGCGAGTTATTCGGAAAGACCGGGTTTATCCCATTCTGAATAACTGATACGACGATAAGTCGAAGATGAAGACGATGGTCGAAGACCGGAGGTCTTCACGTCGTTTGGGTGATAACTGATGATCTTGATTGGGCTGTACACCCAAGAAGATGGAAACAGTTAGTGATCGTCCAGACGTACTTGGAGATCGATGGATATGCGGGGTACTAGGTGCCTCCGGTTTCGTTCAGACCCAGAACGGACTTGAAAATGGACTGTGTGTCTGACATCGGATTTCATTCTGTGTGACTGATATCGGTTGCATAGGATGGTTTGCCTGTGTGGCATGCTAAGATGCAAATGATCAAGGCTTCTGTTGAAAAGCAAAGTCTTGTGGTGATGATCAAAGCACGGCCTTTGTGGCGTAGCTTTGTGTAACGTTTACCTCGCGTGTTTCACACCCGGTATGAACCAAAAAACGGGAGACGGACCTCAGGGAGGACTTGCGTTTCTTTCTAGCTAGAAGTGGCGTCAGTGGTTTTACACGCCCTGACGAGTTTGACTTATGTTGTTGTTGCTGTTGCGAGGCGCCTCGGATTGATCGGTCGTTCTCGAACCGATGGAGTCATTTGTTGGCTCGTTTACGCCCCATAGGGCGGAGAGACGTATTGTTCAGGCATAATAATCCACATCGGTGGACCGGCCCTGACGATCTAAAGGGTTGATGCGTTCTGATCCTGAGACATGGGCTAGATTGTCTCGAATCGGTTGAGGACTATCTTTTGCCTCGGTTCATAGACGGAAATCCAATTTCCAAATACGTGACATTTGCGGTTTTATTTATAAACCTATATATGGCGACATGATATATGGTACCCATGCCGCCTATGATTGATACTTATGATTTGAAGTTGTTTTATACACTATGCACTTATTATAGTATCAAATGATTTGTTTCAAACGTATCAAGCATTCTTTGGCTGTTATAAGGGAAAACCCTATCCCCCGGCTTGCGTTGCATTGTGTGATAGGACCTGGGTCTTATAACAGCTTCATTTTTCTTTATTTAGCATTGCGCTGTTTGTTTTATGCACTGGTATTCTTGGGAGGAAACCCGTTCCGTGTTATACGGCGTGGTCCCTTGATTTACCTAACTTTTAAAATAAAGAATAATAACTGTTTTAGTTCTCACACCAGTCTCATGACTGACCTGGAGTTTATTGTTTTAACCTAAACTCTGGGTGCCCCTATTTTGACACGGGCAGCTAGTAGTTTTGGTTTTGCAGATTTATATTCACAGGATCCTGGTTTACAGCTGGAACGATATCCGGAAAGCTTTGTATCCGCATATCTACTTCTAGTTGTGTATTGTAATATTTTCCGCTGCTATGTATTTAAATGTAATTTAAATCTCTGATATTTCTGTGTAATATTCGTTTATACTTTGTATATTCTTGTAATCTGATGCATTGTTGTAATATACAATGAAATGTTCTTCTGTATGCGTTCTGTTGTGGCTTGTTCTCGAACTATCCGACGCTTTCCTTTACGGGGAAGTTGCGGGTCTTTACACGTGGTATCAGAGCTTTGGTTTACAAAGCTAGAGAACAAGGCACATTAGAAACATACGAAAGAATTCATCAGATATTGGATTAGTAATATCCAATTAGAATGACTCGTTAGAGATAGGATCAGTAGTATCCTAGAACGAGTGTGAAGAGTATATTTGTAAAATGAAAACAAATTTTGTTTTGAAATTTAAAACAATTATTCGTATTTGATTATCTATATATATTGAGTTGGACAGTCCAGTATATAAAGATTTTGCGTATACGTCTGATCCACGTGTGTTTGAAATTTTAATATACTGGATAGATATAGAATCACACTCTAGTCGCCCGGGGATGATGCTGATAATTGTGATCACATTATCAGTATTTATATTCGAGTGACGAAAGTGAGATTTCTATATATTTCCTATTGACTGGTGTGAGAACCAAAATTAGATAGGGCCTATTGTTGTGATTTGGCATCAAAAATCTGATTTTTGTATATGTATCAAAATTATGAATTTGAAACTCTAATTCACTAATTGATTGATGTTTGTGTTGTTTGCCTATTTGTTTGATAATTTTGAACCATTAAGCCTATTTGAAACAAATATTGAATTGTATTGAAATTGGTTGCATTTGCTTGCATATACATATATATAATTGAACAGGTCATAGCAAGGAGGCTAGAGCAGAGAATAAAATTTGTTTGCCCGACAAATAGGTACATGTTTACTACATAATTTACAGTTTTGTTTGGGTGATGATGATTTTATGAGCCTATTGGCTAGCCGCTTGGCTTTTTCTTTTTCTTTTTGAGATCTGAAGGACCGGGGAAGCTATTTGAAATTCCCCGATGCTCCCGGTGCAGGGGAGGTTATGGCGAAATTTTTCAAAAATTTAGGGTGTTAGCCAAATTTTTGAAGTTTTGAAAATTCTCAGAAACTAAAGAGTTGGAGAATGGGAGCCAGATCGATCGTAGAGTTGATTAATCAAACCACTTTCGACTTTGTTCCTTTTCGGGGACGAAAAGTTTTAAGTGGGGGAGATTGTAACAACCCGAAAATTCTGGGCCAGTTTAAAATTTTTATTTTGGCAATTTTGGCGAAGTATGAATATTTAAAATGAATTATTTTAAATAAAATCAATGGAAATTTATTTTGAATATAAATTAGAACGTATATATTATATACGTCGTCGTTAGAATATATAATAATTATATATAATTATAAAAGGAATTGAAAATGGCGCGGTAGTTCGAAAATTCGATTTCTAATTTCAAATGAATATACAGAATTCAATATAAGTCAGAATTGAACGAAATAAGAAATATTTGAATCTGTATAACTATATCTTTGTAACGAAGTTAACAAACTGAGATTTCATCTTAGGAATGATAAGATATGTCCAGTTTAAAATTAGAAATAGTCGCTGTGGAATATATATATTTTTTTTTTATATATATATAAGGCCCTTAAAAATAGCAATTTTGCAAATGACCTCGGATTTCGACGAAACCAGTTTTGTTGGGTCCGTGGTGTAAAGTTATTGCTAGGTTTTAAATTTCATAATTTTTCGAATCAATATGTGAGCGTGGCAAAGGAAAACGCGTTTGACCAGTTTCAGTTGATTTTAATCGACTGGAAATTGGCCATTTTTCATACGGTCTCAGAATTCGACGAAACTAGTTTTGTTAGGACCGTCTCGTCAATACGAAGCTAGAAAATATTTTTATGGGATTTTTAGAGTTAGTATGTGACCCCGGTAATTTGAAATGTACGTTTAAAATTCAATATAGTGATTTAAATGTAAATTCAAAGGAAACTAATCGAAACAGTCGAATCAGCTTGCGATACATATCCCATTGTGTTCGGAATGAGGGTATTACGTTAGGGATGACAGTCGTTGGACCCAGTTCGGTGTTCGTATGTAAAAGTCAACATAAATTGGGAAAAAAAAAAAAAAACAAAACTTTCTTCCCTTATATGTTCTGGCCCCCCCCCCCCCAATTCATTTCGATTCAGATAAAAGAAATAAAAAAAAAGGGGGGGAAAGTCGAAGTCGCGCCTGCCACCAGGAGGAGCTCCCCCACCGCCGCTTCGCCCTCCTCACCGCCGACGACCAACCACCTCCCTCTCCCCACACCAGTAGCGAATCCCGAGCCGCTAGCCCCCCCCCCCCCACGACGAGGAGCAGCCGCAAGCCCCTCCGACCCCTCCGAGCACGAACCCTCGACGAAGCCGATGCCCCCCCCCCCCTCTTCGCATACGGTAAGCATTTCTATTTTTACTTTTATTTTATTTTTATTTCAGAGTTTAAAATTAATTTCGATTTTTAAAAACTGATTTAAAAGGATTTTTAAAAACTGATTTGGATTTTTTTAAAATAAAAACTGATTTCGTTTTTTTTTAAGTATAAAACTGATTTCGATTTTTAAAATAAAAACTGATTTCGTTTTTAAGGTATAAAACTGATCTGACTGTTTTTAATAAGTGTTTAAAACTGTTTTAATAAGTGTTTAAAACTGTTTTAATAAGTGTTTAAAACTGTTTTAATAAGTGTTTAAAACTGCTTTTATAAATGTTTAAAACTGATTTTTATAAGTGTTTAAAACTGATTTTTATAAGTGTTTAAAACTGATTTTTATAAGTGTTTGAAACTGATTTTTATAAGTGTTTGAAACTGATTTTTATAAGTGTTCAAAAACTGATTTTTTATTAAGTTTTAAAACTGATTTTAAAATAAAACTAAAAAACTGATTTTATAAGATTTTAAAAACTGATTTTTTTTAGAAAAAGGTTTGAACTTTAAAATTGAAAAGATCAGGTTTTTTGAATAGGAAAGATCATATTTTTAAAATAGAAAAGGCGAAATTTTTATTGGGTAGAAGAAATAAAAATTCGATTTTTATATATTGAACTTTGAAATAAAAATTCGATTTTTATATATTGAACTTCGAAATAAAAATTCGATTTTTATATATTGAACTTCGAAATAAAAATTCGATTTTTATATATTGAACTTCGAAATAAAAATTCGATTTTTATATATTGAACTTCGAACTAAAAATTCGATTTTTATATATTGAACTTCGAACTAAAAATTCGATTTTTATATATTGAACTTTGAACTAAAAATTCGATTTTTATATATTGAACTTCGAACTAAAAATTCGATTTTTATATATTGAACTTTGAACTAAAAATTCGATTTTTATATATTGAACTTTGAACTAAAAATTCGATTTTTATATATTGAACTTTGAACTAAAAATTCGATTTTTATATATTGAACTTCGAAATAAAAATATGATTTTTATATATGGAATAGCGAAGTAAAAATTCGATTTTTACATATGTAGTGGCTACGGGCAATAAAGATGCCGAAGATGCGATAGCGATGAAGATTTCCTGCAAAGGAAGTGCCGTGGAGCTAGGATAACTATCTGTGAGAATTTCTCACCTTTCAATTTATTTTTCTAGTTATATATATACTAGGATGCAGACGGTGCTTAGTAGCACCCGACACAATCGTCCACAGACCATGGACTTGTTTGTTTGACTGTTTGGTGATTGATTGCGATATTGGTTTGAATGTGGTTTGTGGTGTGAAAAATCGAATCGATAAATTGGTTAGGATTAGACGTGCGCCGTTATAAGGCGAAGGAGGAAGGCTAGGTTAGACGCTTACTCCAAACTTTGTGGTTTGCATAATGAAATTGATTTGATTGATGTGTGAATGGCGTGGGCCTTCACTAGACCGGGGATAAGGCTAGGCCTTGTCCCGTTTCTAGCATCGTGCCGTTATGCCGCCGAAATTTTCTAAAATATGTTAGAAAAATAAAAATATCATTTTTATTGAATAAATGAATTGAATAGAAATTCATATGTTGGAATAAAATGTTTTATCGTTAAAAATATAATTTTTAACGTGAATGTGAATAAATAAATATTCATTTACAAACCAGACGGTTTGTTTATGAACACTTATTTGAATGACATTGATTGGGACGATAAATTTTACACATCACCCAACTGCACGAATAAAATATTGGTTTGATTGTTTGAAACCCCACACGGGTGTTGGGATGAAACTTGAAGTTCACTCATCCTGATTGATTAAACGTGTCGATCGATTGATTGACAGGCTGTTATAAGCGTTGAATATCTATATTTGATGCTTATACAGTGTAGTGCACTTTGGTTGATGGTTGATTATTTTTCAATGCTATGATATACATGTGTTGTATGAAAATCCATATAATTAACTTTATATGGTAATTGATTGGGCCTCATTCCAGTTTTAAAATAGAAATATTTGAAAAAGAAATATTTGAAATAGAATATTTGAAAATAGAACTTTATGAAGCCGTGTTGATTAGATTGACGCCATTTTGACGTGAACGATATTTATATCGATTTTATTCATTTTAAAATGAATATTGAAAAGTGACTTCGAAGTCGAATATTTCGAAATGAATTGAATTGAAAACGGTTTCGAAATGAATTGAATTGAAAACGGTTTCGAAATGAATTGAATTGAAAACGGTTTCGAAATGAATTGAATTGAAAACGGTTTCGAAATGAATTGAATTGAAAACGATTTCGAAATGAATTGAATTGAAAACGATTTCGAAATGAATTGAATTGAAAACGATTTCGAAATGAATTGAATTGAAAACGATTTCGAAATGAATTGAATTGAAAACGATTTCGAGATGAATTGAATTGAAAACGATTTCAAATTGAATTGAAATTTGAAATGAATAGAAAGGAATTTTGAAACGAATTTATAAAGAAGAATTCAATTTCGATTTGAATTGAAATGGAAGTTGAAATTGCTTTTGAAAACGAATTTAAAACTATTTATATAATTCGTTTTAAATAGAAATCGACGAAGTATATATTATATATATTATATATATATAATATAATGGCCTGAATAGAACGCGCCGCGCCGCGGCAGTTCGTGAATTTCGACCATTTATTTCAAACGGACATTACGGGAGATCCGACCGTCGGATTCTCCTAAAACCGGAACCGTTGGGTTCGTATCGAAAAGAGCTTTCTAAAGAATATTAGAAATTAGAAATCTAACGGTTGCATTTGGAATTATGTCCAAATCAAATTCGAAAAAGATCGCTGTAAGTGCAGTTCGATGGCCATTGTTGGAAATCGACTGAACGGGCCTTGATAAAATTATTAAAAATAGTAATAATTTGTGTAAAATCATAAGAAATGATTTAGAAAGAATTGGGATGAAAAACTCCATATTTGAAAAGATAAAAATAGATTTTTATCGAAATAAACTAGTTTTGAACTAGAATTATAATTCTATTTATTTTTAAATAAATAAATTGAATTCGAAATGGGTTTGAAAATAACCAAAATTTCCAATGAATGCATTGGAGTGGATTTGAATCGAAATTGTCTTCGGAATATTTCGATGTTGGAATTCGTGATTATACAGGTGTTGTTATGGAAATTTGAAAGATATATATTTATATCGTTATTTCCAATACGACATTTGTTAGTCGTAGAATTCGATATTGAATATAAGCCGATATATTTTCTATTCAGAGCCTTGTATTGAATATCGAATGTGATTTGGGTTTGTCGTGAATGGTGTCTTCACTAACACTGTTCTTGAACCCAGTTGAGGAAAGATTAAATCTTTTTATTTAGATTTAATGAAGTGTACCAATTAAATGATATTTAATTGGAATTGAATTGGTATTGATTTTTGGGTTTATCGTGAACAGTGTTTTAAATAACACTTGTTCTTTAACCCGATAATTAATCGAATGTGATTTGGGTTTGTCGTGAATGGTGTCTTCACTAACACTGTTCTTGAACCCAGTTGAGAAAAGATTAAATCTTTTTATTTAGATTTAATGAAGTGTACCAATTAAATGATATTTAATTGGAATTGAATTGGTATTGATTTTTGGGTTTATCGTGAACAGTGTTTTAAATAACACTTGTTCTTTAACCCGATAATTAATCGAATGTGATTTGGGTTTGTCGTGAATGGTGTCTTCACTAACACTGTTCTTGAACCCAGTTGAGAAAAGATTAAATCTTTTTATTTAGATTTAATGAAGTGTACCAATTAAATGATATTTAATTGGAATTGAATTGGTATTGATTTTTGGGTTTATCGTGAACAGTGTTTTAAATAACACTTGTTCTTTAACCCGATAATTAATCGAATGTGATTTGGGTTTGTCGTGAATGGTGTCTTCACTAACACTGTTCTTGAACCCAGTTGAGAAAAGATTAAATCTTTTTATTTAGATTTAATGAAGTGTACCAATTAAATGATATTTAATTGGAATTGAATTGGTATTGATTTTTGGGTTTATCGTGAACAGTGTTTTAAATAACACTTGTTCTTTAACCCGATAATTAATGGAATGTGATTTTGGGTTTATCGTGAATCGTGTTTTAAATGACACTGATTCTTTAACCCAGATAATGATTAAAACTAAGTAGAGTTTTAATGAATCTTTAATTAGATTGAAAAGATCGAGAATGGAGTATCACCAGTTTTGCTCCAGGCGATAGTTAAATCTTTAATTAGATTTGAACGTGAAATTTAGAAACTAACTGTCGGTTAGCCAAGCAGAAGGGTTTTCTGGATATTGATCTGATGTTGGTTTCGGCCTTCGGGGTTAATATTTGGGGAATTATTCTCTTGATTAATTTACGGTTAGTGACTAATGAATTGGAATGAGGCGTATGTTGTGTTTGTGTAACACTTATTTAAATATACGCGAGTTATTCGGAAAGACCGGGTTTATCCCATTCTGAATAACTGATACGACGATAAGTCGAAGATGAAGACGATGGTCGAAGACCGGAGGTCTTCACGTCGTTTGGGTGATAACTGATGATCTTGATTGGGCTGTACACCCAAGAAGATGGAAACAGTTAGTGATCGTCCAGACGTACTTGGAGATCGATGGATATGCGGGGTACTAGGTGCCTCCGGTTTCGTTCAGACCCAGAACGGACTTGAAAATGGACTGTGTGTCTGACATCGGATTTCATTCTGTGTGACTGATATCGGTTGCATAGGATGGTTTGCCTGTGTGGCATGCTAAGATGCAAATGATCAAGGCTTCTGTTGAAAAGCAAAGTCTTGTGGTGATGATCAAAGCACGGCCTTTGTGGCGTAGCTTTGTGTAACGTTTACCTCGCGTGTTTCACACCCGGTATGAACCAAAAAACGGGAGACGGACCTCAGGGAGGACTTGCGTTTCTTTCTAGCTAGAAGTGGCGTCAGTGGTTTTACACGCCCTGACGAGTTTGACTTATGTTGTTGTTGCTGTTGCGAGGCGCCTCGGATTGATCGGTCGTTCTCGAACCGATGGAGTCATTTGTTGGCTCGTTTACGCCCCATAGGGCGGAGAGACGTATTGTTCAGGCATAATAATCCACATCGGTGGACCGGCCCTGACGATCTAAAGGGTTGATGCGTTCTGATCCTGAGACATGGGCTAGATTGTCTCGAATCGGTTGAGGACTATCTTTTGCCTCGGTTCATAGACGGAAATCCAATTTCCAAATACGTGACATTTGCGGTTTTATTTATAAACCTATATATGGCGACATGATATATGGTACCCATGCCGCCTATGATTGATACTTATGATTTGAAGTTGTTTTATACACTATGCACTTATTATAGTATCAAATGATTTGTTTCAAACGTATCAAGCATTCTTTGGCTGTTATAAGGGAAAACCCTATCCCCCGGCTTGCGTTGCATTGTGTGATAGGACCTGGGTCTTATAACAGCTTCATTTTTCTTTATTTAGCATTGCGCTGTTTGTTTTATGCACTGGTATTCTTGGGAGGAAACCCGTTCCGTGTTATACGGCGTGGTCCCTTGATTTACCTAACTTTTAAAATAAAGAATAATAACTGTTTTAGTTCTCACACCAGTCTCATGACTGACCTGGAGTTTATTGTTTTAACCTAAACTCTGGGTGCCCCTATTTTGACACGGGCAGCTAGTAGTTTTGGTTTTGCAGATTTATATTCACAGGATCCTGGTTTACAGCTGGAACGATATCCGGAAAGCTTTGTATCCGCATATCTACTTCTAGTTGTGTATTGTAATATTTTCCGCTGCTATGTATTTAAATGTAATTTAAATCTCTGATATTTCTGTGTAATATTCGTTTATACTTTGTATATTCTTGTAATCTGATGCATTGTTGTAATATACAATGAAATGTTCTTCTGTATGCGTTCTGTTGTGGCTTGTTCTCGAACTATCCGACGCTTTCCTTTACGGGGAAGTTGCGGGTCTTTACAATGGTCATCTTCGAACGATGTTCATCATCAAGAATGGTCTTCCTTAGGTCATCGTCTTTTGGTATACAAAGTCTACCGTCCCTACGTAACCAACCCTTATCATCTAGGGTATACCTACGGAGATGGCTTGATGACTCCCCTCTTTTGAGCTTCCCCACTAACTCAACCAACTGTGGGTCGTCTCTCTGTGCCTCACCAATCCATCCCAAAAGTGTAGGTCTGACCTCCAAGGATGCTAGCAAACCGGGTTCGAAGTCAACGGAAGGTCTAAAATCAAACATAGGGATGAATTCTAAGCTTTGTCGCTCAACAAACAAAGGACTTAAGGATAATCTTTTTCTACTTAAGGCATCGGCCACTACGTTACCCTTGCCAGGGGTATATGCTATCTCGAAGTCGTAGGATGCTAAGAACACCATCCACCTTTGTTGCCTTAAGTTCAATTCCTTCTGAGAGAATAAGTATTTTAAATATTTGTTGTCAATGAATAATTCGAATTTCTCGCCAAGAAGATAATGACGCCAAGACTTAAGCGCGAAAACAATAGCGGCCAACTCTAGGTCATGTGTAGGGTAATTTTTCTCATGCGCTCTCAACTGCCTTCCACCATAGGCTATTACCCTTCCCTCTTGCATTAAGACTGCACCTAGTCCTGTCCCACAAGCATCGGTATAAACAGTAAATGGCTTACTCTCGTCTGGCAAAACTAAGACGGGGGCTGAAGTCAAAGCTCTCTTCAAACGTTGGAACGCATCATCACAATCTACGTCCCATGTGAAAACTAGGTTCTTCTTCATCAACCATGTTAATGGAGCTGATATCTTTGCGAAGTCTTTGATAAACTTCCTATAGTAGCCAGCCAATCCCAAGATACTTCTTACTTCGGTAGTATTTTTAGGGACCTTCCAATCTTGGATGGCCACCACCTTCGCGGGATCCACGGCTATCCCTTCTTTGGAAACCACGTGCCCTAAGAACCGTACTTCCTTCCTCCAGAAGTGACACTTAGAAAATTTAGCTTTAAGATTATGCGCTCGTAGGGTCTCCAACACTTCCCTAAGATGTAGGGCATGCTCTTCTTCATCCTTAGAAAAGATCAAGATGTCATCTACAAAGACTACCACGAATTTATTAAGGTACTCCCTAAACACCCTACTCATCAAGTCAACAAAGTATGCGGGGGCATTTGTCAAACCGAAGGGCATCACTAGCCATTCATAGAAACCGTCCGGAGTCCTAAAGGCAATCTTGTCTATGCTAACCTCAGCCACTCTCAACTGATCGAATCCAGTGGCTAAGTCCAACTGGAAAACACTGAGGCGCCAACTAACTGATCGAAGAGATCGTCAATCCTCGGTAGTGGGTGTCTGTTCTTCTTAGTAAGTTTATTAAGTTCTCTATAGTCCACACACAGTCTAAGGGACCCATCCGCCTTCGTGGAAAATACTACTGGAGCACCCCACTCCGATATACTTCGTCTTATGAACCCCTTCTCAAGCAACTCCTTCACTTGCTTATCGAGTTCCCTCCTTTCACAAGGATCCATGTGGCGTACTGGCAAAGATACTGGTTTTGCATTATCCACAAGATATATTCGAAAATCTATCTCCCGCTTCGGAGGCAAGCCCTTCACCTCCTCAAACACATCCGAGTATTCTCGGACCACTCTAACAGATCGTAGATTCTCCATAGACGCGTCAACCGATTCTAGATAACTTAGCATAACGGAATTTATGGGATTACAAAAGATTTCGAGAGTGTTACCAAGGCGAGTCATGAGCCTAACTACTCTCCTTTCACAATCAAGAACGGCCCCATTTCTGGATAACCAATCCATTCCTAAAATTAGCCCATAGCCCGTGAAGCCCAAAACATAAGCATCACATCTAAACTCAACTCTAAGTATAGAAATTTTCAAATCCAAACACATCATTGACAAATAAGATGAGCCCCCAATTGGATTCGAAACAACTAAGGGATCCTCTACTAAACTGGTGTTTAAGTGCAGTGATTCAACTAATGATGTAGAGATAAACAAATGCGATGCGCCCGAATCGAATAAGGTACGGACAAGATGATCAAACAGAAAAACTAAGCTTTCAACAGAAATGGTTCTACCTCGTTCTTGCAACGGTGGGACCGCGAGAGCCTGAACTTGTCCCCTTGCCTGCCCTGGTGCCATAAGAGCCTGCACCTATCCTCCCGAGGTAGACCCTGCCATCTGCCCCTTCTTTGGGCAATCCTTTACTAGATGTCCCGCTTCACCACAGTGAAAACAACCAGTCTTCTCTTTCTTTCGGCAATCCTTGCTGAGATGGCCTGGTGTCCCACAGTTAAAGCATTTCTTCTTTCCCTTTCCATTATTGTCTTTACCACCCTTCTTGTTTGGCTGTTGTAGTTTCTTCTGATCCCCTTTCTTCTCAGGTGCCTTATTAGCATTAGCGACTTTCTCCTCGTGCATGAGTGCTATGTCTACTAGCTTTTCAAAGGTGGCCCCCATAGGGATGTGGGTCATAGCCAACCCTTGCAACGGCTCATTCAATCCATTAACGAACCTCAGAGCCTTCTTCTCTGGCGTGTTCACTTAGTCCAAGCCAAACCTTGCTAACTGATTAAATTTGTTGACATATTCTTTCACTGATGAGCTTCCTTGCTTTAATGTCAAGAACCTTTCCATATATAGATTCTCTTCTGCCCTTGAGAGAAACTTTGCCTCAAACCTACATCTGAAATCCGCCCAAGAATCAACAGGACGCTCCCTATTAGTGACCTCCCACCAAAACGAGGCCTCTCCCTTCATTAACCAAGCTGCTAATTTGACTTTCCTCCCTTCTTCTACTTCAAAGATTTCTAGAAATTCTTCCACCTCCTTAAGCCAATCTCTAGCTTCCACAAACGTTTCTGACCCTTGAAAAGGTTTTCCACCCATAGCCTTAAATTCCTTACACGTCTTTGCAAAAGTATCAGCGCGAGGAGGAGGAGGAGCGGGTGCAACTGGTGGTGGAGGAACATTGGCTGGACCTGCAGCGGCCCTAGCCTCTAATAACCTCCTATACCATCCTGGTATCATTACACCATCTGGAAGGTTAAGATCTTCAGCCATGCTGAAATGAAAAAGGAAAGATTAAAAATGGAGAATTCAAAAGATAAAGACATATGGCTATTGGGGATTATGTTTTTCATAAAAACTTTCCTCTTAAATTCACTCACTAAGACATGTTTTTGAAAAATTCTTCTTCCAAAAATACTTTAGAAAAATAGTTTTTCTAAAAAATTTATCTGTTCTGATAACCTTGCTCTGATACCACGTGTAACACCCCACGTCCATTAATGTCAAGGGAATGCATTAACTTCCATGGAGGTTTAAAGTGAATATAGAACAGAAAAATTACAACAAGACAGATAATAAGTAGTACTTGGAAATCTAAAACTTAATTTTAGTGCAGTGGAAATTAAACATGTTTGTTACATCATAAAACCATAAATCAGAGTCAAGTACAATATCCATCTTGATAAACAAAATACATAACCCCATTACATAAATAGCCATTAAAGAAGATAACAAGCTGGACTTTACTTCAACGGTCCAAGCTTTCCAAAAGAGAGATAAAGCAATCCAATCAAACTCCACTAGAGCTGGGCCCACCCTGAGGACCTGGAGGGGGGAAAAAGGATAGAAATAGAGGGGGTCAGACATAAAGTCTGGTGAGTATGATAATTCTAACAATACTATTATCAAAATAACTAGACTAAGGCATAAGCTGGAAAACAAGGAAATGTCTTTGAACTATTGGGTATGGAAGAGCAGATATAGATAACGTTAAAGGCACACCTAATTACTAACGAATAATTACTACACTGCACCACACCAGTCACCCTAAAGGTCGACCCCACTTGCTTCACTTAGAAATTATAGCTTCGTGTACCCCTAGCTGACTACATAGGTGTCGCCTGCCCATATCTCCACTAGGTGTACCCCACTACCCACTTGCGATCGGCTCCCTAATCGTAGATACCCGTGCTGGCCCCACAGTGGGGTGTATCACTCTCCTAGAGTGGCAACCCGATACAACTTGAGAATGCATGGCTTATACCTACACGATGCAACAACGTCTTACCTACCAGCCCGGGTCCACACACGCATATGAAACCCGTTGGACTTGCGATGCCACCGCTACCCCGTTTTGGCCTGTTATAGTCAAGCCCAGCATGCGTGTCCCGTCCTCGACTTGGGTCGAACCCACAAAGATACGTTTGGGATACTGGTTGAAATGGGCCCCCACAAGCTACCCACCTAAGCTTGTCCACTAGTACATCCCACTTAACCATCTTAGTCATGTTCATTTACCTTTGTGTTTGGTTAAGTCTTACTAATCGTATTTCACATGGCACTAAAGGAAACCACTAGATTCCTGATGCCACCCAAGGCACCTACTTAACCCCCATGTCCCACCTTACATGTTTATCTGGTTAAGTATTTCTTAATTCATTCAGGCCATACCTCATAAAGACCTCTCACATTAGACTGGCATTTATGGCAGCTGGATTTGCCGGGCGGGTCCGGGCAGTCTTACACCATAAAAGAGTCTAACCTCGTGTCTTTACAACTGTTATGCTTTAATTTGGGCCTAGGACCTCTCACATTGGGCTGACATTTGTGACCACTGGATTTGTCGGGCGGGTCCGGGCAGGTTTACGTCATAAACGAGTCCAACCTCGTGTCCTAAGCATTGATTAACACTTATAATCTTTTACCCCAGTTTTGATAATTCCCTATTCAAATTATTAATTAGGTCCACTTTTAATGATGTCCATAATTGACTCAATTATGGCCATCCATTCATGGCATGCAAAATCATATCAATTGCACCCCAACTTCTTAATATTAAATCCTTAATATTACCCCTACCCCACGTTATACGTTCGCTTATTCAACGCAAAATATATGTTAGACTCGAATAGTCTAACTCATAGCACAAAGATAAATTATCACAACATATAGACAAATAAAAATAGATCTAATCATGATAGGGGTGGAACTTGCATGAAACTACACATGTCATGGATCTAAAGGTGTCAATCTTGTTTAGTTAAATGTCACAATTCACATAATATGATCATAATCCAAATTCATGTATGGACTAGCATATATGGTTTAGGCAACATAATGATGGTTTGAACTAGCATCTATTACATAGAATTCACATATGTCATAGCATAATTCTAGATGTCACAATTCTAGATCTAAATAGATGTCATGGCTCATAATCTTTATTAATCAATCTAAACTTGAATACATGATTTGTCATATAGATCAACATAGCCCAAAAATTATGATTTGATTAACATGAACTAATTAGCATAGATAACAACATCATGATTTTATAACATGTATGATTTACCACAACTTAGCATAGAAAATTACAACCTATACAATATCATCATAGCATGATTTACAACATATAGGATATCATCATCACATAACATAGGATTTACAACATACATGATAGCATAAAGTCTTCAACAACATATATGACAATTCACATCATTCACTTATAATCCATTCATAACTTAATCTAACTAATTTAATAATAATCTTGTTAAGATCATCATACTCACAATTAGAGAAGTAAGAGAGTCTTGATTTGCTTTAGAGTTGAGTAGAATTAGGGTTTTGATTTGCTTTCTTCCTTCTTAGTTGGCGGCGGCTACACTGAGTTCCATGGCGGCGGTATGACGGTAGCTATTCTATTTTTTATGTGAGTTAGAGTGAGAGACTACCTAGGTATTTATAGAGTTCAGGATTTATTTAGACCGTTAGATCAACTCAGAACTAAACTGAACCATTAAATTTGCCAACTCAGCCCTAAAGGCACATCAGCAGCTCAAGATTGGGCTCAGTCAAACCCTAGCCGACTGACCAGGTCGACACCCAGGTCGACTGCCCAGTCGACTCCCCAGTCGACCTGGGGTGCTGGGCGGGAAATTTCCCGCCTAGCCTGTTTGACTCCGAATTTTGAATTTTAAATTTCTGAAATCTGTTTTGAATTTTCTGAAACTTCCAATGGACATAACTTCTTCATACGAAGTCCAAATCACACAAACTTGGACTCTATTTCAACCAGAATTCCGAGACGAACACAATGGCACAACCCGTTTCCCACAATTCTCACGTCCGAGATTAGTTATTCTTTAATTTGTGAATATTTATATTAATAGAATTACAGGGTGTTACACGTATGGTGTGTTTTTATAACACTTGATTATAAAATACGCGTGTTATTCAGAAAGACCGGGTTTAACCCATTCTGAATAATTAATACGACGACCCAAAGTCGAAGATGAAGACGGTGGTTGAAGACCGGAGTTCTTTACATCATTTGGATGATTACTGATGTCTTGATTGGGCTGCACACCCAAGACAAGGTAATAAGTGGTGATCGTCCGAATGTACTTGGAGATCAACCAGATGTGCGAGGGCCTCTCTCCTGTATTGGACATATGAGACAAGGAATAAGGTGCCTCCGGTTTCGTTCAGACCCAGAATGGACTTGTAAATGGATGGTATGTCTGACATTGTATTCCTTTACATTTTATTCGTTGATCTCTGCTAAATATATATTTGTTTGGTGTCGGAGAATTTATTTCCTTGCTTAACACCCTTCTTTGAGACGTATGAGCTTAGAGGTTATATATAAGCAGATATCAATGGTATGGATTGACAATGTGGCATGCTGAGTTGCAAATGATCAAGGCTTTTGTTGAAAAGCAGAGCCTTGTGGTTGATGATCAAAGCACAGATTTAATTAGCATAGCTTTTTGTAACGTTACTTCACGAGCCTCACACCCGGTATGAACCAAAAACGGGATAATGACTGCATGGAAATGGACATATGTTAGTTCTAGCTACAAGTAATGTCATGGTATGGAGTTAGATTGTTTACTTATGTGGAATTCCCTTATTATTTGTTAGAAAGCGAGGTACCTCAGATATGATTTGAGTCCCTAGTGGCTCTAGAGTGGTCGACATTACTGACCCATTTTAAAGGTTCGATAGAACCGACTAACATATAGTTTATGGTATAACCAATCATCGACAGATGACCGACCATGAAGATCTAAGGGTTGCCCCATAGGTGTGATCCTGAGGCATATGCTAGAATGTCTTGAAATCGATGAGGAAGATCCCTTGCCTTAGTTCATAGATGGAAACCAAATTTCCAATACACAATTTTATGGTTTTAATTGTAAACCTATATGGTGACGTAATATAATGGTACCTACGCCGCCTATGATTGATACATTTATATTTGAAGTTTATTTCTTCACTTATAGTAATAATTAAAGATGAAATTTCGCATATCAAGCATATATGGCTATTATAAGGTAAAAATCTACCCTCCGGCTTGCGTTGCATTGTGTGATGGAACCTGAGTCTTACAATAGCTTCATTTTTCTAAAACGCACTGCGTTGTTTTATTCTAAACTAAGATTCATGTGGAATAAACCCGTTCCGTGTTATACGACATGGTCCCATGATATCCTCACTTTAAAATTTAAGATTAATTACTGTTTTCTCACACCAGTCCCATGACTGACCTGGAGTTTATTGTTTTAACCTAAACTCTGGATGCCCCTTTTTTCACACAGACAGCTAGTAGTTTTGGTTTTGCAGATATTATATTCACAGGATCCTGGTTTACAGCTAAAGAGATATTCAGAAAGCTCTGTATCCGTGTATTTCTTTCAATTGAGTTTTGTATTATTTTTCCGTTGCAATGTAATTTTAAATCTCTGATATTTTCCAATGTGCTATAGTTATTCATACTTTGTTATATTCTTATACTCTGATGTAAATTATGGTAATAAGCAATGTAATGTTCTTTTGCTTGTGTTCTGATTCATCGTGTTCTCAACTCAATCCGGACTTTCACGTAAGGGGAAGTTTGAGTCGTTTCATGAATATTCCATATCATTATAATATAAAAATGATAATATTTTCAAAATATCAGATTTTGAAATTAATTCTTTTCAATATTCATTATAAAATGAATAAAACCGATTGAAAATTTCGTTCGAGTTAAAAACAGCTTATATATACTTAACTCGGCTTCATATTCATTTCAATTACGAGTATTTCAATATTTTCGTGTCCATCTAAAATCGGACATCAAAACTATATTTTGATTCTTTACTGAATATTGTTTTAAATATTCGTTTATATTCTGAATTGGAATCAGACTCAATCTATTACCATATAATTTTATTTATATGGATTCCATACATCGCTTGTATTCAAAAATAGTGATAAACAACTATTAAACATTCAATTCACATCCAGAGTGCATTTTACAACTGTATAAACATTAAATAATTAAATAACGCTTATCACAGTTTGTCAATGAATCGGTTGACATATAATTAAATCCTAGGGAGATGTGAATTAATTATCATTCCCAGACCCATGTGGGGTCCAATCATCAACAATAATTGGGCGATGTATAAAATTATCGCCCTAATACCCATGTGGGGTTTACATTACAGTCCATGTGAACATTATTCATAATATAAACATTTTATTTATATACATTTATAATCACAGTTTAATAATAATAATAATAAAATTGTAAACAACCATCGACCACCAAATCAATATTGCAATCACAGGCAATAAATATTCATTTAGTCACATTATAATAATTATAAAAATAATTTGAATGAGAGAGTTCTCACTTTTGGTTTCCCCTCCGTTATTCTTTTATTGAGGAATTTATTTTTAAACTAATTTAAACGAGCATTTAATTTAGCTAAAAGTCCAACTTGCTCCATTTCTGTGCTGGTCAGTTCCATCTTCCTCGTCGAATGCCTGAAACCCATCGTTCCACTCCAATCCCCCATGTCATCGGCCATCTAAAGGGACCAGACCCCGATCGCACGCCACCCCTTGAACCGCCTCTCCAAGCCGCACTTCCACCTGTCGCGCCTCGAAGTCCGAACCCCCCTGCGCTCCCCAAATCTGCTGCGAACTCGTGAGCTTTGAGCTCGAAATTCAGACCATCCATTCCACGAAAATTGATCTAGCCGCTCATCCTCTAGATCTCACTAAGCTTTAGAGGTTTCATGTAGGAAGATTTTTGAATTGATTAGTAGATTGGAAGTTATCGGGAAGGAAAAATCCAAAGGTTTCTGTCGTCAGTCGCAATTGGGGCGCTGGTGTAATGACCCGGATTTCGCCCGACCCCAATCGATCGCAAGATCGATTGGGGTCGGGCGAAATCCGGGTCGTTATAGCTGGTGTCAGAGCCAGGTTAGCTCAAATCTTTGGGGTACAACTCATTAGAACTGAACAAAAGACTCATCAGAGGTTTGAGTAGTAATATCCAATAAGAATAATCATTAGAGGTAGGATCAGCAGTATCCTAGAATGAGAATACTCATTAGAGATGGGGTTAGCAATGCCCTAGAATGAGTCAGGGTGAAAAGTTTATAATTAACGTACTTGTTATTATATATAATTCGATTTTAGAAATATGATTTTGTATATATATAAAAGTTATAAATTTAATCAACTAATTGATTGATGATTATGTTGTGTGAATATGAGTTCAACTAAAAAAAATGATTAAACAATTAAAGAATGAAAATTAAATTAGTTAAATAAACAACTTTAGCTTCATTTCCTTTTCGAGGACGAAAAGATTTTAAGTGGGGGAGATTGTAACAACCCGCAAATTCTGAACCAATTTAAAAAAAAAATTAGAAAATTTTAATGAATTTTGAGGATATAATATAATTTATATAAATAATAATGGCTAGAATTTATTTTAATTGAAGTTAAAATGAATAAATTTAATTTTAAATATAAATGGAGTTAGACATGGCGTGGTAGTTTTAAAATTTGATTTTGAACTTTAACTGAATGTACATGATTCAAAATAAATCAGAATTGAGTGAAACTAGAAATATTTAAATCTGTTTAATCATATCTTTCTAACGAATCTGAAAAATTGAAATTTCATAGCGGAAATCAAAAGTTATGGCTAATTCAATATTTAGAAAGGTCGCTGCAAAATTTATATATATAATATATATGGCCCGAAGGGCTACTTTTCACATATGAAGGAATTTCGACTTGAAACCACTTCCATTGGGTCTGGAATAATGTTTCTGCGTCTAAAAAGTATAAACACTTATATATTTTGAGTTTCGGAATTTATTTGTTTAAAAATGTAATTTTAATATTAAATATATAACCCTTAAAAGTAGTCATTTTTCAAATGACCTCTGTTTTCGACGAAACCACTTTTGTTGGAACCGGAATGTCAAATTATAGCTAGATTTCAATTTTTAGAATTTTTTGAATTAATATGTGAGAATGGCAAAAAAAATGTGTTTTGACTTTTTCAATTAAATTTAAACGACTTGAAAATAGCCAATTTTCAAACAGTCTGAGAATTCAACGAAATTAGTCTTGTTAGAACCGTATCGTCATAAGAAAGCTAAAAATAAATTTTCTGGAATTTTCTGAGGTCATATGTGGCCCCGGCATATTTAAATGTACGGTCAATATTTAATTAATTAATTTTTAATGGGAATTTAAAATAAAATTTCTACAAATTTCGGAATTGGACCCCGAGACCTGTCCCATTACGTTCAGAAGGCCTCAAAACGTTAAGATCGACAGTAAGCAAGCCCAATTCTGAGATCGTCCAGAAATCCACCTTTATAACACATTTTTCAATGAATTTAATAATAAAAAATAAAAAATAAACCCTAACCCTAATAGCCAGCCGCCGCCTACTCTATTCGAAGGCCAGAAAGCTCCCAATTTCAAACACTAATTTCTCTCAATCCGTTAAATGAAAATCTACAAACTATATATCAATTCGAAGAGATTTCCGAGAGCTATAAATCCATACGGTCAAGATCTGAAATCAAGCCACGGATTGGCCGAATTCTGGCCACAAAGGCGGCACGGTTGGAGGCGATTTGGTGGCGCTGGGGCCCACCGAGTTCGCCCTAGAGCTCGGCGATGGCGTGCGGCTGGCGGGGCTTCGGACTGGCGGAGTTCGATCGGCGCCAGGGTGGCCGAGGTTGCGTGCGACGTGGGGGATTGGAGGATGGAGTGCGTAAGGACCCGTTACTTCCCTGTGAAGAAAAGAGCGGATACTTTGAAGACAAGACAAAATAGAACGTAGACGGAAGAACATTTCATTGTTTATTACAACAATTCCATCAGATACAAGAATATACAGAGTATGAATAAATATACATTCGATAAATATCAGACATTACAATAAGTTACATTTAAATACATCGCAGCGGAAAAATAATACAATACACAACTGAAAGTAATACACGGATACAGAGCTTTCCGAGTATCGTTCCAGCTGTTAACTAGGATCCTGTGAATATAAATCTTCAAAACCAAAACTACTAGCTGCTCGTGTGGAAAATAGGGGCACCCAGAGTTTAGGTTAAAACAATAAACTCCAAGTCAGTCATGTGACTGGTGTGAGAACTAAAACAGTTATTTAAAACTTTACTTTAAAAGATAGTAATTCAAGGGACCATGCCGTATAACACGGAACGAGTTTCCTCCCAATAATACTAGTGCATATAACAAAACAGCGCAATGCTCTTTGGAAAAATGAAGCTATTATAAGACCCAGGTCCCATCACACAATGCAACGCAAGGCGGAGGATAGGGTTTTCCCTTATAATAGCCAAACATGCTTGGTACGTTTTAAAACAAATCATTTGATACTATTATAGGTGTATAGTGTCAAAACAATTTCAATCATAAATATCAATCCTAGGCGGCATGGGTACCATCTATCATGTCGCCATACTAGGCTCTACAAATAAAACCGAAATATCATGTATTGGAAATTGGATTTCCGTCATGAGTCGAGGCAAGGGGCAAGCCCCTCTCCGATTCGTGACACTCTTTCAAATGTCTCAGGACCCCACTATGATCCTTTGGAACCTCCAAGGCCGGTCCTCTCTTACTTTTGAGGATTAATTATTCCTGAACACATGTTTCCCGGTCCTTACTGACCTATATCCGAGGTGCCTCGCATTCCAACAACCACACAGGTGAAAAATAGATATAAATGTCAAGGCTGGTAGGTCACTGACACCACCATAGCTTGAAAGAAACGTCGTGCACTCCTTGGGCCCTTCTCCTGTTTTTGACTCATACCGGGGTGTGAGGCTCGCGAATCCACGTTATACACAAAGCTACATCACACAGACCATACTTTGATCATCAATCACAAGACTTTGCTTTTCAAAAGAAGCCTTGATCAATTACCACTTACGCGTGCCACACTGGCAGTTCACTCCATGCGACTGATGTCCATCGATATACAACCTCTGAGCTCGTACGTCTTAGAGAAGGGCGTTAAGCAAGAGAATAAATTCTCCATCGCCAAACAGATGTATATTTAATAGAGATCAATCAACACAGAATAAAATCCAATGTCAGACACACAATCCATTTACAAGTTCATTCTGGGTCTGAACGAAACCGGAGGCACTTTCCTCGCATATCCATCGATCTCCAAGTACGTCTAGATGATCACCAACTGTTTCCCTCATCTTGGGTGTATAGACCAATCGAAATCATCAGTAATCACCCAAACGATGTAAAGACTTCCGGTCTTCAACCACCGTCTTCATCTTCGTCATATCGTCGAATCGGTTATTCAGAATGGGTGTAAACCCGACCTTCCTGAATAACCCACGTATATGATAAACAAATGTTACACAAACACAACAAACGCCTCATTCCAATTCAGAATATTCTTTTATTCACAAAATCACATTCTTAGGGAATAGGTTCCCATTAATTTTATCAAAGATAAATTCTTCTAAATTTATTCTTTAATCTTCCTTTGGATATCATATCAAACCATATCATGGTTTTCCAAACTAGTCGGGCTTAGCGAACCGCACCGAAGTAATTATTTATTTTATTTCTCAATCCTAACCTATTCATCCCTAGAGCAAAACTGGTAATACTCCATATCTAACACCATGGTGTTATTGGTAAAATTAATTACCATTTCATGTTCAAATCTAATTAAAGATTTAACTATCGCTTTGGAGTAAAACTGGTGATACTCCATTCTCGATCACTTTCCAGTTTTGATAATTTAAATTATCAATACACATTTCAATTTAATTGCGGATTCATTCAAACTCTACTTAGTTTTAATCTTCTCAAAAATCAATATCTTGTCTTTAACTGGATTTAAGAACCTATGTCACATAAAACACGATTCACGACAAACCCAAATCACATTTGAAATTAAATACAAGGCTCTGAATAGAGAATATACCGGCTTATATTCAATATCAAATTCTGAAACCAACAAATATCATATTGGAAATAACGATATAAATATATCTTTCAAATTTCCATAACAATATCTGTATAATCACGGAATCCAACATCGAAATATTCCAAAGACAATTTCGATTCAAACCCATTCCAATTCACGTATTGGAAATTCTGGTTATTTTCAAAACCAATTCAAATTCAATTTATTTATTTCAAAAATAAATTGATTTTAATTCTAGTTCAAAACTAGTTCATTTTGATAAAATCTATTTTTATATTTTCAAATGTGGAATTTTTCGTCCCAGTTCTTCCCAATTCACATATTATGATTTTTCACAAATTATTGATATTTTTAATAATTTTATCAAGGCCCGTACAGTCGATTTCCATCAACGGCCATCGAACTGCACTTATAGCGACCTTTTTCAAATTTGATTTGGACATAATTCCAAATCCAACCGTTAGATTTCAAATTTCTAATATTCATTGGAAAGCCCTTTTCGATTCGAACCCAACGGTTCCGGTTTTAGGAGAATCCGAAGGTCGGATCTTCCGCAACGTCAATTCGAAGTCAATGGTCGAAATTCACGAACTACCGCGGCGCGGCGCGTTCTATTCAGGCCATTATATGTATATATAATATATATTATATATATTTCATCGATTTCCTTTTTAAAACGTATTTTATAAATCGTTTTAAATTCGTTTTCAAAACCATTTCAACTCTATATTCAATTTCAAATCAAAATTGAATGTTTCATATCGTTACTATATAAATGATAATATTTTCAAAACGTTATATTTTGAAATCACTTCTTTTTCTATAATCCCTATAAAAACGAATATAATCAATATAAATATCGTTCACGTCAAAATAGCGCAACTCTAATCAACACGGCTTTATATATTTCAATAAATTCGTTATTCTATTCAACAAAGGAATATTTATTCTATTCAACACATGAATCTATATTTCTTGCAACACCTGACTAATCTCAACACATGAGTACTGTCAACACACGACTATTTTTGTTATGTAATATATTTTATAAAATTATGGTATCTATCGTTTGATTTTTAATCAGAATCCACCGTGAAGTTGCTTCTAATTTTAAATATGATAAAGATGTAAATTTTATTATTAAAATATTTTACTCAACACATGAATAGTTTCAACACATGAACATCGTCAACGCATGACTATTTATATATTCAACACATGAACTTTCTTTTATAATATTCATTATTTTCCCAATTGGAATGAGGCCCAATCAATTACCATATAACGTTAATTATATGGGTTCCAAACAACACATGTATATAATAGCAACGATAAACAATCAACCATCATCCAAAGTGCACCGCACAACTGCATAAGCATCAAATATAAATAATTAACGCTTACACAGCCTGTCGACCGACCGATCGACATACAATTAAATAATTTGGGATTAGTGTACGCCAAATATCATCCCAACACCCGTGTGGTGTTTCAAATCAACAAACATAGATTTTTATTTATGCAGTTGGGCGATGTGTAAAATTTATCATCCCAATCAATATCAGTCAAATCAGTGTATATAAACAAATCAGCCGATTTGTTTATAAATATTCATTTATTCACATTCACGTTAAAAATTATATTTTCAACGATAATTAATTTATTTCAACCATCTACAATTTATTATCGATTTCACATCAACATCACAAACAAATTTCACAACACATCAAACAAACATACAAGCTGTCCATGGTCTGTAGACGACGGGTGTCGGGTGCTGCTAAGCATCGTCTGCACCCTAGTATATATATAACTAGAAAAAGAAATTTAGAGTGAGAAGTTCTCACCAACTAGCTAATCCAAACTCCTCGACTCTTCTTATGTAGAAGTCATCGTTGTTCTCGCCTTTTGCCACTTTCGTTGCCCGTAGCCACTACATATATAAAAATCACATTTTTATATTGTTGCTATGTATATAAAAATTCATATTTTTACACCGCTACTATATAGATAAAAATTCTATTTTTACACCGCTACTATATGTATAAAAATTCTATTTTTATAACGGTGTTCATATAAAAAAGATTATATTTTTATCACGCTATCCTCTATATAAAAATTATATTTTTATATCGCTCTTTATCCAATAAAGATTATATTTTTATACCGCTTCTTCCTATATAAAAATTATATTTTTATATCCACTTCTAATATAAAGATCGAATTTTTATATCATCGCTATAAAAATCACATTTTTATTTCAACATATATACAATAAAAATCAAATTTTTATTTTGCTATATCTATAAAGATTATATTTTTATACTCTACCTCATATAAAAACTATATTTTTATCTCTTCTACATAATAAAAATCGAATTTTTAATACTTCTATAATATTAAAATTATATTTTTAACCTTTCTATAATATAAAAATTATATTTTTAATCCTCTACCTAAATAAAAATCATATTTTTATGAAGCCATTCATACGATAAAAATCAAATCTTTATAAACAAATAAAAATCAAACCCCTTTTCTTATATATAAAAATCAGTTCTTTCTTTTAAAATAAAAATCATATTTTATTTCTTACAAAAAATCATATTTTTCTACACTAAAACACATTGGAAAAATCATATTTTTCTACACTAATAAATAATTAAAACTTACTTTGCTCGTCGGAAGAAAGGGGGGCTGGTTTTACGGTCAGATTTGGTGGAGGAGGGCGGTGGAGCTGCTGTCAGCTTCGTCGGTTGCTGGAGGACTGGGCGCGGCCTTGGTCAGGCGAGGAGGAGGCGGTCTGGCTCGCGGTTGCGGACGCCAGAGGGGGGCAGGGCAGTTCACCGGCGGGTGGAGCTTTGGGCGTAGGCGCGTCAGCTAGGGTTGGATGGGGGGGTGCTCGAGATGTCCGCTAATCGGTGGGGGAGGGGGGAATCGATAGAGAAGGTTGAACGGAGGTTGAAGAGGAGGAGAATGGGGCGGGGAAGGTAGGGCTCCCCTTGGCGGCGGTGGGCATCGACGATGGGGAGGCGCGGTTTCTCCCCAGATCGATTCGATCCATTTTTTTAATTTGTTTTCTTCCGATAAGAGATGGGGGAGGATGAGGTGTTTTATATATATAAAATATTAATATATTATTATTATTTTCAATTCAAGTTGACTTTTCGTACGATCTCCAACCAACACCTAACGACTGTCGTCCATAGCTAATTACCCCCATTCCGAGCACAATGGGATATGTATTGTAGGCTGGTTTGATCGTTTCGACCAGTTTTCATCAAAATCAAAGTATAACTCTATATATTGAATTTGAACGCACATTTCAATTTACCGGGGTCACATATTAACTCGAAAAATTCTAGAAAAATATTTTCTAGCTTCGTATTGCCGATACGGTCCTATCAAAACTAATTTCATCGAATTCTGAGACCGTTTGAAAAATGGCCATTTTCCAGTCGATTAAAATCAACTGAAACTGGTCGAATGCGTTTTCCTTTGCCACGCTCACCTATTGATTCGAAAAATTATGAAAATTGAAATCTAACAATAATTTGACATCACGAATTCAACAAAAGTGGTTTCGTCGAAATTCGAGGTCACTTGCAAAATTCCTATTTTTAAGGGCCTGATTTCCATAGCGACTATTCTGAATTTTCAACTGGGCATAACTTTTTATCCCCGCTATGAAATTTTGATTTTGCGGATTCGTTGGAAAGATATAATCAAATAGATTCAATTATTTTTGGTTTCAGTAAAATCCGATTTATTTTGCACCCGGTACATTCATTTGAAGTTTGAAATCGAATTATCGAACTACCGCGCCATTTTCAATTCCTTTTATAATTATAAATAATTATTTATATTCTAACGACGATGTATATAAATATATACGTTCGATTCGATTCAAAATAAATTTCTCGTTGATATTATTTAAAATAATTCATTTTCAAATTTCAAAATTCATTAAAATTTCCAAAATAAAAAATTTAAATTGGCTCGCATTTTCCGGGTTGTTACATTCTCCCTCACTTAAAACTTTTCGTCCCCGAAAAGGAACGAAGCCGAAAGTTGTTTTACTAATCAACTCAACTTCCAGTTTTTCCGTTACGGCTTAAGTTCTTCAACTTTTCAGTTTCTAAGAACTTTTCTAAATTTTCAAAAATTTGGCTAACACCCTAAATTTTCGAAAAATTTCTCCATAACCTCCGCTGCACCGGGAAAATCCCGAAATTGCCATACAACCCTATGATCTCAAAAAAAAAAGAAAAAGCCAAGCGGCTAGCCAATCGGCTCATAAAATCATCATCACCCAAACAAAACAGTAAATTATTGTAAACATGTACCTATTTATCGGGCAAACAATTTTATTCTTCTGCTCTAGCCTCCTTGCGATGACCTGTTCACACATATATATGTACATGCATGCAATTGCAAATAATTTTCGATACAATTCAATATTTGATACAATTAGGCATAATGGTTCAAAATTATCAAACAAATAACAAACAACACAACCATCAATCAATTAGTGGATTAACATTTCAAATTCATAACTTTGATATATATACAAAAAATCATGTTTTTGATGCCAATTCACAAAAATGTATTCTAGCTATATTTTGGTTCTCACACCAGCCTAATGGAAATATATAGATATCACACCTTCGAAACACGAACACAAATACTAA
Organism: Allium sativum; assembly: GCA_030737875.1. Classification (NCBI taxonomy): domain Eukaryota; kingdom Viridiplantae; phylum Streptophyta; class Magnoliopsida; order Asparagales; family Amaryllidaceae; genus Allium; species Allium sativum. Next base: position 220,200,247 of record CM060918.1, on the reverse strand, counting down.
TAATGTTGCCGCATTACCAGAATTATCTCCGGGCGACTAGAGTGTGATTCTATATCTATCCAGTATATTAAAACTTCAAATATACGTTCATGACGCGTATATGCAAAGCCTTTATATAATCGATTGTCCAAATTCAATATAAATAAATATTCAAATACGTATAAAAGGGTTCAAATTTTCAAAACAATATTGTTTTCATTTGAAAAATATACTCTTCACACTCGTTCTAGGATACTACTGATCCTATCTCTAACGAGTCATTCTAATTGGATATTACTAATCCAATATCTGAAGAATTATTTCGTTCGGTTCTAATGTGTCTTATTCTCGAGCTCTGTAAACCAAAGCTCTGATACCACTGTAAGGACCCGTTACTTCCCCGTGAAGGAAAGAGCAGATACTTTGAAGACAAGACAAAATAGAACGCAGATGGAAGAACATTTCATTGTTTATTACAACAATTCCATCAGATACAAGAATATACAGAGTATGAATAAATATACATTCGATAAATATCAGAGATTACAACAAGTTACATTTAAATACATCGCAGCGGAAAAATAATACAACACACAACTGAAAGTAATACACGGATACAGAGCTTTCCGAGTATCGTTCCAGCTATTAACCAGGATCCTGTGAATATAAATCTGCAAAACCAAAACTACTAGCTGCCCATGTGGAAAATAGGGGCACCCAGAGTTTAGGTTAAAACAATAAACTCCAAGTCAGTCATGTGACTGGTGTGAGAACTAAAACAGTTATTTAAAACTTTACTTTAAAAGATAGTAATTCAAGGGACCACGCCGTATAACACGGAACGAGTTTCCTCCCAAGAATACTATTGCATATAACAAAACAGCGTAATTCTCTTTGGAAAAATGAAGCTATTATAAGACCCAGGTCCCATCACACAATGCAACGCAAGCCGGGAGATAGGGTTTTCCCTTATAATAGCCAAACATGCTTGGTACATTTTAAAACAAATCATTTGATACTATATAGGTGTATAGTGTCAAAACATTTTCAATCATAAATATCAATCCTAGGCGGCATGGGTACCATCTATCATGTCGCCATACTAGGCTCTACAAATAAAACCGAAATATCACGTATTGGAAATTGGATTTATGTCATGAGTCGAGGCAAGGGGCAAGCTCCTCTCCGATTCGAGACACTCTAGCAAATGTCTCAAGACCCCACTATGATCCTTTGGAACCTCCAAGGCCGGTCCTCTCTTACTTTTGAGGATTAATTATTCCTGAACACACGTTTCCCGGTCCTTACAGACCTATATCCGAGGCGCCTCGCATTCCAACAACCACACAGGTGAAAAATAGATATAAATGTCAGGGCTGGTAGGTCACTGACACCACCATAGCTAGAAAGAAACGTCGTGCGCTCCTTGGGTCCTTCTCCCATTTTTGAATCATACCGGGGTGTGAGGCTCGCGAATCCACGTTATATACAAAGCTACGTCACATGGACCATGCTTTGATCATCAACCACAAGACTTTGCTTTTGAACAGAAGCCTTGATCAATTCTTACGCGTGCCACACTGGCAATTCACTCCATGCGACTGATGTCCATCGATATACAACCTCTGAGCTCGTACGTCTCAGAGAAGGGCGTTAAGCAAGAGAATAAATTCTCCGCCGCCAAACAGATGTATATTTAATAGAGATCAATCAACACAGAATAAAATCCAATGTCAGACACACAATCCATTTACAAGTTCGTTCTGGGTCTGAACGAAACCGGAGGCACTTTCCTCGCATATCCATCGATCTCCAAGTACGTCTAGACGATCACCAACTGTTTCCCTCATCTTGGGTGTTCAGACCAATCGAGATCATCAGTAATCACCCAAACGATGTGAAGACTTCCGGTCTTCAACCATCGTCTTCATCTTCGACATATCATCGAATCGGTTACTCAGAATGGGTGTAAACCCGGCCTTTCTGAATAACCCACGTATATGATAAACAAATGTTACACAAACACAACAAACGCCTCATTCCAATTCAGAATATTCTTTTATTCCCAAAATCACATTCTTAGGGAATAGGTTCCCATTAATTTTATCAAAGATAAATTCTTTTAAATTTATTCTTTAATCTTCCTTTGGATATCATATCAAACCATATCATGATTTTCCAAACTAGTCGGGATTAGCGAACCGCACCGAAGTAATTATTTATTTTATTTCTCAATCCCAACCTATTCATCCCCCGGAGCAAAACTGGTAGTACTCCATATCTAACACCGCGGTGTTATCGGTAAAATTTTTGAGTAAAAAATGTGTGATCTTCCAATAGGAAGGGAGCACACACATATATATATATAAAAGAGAAGTAATACAAGATATCCAATACAGACCCAGAACGATAGTCTCACATAGTAATGTAGGGGAAAATAGATAGATGAGTTCCGGCAAGGCCACCACCCATCATACTTCATTATCGAATTCCGGCAAGGCCACCACCCGATAAGAAGTATATCTATTCCCATACATTTAACAAACTATGTGTATAACAAGAGGTGAAGTAAAACCCTAAAAAATACAAACACCCTTTCTCCACAATTACTAATATAACAATAACAAAGCATAGCTAAAGCGGTCAATCCAAATCAGCTACTCCAAAAAACTCCACAGTTACATCTACTACCTGTAATATGAAAAACTGAAGCAAAATTATCAGTAGCTTACACATATATATGATTATATGCCTAAATATATATATATATATATAAATATATATATATATATAGTCATCTAACCATATATATATGTATAAAAAGCAAGATATAAATAACAAACAATGCGAAAGGAAGATAACCACCAAAAACAGAAATCAGCATCCCAGACGAGGTCTATCACATCTAAAATAGCTATTAATACGAACGAATAAACTCAGGTTAGATCTTACTTTTAACAAAAAACGCCCAAATTGCATTTTACCAAATAGTTTATAGTGCGAATTGGACATCCATGATAAACAGAAATTTACTATGTTAATGATTAAATTATCCTTAGATACAGAGGTTGAATGGAAGATTCTCTGGTTTCTCTCAACCCAAATGTACCAACTAATGAATAATACTAAAGAATCCAATATGTATTTCTTACTGGAATTGTATCTAAATCTATAACAATTCCAATAGTCAATACAATTACTAAGGGAATTAAAACTATCAAAAGTAAAAATCCTAATAATCATATTAAAAATAGAAAAGGTAAAGTAGCAGGAAAAAAATAAATGATCTACGTCCTCCTCCCCTAAATTACAAAAACAACATTTTATATCAAATATAACATTTTTCCTTTTTAGCAACTCAATCGTATTAAGCTTCTTGTGGACGATCAACCACATTAAAAACTTTGATTTAGGAGTAGAATTTGTCCTCCATAGGAATTTAAAGGGGTACAATGATATGCCAGAGAAATTAATAAATCTATACATAGAATTAACTGTGTAAACTAAACTCTTATCCATGCCCCAGCTAATAGAATCACTATTTATGTCCACATGGTACAGGGCTAATTTGGCTTTAAGTAAGGCCAATTGTCTTAATACATCTTCCTCCAAAATATTATCAAAGGAGAATTCCCATGGAGGATCTAATTCAGCTACATAAACATCCTTAACTAAAGCATTCTTAAATCTACTAATATTAAAGAGCTTACTGAATTCAATTTTCAGTGGCACTCTTGATAACCAAGCATCATGCCAAAAATAAGTAAGGTTTCCTGAATGAACTAACACTTTGCATCCTATATTAAAAAATTCAAAGCAATTCAAAACGGATTTCCAAAAATGAGATAATCTATTATCCCAACTACCACCATTACTAATAAAAAACTCTCCTCTTGAATAATAAGATTTGGAAACAATAGACTTCCAAGAAGACTTCACTTCTGGACATCTATATTTCCATAACCATTTAGCAAGTAAAGCAGAGTTAAAATTATGTAGATTTATGATTCCCAAACCCCCCTCTATCTTGGACTTACAACACATTTCCCAGTTAACCAGACATTTAAAACTACTACAACTAGAATCCCCATTCCAGAGAAAATTACGTCTAATCCTATCAATTTTCTCAATGACCCACTTGGGAAATCGATGAACAGCCATCCAATAAGAGGGAATAGCTGATAGAACCGAGTTAACTAGAACTAATCTACCTGCTCTAGATAGGAATCTATTATTCCAATTAGATAGTCTATTACTAATTTTATCAATGATGCCTACCCAGTCTTCCTTTTTAAGCTTTGATGGTCTAATCTTAAAACCTAAATAATCAAAAGGAAATTTCATAATCGAACAATTCAAAGTGCTAGCCACTAAAGTCTCAACATTGTTAAAATCATTAATGACCATCACTGCACTCTTATCAAAATTGATTCTTAAACCAGATAACATCTCAAAACAGTAAAGTATAAATTTAAGGGCAATAATATGCCTCGGCAGATGAGAAGAAAATAACAAAGTATCATCCGCAAATTGGAGAATAGATAATTCGTTGTTAAATTCCTCATTCCCAACACTACCTAGAATACCTAATCTCCCGGCTCTCTTAATAATTTTTGAGAAGACATCAACTGCTAAATTAAATAGAAAAGGCGATAAAGGGTCGCCTTGTCTAAGTCCTCTCTTGGATTGTATCTTCTTACCCATTACCCCATTAACGACAATGTTGGAACAACCAGATCTAAGTAACAACATGATCCGGTTAGTCCATCTAACACTAAAGCCCCTAGCAAGACATAATTCACATACAAAGTCCCAATCTATTGAATCGAATGCCTTCTCGAAGTCCAGCTTCAAGATGGCACATGTTATATTGTTCTTACAACAGACGTTAATATATTCCTGTACCGCTGCTACACCATCTACTATATTCCTACCTTTAATAAAAGCTGTTTGAGAGTCATCAATAAGGTCATTCATCTTGCTACTCAACCTATTCGCTAAAACTTTAGATATGATTTTGACAGAAACATTAATAAGAGAGATAGGTCTAAAATCCTTAAGGGTAATTGCCCCCTCTCTCTTATGAATAAGTATGACATTTGCAAAGTTAAAACTACCTAAACGCAAATCACCACTATAAAATTCGTTAAATAATTCAATAATGTCGAACTTCAAAACTTCCCAAAATTGTTTATAAAAATTAACAGAGAAACCGTCGGGACCAGGAGCTTTGTCACTAGGCATATCGCTAATTGCCTTCCAAATCTCCTGTTCAGAAAACGGTTTATCCAAATCTACAAGACTTACCCTAGTATCGGAAGGATATAAGTCATTCCATCTAACATTAGTTCTTCTCCTAATCTTAGAACCAAAAATCTGATTGTAATATATAGTGAAAGCATCATTTAGATCCTTCTGTAAAGACAATTCTACTTCATTTACAATAATCGGGCTAATCATATTATCACGTCTCCTTTTATTTGCTATACTATGAAAAAATTTAGTGTTATTGTCCCCTTCCTTAATCCACTGTATGCGAGATCGTTGTCTCCACATGACTTCTTCTTTTTCTAATATCAATTTGAGATCTTGTTTAAGAATACAGTATTTATCCTTTTCAGCTAAATTAAGAATCCTTGACTCACTAATTTTATCCAAATCCAACAAAGCACACATAATCTTATTCTTCTTGATTCTCACATTACCAAATACAAATTTATTCCAACGCTTTAAAAAGAATCTCAATTTTCCTAACTTAGCAACAAAAATCTTAGCACTATTTCCTCTGTATAAATTATTAAAATAGAATAAGGATTTCCATTTAACCGAAACTAGATTTATGAAACTAGAGTCAAGTAACCACATCTTCTCAAATTTAAAACTGTTACTAATAGTTAAGTTCGATTCACAAGTAAGAATGATTGGACAATGATCCGAGTGTATAAAAGGTAGTCCCTTGACTCTACAAATCGAGAATTTATCTTCTACCTCAGAATTAATAAAAAATCGGTCTAATAATGCAAAAGAAGGGATATCACGAGCATTCGACCAAGTGAATAATCTATTATCCATGTGAATCTCTATCAAATTATTATCTAAAATAAAATCGTTGAATTCCTCCATATCGGAGAAATCACCTTCTCGGGGTGATCTCTCCCCTAGAAATCTTGTAACATTAAAATCCCCCCTACAATCCAGAGGTTGGGGGAGCGATTCCTGAAATTAGAGACTTCATCCCACAAAATTCTCCTCTCCATCTTGGTATGAGGTCCATACACATTGGATATACACAAGACAGAATCATCGGATTGGGAAGCTAAAATAACGTTTAAAGAATGTGTCTTTATAAACTCCTGCACTAGTCTATATTGGTTTTCTTTCCAACCAATCATAAGACCACCAGCAGTACCATTTGCTGGTAAACACACCCAATTACGGAAAGTGGTCCCACCTAAACTAAGGTAAAATCTGAAGTCAGGACACTCAATTTTTGTCTCTTGTAATAAAATGATATCAATGTGGTTCTCCCTAAAAAAAGATCTAACTTTGGCACGTTTTTTAGGTTCATTTAAACCTCTAATGTTCCAACTAAGTATTCTCATCTACCCAAAGAAGAAACACGCTCTAGTTCCCTACTCCTAATGTACTCAGCATCAACCTCAATGTCAGAAAAAATAAAAGCAGTATCATTCGCTAGCACAAACAACTGACTCGTCGTAAGATTACCTAAAGCATAAGGAGTATAGTCACTACCAAAAGACTGAGAAATACCTGAGCCCAAATCCAAACCGCTACCACTAGCATTCGGATTTGGGAACTTACCACGAGAAGAGGAGGCCCCGTAGCGAATTCTCGCGCTTCGCCGAATCAGCCCTGAACTGGGTACAAAAACCCTACGTCGCCTTCTTCTTTGCGCCGAGATGGTAACATCCATATTCTGGGGAGAAGAAACATCACTGGACCCTCTCCATACAATACTATCATCACTGCCAGGAACATCAACAGAAATATTCTCTACTCTTTCATCAACATACACCATAGGGAATATACTATAGCACTGCCTCAATGATACAGAAAAAAGTATACTATCCATATTGCTGATCAAAACCGACCCCACATTTCTTTCCCAATATACCAATATACCAGACCGAAAAACAGAATTGTCAACATCAACCATGAAAGCCTGACCACCCCTCACTCCACATCTATCCAACCATTGTTCAGTCTCGCAAGGCTGTACATCATCTCCCACTTTAGTTGAGCAGTTCATATCTGCTCGAATTACAATCGTCCTATCCTTAAATGGCGGAGAGCAACAGGTGAGACTGTTATAACAGTTAGGTCTGTTAGCTTTTCTAGATACTTTAACTCTCCCTACTCTGTACCCTTTTTTCTTCAATAAAGAACATTTTCTATCATTCACACAAAACGTTTCAATATCCTTCTCAGTCAATGTATCATCTTCTGTTAACGTCTGATGATAGTTCTCATTTTCCACATAATTTTCTAACACTTCAAAGCAATTTTCTAGTAAAATGTCCTCTACAACTCTCCACCCCTTCCCCTTCTCGAATACCGAACTGAAAGGTAATACCGCCTCCTGAGCTATATCCAAAAAACCATTCATGTCGATTAAATCCTCACCAGTCATCAAAACAGAAGGCCTTAACTCCTTTCTATTCAACCATGCATAACAGCGTGCGTTTTCAACAATTCCCATACAGTACAGTACCTCAGGATCTGAAAGCAAAGGATCTTCCCGTGACATGTCCCCACAAAACCTTATATCAACCAACAGAAATTCATCATTAGAGCTTTTAAATTGCTCAGCCAATCTTTCCTTCCCCTGAGATTTATCAGACGATGACTTTCCAGCCATTTGAGATGTGTGACCCATAGGGATAACAGGACTGCTCCTAACTGTTTGGAGCTGAATATCCACCTTCTCACAATTGACTGCCGTATTAATAAAATCAAAATGAACTAAAATACCGTCCAACAGTTGTAAGGCTGATCTATTGATCCTGCCACTCAAATCACAGTACATTCTCTTCAGTTTCGTAAGACTCAAGCTGAAGGAGAATGCATGTTCTTTTCTAGACAACGGCTTCGGAAGCGGAGGGAAAACATTGTGACTGTCAACGCACTTTCTCCATAAAATTCCATCAACCATCCCCTCTAAATTCCATCCCATCATCAACATCAAATACGCCCCGCTGCTCAAGTCATTTGAGAAATCCTTTTTATATAAGTCCGCGAGATCAATCAGTAACCGACATATCCTCAAACAGTTGAAGCGCAATATCTCACCCACTGGTTTACCCACGAAATTCAATGAACAGCCAACCTTGCGATGGCCTATTCCACCACAATTAAAACACCGTATTCCGTTTCTGCACTCCTTTGCTAAATGCGTGAAATCCCCACATCGATAACATGCTCGACCTCCTACGTTTTTCCTGTAATATCCCTTCTTCGACATCAAATTCCATATGGGCATTTTAAACAGAGGTTGATGAACCACGTCTGCATAAGATCTGTAAAAACTGGAACTATTCTGATTTGAAATAATACCATGAGACGTATCACACTGTCGAAAAGTCAAGTTCAATCTACCATACTTCATATTAGTCCTTTCAGTAAGTAATTTTGGAGCTGTTTCCTTGCAAATGCTATTAATGCCGTGAAAGATTCTTCTGGATTCACCCCCGAAAATAAGCACATCTCCCGATTCAAGCACTATTTCCTTAACAGATTCGTTTACACTTTCTTCCTTATAGACAAATACCGCTGAATCCCCTAATGAGAAGGATACTACAGGAAGGCCAGCCAATAAACTTTCAGAACTTTCATCCTTATCTTGATGAATTCCCAGTTTTCCATCCATATCATAATAGTTCACGATACAAACATCAGGAGAGATTGGAGGAAGATCATCGATCTTACCCCCATTTTCTAATATTGCTTTATGCGCTGCATCCATTGATTTCCAGACCATCGATTTAAACTCAAAAGGTATGTCTGGAGGTATAACACCGTCAACCGACCGTCTTTCTTCATATTGCTTCGTCTGTAAGTTCCAAGATTTTCCCAAGCACATCATAAAAAGCCTCAAAAACGCACCATTTTTATAGCTGGGTCTAAGGAAACCACCCTCCCCAATACCCAATTCTAGACAAGTATTTACTATCTGAATCTGATCATTAATGTGAATGAAGTTCTTTAAAAGTATCATACCAGAATTCAGTACTTGATGCCTATCCCCTTTGGTCTTTGGGAACAAAATTCTTCGCCAATCATTACCTTTATCTCTCCAATCAACTTTCGCAAGAAAATCACTTAAGAAAACTCCTCTGGTATAATCAGGGCAAGAACCTTTTCTATGACCCCATCTTCCACAATTGGAACATCTGATTTGATTCCCACAATTCCTCGCAATATGATTTTTGCTTCCGCAACAGAAACAGCCATCGGAAAACGATTGGGATCTTGATTGAGAAAGGAACGGCATGACTATTTATATATTCAACACATGAACTTTCTTTTATAATATTCATTATTTTCCCAATTGGAATGAGGCCCAATCAATTACCATATAACGTTAATTATATGGGTTCCAAACAACACAAGTATATAATAGCAACGATAAACAATCAACCATCATCCAAAGTGCACCGCACAACTGCATAAGCATCAAATATAAATAATTAACGCTTACACAGCCTGTCGACCGACCGATCGACATACAATTAAATAATTGGGATTAGTGTACGCCAAATATCATCCCAACACCCGTGTGGGGTTTCAAATCAACAAACACAGATTTTTATTTGTGCAGTTGGGCGATGTGTAAAATTTATCATCCCAATCAATATCAGTCAAATCAGTGTATATAAACAAATCGGCCGATTTGTTTATAAATATTCATTTATTCACATTCACATTAAAAATTATATTTTCAAAGATAATTAATTTATTTCAACCATCTACAATTTATTATCGATTTCACATCAACATCACAAACAAATTTCACAACACATCAAACAAACGTACAAGCCGTCCATGGTCTGTGGACGACGGGTGTCGGGTACTGCTAAGCACCGACTGCATCCTAGTATATATATATATATAACTAGAAAAAGAAATTTAGAGTGAGAAGTTCTCACCAACTAGCTAATCCAAACACCTCGACTCTTCTTATGTAGAAGTCATCGCTGTTCTCGCTTTTTGCCACTTTTGTTGCCCGTAGCCACTACATATATAAAAATCACATTTTTATATTGTTGCTATGTATATAAAAAATCATATTTTTACACCGCTACTATATAGATAAAAATTCTATTTTTACACCACTACTATATAGATAAAAATTCTATTTTTATAACTGTGTTCATATAATAAAGATTATATTTTTATCACGCTATCCTCTATATAAAAATTATATTTTTATATCGCTCTTTATCCAATAAAGATTATATTTTTATACCGCTTCTTCCTATATAAAAATTATATTTTTATATCCACTTCTAATATAAAGATCGAATTTTTATATCATCGCTATAAAAATCACATTTTTATTTCAACATATATAAAATAAAAATCAGATTTTTATTTCGCTATATCTATAAAGATTATATTTTTATACTCTACATCATATAAAAACTATATTTTTATCTCTTCTACATAATAAAAATCGATTTTTTTATACTTCTATAATATAAAAATTATATTTTTAACCTTTCTATAATATAAAAATTATATTTTTAATCCTCTACCTAAATAAAAATCATATTTTTATGAAGCCATTCACACGATAAAAATCAAATCTGTGTAAACAAATAAAAATCAAACCCCCCTTTTTTATCAGTTCTTTCTTTCAAAATAAAAATCGTATTTTATTTCTTACAAAAAAATCATATTTTTCTACACTAAAACACATAGGAAAAATCATATTTTTCTACACTAATAAATAATTAAAACTTACTTTGCTCGTCGGAAGAAAGGATGGCGGGTTTTACGGTCGGATTTGGTGGAGGAGGGCGGTGGAGCTGCTGTCAGCTTCGTCGGTTGCTGGAGGACTGGGCGCGGCCTTGGTCAGGCGAGGAGGAGGTGGTCTGGCTCGCGGTTGCGGACGTCAGAGGGGGGGGCAGTTCACCGGCGAGTGGAGCTTTGGGCGGAGGTGCGTCAGCTAGGGTTGGATGGGGGGGCTCGAGATGTCTGCTAATCGGTGGGGGGGGGGGAATCAATAGAGAAGGAGAACGGAGGTTGAAGAGGAGGAGAAGGGGGCGGCGAAGGCTGGGCTCCCCTTGGCGGCGGTGGGCATCGACGATGGGGAGGCGCGGTTTCTCCCTAGATCGATTCGATCCATGTTTTTAATTTGTTTTCTTCTGATAAGAGAGGGGGGAGGATGAGGTGTTTTATATATATAAAATATTATATATTATTATTATTTTCAATTCAAGTTGACTTTTCATACGATCTCCAACCAACACCCAACGACTATCGTCCATAGCTAATTACCCCCATTCCAAACACAATGGAATATGTATCGTAGGCTGGTTTGATCGTTTCGACCAGTTTTCATCGAAATCAAAGTATAACTCTATATATTGAATTTGTCCGCACATTTCAATTTACCAGGGTCACATATTAACTCGAAAAATTCTAGAAAAATATTTTCTAGCTTCGTATTGCCGATACGGTCCTATCAAAACTAATTTCGTCGAATTCTGAGACCGTTTGAAAAATGGCCATTTTCCAGTCGATTAAAATCAACTGAAACTGGTCAAACACGTTTTCCTTTGCCACGCTCACCTATTGATTCGAAAAATTATGAAAATTGAAATCGAACAATAATTTGACATCATGGATCCAACAAAAGTGGATTCGTCGAAATCCGAGGTTGTTTGCAAAATTCCCATTTTTAAGGGCTTGAATTCCATAGCGACTATTCTGAATTTTCAACTGGGCATAACTTTTTATCCCCGCTATGAAATTTTGATTTTTCGGATTTGTTGGAAAGATATAATCAAATAGATTCAATTATTTTTGGTTTCACTAAAATCCGGTTTATTTTGCACCCGGTACATTCATTTGAAGTTTGAAATCGAATTATCGAACTACCGCGCCATTTTCAATTCCTTTTATAATTATAAATAATTATTTATATTCTAGCGACGACGTATATAAATATATACGTTCGATTCTATTCAAAATAAATTTCTCATCGATATTATTTAAAATAATTTATTTTAAATGTTCAAAATTCATTAAAATTGCCAAAATAAATTTTTTAAATTGGCTCGCATTTTCCAGGTTGTTGCAGAGTGGGTTCGGCCGAGACGATGTAAGGAAGAAGAAGGCTAATTATTTTATATTATTTTATTTATTAAATATTTAATTTATCCAATGTTTAAAATTGAATGTCTTTTTACTGCGATATCAGAATTTGTAACAACCTAAATTTTTATAGTATTTTAATTAATGGTTTAATTCAAAATTTTGATTTATTTATTTTAATTATTTTCATTTTATGGAAATAATTTTTATTTTGATTATTTAAAACTAAATTTGTTTGGATTTTTTTAAAACAAATGAAATCGTTTTATATAAATATAACTTAATAATACAAATCAATAATTGCTAAGTTAGAATCTTATTTATTGGAAACTTTAATTGAGATATTTATTTGAATTTGAAATTTATTCTTGAAATTTTATTAAATATTGAAAGCTCGTATAAGTATACAATATGTTTCCAATGTTAAATTTTATCTTTGATTTGATTACAAATTATTCCTCTTTTATATCTTTCATGCGCATTGATTATTGTTGATTCAAACATTGCAAAAATTTAATTGTCATATTCTTTTTCCTTTGATATCGTCAATTATTGATTGCAAACTTTTTGTTAATTATATATTTCCAAAACAGTCTTGTGCATTTTGAATTTCGAAACGTTTAATTGTCTATTTATTTATTGCCAAACCATCCGTCCTCTGAATAAAAATATGTATTTTCTTTTAATTACAAGCATTGATTACCTTTTTAATGCTCAACGTCCATTCCTTAGTATTAATGTTTTCTTTATACGTTCGTTGTTTCAAAATTTAAACCGTTCATTCCTTAATGTTATAATCCATTTGTTTTTTTTTTGTAAACACTAATTACATATTAAGGTTCAACGTACATTTATTAGTATTATTTCTTTACATATATGTTCACGTTTTCAAAATTTAAATCGTCCAGTTTTAATTGCCTAAAATTTTGCACGTTAATTTTCAAAGCTTCGTTCATTTCCGAAACATATGTTATATTCCCATCATTAGTTATAAAATTGGGAAATAAAACAATACACTGCTCTCCTTTAACCAAAAAGTCTTCTACTAGTTTTCTCCATCTTCTTTACGCCATTCCTCTTCCCCTTTTATTTTTTTCTTTCTTCTTCGTGAAACCAGAAGAGCGAGCTTCTCACCTCCCTTCCATCGCAACTCTTTGTTCCCTCAACCCCGCTTCCATCCCTCCAGTCCATTGACGCCACTAGAACCGCACCCTGCCTTACCCCAACCCGCGCCTTCACCTCCAGCCATCACCACCGCCTTCAGCTATATCCGACCCTTCCAAACTGCCGCACCCAACAGCCAAGCTCCGCCTTCCCTTCGCCGACCAGCTAGCCAACACCTGCTCCGATCTGAAGCCCATCCGAAGACCAGAGCCTTTCCCCTTGCCAGCCTTGTCGGCCCTTCCCTGAATCCGAGAACATTTACTCACCTCCATCCCTGAACAGGCCATTCTCTTTGCTGTTACCCTAACCGTTAGTCTCATTTCTTCCTATGTGTGCGTAAGTTTTCCTTATTTTGAGGTGCATGAGTTTGCGAGTGATTATGTATTTATGTGTGTGTGTGTGTGTGTGTGTGATGGCATGAGAGTTTTGTATGGTGTGCGTGAGAGAGCCTTGCATGTGATGTGTGTGGTTTGTGTTTAGTTTATGTCGTGCGTTATATGTAAGTTACTTTTGAATTTATTTACTTGAAAAAAATGTATGTGTACATATATTTTGTTTAAATATTTATATATGGATATATATACTTATATAATTGTTTTGGTGTGTGCGTGATCAGTGTGTGTGTAAGTTTTGGGTGTGTGAGTTTGGTGTTTCCATGTATGGGTGGGTATAATGGTTTATCGTTTTATATATTAGTTAAGTGTAGTGGAGATATTCAGCAACCCATACTTCATAGCTTTCAAATAACTCGATGATTTATATTTATTTTATGTAACAGTGGGACATAATCAAGCATTCTCATGTTATTGTTTCTTTGAAGTGTTAGAGATGTTAGGCAATTAAGCATGACGAACATATGGTAGATGGAATTTGAAGTTGTGAACTATAAGGAATATTTTAACATATATCATACTTAGTGGTAATTTTAATTGAAAAATGGGAGTATCTTTACTTTAAATATATATTTTGGTGTACATGCATGTGTGTTGATTTTTAAATAAATAAATAAATATATTTTCAGTGTGTGGGTGTATATATATATATATATGAATATAAATATATATATATATATATATATTTGTTTGAAATTTTATTTTATTATTAATATGTATGTATATATATTTTTAACGATTGTCTATATATAATATATAGTTTGCGAAGGTATATATATATTTAATTGATTTTGTGTATTGTTTTGTGTGTGTGGCGTAGTGTATTGTGAATGTGCATTCCTGTTTATAGGCATGTGTGGGTTCTGTGTAGTGTTTTTATTTTTCTAGTGTGTGGTGCGTGAGTCATACTGTATGTATGTAGTTATTGTAGTGAGCGTGTATTTTATAATACTGTGTGTAACTGCATTTGTATTTGTGTGTATTTAATAAAATTTATATTTTATAACAATAAATGTATTGTTTTGAGTCTATTTGTTTTGAAGGAAAATTTATATGTATGTATATATGTTATATATAATCTATAATATACAAGCTTTGGGAGTGTTTTCATGCGTGTGAAATGGTGTGGGTACAACATTGTGTGTGCGTATATTTGTGTTAAGTTTGTTTTGAACATTTATTTGTTTAAAAAAAAATGTGTATGTATATTTCTTTAAATGTTTATATATGCATACAATGGTTTTTATGTATTTTGCGTGTGGGTTTGCATTGTATATTTATTTTATATATAAAGATTTTGGTATGTTACACAATATATAAATTTATAAAATATCTTGGTATGTATTGAACTTGAACTATATATATATGTTATGGTTTTACCATCCGTGTATGTATATATATAAATATATATATAATATTTGTAAAAGTAAATGTTGTGTTTATATTTTAAGTCGGTTTGGTGTTGAGCTTAAAGACCGTTCTGAAACCCAGTAGCCTTACCGATCCTTTGAGACATTCCCTATCCTCCTCTTATGAAAAAAATATAATGAGTAAGCATCGAGCTGAAATTATTCTGAATCGTGCATGGAAGTCGTTGTTTCAATTCTGCATAAATTCATCTATTGTCTTTAATCTGCGCCACGAAAGGTGAGTTTATCTCACACCTGACTCACATTACTTCATAGAAGTTAGATCAACTAAATAAACTGTTATGAAATGTATAGGATTGTCAGTAGAAAGTGTTTGTTTAAAATATGCACTTTCATATGTGACACGATATTTATATGACATTTATGTACACTGATTATATATGACTATGATGTGATTGACTATATATGATGGTTTGTTATGTTGTATATACCCCTACTTTAGGAAAATCACTAAGGGTTGAAATGATACATACCCGAACAGACATTAGATTAGGGAAAAATCGTTATGGGTTGAAATGATAGACCTGAACGATTTTTAATGAATTTGGGATTGCGGGTTGAAATGATAAACCCGTAGAAATTTTATAAATTGCGGGTTGAAATGATAAATATCCGTATCACTTGACCATAGGGTAGAAAACTATATACGGACACCGTTGGTCATGTTTTCGAATTAAAATGATTTGGAAAGTTTGATTGTAATAATATTAATTTAAGATCTTATATTTTATATTTATATTTTAAAGGTTTATACTTAAATTTTGTAAATTCTAAATTATATGTTTTAAAATGATTTTATGAGTAAAAAGTATTTAAATGCTTATTTAAGGTTTTACTTATAATTTATTTATTTTAAACCGTATAATTTAATCATATATGTACTTTTAACTTTAAATTAATATATTATAATAAATTATTCTTTTAAAACCTATTTATGAATTAATTTGAACCTATATATGTTTATAAAGTTATTTCCTATATAAATTTATAGCTTATAAACAATATTTTCAACGCTTATTTTATATATATTTTATAAACTTTAATAATAAACTCAAAAGGCGGATAAGTTTTGATTTTGCGATTTAAATCCGAGGTTTAAAGAATTAAATTTATATAATGATACTTGATTCAATGAATTTGATTTTAAATCAACTAAATGCGAATTTTGAATTGACTTAAATATTGAATTGTATAGGAAATGAACATGAACTACGTAATTAATTGGAATTTGAATTTATATTTGAATTCGATTATAAATTGACTGAGTATGAATTGAAATAATTTTATATAAGGAATTGATTCATAAACTGTTTGGTTTGAATTAAAGAAATTTCTTAAATCAATTTATTTCAACATATGATTATATTAAAATGGCCACGGTGTGAAAAATGTAAACGTTTGGTTGTTAAAGAGACCGGGATCGGATATTGTCATACTCTCTGCCAATACCGAAAAACCACTTTAACAACTGTGTACGCGGTGGAGTTCCAGAATGAAGTAGGATGGTTTGGTGGCGATTACTGGATTGAAGAAAGAGAACGTTGATGGATAGCCTTGACCTTCGGGTCATAATTAAAATGACTAAAACAGGTGCTATACCGTGATTAAGTGAGGTCGCACCTCCATCGGACACACTTCTTCGAACCATATCTATTACTTTGTGATTTGATTGGTGGCCACCCTTGATTATGGGAGTGTTGTTCGAGGTGGGCGGTAGTTGCGGCTATGCGTTACCACCGGTCCGGGCGTGCATCGGTAGAATCCTACCGTGGGTATTCCTCGTGTGCCTTGTCATATTATCCTGATCGAGCCCCCTACGATTTTGATTTAGCATTGTCGTATCACGGCGCATCCCTATCCGCCGACGTACTGGTGTGTTATATGCAAACTGTACGATAACGGTATAAACGGTGTAAGGGTAATAATGGTAATCCCGCTTACACTATTTTCAATAGTATATTTAAACATAGACACTATTATAATAGCGTATTATATTATATGATATTAGTTTAACGGATCCTTAGAGGATGATGATCCCAAACATCCTCTAAGTTACTGATGCATTTCATTTAATATTTCATTTAAGTTGGTTTACTTCCATGAGAATGTTAGTCCTGATCCGAGTTGTTTTGTTTTGCATTATTGCTCGGGTCAGATCGAGTATTGCAGTGTTGAGATTTCACCTTTTAAAGCTGGGGACGGTTGAAGATATCACCTCTACCTGTTGATTCTGGCTATTTCTTCTATGTATTAGAAATTCGTGTATTTAGACTTCCGCTGTATTAAATTTTGTAACTCTGATATTATGTATAAGTTTTGAATTTTTTTTTAGTAGCTTCATGAACTACTATTGTATAATTTATTTATTCCGCTGCGAGATATTCTGTTTTTCTGTGTTTATGATTCTGTGATTTATTTTATTTACCTCAGAAGCTAATAACATTCTGTCATTTCGAACGGTTCAAGTTGGTTTAATTACCAGGTTGAAGTGGACGAAAGACGGTATGTTACATTTGGTATCAGAGCTTTGGTTTATCAAAGCTTTAGCCTATGAGGTAAAAGCTCATTAGAGATAGGGTAGTGATACCATAGAATGAGTGGAATCAGTCGCTGAATCTTCCTTGCGAGAGAGCGTATTTTTAAAGTATAAATGGTTTTTAAAATGGTTTTAAACTAATATTTTCAAATATAAATTTTTTTATATATTTTTAAATTCTTTTCCTGAGATTTCCTGTCCATTGAGTCTATCTTCCTTCGTAGATCCTCTTTGATTAGGTTCTTTCGTTCGTTCAGCTTTTACCTCGAATTCTATAACTTATCCTTGTCTATAACGAGGTAAGAATTAGAAGAAGAGTATTCTTATTTAATATTGATATATATATATTCGTAAATAATATTATGTTACGGTAATACCAATATTTTGAAAGGATTTGATGTTTATACTTTAAGAATTTATATTTTATAAACTATACATTTTGAATAAGAGGTAAAGATGTAGATTTTGTAAGAAAATGATATTATCTTAGTTGAAATCTATAATAATATAATTCCTCCGGTTCATAATATAAGATGTTTTAGGTTGTTTCATTTGTTTCAAAATATAAGATGTTTAATCTTGTTATCCCTATTTATCCTTGATCTATAATAAATGTTAATTGTCTTTTATGCATAAAAGTAGGTGTGATAACTAGACTACACATAAAAAGAGAACTTAACTTATGGGACCTACATATTTAAGTATGGACTAAAGTGTCAATAATTTTTTTTTCTTTATTGCCGTGTAAATTCCTAAAACATCTTATATTATGAACTGGAGGGAGTAGTTTATAAAGTTATGCATATATCGGAATTTATAAAATTAAATGGATTATAAAGATTTTAATTTGTGATATATATATAGGTATGAATATAAATATGAACCTTTGGTTTGAATATATTAATTATTTAATTACTATTTCCCTACTTCGTTCCTTTTCGGGGACGAAAAGGTTTGAGTAGGGGAGATTGTAACAACCTAAATTTTTATAGTATTTTAATTAATGGTTTAATTCAAAATTTTGATTTATTTATTTTAATTATTTTCATTTTATGGAAATAATTTTTATTTTGATTATTTAAAACTAAATTTGTTTGGATTTTTTTAAAACAAATGAAATCGTTTTATATAAATATAACTTAATAATACAAATCAATAATTGCTAAGTTAGAATCTTATTTATTGGAAACTTTAATTGAGATATTTATTTGAATTTGAAATTTATTCTTGAAATTTTATTAAATATTGAAAGCTCGTATAAGTATACAATATGTTTCCAATGTTAAATTTTATCTTTGATTTGATTACAAATTATTCCTCTTTTATATCTTCCATGCGCATTGATTATTGTTGATTCAAACATTGCAAAAATTTAATTGTCATATTCTTTTTCCTTTGATATCGTCAATTATTGATTGCAAACTTTTTGTTAATTATATATTTCCAAAACAGTCTTGTGCATTTTGAATTTCGAAACGTTTGATTGTCTATTTATTTATTGCCAAACCATCCGTCCTCTGAATAAAAATATGTATTTTCTTTTAATTACAAGCATTGATTACCTTTTTAATGCTCAACGTCCGTTCCTTAGTATTAATGTTTTCTTTATACGTTCGTTATTTCAAAATTTAAATCGTTCATTCCTTAATGTTATAATCCATTTGTTTTTTTTTTTTTTTGTAAACACTAATTACATATTAAGGTTCAACGTACATTTATTAGTATTATTTCTTTACATATATGTTCACGTTTTCAAAATTTAAATCGTCCAGTTTTAATTGCCTAAAATTTTGCATGTTAATTTTCAAAGCTTCGTTCATTTCCGAAACATATGTTATATTCCCATCATTAGTTATAAAATTGGGAAATAAAACAATACACTGCTCTCCTTTAACCAAAAAGTCTTCTACTAGTTTTCTCCATCTTCTTTACGCCATTCCTCTACCCCTTTTATTTTTGTGTTTCTTCTTCGTGAAACCAGAAGACCGAGCTTCTCACCTCCCTTCCATCGCAACTCTTTGTTCCCTCAACCCCGCTTCCATCCCTCCAGTCCATTGACGCCACTAGAACCGCACCCTGCCTTACCCCAACCCGCGCCTTCACCTCCAGCCATCACCACCGCCTTCAGCTATATCCGACCCTTCCAAACTGCCGCACCCAACAGCCAAGCTCCGCCTTCCCTTCGCCGACCAGCTAGCCAACACCTGCTCCGATCTGAAGCCCATCCGAAGACCAGAGCCTTTCCCCTTGCCAGCCTTGTCGGCCCTTCCCTGAATCCGAGAACATTTACTCACCTCCATCCCTGAACCGGCCATTCTCTTTGCTGTTACCCTAACCGTTAGTTTCATTTCTTCCTATGTGTGCGTAAGTTTTCCTTATTTTGAGGTGCATGAGTTTGCGAGTGATTATGTATTTATGTGTGTGTGTGTGATGGCATGAGAGTTTTGTATGGTGTGCGTGAGAGAGCCTTGCATGTGATGTGTGTGGTTTGTGTTTAGTTTATGTCGTGCGTTATATGTAAGTTACTTTTGAATTTATTTACTTGAAAAAAATGTATGTGTACATGTATTTTGTTTAAATATTTATATATGGATATATATACTTATATAATTGTTTTGGTGTGTGCGTGATCAGTGTGTGTGTAAGTTTTGGGTGTGTGAGTTTGGTGTTTCCATGTATGGGTGGGTATGATGGTTTATCGTTTTATATATTAGTTAAGTGTAGTGGAGATATTCAGCAACCCATACTTCATAGCTTTCAAATAACTCGATGATTTATATTTATTTTATGTAACAGTGGGACATAATCAAGCATTCTCATGTTATTGTTTCTTTGAAGTGTTAGAGATGTTAGGCAATTAAGCATGACGAACATATGGTAGATGGAATTTGAAGTTGTGAACTATAAGGAATATTTTAACATATATCATACTTAGTGGTAATTTTCATTGAAAAATGGGAGTATCTTTACTTTAAATATATATTTTGGTGTACATGCATGTGTGTTGATTTTTAAATAAATAAATAAATATATTTTCAGTGTGTGGGTGTATATATATATATGAATATAAATATATATATATATTTGTTTGAAATTTTATTTTATTATTAATATGTATGTATATATATTTTTAACGATTGTCTATATATAATATATAGTTTGCGAAGGTATATATATATTTAATTGATTTTGTGTATTGTTTTGTGTGTGTGGCGTAGTGTATTGTGAATGTGCATTCCTGTTTATAGGCATGTGTGGGTTCTGTGTAGTGTTTTTATTTTTCTAGTGTGTGGTGCGTGAGTCATACTGTATGTATGTAGTTATTGTAGTGAGCGTGTATTTTATAATACTGTGTGTAACTGCATTTGCATTTGTGTGTATTTAATAAAATTTATATTTTATAACAATAAATGTATTGTTTTGAGTCTATTTGTTTTGAAGGAAAATTTATATGTATGTATATATGTTATATATAATCTATAATATACAAGCTTTGGGAGTGTTTTCATGCGTGTGAAATGGTGTGGGTACAACATTGTGTGCGCGTATATTTGTGTTAAGTTTGTTTTGAACATTTATTTGTTTAAAAAAAATGTGTATGTATATTTCTTTAAATGTTTATATATGCATACAATGGTTTTTATGTATTTTGCGTGTGGGTTTGCATTGTATATTTATTTTATATATAAAGATTTTGGTGTGTTACACAATATATAAATTTATAAAATATCTTGGTATGTATTGAACTTGAACTATTATATATATATGTTATGGTTTTACCATCCGTGTATGTATATATATAAATATATATATAATATTTGTAAAAGTAAATGTTGTGTTTATATTTTAAGTCGGTTTGGTGTTGAGCTTAAAGACCGTTCTGAAACCCAGTAGCCTTACCGATCCTTTGAGACATTCCCTATCCTCCTCTTATGAAAAAAATATAATGAGTAAGCATCGAGCTGAAATTATTCTGAATCGTGCATGGAAGTCGTTGTTTCAATTCTGCATAAATTCATCTATTGTCTTTAATCTGCGCCACGAAAGGTGAGTTTATCTCACACCTGACTCACATTACTTCATAGAAGTTAGATCAACTAAATAAACTGTTATGAAATGTATAGGATTGTCAGTAGAAATTGTTTGTTTAAAATATGCACTTTCATATGTGACACGATATTTATATGACATGTATGTACACTGATTATATATGACTATGATGTGATTGACTATATATGATGGTTTGTTATGTTGTATATACCCCTACTTTAGGAAAATCACTAAGGGTTGAAATGATACATACCCGAACAGACATTAGATTAGGGAAAAATCGTTATGGGTTGAAATGATAGACCTGAACGATTTTTAATGAATTTGGGATTGCGGGTTGAAATGATAAACCCGTAGAAATTTTATAAATTGCGGGTTGAAATGATAAATATCCGTATCACTTGACCATAGGGTAGAAAACTATATACGGACACCGTTGGTCATGTTTTCGAATTAAAATGATTTGGAAAGTTTGATTGTTATAATATTAATTTAAGATCTTATATTTTATATTTATATTTTAAAGGTTTATACTTAAATTTTGTAAATTCTAAATTATATGTTTTAAAATGATTTTATGAGTAAAAAGTATTTAAATGCTTATTTAAGGTTTTACTTATAATTTATTTATTTTAAACCGTATAATTTAATCATATATGTACTTTTAACTTTAAATTAATATATTATAATAAATTATTCTTTTAAAACCTATTTCTGAATTAATTTGAACCTATATATGTTTATAAAGTTATTTCCTATATAAATTTATAGCTTATAAACAATATTTTCAATGCTTATTTTATATATATTTTATAAACTTTAATAATAAACTCAAAAGGCGGATAAGTTTTGATTTTGCGATTTAAATCCGAGGTTTAAAGAATTAAATTTATATAATGATACTTGATTCAATGAATTTGATTTTAAATCAACTAAATGCGAATTTTGAATTGACTTAAATATTGAATTGTATAGGAAATGAACATGAACTACGTAATTAATTGGAATTTGAATTTATATTTGAATTCGATTATAAATTGACTGAGTATGAATTGAAATAATTTTATATAAGGAATTGATTCATAAACTGTTTGGTTTGAATTAAAGAAATTTCTTAAATCAATTTATTTCAACATATGATTATATTAAAATGGCCACGGTGTGAAAAATGTAAACGTTTGGTTGTTAAAGAGACCGGGATCGGATATTGTCATACTCTCTGCCAATACCGAAAAACCACTTTAACAACTGTGTACGCGGTGGAGTTCCAGAATGAAGTAGGATGGTTTGGTGGCGATTACTGGATTGAAGAAAGAGAACGTTGATGGATAGCCTTGACCTTCAGGTCATAATTAAAATGACTAAAACAAGTGCTATACCGTGATTAAGTGAGGTCGCACCTCCATCGGACACACTTCTTCGAACCATATCTATTACTTTGTGATTTGATTGGTGGCCACCCTTGATTATGGGAGTGTTGTTCGAGGTGGGCGGTAGTTGCGGCTATGCGTTACCATCGGTCCGGGCGTGCATCGGTAGAATCCTACCGTGGGTATTCCTCGTGTGCCTTGTCATATTATCCTGATCGAGCCCCCTACGATTTTGATTTAGCATTGTCGTATCACGGCGCATCCCTATCCGCCGACGTACTGGTGTGTTATATGCAGACTGTACGATAACGGTATAAACGGTGTAAGGGTAATAATGGTAATCCCGCTTACACTATTTTCAATAGTATATTTAAACATAGACACTATTATAATAGCGTATTATATTATATGATATTAGTTTAACGGATCCTTAGAGGATGATGATCCCAAACATCCTCTAAGTTACTGATGCATTTCATTTAATATTTCATTTAAGTTGGTTTACTTCCATGAGAATGTTAGTCCTGATCCGAGTTGTTTTGTTTTGCATTATTGCTCGGGTCAGATCGAGTATTGCAGTGTTGAGATTTCACCTTTTAAAGCTGGGGACGGTTGAAGATATCACCTCTACCTGTTGATTCTGGCTATTTCTTCTATGTATTAGAAATTCGTGTATTTAGACTTCCGCTGTATTAAATTTTGTAACTCTGATATTATGTATAAGTTTTGAATTTTTTTTTAGTAGCTTCATGAACTACTATTGTATAATTTATTTATTCCGCTGCGAGATATTCTGTTTTTCTGTGTTTATGATTCTGTGATTTATTTTATTTACCTCAGAAGCTAATAACATTCTGTCATTTCGAACGGTTCAAGTTGGTTTAATTACCAGGTTGAAGTGGACGAAAGACGGTATGTTACAGAATTCAACGAAACGACTTGCGTTGGACTCTCTTTCAGAGATCTTCGCAATGGCGCAGACTAGAGCTGAATCCGAGACAGTTGTATTTTCAGCCATATCAATGTGAGAACTCTAATTTTTATTATTTAAATTATTTTTAATTATTTTTCTCGTGTTAATAATAATAATTGTATTGTGTTGTTAAATCAAATCTGAAATGTTCTGTGATTGATGAATTGTTGATTGTTGCTTGTGTTATGTTTGTTGTTCATGATATGCTAGATCCGCGTTGAATTTAATATAATGTTGAATTTTATTTGCGATTAGAAAAATAAATCTAAATTTAGATTTAAATCATATTTTATTCGGATCTAGTTAGTTTAATTTATTTTAAAATATTAAAATGTTATTTTTATTATTCTGAGATGAACAATAGAATCTGATCGACAAATAACAACTTATTTTTATTTGTTTATATTACATTAGAAGTTGAAAGACAAATAAAAACTTTATTTTTGTTTATTGTTTACTTTGCAACAGAAAATGAACAATATATAAAACCTTATTTTTATTTGTTTACTTTGCAATAAGACTTGAACTACAATTACCATATTATTTTTATTTGTTTATTTACAATAGAATATGAACGACAAATAGAATATATTTATTTTTTCCATTTCGACAGAATTTGGCTAACAAATAAAATCCTATTTTTATTTGTTTACATTTAGAACACAATTTATGAATTATAGTAAAAATTCTTCTTTTTACTGTCACATTAAATGTAAGATGTTCTAGGATTAGAATAACAATAAGATACTAAATTTTATTGTTGATATTAAAGCATTTTTATAAAATAAAACTTTGTTTACATTATATTTATAAATCAAAGGTTATATTTGGAAACCACCTTTTTGTTTACATTTTTATGTAAATAAAAATTTATGTTTTAGAAATAACAATTTTGTTTACATTTTAAATGTAAATAAGAAATTATTTTCAGAAGTTAAATTTTTGTTTGCAATTATATTTTAAAATATAATTCATTCTTTTATTTGAATTCACTGATGCTAATAAACTTTAAAAACAAAATTTATTCTTTTATTTGCATTCACCAATGTAAATATATATATAGAAAATAGAAATTGTTCTTTATTTGCATTTTTCTAATGCAAATATATATTGAAACAAATTATTCTTTCATTCGTACTCTCCATTGCAAATACATATATTGAAAATAAAGTTTATTTCTTGATTTGTATTTATCAATACATATATGCATTGAAATTGAGGTTTATTCTTTTATTTGCATTTATCAATGCAAATATTCAATGAAACTAAGTCTATCTTTTTATCTACATTCACCAATACAAATATACACGTTTATATACATTTAATAGAATTTGTTAAAAGTATACTTTGAAAACAAAACTATTCTTTTATTTGCATTCACAAATGCAAATATACTTTGAAATAGAATATACTTTGAAATAAAATATATTTTGAAATATAATATGCTTTGAAGTGAAATAAACTTTAAAAATGAAATTTGTTCTTTTATTTGCATTAATTATTGAAAATAAACTTTACAAATGGAAATTGTATTTACTTTGCATTCACGAATGCAAATACCCATTGAAATTAAAATTGTTCTTTTATTTGCATTCACAAATGCAAATATATATATTGAAAATAAAGTTGTTCTTTATTTGTAATCACCAATTAAAATATACATTAAAAATAAAATTTGTTTCTTTAATTGCATTCCTTGTTACAAACAAACTAGTATTAAAAGGTACATTTATTTATTTGCTTTCCCTGTTGCAAATAAAACATTAAATAAAAGTTTCATTTTTGTTTGCAATCCTACTTGCAAACCAAACATCAAAATATGAGTTACATTTGTGAATTTTCAATTTTGATATGAATAAAACATCGTTTTAAAGTTGTATTTTTATTTGCATTCTTTAATGTAAACAAAACATGAATTGAAAGTTTCATTTTACTTTCAAAATAAAGAGTTACCCTTTTTATTCACAATTTTTTTAGATATCAATAAAGGATTTTAAAAATACATTTTAGTTATATTCTAAGTGTAGCAGAAATGGAGAAATAATGGTTCATTTTATTTTCATTTGAAGGACAATAGAAAAAATAGTTTTTAGAAGTGCATTCTTATTGCTATTCTATATGAAATGAAAAGAGCCAATTTGTCAAATGTCTTATATGAAATAAAATGAGTTCTTTGTCACTTCAAAAGAATGAATTGAAAATGTTTATTTAAGTTTTTGTAAAGAATGAATAACTAAACATTCATATTTTTATCATTAAAGTAAAATAGACAAAAACCCATGTTTTTGTCTAAATTAAATGAATGAAACAAAATATATCATTGGAATATTTTATTAGAATCGAAACACAAATTAATCACTATCGTAAATTTATATTAGTTAAAACCAATTATTCATTTTTGTTAATTTATATTAGTTAAAAACAATTATTTATTTTAGTCAATTTATACTAGTTAAACCAAAATATACATTTTGTCAAAAATATTCATTTTTGTCAAAATGAATTTGCTAAAGCAATTTATATATATATATATATATATATATATATATATATATATATATATATGTAATGTTTGGAAAATATGTACTTGTCAACGTAGGTTAGTTAAATCAAAATTATCCTTTTAGTCCCATTAGAATTGTCAAAACAATATAACCATCTTTGCTTGAGTTTAAACTAGCGGAATAGAAATTGTCAATAGAGACGAAGTTATTACTCTTATTCGTTCATTGTAATAGAATTATGTATAATGTAAAGGAGACATTTTCTTGTCATGATTATATATTATATATTACTGTAACGACCCACAAATCCGCAACTTCGGAGTTGACTATATACATCATACGTCCAACCCAAATATCACGAAAATACGAAACATTTTTTTTAGAAGAAAGAGATAGAAGAAGAACAGAAACAACAACACAGAATCTCACATCGCAGCGGAACAAAATATAATATATCATATCTTTGAAATACAAAATCTCAACTGTATAACATATACTCATCAGAGTACAACACTTACAACACAGCAGAACAAAACTCTATATAACTAACGCTGAAGCCTCCTGCTCCAAGCTCCTTTAGATAGATCTGTAAAATCCTGAACTACTCGACTGCCCGTACAAATTTAGGCACCTAAGAGTTTAGGTAGAACAAAACAAATAAACTCAGGGTCAGTCATGGGACTGGTATGAGTAAACAGTTTAAAAACAGTTTCAGAAAACTAAATGATATCTCATAAGACCACGCCGTATAACACGGAACGGGTTTTTCCCTTATGAGAATCCAAACACTTGATTTAACTTTCAAAATCCCTTTTGAAAGGAATGATAATCTTTATATCAAAACTCTTTTCATATTATAATAGTGTTTAAATCAAGTAAATACAATCTAGTGGAACGTTTGCATCTCACGTTCCACATATATATAAAATAAAAACCGCAAGCACGTATTTGGTAATGGATTTCCATCTATGACAAGGTATGGAGCCACCTTCCGCTGGTATATCTCTAGAGGAGAATACACCGAGTTCAACAAGAACATCTTGCAACTCAGCCACACATGACCAACCACTCATTTCGCTTCAGTGTATCGAATGTATATCACCAACGATTGGGATCAACAACCATTTCCCAAATGGGACAGCATCAATAATAGATTTTTAGAAGTTAATGAAACTCTAGATCAGGTGATTATACAGCCTAATAGGTGCGACCTACATAGCCATGCTGCCTGCCCGATTTCTGTCATTTACCGGTTGATGAGGCTTGAGGTTACGCTTCATCATCGCATCAGGTTCACTTCGAATGCCACATTGTCAAATCCATCGAAAATCACTAATTGACGTCTACAACAGTACATTACGTGTCAGCTAAAAGAAGTTTCCTCCTCCACTTCCACTCTTGGTAAAGTTGAGGAAATCAATGTACGTGACCTTTCTGGAAATACTCTGTCAGACATTCATCCATACAAGTCACCCAGGAACAGGATGAACTGAAGGCACTATTTCTATTAATAGAAAAAGTCCTTGCACTCTACTCCGTCTTCGATTATATTTATATAATCTGATTCGCACGCTACTGCCGATATGGAGTGGTTCTTCGGATAATAATCCAACCGGTCTCTCCATATTGACAGCGATGGTCAAAACTTCGATAGTCTGTTATTTAACTATCGAATAAAAACAAGTGTTTCGATAGTCGATGATTTAACTATCGAATAAAACAAGTGTTCATCCAAACATCCAACAATCACTGAGCCTTTAATTAATATTCCATTAATTAAATCTCTTCTCTATTTCTTATCAATATTTGTTAACCAAATATTTTCAATAACCATATTGGCCTTATACGTTATTTGGAAAAACATTTCCATATATCGCCTTCTTTTATTTTCTAAACTTTAGAAAATATCTTCTATTTATAATTGGGAAATATTCCAATTACTTATCTCTTCTCCGATCTCGTTTATTTCTATACTTAGGAAATATTTATTATTCTATTTCCCAGCTTACACTTATTTGGGTTAAAACGGATGTTGTGTAAAACATCGTTACGACAACCCAAATACTATATTCAACTAACTCTTATCTAACATTGATCTTCGAGCCTGAAATCTTACTGTTCATTTGTTAATAATGAAATCAATCAAGTTGGGGTATAATTACCTCTCAGACCTTGACTGAATAACATTTATAACGTCGAAACATATATGACTCCTTACTCGAATAATCAATACCATTCAACTAATTCTTCACTTTTAAACACGTATACACTTCTCTTTCTATTCTTACTATATTTTATTCTAGACTTCCTTTTTGATTATACTATTCTATTTCTAAGTTCGTTTTCTTATCGACTTCTATATATTTTGATACGTTGATTTCTAACTATCAAATTATCTTACAAATATTCTATCTCCTTAAATTCCCGGAAAAATTCGCCATAACCTCCTTTGTACCGGGAGCATCGGGAAAATCCCCAAACTGCCACACAGGCCTTCTCCAATCAAAAAAAGAAAAAGAAAAGCCAAGCGGCTAGCCGATACGGCGCATAAAAATCTCATATATGAATTAAATACGTACCTTTTTGTTGGGCACTCTATTTATATACCTTCTAACACTTTATTCCAAACCTGTCTCCTGTATTACTATACCTGTCCATTCTATTTTAACTATACTAATCGTTTTACTAAATTTGTTAATTTACTCCTTAGTCTATTTCACTTTCATATTTGAACATGACATGTTCAAATATATTTTAACTTGCATATTAACAAATTCTAATTATACTCATACTCTCGTTTCCTTATCGACTTCTTATTCAATTTGATTCTCTTTATTTAAACTTAATTTGAATTCTATTTCCAAATTCTATAGTTTAAAGTCCATTTGAATCCTATATTCAAATTCTGTAGTTTAAAGTCCATTTGAATCTTATATTCAAATTCTATAGTTTAAAGTCCATTTGAATCTTATATTCAAATTCTATAGTTTAAAGTCCATTTGAATCTTATATTCAAATTCTATAGTTTAAATTCCATTTGAATCTTATATTCAAATTCTATAGTTTAAAGTCCATTTGAATCTTATATTCAAATTCTATAGTTTAAAGTCCATTTGAATCTTATGCATTATTTATAAACAACGTTTATAACTTCAATTCAAATCCCACCTTTCCATTTATAAACAACGTTTATAAATTCAATTCAAATCCCATATTTTCATTTATAAACAAAGTTTATAAATTCGATTCAAATCCCATATTTTCATTTATAAACAAAGTTTATACATTCTATACTCGTTTTATATATCTTCAAAACAAGTAAATATTTCCTATAGTTCAATAAAAATTCAAATCCTATTTATAAAAATAGAATTAAATTTTTAAATCTCAAATACCCTTTCAGGGTATTTTATAAATCAATATCCCAAGCCCCAGTGATATTTAAACAATCAAATCAACCAAATTTCAATCATTTGATTTTTAACACATCATATATGAATATATATGAAATCAAACAAACAACAACAGATAATATATTTTTGAGGAATCCAGTTGGATTCCTCCAACCTGTTTTCCTGCATCCACAGCGTTAGCACATAAATAATACCCATCCTGCTTCGAGGCAGGATATCGCGGTATAGAAGGTCATCCACTAATCATAGCGTGGGGCGTATAGGGTAATCATCCGCTATGAAACTGCGGGAATCCGCTAATGATACTGCGGGAATTCAACCAATCATCAACCCAATATATATATATATATATACCCTAAATAACTAATATATATTTTAAAACAATCAGACATCATTCAAACAAACACAAACAATTATTTTTATCAACTAGAAATAATTCTAATTAATGGTTAGTGAGATTTACTCACCGAGATTTTTCCTTTTCTGATTATCTCGTTAAATTCAAATCTCACGGCTCTGAATCGCCTCGAATGAATTTTATTTGTACTTCTCAATTTAGTCCTCTCTTCCTTTTACAGTAATGTCTTCCCAAAAGAAATACATCAAAGTTGTAGCCTCCTTTAGTCCATGAAATGGCGCAACACCATCTTACCACTCGACTTCGTTTGCCTTAACCTACAGTAGCTTGCAACCTTGAATACCTCGAAGGCGGCAGCTTCTGCCTAACCTTAAATCACTACCGTGACCTCACTTCAAGCCCCAAATTCATGTGTGCCTCCTTCTGCTTAACCTCCTGACACACTTATCATTACTACGGTCGATCCTCGGCTTCAACAACCCCGAGCCCTAGGCATCGAACAAAACAGTTTGACCTAGAACTGTAATCGCACCCTACAAGCTCCTCCATCTGCGTCTTCCAGCTCCTCAAATTGGAAAGAAAATTTGGTGAAATCCCTAATTGCGAGCTCCTCCAGTCAGCGTCGAGTTCCAGTTGAACTCGCGGTTGATCATCTGAGTCGCAATCTGGATATGAGGAAAAGGAAAAGTGCTGCTTTGATTTTAGAATGGTTGGCCTTTCCTTTCATTCGATTTTCCTTGGTTTGCAGAAGGATTAAAAAGGAGGAAAAGTGTATGCGGTATTTATAAATGAAGGGTGCGGGTTTGGTTTGTTTTGCGTTAGAAAGAAGGACACGAGTTTGGTTTGATGGAAAGGGAGGAGCCACACAATATTTTATTTATTAAATTCGATTTTAACTAGATCCTTTAAATTAAATTGTCATGTTGATTTCAACTCCTTTTAAAACCGAACAACTGTCAATTCTAGGGTAATACCCCTATTCCGGACACATTAGGATAGGTCACGAAGTCCAATTCGATCATCTGTAGTTGATATAAATTTAAATTGATATAATTTAAATTTCAAACTATTTATTCTCCTCAATAATAAATAAATATTATTACCGTTAAAATTTCATATTAATTATTTGAACTGTTTTCAATTCAAATTAAAATTTGAATTCAACTAAATCCATTTTCGTATTCTGATAATTTAATATTTTTAATATTAAATTGAAATTGATTTTTAAATCGATAACTCAAATATAAAAATTCGCTTATATTACTAAACCAATATTTAAATTAAATATTAAATATTCAAAAATTACCCAAAAGGATCCGGGTCATTACAATCTTCCCCACTTAAAATAACTTCGTCCTCGAAATTGCTAAGGTAGAAAAAGTGCTACAAACCCATTTACTTCTCAGAACTTATTTATGTTGTACTCAACATTTCAAACTTCCTTACGTAACTCTCTTTCGAATAAATCCTTATTCGATAACTCCTCCCTACGAATAACTATATTCGATAATCTCTCTTTCGAATAACTAGATTCGAAAATCTTTCTTCGAATAAACTATATTCGATTTACTCTTATCAATTTACTCTATTAGCTCTTTTCACCTAACTCCTTCCGAATAAGCTATATTCGATAACTCTTTTCGAGTAAACTATATTCGATAACTCCTTTCGAATAAACTATATTCGATAACTCCTTTAATTCTATCCGAATAAACTAATATTCGATTTAACTCCACTCGATTGACTCTAGATCGCAGTGATCACAATGGTTACGCCAGATTCCCTCAGGAAACATCCGACCGCCCTAGGCTATCTGTAGCCCTGCGAATTACGCTAGCAGTCGTACGAAATGGCAACTTATCCTGAGTAACTATGGTTGACTAACTCTATCTCAATAACTATATTCAATCAACTTTAATTGAATAACTAAAATTCAATTAAATCCTAATTCGATTAACTATGTTCAATTAACTCTATCTGGTTAACTCTTAATTTGAATAACAAATATTCGATAAATATCTAATTGAATAACTAATATTCAATTAACTCTTTGGATTAACCCTAACTGATTAACTCTAACTGATTAATTCTTACTCTAGTCGATTTCTCTTATTCGAATAACTCCTATTGGATAACGTGTATTCGTTTATAAAGATTTACTTTTAGTAACGGTTCTTCACTTTATAAATGTTCTCTTTAATAACGTTACTTCACTTATACAAGTGTTGTGTACCCCTTCGATTTAAAACTATCGGTGTTAAAAACCAATATCTCTTCTCTATATAAGTTCAGACTTATATATTCCATTTATCGAATGATAAATATTCAATTTAATTTATAAACTGTTATTTATAAATTAATCCTTTCTATTTATCTGTTAATTCTATTTTCTATTCATTTTCTAAATATTCCTTTGATTAAATTCTATTTATTTAACAAATACATATCTCATTTATAACATTCTATTTATTTTCTATAAATAAATATTCCCATTTAATCTATTTGTAAATGTTTTACAAATATTTCCTTTTAAATTCTATTTGTAAATGTTTTACAAATATTTCTTCTTCTATTTGTTTGCACATAACTTCCTTTGTATTTGTGTTACAAATATATTTCCTTCATTCACACCCAATTCATATTTCATTCACATTGATTTTACTCAATTTATTCATTTCGATCCATTTAACTTACTTAAGTTAAATTTAATTTCAATCGTTCAAATTCCCATTAACTAGTTGCTAATTAACCGTTTTGCCTATTCCACCCTTTTTATTTAAATATAACTTGTGTAAATAAATGTCAACTTAATTATAAACTAATCTAATTATATTTTCAACTCGAGTTATATATTCGATTTCGAATATAAATTCTCAATCTCTTTCACTTATCCAAAAACCCAAATTCGATTCAAATTTCCTTTAACTAGTTATTTTCCAATTTAGTTAATTCTATTTAACCATTTAAAATATGATTTTTGTCTTAAAAATCATTTCACTTACTTCACTAGAGTTCATATTTATTTTATATCTACAGTCTGGATTTTTCTAATGCTAATTCGGATTTTATTTCCTAAAAATCCTTCTATTTATTTAATTAAACCGTTATGGTTTTATAATGGTTCTAGCGTTGTTTTTCTAAAAATTTGATTTTGATATAACTTAAAATCTATACGACGAAATCCAGATTTTTCTCTTTCATTAGAAAACCATTGTTCAACCGGTCCCGACAATTCTTGTTTCACAGAATTCCGACTTCAATTGAGTTATGTACACTAAATTGAAGTTTGAATCGCCAATTTACGAACTGCCGCGCTATGGCGTGCTCGTTTTAATTATATTTATATCTATCTCAAATTCAAAACATTTGAATTTTCAAACAACTTGTTTCTTTTCAAACAAATTTCCATCAAAACTTTTCTAAGGCAGCAATTCACCACTTAGAAACTCGAAAATGAACACTAATGATGTTGCGACCATCATCAGAATTATTTCCCAGCCACTGAAGTGAGTTCAGTGCTTTATTTCTTTCAAAACCAATTTAGAAAAATATTTTCCAAACTCCCAGGATTTTAAATTCTGAATTCCGGTTGGAATTCAATTTGTCACATTTGTATATTCGATTTCATATACGAATTCCATTGGTTATATATATAACTATTTCTGTTTTATAATCTAATTTGATTATAATCCTAACAATCAACTCAACTATTTAAAACAATATCGTGTCCAATCTTCTGTTCAAGTGTTTATAAACTCCTATCGACATCGTGGCGTCCCACGATTCGATCAGAATTCATAATCCACTCAACAAACTAGTCAACACAATATAAAACAGTTTTTATATCAAATAACAAATACGCTCTCTCGTATATATATACATTCAACTCATTCTAGGATACTACTGATCCTATCTCTAATGAGCACAATTCCACAAAGCCTAGGTATTCGCTCAACCTAAGCTCTGATACCAACTGTAACGACCCGCAAATTCGCAACATCGGAGTTGACTATATACATCATTCGCCCAACCCAAATATCACGAAAATACGAAACATTTTTTTTAGAAGAAAGAGATAGAAGAAGAACAGAAACAACAACACAGAATCTCACATCGCAGCGGAATAAAATATAATATATCATATCTTTGAAATACAAAATCTCAACTGTATAACATATACTTATCAGAGTACAACACTTACAACACAGCGGAACAAAACTCTATATAACTAACGCTGAAGCCTCTTGCTCTAAGCTCCTTTAGATAGATCTGTAAAATCCTGAACTACTTGACTGCCCGTACAAATTTAGGCACCCAAGAGTTTAGGTAGAACAAAACAAATAAACTCAGGGTCAGTCATGGGACTGGTATGAGTAAACAGTTTAAAAACAGTTTCGGAAAACTAAATGATATCTCATAAGACCACGCCGTTTAACACGGAACGGGTTTTTCCCTTATGAGAATCCAAACACTTGATTTAACTTTCAAAATCCCTTTTGAAAGGAATGATAATCTTTATATCAAAACTCTTTTGATATTATAATAGTGTCTAAATCAAGTAAATACAATCTAGTGGAACGTTTGCATCTCACGTTCCACATATATATACAATCAAAACCGCAAGCACGTATTGGGTAATGGATTTCCAACTATGACAAGGTATGGAGCCACCTTCCGCTGATATATCTCTAGAGGAGAATACACCGAGTTCAACAAGAACATCTTGCAACTCAGCCACACATGACCGACCACTCATTTCGCTTGAGTGTATCGAATGTATATCACCAACGATTGGGATCAGCAACCGTTTCCCGAATGGGACAGCATCGACAATAGATTTTTAGAAGTAAATGAAACTCTAGATCAGGTGATTATACAGCCTAATAGGTGCGACCTACATAGCCATGCTGCCTGCCCGATTTCTGTCATTTACCGGTTGATGAGGCTTGAGGTTACGCTTCATCATCGCATCAGGTTCACTTCGAATGCCACATTGTCAAATCCATCGAAAATCACTAATTGACGTCTACAACAATACATTACGTGTCAGCTAAAAGAAGTTTCCTCCTCCGCTTCCACTCTTGGTACAGTTGAAGAAATCAATGTACGTGACCTTTCTGGAAATATTCTGTCAAACATTCATCCATACAAGTCACCCAGGAACAGGATGAACTGAAGGCACAATTTCTATTAATAGAAAAAGTCCTTGCACTCTACTCCGTCTTCGATTATCTTTATATAATCTGATTCGCACGCTACTGCCGATATGGAGTGGTTCTTCGGATAATAATCCAACCGGTCTCTCCATATTGACAATGATGGTTAAAACTTCGATAGTCTGTGATTTAACTATCGAATAAAAACAAGTGTTTCGATAGTCGATGCTTTAACTATCGAATAAAACAAGTGTTCATCCAAACATCCAACAATCACTGAGCCTTTAATTAATATTCCATTAATTAAATCTCTTCTCTATTTCTTATAAATATTTGTTAACCAAATATTTTCAATAACCATATTGGCCTTATACGTTATTTGGAAAAACATTTCCATATATCGCCTTCTTTTATTTTCTAAACATTAGAAAATATCTTCTATTTATAATTGGGAAATATTCCAATTACTTATCTCTTCTCCGATCTCGTTTATTTCTATACTTAGGAAATATTTATTATTCTATTTCCCAACTTACACTTATTTGGGTTAAAACGGATGTTGTGTAAAACATTGTTACGACAACCCAAATACTATATTCAACTAACTCTTATCTAACATTGATCTTCGAGCCTGAAATCTTACTGTTCATTTTTTAATAATGAAATCAATCAAGTTGGGGTATAATTACCTCTCAGACCTTGACTGAATAACATTTATAACATCGAAACAGATATGACTCCTTACTCGAATAATCAATACCATTCAACTAATTATTCACTTTTAAACACGTATACACTTCTCTTTCTATTCTTACTATATTTTATTCTAGACTTCCTTTTTGATTATACTATTCTATTTCTATGTTCGTTTTCTTATCGACTTCTATATATTTTGATACATTGATTTCTAACTATCAAATTATCTTAAAAATATTCTATCTCCTTAAATTCCCGGAAAAATTCGCCATAACCTCCTTTGTACCGGGAGCATCGGGAAAATCCCCAAACTACCACATAGGCCTTCTCCAATCAAAAAAAGAAAAAGAAAAGCCAAGCGGCTAGCCGATACGGTGCATAAAAATCTCATATATGAATTAAATATGTACCTTTTTGTCGGGCACTCTATTTATATACCTTCTAACACTTTATTCCAAACCTGTCTCCTGTATATCTATACCTGTCCAATCTATTTTAACTTTACTAATCGTTTTACTAAATTTGTTATTTAAATTTGTTAATTTACTCCTTAGTCTATTTCACTTTCCTATTTGAACATGACATGTTCAAATATATTTTAACTTGCATATTAACAAATTCTAATTATACTCATACTCTCGTTTCCTTATCGACTTCTTATTCAATTTCCAATTCAATTCTATTTGAATTCTCTTTATTTAAACTTCATTTGAATTCTATTTCCAAATTCTATAGTTTAAAGTCCATTTGAATCCTATATTCAAATTCTATAGTTTAAAGTCCATTTGAATCTTATATTCAAATTCTATAGTTTAAAGTCCATTTGAATCTTATATTCAAATTCTATAGTTTAAAGTCCATTTGAATCTTATATTCAAATTCTATAGTTTAAAGTCCATTTGAATCTTATGCATTATTTATAAACAACGTTTATAACTTCAATTCAAATCCCACCTTTCCATTTATAAACAACGTTTATAAATTCAATTCAAATCCCATATTTTCATTTATAAACAAAGTTTATAAATTCGATTCAAATCCCATATTTTCATTTATAAACAAAGTTTATACATTCTATACTCGTTTTATATATCTTCAAAACAAGTAAATATTTCCTATAGTTCATTAAAAATTCAAATCCTATTTATAAAAATAGAATTAAATTTTTAAATCTCAAATACCCTTTCAGGGTATTTTATAAATCAATATCCCAAGCCCCAGTGATATTTAAACAATCAAATCAACCAATTTTCAATCATTTGATTTTTAACACATCATATATGAATATATATGAAATCAAACAAACAACAACAGATAATATATTTTTGAGGAATTCAGTTGGATTCCTCCAACCTGTTTTCCTGCATCCACAGACGTTAGCACATAAATAATACCCATCCTGCTTCGAGGCAGGATATCGCGGTATAGAAGGTCATCCACTAATCATAGCATGGAACGTATAGGGTAATCATTCGCTATGAAACTGCGGGCATCCGCTAATGATACTGCGGGAATCCAATCATCAACCTAATATATATATATATATATATACCCTAAATAAATAATATATATTTTAAAACAATCAGACATCATTCAAACAAGCATAGACAATTATTTTTATCAACTAGAAATAATTCTAATTAATGGTGAGTGAGATTTACTCACCGAGATTTTTCCTTTGCTGATTATCTTGTTAAATTCAAATCTCACGGCTCCGAATCGCCTCGAATGAATTTTATTTGTACTTCTCAATTTAGTCCTCTCTTCCTTTTATAGTAATGTCTTCCCAAAATAAATACATCAAAGTTGTAGCCACCTTTAGTCCATGAAATGGCGCAACACCATCTTACCACTCGACTTCGTTTGCCTTAACCTACAGTAGCTTGCAACCTTGAATACCTCGAAGGCGACAACTTCTGCCTAACCTTAAATCACTACCGTGACCTCACTTCAAGCCCCAAATTCGTGTGCGCCTCCTTCTTCTTAACCTCCTGACACCCTTATCATTACTACGGTCGATCCTCAGCTTCAACAACCCCAAGCCCTAGGCATCGAACAAAATAGTAGGACCTAGAACTGTAATCGCACCCTACAAGCTCCTCCATCTGCGTCTTCCAGCTCCTCAAATTGGAAAGAAAATTTGGTGAAATCCCTAATTGCGAGCTTCTCCAGTCATCGTTGAGTTCCAGTTGAACTCGCGGTTGATCATCTGAGTCGCGATCTGGATATGAGGAAAAGGAAAAGCGCTGCTTTGATTTTAGAATGGATGGCCTTTCCTTTCATTCGATTTTCCTTGGTTTGCAGAAGGATTAAAAAGGAGGAAAAGTGTATGCGGTATTTATAAAGGAAGGGTGCGGGTTTGGTTTGTTTTGCGTTAAAAAGAAGGACACGAGTTTGGTTTGATGGAAAGGGAGGAGCCACACAATATTTTATTTATTAAATTCGATTTTAACTAGATCCTTTAAATTAAATTGTCATGTTGATTTCAACTCCTTTTAAAACCGAACAACTGTCAATTCTAGGGTAATACCCCTATTCCGGACACATTAGGATAGGTCACGAAGTCCAATTCGATCATCTGTAGTTGATATAAATTTAAATTGATATAATTTAAATTTCAAACTATTTATTCTCCTCGATAATAAATAAATATTATTACCGTTAAAATTTCATATTAATTATTTGAACTGTTTTCAATTCAAATTAAAATTTGAATTCAACTAAATCCATTTTCGTATTCTGATAATTTAATATTTTCAATATTAAATTGAAATTGATTTTTAAATCGATAACTCAAATATAAAAATTCACTTATATTACTAAACCAATATTTAAATTAAATATTAAATATTCAAAAATTAACCCAAAATGATCCGGGTCATTACAATTACACTTCCATTCACAAGTTACCCGACTTGTTTATGTGATTGGGACGATCATTTTCACACATCGCCCAAGTGCACAAATGAGTTTATCATTTGTTTGTTGGTTGAAAACCCACACGGGTGTTGGGATGAAAATTTACATACACTAATCCCAATATTTAGTTGTATGTTGATCTTGGATCGACAGGCTGCGATGAGCGTTATTATTTAATTTTAATGCTTACGCAGTGGAAATTACACTTTGGATGTAGATGGATGATTTGATGATTATACTGTTATTGTCATATATATGATGTGTGTGAAATCCATATAATCCAAATTGTATGGTAAATGTTTGAGTCGCCTTTCGATTCAGTTGTTCTTTTAAATAAGAATATTTTTACATTAGAAATCCTTTTTATATAAAGTATATATATTTTCATAAAAATATATATATTTTTAATCAAGTATATGTTAAAACAAAGAATATTTGTAAGATAAATAATTTGTAATATAAAGAATACTTCTCATTTAGAATATTTTATATAAAGAATATTTTTAATGATTGTTTTAAAATATGTTTTTAAAAGATTATTAGGATTTGCAATTATATTTTGTGATATGAAATAAATTGAGATGTGAAGAGGATTTATCGTGGGCGGCGTTTTAAATGACATTTGTCCTTTAATCCAATTTACATTGAAATTATTATTTGGAATTTATAAATCTTTTTCATAGATTTAAAAAGGGAATTTTATAAAAACCAAGTTTTTTTCAATTTAATATATTAAATTGGAATTAAGTAGAAATTCGACTGGTAATAATCGAGATGGGCTTCTGTAAAAGAAGAACGATATTATATATGGAATTTAAGAGGCTTTGCCGTTATTCCATTTATATTATTAGTCCGATACAGAATTTCATATCGATTATGTATTGATTTGATTTCTGTGGAATTCCATATTTTGGAAATTAATTTGTAGGTTTATTGTGAACTGTGTTTAAAGGACACTAGTTCTTTAACATGTTTATGACAAGATTTATTCCTTAAAATAAATGATCTTGTAATAATGATTTTTGATATCAAATCAAAGTTGGAGTTTTAATGAATCTTTTAAGAAAGATTTAAGATTTTATTTTCAGAGTTTATCTTTGATAAAATTAATGAGAATCTTCTAATATGAATATCTTATTAAAAGAACACTCGGAGTTGGAATGTGGCGTAATGTGTGATTTTCCAATATTTACTTTTTAATCACAAAATACGCGAGTTATTCAGAAAGACCGGGTTTAACCCATTCTGAATAATCATCACGACGATCAAGAGTCGAAGATGAAGACGGTGATTGAAGACCGAAGGTTTTCACATCGTTGGGATGATGATGACTAGTATCTTGAATTGGGATTGGCTTTCCAAGGCAAGGTATTTAGTAATGATCGTCCAAACGCATTTGGAGATCGACGGACACGTTGTTTCGCTCAGACCCAGAGCGGACTTGTAAATGGATTGTGTGTCTGACATTATATTCCTTCTTACTGTATTTGTTGAACGCTACTGATTATATATTTCTGTTTGGTGGTGAAGAATTTATTCTTTACTTATCACCTTTCTCTAAGATGTATGAGCTTAGAGGTTATATATATATTGGTAGATGATCAATATATGGTAGGGTCTTACAATGTGACATGCTAAGATGCAAA
This sequence comes from Allium sativum, assembly GCA_030737875.1. Classification (NCBI taxonomy): domain Eukaryota; kingdom Viridiplantae; phylum Streptophyta; class Magnoliopsida; order Asparagales; family Amaryllidaceae; genus Allium; species Allium sativum. The sequence continues at coordinate 220,159,322 of CM060918.1, read as the reverse complement.
TGATCAAGGCTTTGTTGAAAAGCAAGGCCTTGTGGTTGATGATCAAAGCACAGTCTCTTTAGGCATAGCTTTGTGTATATCGTGACTTCGCGAGCCTCACACACCGGTTGAGTCTAAAACGGGAGAAGGGAATGCAGGGAGTGCACACATTTCTTTCTAGCTAGAAGTGGTATTGGGCTTTAACACGGCCCGACATTTTCTTATGTGGTTGATGGAATTTTTGCGAGGCCTCGGTTTATTCTTATCGGTCGCCTTTGGCTGATTTGTAGGTCCAATAGGATCGGGGAGCGTGCGTTCAGCCATAACTAATCCACTAAAGTATTTGTGGATCGGCCCTGTTGTATCCAAGGGTTCACTAGCGTCCGAATCCTGAGACATTGTTAGAGTCTCGAATCGGTCAGGAGCTCCTCACTAGCCTTGACTCCTGATGGAAACCCAATTTCCAATACGCCCTTGCGGTTTTGATTGTATAACTAGTATGGCGACATAGTAGATGGTATCTATGCCGTCTAGGATTGATATTATATTTGAAATGTTTTAAATATATATACACACACTAATAATAATATCGCTTTTATGTATCAAGCATCTTTTGACCATTATAAGGTAAAACCCTATCCTCCGGTTTGCGTTGCATTGTGCGATGGGACTTGGGTCTTGTATTGGTTTCATTTTTCTAAAAAGCATTGCGTTATTTGACGATTTACTTTATTTATGCACTGGCAATCCAATAGAGTAAACCCGTTCCGCGTTAGCGTTGTGGACCTGTGATTAGCCTACTTATTAGACAAGTTAAGTATAGAATTCTCACACCAGTCCCACGACTGACCTGTAGTTTGTTTCACTTTGCAAACTCGGGTGCCCTCTTTCCACACGGGCAGTCGAGTAGCTTTTTGCAGATATATTTTAAGCAGGATCCTGGATTGAAGCCTGAAGCTGGGTCCAGAATATTGATGGCCTTCCGCTGAGATTAGTTCCGCTGCAATGTATTTAATTTATTGTAAATGTATATTCCGCTGTATTATTTACTGATGTACTCTGATATTCTGTACTCTGATGTAACATTTATCATTGATGTTATAAAAGTCTGTGTTGTTGTTCTGGTGTTTTGTATGCCCAAAGTTAACGTACGCGTAATTTGAACGGTCTTGATCGATTGCGGTCGGGCGAAATCTGGGTCGTTACAGCTGGGAACCCGCATTGACCACGCGTGGAGATATGTTTAGGGTTTGACTGAAAATAGGAAATATATACTATATATTTTAATAATATTTAATTCTAAATTTACATGTTTAACACCATGAACTCCAAATGAAACCCAACGATTATCGCTGCTAACTAAATACCCCTATTCCAGACACAATGGGATATGTTTTGTAAGCCAATTCGACTGTTTCAATCAGTTTTCATCAAAATAAAAATATAAACTAATACAATGGTCAATATTGAATTTAAACGTATTTTAATTTACCGGGACCACATACTGACTCCAAAAATTACGAATTTTGAAATCTGGCTATGTTTTGATGATACGGTCCTAACAAAATTTTGAAATCTGGCTATGTTTTGATGATATTGATTCCAATTTGACATTCTAAAAATTGAGAAATTTTAAACCTAACAATAATTTTACATTTCGGATCCAAAAAAAAGTGGTTTCGTCGAAAACGGAGGTCGTTTGCAAGATGGCTATTTTTAAGGGCTATAATATATTTGAAATATATATAAATTCTATAGCGACTATTTTAAATTTTAAACTGGACATAACTTACAATTTATAAAGTGAAATCTCAGTTTCTTACAGTCGTTAGAAAGATATAGGTCAAAATATTCCAACGTTTGTTGTCTCATCAAATTCTAAATAATCAATTAAAGTTCAAAAGCAAATTTTCAAACAACCGCGCCATTTCTAGTTCATTTTAATTAAATTTTAAATTTATATGTTCTGACTTCTATTTAAATAAATTTAAATCGTTAATTCTCGAAATAAGTCATTATAAATTCTTAAAACCCATTAAATCAATTAAAATAAAATTTTAAATTGGTTCCAAAATCGGGGTTGTTACACTTATAATGGCCAAACATGCTTGATACATGAAATTTATCTTTTATTACTATTATAAGTTTAGAAATGACTATCAAATGTAAATGTATCAATCATAGGCGGCATAGGTACCATTATATTATGTCGCCATATAGGTTTACAACTAAAACCGTAAAATCGTGTATTGGAAATTGGGTTTCCGTCTATGAACCAAGGCAAGCGATCGTCCTTACCGATTCGAGACACACTAGCAATACCTCAGGACTAAGACTTTGGTGAGCCCTAGGTTAGTCGCATGGTCGGTCAGCCGTCGCTGATTAGTTATACCATAAACTATACGTTAGCTGGTTCTATCGAACCTCTAAAATGGTCAGTCACGTCAACCATCTAGGACCTTTTAGTCGGTCTTGATATCAAATCTGAGGTACCTCGCCTTCCATCAAATAATATCCAACATCCACATAAGTAAATGTCTAGGCTCCATACCGTGACATCAATCATAGGTAGAAACTAACATATGTCCATTTCCATATGTTCCTCATTCCGTTTTCGGTTCATACCGGGGTGTGAAGCTCGGGAATTACTGTTATACAAAGCTGTGCTTCTAAAAGTTGTGCTTTGATCATCAACCACAAGGCTCTGCTTTTCAACAAAAGCCTTGATCCAAGCATCTCAGCATGCTACATTGTCTATCCATACCATACCATTGATTTCCACTAATACATAACCTCTAAGCTCGTACGTTTCAGAGAAGGGTGTTAAGTAAGAGAATAAATTTTTGTCACCAAACAAATATATATTTAGCAGAGATCAACATTACAGCGCGATATACAACGTCAGACATACAATCCATTTGCAAGTTCGTTCTGAGTCTGAAAGAAATCAGAGGCACCTTATTCCTCATCCCGTATGTCCAATACAGGAGAGAGGCCCTCGCATATCCAGTCGATCTCCAACTATGTCGGGACGATCACCACTTATTACCTCGTCTTGGGTGTACAGCCCAATCAAGACAACAGTAATCATCCAAACAATGTGAAGATCTTTGGTCTTCAACCAACGTCTTCTTTGACTTTTAGTCGTTATATCAATTATTCAGAATGGGTTAAACCTGATCTTTCGAATATGAAACGACCCAAACTTCCCCGTAAAGGAAAGCCCGGATTGAGTCGGGAATATGACAAATAAGAACACAAACATAAGAACATTTCATTGCTTATTACAACAATTTACATCAGAGTACAAGAATATAACAAAGTATGAATAAATAATATACATTTGATAAATATCAAAGATTTAAATTACTTTTAAATACATAGTAGCGGAAAAATAATACATAACACAATTGTAAGAGATACACGGATATAGAGCGTGCCGAATATAGCTCCAACTGTAATCCAGGATCTTGTGAAAAGAAATGTCTGCGAAAAACCAGAATTACTCGCTGCCCATGTGGAAAATATGGGCACCCAGAGTTTATGTAGAAATAATACACTCCAGGTCAGTCATGGGACTGGTGTGAGAACTAAAACAGTTATTAACTTCTTTACTTTAAAAGTTGGGGAAACCATAAGACCACGCCGTATAACACGAAACAGTTTACTCCACATGCATCTTAGTTTAAGATAAAACAACGTAATGCTTTTTGGAAAAGTGGAGCTATTATAAGACTCAGGTCCCATCACATAATGTAATGCAAGCCGGAGGATAGAGTTTTACCTTATAATAGCCAAAATATGCTTGATACGTATAAAACGAATTATTTCCGTATTATAAGTGCATAGTGTTTTAAAAACTACTTCAAATATAAATGTATATATCATAGACGGCGTGGGTACCATATATCATGTTGCCATACTAGTTCTACAATTAAAACCGCACAATGTCGTATTGGAAGTTGGATTTCCATCATGAACGAAGGCAACGAATCGTCCTTACCGAATTCGAGACACTCTAGCCTGTGCCTCAGGACCCAGACTCAGATGAGTCCTTAGAGCATGCAGGGCCGGTCCACACTTATGTTAGTGGATTAGTTATTCCTGAACAATACGTCTCCCTACCCTATGGGGCGTAAATCAAGAGCCACTAGGGACTCAAATCCGAGGTACCTCGCTTTCCATCATCCACATAAGTAAAATGTCTGGGCTCCATACCATGACACCATCCCTGTCTAGAAAGAAACGCCTGTCCTCCCTGCAGTCCTCTCCCATTTATAGTTCATACTGAGGTGTGAGGCTCGAGAAGTAATGCTATACACAAAGTTATGCTAATTAAAGCTGTGCTTTGATCATCATCCACAAGACTCTACTTTTCAACAAAAGCCTTGTTCATTTTCATTTTGGCATGCCACATTGAAAATTCACACCACACAACTGATGTCTATCAATATATAACCTCTAAACTCGTACGTCTCAGAGAAGTGTGTTAAACAAGAGAATAAATTCCCCACCACTAAATAGATATATATTTAATAGAAATAAATTAGCACAGACCAATGTCAAACACACATCCATTTACAAGTCCGTTCTCCTAAGACAGCTAATTCCTCGTCCCATATGTCCAATACATGAGAGATGTCCCCGCATGTCCGTCGATCTCCAAGTACGTCTGGACGATCACCACTTATTACCTTGTCTTGGGTGTACAACCCAATCAAGACATCAGTAACCATCCAAACGATGTGAAGATCTCCGTTCTTCGACCACCATCTTCATCGTTGACTTCTGGTCGTCATATTAATTATTCAGAATAGGTTAAATCAAGTGCTATAAAAACACATCATACGGTTCATTCCAATTCAGAATATTCTTTTAACAAAATATTCATATTACTAGGGAAAGGTATTTCTTTTAAATTTATTCTTTAATCGTCTTTCGAATATCATTTCAAAAGATTTTATTAGCTAGTAGGGATTATCAAATCTTACCGCAATAATCATTTATTATTATTATCCAATCCAACCTATTCATCTTATGAAGCAAAACTTGTAGCACTACATATCTAACACCCATTGTGTTATTGGTAAAATTAATTACCATTTCTCATTCAAATCTAATTAAATATTTAACTATCGCTTGGAGTAGAACTGGTGGTACTCCGTTTTCGATCATTTCGAGAATTCGATAAATTTAATCCCCCTCGTTCGCATTTTAATCTAATTAAAGATTCATTAAAACTCTAGTTCATTTTTTATCTCAAAAATCATTACTTAATGATTATTCAAATTTAAGAAATTAATCTTATCTTTAACTAGGTTAAAGAATCAATGTCATTTAAAACATAGTTCACGATAAACCCCAAAACCATCTTCCATCAAAATGGAATCTACACGGAAATCATAAAAATACATAATCGATATAAATTCCCATGTCAAACTAATAATATAAATGGAATATCGGCAAAGCCTTTTAAATTCCATATATTATAATGATCTTCATTCACAGAAGCTCATCTCGATTATTACCGAATCGAATTCCATTCAATTCCAATTTAATATATTAAATTGGAAAATTTTAATTTAAAAAATTTCCATTTAAATCTTAATAAAAGATTTATAAATTCCAAATTATATTTTCAGTGTTAATCGGGTTAAATAATGAATGTCGTTTAAAAACACAGTTCACAATAAATTCAATTGACATTTCCTTTTATTCCAATTACTAAATATAATTTGAATCTCTGATAATCTTAATTAAAAGATATATAAATTCCAAAATTATATTTTCACTATTAATTTGGTTAAAGAACGAATGTCATTAAAAACACAATTCACGATAAACCCAATTCACATCTCATTTTATTCCAATTACAAAATATAATTGGAAACTCTAATAATCTTAATTAAAAGATTTATAAACTCCAAAATTATATTTTCACTGTTAATCGGGTTAAAAAACGAATGTCATTAAAAACACAATTCACGATAAACCCAATTCACATCTCATTTTATTCCAATTACTAAATATAATTGGAAACTCTAATAATCTTAATTAAAAGATTTATAAATTCCAAAATTATACTTTCACTGTTAATCGGGTTAAAGAACGAATGTCGTTTAAAAACATAGTCCACAATAAATCCAATTCGCATTTCCTTTTATTCCAATTATAAAATATAATTGGAATCTCTGATAATCTTAATTAAAGGATTTATAAATTCCAAAATTATATTTTCACTGTTAATCGGGTTAAAGAACAAATGTCGTTAAAAACACAGTTCACGGTAATCCCAATTCACATCTCGTTTTATTCCAATTACTAAATATAATTGGAAACTCTAATAGTCTTAATTAAAAGATTTATAAATTCCAAAATTATATTTTCACTGTTAATCGGGTTAAAGAACGAATGTCGTTAAAAACACAGTTCACAATAAACCCAATTCACATTTACTTTTATTCCAATTACTAAAGATAATTGGAAACTCTAATAATCTTAATTAAAAGATTTATGAATTCCAAAATTATATTTTCCCTCTTAATCGGGTTAAAGAACGAATTTCGTTAAAAACATAGTTCATAATAAACCCATTTCACATTTCATTTTATTCCAGTTACTAAAGATAATTGGAAACTCTAATAATCTTTATTAAAAGATTTATTCTTTTCATACGGGATTTAAGAAAAATGTTATTTAAGACACCATTCACGACAAACCTAAAATCCAATTTTGACATTAAATAAAAGGCTCTGAATAGAAATTATATCGGCTTATATTCAATATCGAATTCTGAAATCAACAATTATCGTATTGGGAATAACGATATTTATATCTTTCAAATTCCTCAACAATATCCACATAATCACGGAATCCAATATCGAAATACCCAGAAGATAATTTCCATTCCAATTCATACTTTGGAAAATTTTGATTATGATAAGACCATTTCCAAAATCAGTTTATTTATTTAAAAACATTGGATTATTATTCTAGTTAATAATTAATTCATTTCGATTAAAATATATTTTAATCTTTTCAAACTTGAAATTTTTCATCCTAAACCTTTCCAAATCATTTATTATGAATTTACATAATTTTTCCATATTTTTAGTAATTTTATTAAGGCTCGTACTGTCAGTTTCCAATAACGACCATCGAACTGTATTTACAGCGGCCTTTTCCAAAATTGATTTGGACATATTTTAAAATCTAACTGTTAGATTTCAAATCTCTTGTATTCGTTGGAAATCACTTTTCGATACGAACCCAACGGTTCTGGTTTTAAGAGAATCCGACGGTCGGATCTCCCTTTACATCAATTTGAAGTTAATGGTTGAAATTCGCAGACGGTCGCTGCACGGCGCATTCTATTCAGGTCATTTAAATATATATATATATATATATAATATATATTATATATTTCATCGATTTCCAATGAAATCGTATTTTATAAATCGTTTATATATTCGTTTTAAAACGATTCCAACTTCATTTTCAATTTTAAATCAAAATTGAATATTGTATATCTTTATCATATTAAAATGATAATATTTTCAAAATATTAAATTTTGAAATTACTTCTTTTTTATATTCATTATTAAATGAATAAAATCAATCGATAAACCCGTTTGGGTTAAAAAGGCGTTTGCTACTTAATTCGGCTTCACACTTCAGTACTTTTATGTCAGTCCATAAAGGGACATAAAAATCATAATTTTATTCTTCATTGAATATTATTTTAAAATAGTCATTATTTTAAATTATTCTTTATTTAAAAGATTCTTTATTCTAAAATATTCCTTATTTTAAAATATTCTTTATTTTAAAATATTCTTTATTTATGAATCGGAATGCGACTCAATCAATTACCATTCAATTTCAGTTATATGGATTTCATACATCGCATGTATTCACAATAATGATAGGTAATCATTTGACAAATCAAACATCATCCAGAGTGCAATTTACAACTATGTAAGCGTTAAAATAAATAAATAATGCTCATAACAGCCTGTCAATCCATCGATTGACATACAACCAAATATTGGGATTAGCGTATATCAAATATCATCCCAATACCCGTGTGGGGTTTTCAAACAACAACGGGCTGTTTAAAATATTATTGGTTAATAAATTTAACCAATCCTAATTTGGTTTGAACTATTTTTCTAATTAACCAATTTTTCACTGTTAAATTATAAATGGATATTTATAATTTATTTCCTACTACCACATAATGTTAACATTATTTTTAATATATTAATCATTTCAATACCACAAACAACACACAATTCAGTCATTTTAAATTGTCCATGGTCTATGGACGAGGGAGGTGGTCTAACAGGCACTGTATACAATTTATAATGAATAAACTGATAAAAATTTACACTGGCAATTCTATATATATTTTTATACATGAATATAATAACATGATAAAATATAATTTAGTGAGAAGGAGTTCTCGCCTTGATCGGTTTCAGAAATCATTTTAATAACGATTGTTTTTAATAAAATTAATCAGATGTTTAATTTTATCAAAAATCCAAATGGCTTCTGTTTCAATTCTGGTCTGCTCCATGTTGTTGTGCTCGAATTTATGGTTCCAACGCAACTAAATTTGCGAATTTTTGATTATATATGAGAAAGTTATGGTCGTTTACACATTTAATTAATTAAGTAGAGTTATTAATTTAATAAACAATGTAATTAGACCTTAATCCCTTTTATTAATCCTCCCTTTAAACTTCTTTTTATCTCCCTCATCGTCGTTCCAGGTTTGAACCCACGCACGCCAATAAGACTCCAGTCGTTGCTGCCTCCAAGTGCCGTCAATGATGATCAGGATTCACAACTCCAAGCGTCTGGTCCCCGCCTCCCTGCGCCTTTGACGGCAGCCCTCGCAATGGCCCCACTATGCCGAAATAATGGCTCAAACGGGGGCTATTTGTGCTCCAAAATTGGCCTCCATAGTGAATCATTCTTGATCAGAACCGTCAGTTTTGAAGAGCTTGAGACACTGGAGGAATTTCACTTTGGTAGCACCTTCGATTACTACCTGGATTTTGAGTTACTGGAGGGATTAAAATGGAGCAATATCAGCCATGAATTTCGAATGGTGGCGGCTGCCATATGGGGTTAGGTTTAGGAGAATAGTGGGGTATTTATATATTATTATTTTTTTAAAATACTAGTTTTTCAATCTGAACTCCAAATCTAACCCAACGACTGTCGCTCCTAGCTAAATACCCCCATCCCGGACACAATGGGACATGTTTCGTAAGTCAATTTTACGGTTTTGTTCAGTTTTCATCAAAATTAAAATATAAATCAATATATATTGAATTTAAACGTACATTCTAATTTACCGAGGCCGCATACTTACTCCAAAAATTGCAGAAAAATTATTTCTAGTTATGTTTTGACAATACGGTCCTAATAAAACTAATTTCGTCGAATTTGGAGACCGTTTGGAAAATGGCCATTTTCTGGTCAATCCAATTTGAATGAAAATGACAAAATACATTTTCTTTTGTCACGCTCACATATTAATTCCAAAAATTATGAAAATAGGAATTTAGCAATAATTTGATGTTCTGGATCCAACAAAAGTGGTTTCATCGTAAACGGAGGATGGTTGCAAAATGGCTACTTTTAAGGGCTATATATTATATTAAATATATATATATATATTATATATATTCCATAGCGACTTTTCTAAATTTTAAACTGGACATAACTTTTAATTTATAAAGTGAAATCTTAGTTTCTTACACTCGTTAGAAAGATATTGTTAAACAAATTCAAATATTTCTCTTTCGTCCAATTCTGATTTAAAACAAATTTTGTATACTCAGTTGAAATTAGAAATCGAATTTCCAAACTACCATGCCATTTCAGGCTCGTTTTATAATTAAAATAAATTTATTTGTTCTAACTTCGATTTAAATAATTTTTTAGTCGTTATTATTTAAAATTAATCATTTTAAATATCCAAAATCCATTAAAATAGTTAAAATAAAAATTTTAAATTGGTTCTAAAAATCCGGGTTGTTACAATCTCCCCCACTTAAAATCTTTTCATCCTCGAAAAGGAACAGAGCTGAAAGTTGTTTATCTAACCAACTCAACTTTCATTCTGGCTTCCATTCTTCAACTTTTCAGTTTCTAAGAATTTTCTAATTCTTCAAAAGTTTGGCTAACACCCTAAATTTACGAAAAATTTCGCCATAACCTCCTTTGCATGGGGTAATATTTAAAACCATAACTTGCCTCACAGGGCCCTCATCAATCCAAAAGAAAAAAAGCCTAGCTTCTAGCCAATCGGCTCATAAAATCATCAAAACCCCATAAATACTGTAAACATGTACCTACTTGCCGAGCATACAATTTTATTCCTCTTCTTAGCTTCCATGCTATGGCCTGTTCAATACATATACATGTGTATGTATGCAATTCGAACAAATTTTCAATTCAGTTTAATATTAAATTCAATTTAGCTAAATTTATCATTATTTCTCATATTGGTTAAATTAATTATCATTTCAACATTTTTATTAGTTGAACTAATAATCTAACAACATAACCAGCAATCAATTAGTTGGTTAAATTTTCTATCATATAACTTTAATATATATTCAAAAATCACATTTCAGTGCAAATCACAATAATAAATTCTAAATAAGTTTTGGTTCTCACACCAGTCAATTGGAAATATATAGATATCCCATTTTCGAAACTCGAACATAAATACTGATGATGGTGCACCATCACTAGAATTATCCCCTGGCAACCAGAGTGTAATTCTATATCTATACAGTATATTTGAGACTTTGTGTACACGCTAGCTAGGCGTATATGCAAAATCTTTATATACTCGATTGTCCAATTTAAAATAAAATAATATACTCAAATACATATCTTAAGATAAAATTTTCAAAACCAAATTTATTTTCATTTTTATTTAAAGAAATAATACTCTTTCGACTCATTCTTGGATGCTACTGATCCAATCTCTAACAGGTCATTCTTATAGGATGTCACTAATCCTATCTCTGATGAATTCTTTTGTTTGGTTCTAATGTGTCTTGTTCTCGAGCTCTGTAAACCAAAGCTCTGATACCACAATGAAACGACCCAAACTTCCCCGTAAAGGAAATCTCGAATTGAGTTGAGAACACGACAAATTAGAATACAAACAGAAGAACATTTCATTGCTTATTAAAACAATTTACATCAGAGTACAAGAATATAACAGAGTACAAATATTATACATTTGATAACTATCAGAGATTTAAATTACTTTCGAATACATAGCAGCAGAAAAATAATACATAACACAACTGTAAGAAATACACGGATACATAGTATTCAGAATATAGCTCGAACTGTAATCTATGATCCTGTGTAAAGAAATATCTGCGAAAAAAACAAAACAACTAGCTGCTCGTGTGGAAAATATGGGCACCCACAGTTTAGGTAGAAACAATAAACTCCAGGTCAGTCATGGGACTGGTGTGAGAACTAAAACAGTTATTAACTTCTTTACTTTAAAAGTTGGGGAAATCATGGGGCCACGCCGTATAACACGGAATGGGTTTACTCCACATGAATCTCAGTTTAAGATAAAACAACGCAATGCTTTTTGGAAAACTGGAGCTATTATAAGACTCAGGCCCCATCACACAATGCTACATAAGCCAGAGGATAGAGTTTTCCCTTATAATAGCCAAAATATGCTTGATACGTATAAAATGAATTATTTTAATATTGTAAGTGCATAGTGTTTTAAAAACAACTTCAAATATAAATGTATCAATCATTGACGACATGGGTACCATATATCATGTCGACATACTAGTTCTACAATTAAAACCCCACTATGTCGTATTGGAAGTTGGATTTCCATCATGAACTAAGGCAAGGGTTCGTCCTTACCGAATTCGAGACACTCTAACCCATGCATCAGGACCCAAACTCAGGTGAGTCCTTGGAGCATGTAGGGCCGGTCCACACTTATGGTAGTGGATTAGTTATTCCTGAACAATACGTTTCCCCGCCCTTTGGGGCATAAATCAAGAGCCACTAGGGACTCAAATCCGAGGTACCTCTCTTTCCATCATCCACATAAGTAAAAATGTCTGGGCTCCATACCATGACACCACTCCTAGCTAGAAAGAAACACATGTCCTCCCTGCCGTCCTCTCCCATTTCTAGTTCATACCGAGGTGCAAGGCTCGCGAAGTAACGCTATACACAAAGCTATGCTAATTAAAGTTGTGCTTCGAACATCATCGATAAGACTCTACTTTTCAACAAAAGCCTTGATCATTTGCATCTTGGCATGCCACATTGACAATTCACGCCATACAACTGATGTCTATCAATATATAACCTCTAAGCTCGTACGTCTCAGAGAAGGGTGTTAAGAAAGAGAATAAATTCTCTGCCACCAAACAAATATATATTTAATAGAAATCAATTAGCATAGAATGAAATCCAATGTCAGACCCACATTCATTTACAAGTTCGTTCTGGGTCTGAACGAAATCGAAGGCACCTTATACCTCGTGCCATTTGTCCAATACAGGAGAGAGGTCCTCACATGTCCGACGATCTCCAAGTACGTCTGGATGATCACCACTTATTACCTTATTTTTGGTGTACATCCTAATCAAGACATCAGTAATCATCCAAACGATGTGAAGATCTCCGGTCTTAAACCACCGTCTTTATCGTCGACTTTTGGTCGTCGTTTAATTATTCAGAATGGGTTAAACCCGATCTTTCCGAATAACTTGCTTATTTTATAGTCAATAATCAAATGCTATAAAAACACAACATACGCCTCATTCCAATTCAGAATATTCTTTTAATAAAATATTCACATTATTAGGGAAAGGTTCCCATTAATTTTATCAAAGATAAATTCTTTTAAATTTATTCTTTAATCCTCTTTTGAATATCATTTCAAAAGATTTTATTAACTAGTCGGGATTATCGAATCTTACCACAATAATCATTTTTTATTATTATCCAATACCAACCTATTCATCCCATGGAGCAAAACTGGTAGCACTCCATATCTAACTCCCACTGTGCTATTGGTAAAATAAATGACCATTTCTCGTTAAAATCTAATGAAAGATTTAACTATCACTTGGAGTAAAACTAGTGGTACTCCATTTTCGATCATTTCGAGAATTCGATAAATTTAATCCCCCTCATTCACATTTTAATCTAATTAAAGATTCATTAAAACTCTAGTTCGGTTTTAATCTCAAAAATCATTACTTAATGATTATTCAAATTTAAGAAACTAATCATATCTTTAGCTAGGATAAAGAACCAATGTTATTTACAACACAGTCCACGATAAACCCCAAAATCATCTTCCACCAAATGGAATCTACGCGGAAATCATAACAGTACATAATCGATATAAATTCCCATGTCAGACTAATAATATAAATGGAATAGCAGCAAAGCCTTTTAAATTCCATATATAGTAACGGTCTTCATTCACAGAAGCTCATCTAGATTATTACCGAAACGAATTCCATTAAATTCCAATTTTATATATTAAATTGGAAAACTTTACTTTGGAAAATTTCCATTTAAATCACAATAAAAGATATAAATTCCAAATTATATTTTCACTGTTAATCGGGTTAAAGAACGAATCTCGTTTAAAAACATAGTTCAATATAAATCCAATTCACATTTCCTTTTATTCCAATTACTAATATAATTGGAATCTCTGATAATCTTAATTAAAAGATTTATAAATTCCAAATTTATATTGTCACTGTTAATTGGGTTAAAGAACGAATGTCGTTAAAAACATGGTTCATGATAAACCCAATTCACATCTCATTTAATTTCAATTACTAAATATAATTGGAAACTCTAATAATCTTAATTAAAAGATTTATAAATTCCAAAACAATATTTTCACTGTAAATCAGGTTAAAGAACGAATGTCGTTAAAAACACAGTTCACGATAAACACAATTCACATCTCATTTTATTCCAATTACTAAAAATAATTGGAAACTCTAATAATCTTAATTAAAAGATTTATAAATTCCATAATTATATTTTCATTGTTAATCGGGTTAAAGAACGAATGTCGTTTAAAAACACAGTTCACAATAAATCTAATTCACATTTCCTTTTATTCCAATTACTAAATATAATAGGAATCTCTTATATTCTTAACTAAAAGATCTATAAATTTCAAAATTATATTTTCACTGTTAATCGGGTTAAAGAACGAATTCGTTAAAAACACAGTTCACGGTAAACCCAATTCATATCTCATTTTATTCCAATTACTAAATATAATTGGAAACTCTAATAATCTTAATTAGAAAAAGACTTATTCTTTTCATACGAGGTTTAAGAACAGTGTTATTTAAGACACCATTCACGACAAACCCAAAATCCATTTTTGACATTAAACAAAAGGTTCTGAATAAAAATTATATCGGCTTATATTCAATATCAAATTCTTAAATCAACAAATATCGTATTGGGAATAACGATATTTATGTCTTCCAAATTCCTCAACAATATCCACATAATCATGGAATCCAATATCGAAATACCCCGAAGATAGTTTCCATTCTAATTCTTACTTTGGAAAATTTTGATTATGTTAAAACCATTTACAAATCCAGTTTATTTATTTAAAAACTTTGGATTATTATTCTAGTTAATAACTAGTTCATTTCGATTAAAATATATGTTAATCTTTTCAACCTTGTAATTTTTCATTCAAAATCTTTCCAAATCATTTATTATGAATTTACATAATTTTTCCATGTTTTTAGTAATTTTATTAAGGCCCGTACTGCCGGTTCCCAACTATTTTTTTTTCAAATTAACGACGAGATTTATTATCGTTTCTCGCATGTCTTGTGAAAGTCAGAGTCGGTGCGAATTCTCCCAATTTGTGACCTACCATACGACCTATTATATAAATAGGTAAATGTTCTTTTCCATTATGAATAGCGATTGTATGGCCAATCATTTTGGGTGAATGGCCACCGAACTGCATTTACAACGACCTTTTCCAAAATTGATTTGGACATATTTTATAATCTAACCATTAGATTTCAAATCTCTTCTATTCATTGGAAGGCTCTTTTCGATATGAACCCAATGGTTCTAGTTTTAAGAGAATCCGACGGTCGGATCTCTCGTTACATCAATTTGAAGTTAATGGTAGAAATTCGCGAACGGTCACTGCGCGGTGCATTCTATTCAGGCCATTTAAATATATATAATTTATATTATATATTTCGTCGATTTCCATTTAAAATGGATTTTATAAATCGTTTATATATTCGTTTTAAAACGATTCTAACTTTGTTTTCAATTTTAAATCAAAATTGAATATTCTATGTCTTTATCATATTCATATGACAATATTTTAAAAATATTAAATTTTGAAATCACTTCTTTTTTGTATTCATTATTAAATGAATAAAATTGATCGATAAACCCGTTCGGGTTAAAATGGCATTTGCTACTTAATTCGGCTTCACATTTCAATATTTTTATGTCCGTACAAAAAGGGACATAAAAATCGTAATTTTATTCTTCATTGAATATTATTTTAAAATAGTCATTATTTAAAAATATTCTTTATTTAAAAGATACTTTATTCTAAAATATTCTTTATTTTAAAATATTCTTTATTTCTGAATCAGAATGCGACTCAATCAAATACCATATAATTTCAGTTACGTGGACTTCATACATCGCATGTATTCACAATAATGATAAATAATCATTTAACAAATCAAACATCATCCGGAGTACAATTACAACTGTTTAAGTGTTAAAATTAATAAATAACGCTCACCACAGTCTGTCAATCCATCGATTGACATACAACCAAATATTGGGATTAGCGTATGTTAAATATCATCCCAATACCCATGTGGGGTTTTCAAACAACAATGGTCTGTTTAAATAAACCATTGGTTAATAAATTTAACCAATTCTAATTTGGTTTGAATTATTTTTCTAATTAACCAATTTTCCACTGTTTAAATTATAAATGGATATTTATAATTTACTTCCTACTACCACATAATGTTAACATTATTTTAATATTTTAATCATTTCAACATCACAAAGACACATAATTCAATCATTTTAAATTGTCCTTGGTCTGTGGACGAGGGAGGTGATCTAATAGGCACCGTATACAATTTATAATGATTAAACTAGAAAAAAAATCTACATTGGCAATTCTATATATATTTTTATACATGAATATTATAACATGATAAAATATAATTTAGTGAGAAGGGGTTCTTAACTTGATCGGTTTCAGAAATCGTTTTAATAACGATTGCTTTTAATAAAATTAAAAAGATGTTTAATTTTATCAAAAATCCAAGTGGCTTCTGTTTCGGTTCTGGTCTGCTCCAAGTTGTAGTGCTCGAATTTATGATTCCAGTGCAACTGAATTTGTTAATTTCTGATTATATATGAACAAGTTATGGTCGTTTACACATTTAATAAATTAAATAGAGTTATTAGCTTAATAAACAATGTAATTAAAACTTAATCCCTTTTATTAATCCTCCCCTTAACCTCCTGTTTATCTCCCTCATCGTCGTTCCAGGTTCAAACCCATGCACGCCAAAAAGACTCCAGCCGTTGCTACCTCCAAGAGCCGTCGATTGATGATCGGGGTTCACTACTCCAAGCGCCTGGTCCCCGCTTCCCTGCACCACCAACAGTAGCCCTCTCAATGGTCCCACCATGCCAGAATAACGGCTCGAACGGGGGCCAGTTATGCTCCAAAATTGGCCTCCATAGTGAACCATTCTTGATCACAACCGTCAGTTTTGTAGAGCTTGAGACGCTGGAGAATTTTCACTTTGGTAGCACCTTCGATTACTACGTGGATTTTGAGTTATTGGAGGAATTAAAATGGAGCGATATCGGCCATGAATTTCGAATGGTGGCGGCTGTCATTTGGGGTTATGGTTTGGAGAATAGTAGGGTATTTATATATTAATTTTTTTCAAAAATACTAGTTTTTCAATTCGAACTCCAAATCTAACCCAACGACTGTTGCCCTTAGCTAAATACCCCTATCTCGGACACAATGGGATATGTTTTGTAAGACAGTTCTACTATTTTGTTCAGTTTTCATCAAAATTAAAATATAAATCAAAATATGTAGAATTTAAACGTACATTCTAATTTACCGGGGTCGCATACTGACTTCAAAAATTCCAGAAAAATTATTTCCAGTTATGTTTTGAGTATATGGTCATAACAAATCTAATTTCGTCGAATTTGGAAACCGTTTGAAAAATGGTCATTTTCTGGTCAATCCAATTTGACTGAAAATGACAAATCACGTTTTCTTTTGCCACGCTCACATATTAATTCCAAAAATTACGAAAATTGGAATTTAGCAATAATTTGACAATCCAGATCCAACAAAAGTGGTTTCGTCGAAAACTGAGGTTTTTTACAAAAGGGCTATTTTTAAGGGCTATATATTATATTAAAAATATATATTTATTCCATAGCAACTATTTTAAATTCTAAACTGGACATAACTTTTAATTTTTAAAGTGAAATCTCAGTTTCTTACATTCGTTAGAAAGATATTGTTAAACAGATTCAAATATTTCTCGTTTCATCCAATTCTGATTTAAAATGAATTTTGTATGCTCAATTGAAATTAGAAATCGAATTTTCAAACTGCCACGCCATTTCAGGCTCATTTTATCATTAAAATAAATTTATTCGTTCTAACTTCGATTTAAATAAATTTTTAGTCGTTATTATTAAAAATAAATGATTTTAAATATCCAAAATCCATTAAAAAAAGTTAAAATAAAATTTTTAAATTGAATCTAAAAATCCGGGTTGTTACAATCTCCCCCACTTAAAATATTTTCGTCCTCGAAAAGGAACGTAGCTGAAAGTTGTTTAACTAACCAACTCAACTTTCATTCAGGCATTCATTCTTAAACTTTTCTGTTTCTAAGAATTTTCTAATTTTTCAAAAATTTGGCTAACACTCTAAATTTTCGAAAAATTTCGCCATAACCCCCTTTGTACGGGGTGATATTTAAAACCGCAACTTGCCTCATAGGGCCCTCATCAATCCAAAAGAGAAAAAAGCCAATCGCCTCATAAAATCATCAAAACCCTATAAATACTGTAAACATGTACCTATTTGTCGGGCATACAATTTTATTCCTCTTCTTAGCTTCCATGCTTTGACCTGTTCAATATATATACATGTGTATGTATGCAATTCGAACAAATTTTCAATTCACTTTAATATTAAATTCAATTTAGCTAAATTTATCATTCTTTCTCATATTGGTTAAATTAATTATCATTTCAATATTTTTATTAATTGAACTAATAAACAAACATCATAACCAACAATCAATTAGTTAATTAAATTTTCAATCATATAACTTTAATATATAGTCCAAAATCATATTTCAGTGCAAATCACAACAATAAATTCTAACTAAGTTTTGGTTCTCACACCAGTCAAATGGAAATATATAGAAATTCCACTTTTGAAACTCGAACATAAATACTGATGATGGTGCACCAAAACTAGAATTATCCCGCGGCAACCCGAGTGTGATTCTATATCTATACAATATATTTGAGACTTCGTGTACATGCTAACTAGGCGTATATGCAAAATCTTTATATACTCGATTGTCCAAATTAAAATAAAATAATATACTCAAATACGTATTTTATGATAAAATTTTCAAAACCAAATTTATTTTCATTTTTATTCAAATAAATAATACTCTTTCGATTCATTCTAGGATGCTAATGATACTATCTCTAAAAGTCGTTCTTATAGGATGTCACCAATCCTATCTCCGATGAATTCTTTTGTTTTGTTCTAATGTGTCTTGTTCTCGAGCTCTGTAAACCAAAGCTTTGATACCACAATGAAACGACCCAAACTTCCCCGTAAAGGAATGCCCGGATTGAGTTGAGGACACGGCAAATCAGAACATAAACAGAAGAACATTTCGTTGCTTATTACAACAATTTAGATCAGAGTACAAGAATATAACAGAGTATGAATAAATATATACATTTGATAAATATCAGAGATTTAAATTACTTTTAAATACATAGAAGCGGAAAAACAATACATAACACTACTGTAAGAAATACACGGATACAGAGCGTTCAGAATATAGCTCCAGCTGTAATCCAGGATGTTGTGAAGAGAAATATCTATGAAAAACCAAAACTACTAGCTGCCCATGTGGAAAATATAGGCACCCAAAGTTTAGGTAGAAACAATTAACTCCAGTCAGTCATGGGACTGGTGTGAGAAATAAAACAGTTATTAACTTCTTTACTTTAAAAGTTGGGGAAATCATGGGACCACGCCATACAACACGGCACGGGTTTACGCCACATGAATCTTAGTTTAAGATAAAACAACACAATTCTTTTTGGAAAAATGGAGCTATTATAAGACTCAGGTCAAATCACACAATGCAACGCAAGCCGGAGGATATAATTTTCCCTTATAATAGCCAAAATATGCTTGATACGTATAAAACAAAATATTTTTATATTATAAGTACATAGTGTTTTAAAAACAACTTAACTTATAATTTACCAATCATATACGACATGGGTACCACATATCATGCCGCCATACTAGTTCTACAATTAAAACCGCACAATGTCGTATTGGAAGTTGGATTTCCATCATGAACCAAGGCAAAGGATTGTCCTTACCGAATTCAAGACACTCTAGCTCGTGCCTCAGGACCCAGACTCAGGTGAGTCCTTGGAGCATGCAGGGCCGGTCGACACTTACGTTAGTGGATTAGTTATTCCTGAACAATATGTTTCCCCGCCCTATGGGGCGTAAATCAAGAGCCACAAGGGACTCATATCCGAGGTACCTCGCTTTCCATTATCCACATAAGTAAAAATGTATGCACTCCATACCATGACACCACTCCTAGCTAGAAAGAAACGTATGTCCTCCCTGCTATCCTCTCCTTTTTCTGGTTCATACCGGGGTGTGAGGCTCGCGAAGTAAGGATATACACAAATCTATGCTAATTATGTAGCGACCCGGAAAATTTCGACACTCGAATCTCGACACTAATACCACTCGTGTCCAAAACTCAAGTACCGAAAACCCCAGAAAGCTAGGAGAAAGAAGTTAGAGGGTGAGATAAGAAAGAAAGAAATATTAGAATAGAAGAATAAGAAGAACCAACACAACACAGATTCTCACATCGCAGTGGAACAAAATATAATATGGAAATAACTTTTATTGAGAGCTTGAAATAATACTTACAACATCAGAGTACATCAATACACTTGGACAGTATAATAATCTGTCCTCAGATATATAACACACAGCGGAATAGTAATGGTATAACTTCATACATCTGAACTTCTTCAGCTCGTCTTTGGGCTTCACAGCGTCTGATAACCTGAACTTGTACAACCCGGTCTAACCCGAGCATTTACAAAACACCGGGTCAGTCTGGTGGACCAGAGTGAGATAAACTCGCACAGTATTAAGGGGGATCATCCAACTTGACTTTGTAGTTCAAAAATCTTTTCGAAAGAAAAGGATAATCGTAAGACCGAATCCACACATAAACACAGACGTTTTTACCTTACGATAACCCAATACAGTTTTGAAAACCAATACCTTTTCTGATATTATAATAGTGTCTAAATACAAGTAAATATCAATCTAGTGGAACGCTTGCATCTCACGCTCCACATATATAGTATACAAACAAAAAAAACCGCGGGCACTTATTGGAGAATGGATTCCGACCTTGACAAGGTATGGGACCACCTGCCGCTCGTGTATCTCTAGAGGTGAATACACTGGGTTCAACAAGAACGTCTTGCAACCCGGCCCACACATGACCGACCACCCATTTCGCTTGAGTGTATCGAATGTATATCACCAACGGTTGGACTCAAACCACCGTTCCCGAATGGGCAGAATCGATAGATTAAAGAACAAAAGGAATTTCTCTAGATAGGTGATTATACACCCTAATGGGAGCGACGCACATAGCCATGCTGCCTGCCCGATTTCTGTCATTTCCCGGTTGATGAGGCTTGAGGTTATAATCGACTTTTGAACATCTGGCCATCATTCACATCGTCCCTACAAGTCATCCAGGAACAGGATGAACCGAAGGTACTCTCCTACTGCATCCAATATAGGAATCACCCCATGGATCAGCAGCGAGAAGTCCTTGCAATCCGTAGATTTCAATCACGACAGAATCATCGTTAACTCTGGGGATCAGTCAGAGGTGTTTAACAATGGTCCTTCCGCTCATGAAAACTTACGGTCTTCAATTGCTCCATCTCAATCAGCATCTTCGGCGTATTCGTATTTATTGGTCGGAATGGTTTTCGAATATAAATTCGATCCCGGTCTTTCCATACCAATAACGTTGGGCCAGATTTTGATAGTCGGTTATTTAACTATCAAAATAAACAACCATAAAATAAAATGGATTCATTGGTTTAGAACACAGCATCACTTGGCCAATAAGATAACATAATATTCTCAAATCATTTTATTCCCTTATCTTATGGCATCCCATTATGTATATTTCTAAACACTTCAAATAATGTTTCACTACTATTTTCTTAAAATCAATTACTTCTTACGTCTTCCTTATTACGATTAATACCATCCTTCGATAATCCTGAAGTCGTTCAAGTTGGGGTATTTTAATTACCTCTCAGACCTTGATCAACAACACTCTTATCTTGAGATAAATATGAATTGTAATTCAGAATCTCATATTCATTCCGATATCAGCAATTTCCGTTTCACTATTTCATTTAACATATGTTTTTTATAAATCTTCTCATCTTGGAAATCTTCCTTTCAAATATATCACTAATATATTGATTTAGTAAATGATAAATAAAATATCCATATTTAAACTTTAACTTCTTTAAATCATTACAAATCCCATTACTCGATCCTTTTCTCAATTCTATTACAAGAATCCATTTATTCCTTCTGGGAAATCTTATTTCAAACTCGCTCATTTCACTTAATGCCATTATAAAGTAGCGTTAATCTAAAATTAACGTTTTAACTTCCGATCCCTTTTTATATACTTGTTTGCACAACTTTGGTTTAATACAAACCCCTTTCGCCTCGATTTCCTTTCTTAATTCAAAACAGTTATCTTAGGCTTATTGCCTTAGCTTAGAAATCTCTTTTATAACTTAATTTATCAATCTGGTTTAGAATATAAAGCCGTTCACACTTCCTTTGAAATCCAATCATAATTCATTATGACTACGATTACTTAAATGAGCATTATTTAAGAAACAATTTACTTTATCGTTAACTTGGATAAATATCCAATTTCCTTTTTCTTATTAAGTTAAACACCCTTCGCTAAAATCATTTCATTAGATAAATCTGCTCAAATTTATTTAATTTAATAATCAACTGTCGTTGTAACAGTTGGCTTGATCGACTTTAACATAAGATAAATTTGTTGATCAATTCTAACTCATCTTTTCATTTAAACTAATAAATAATATTATTAATTTAAATAATCCATTTCAAAATAAAATCTTATTATCAATTGTTAAAAAAACAATTAATAATCGTTTCACACTTGCTTACAAATCTTCTTAATACAAGAATTAGCTCTATAAAAGATAAAGCACGTGCTTCGCACACGGTCGATTTTGGTGTCAAAATGGTGATTGTTGGTTAAACCAACAATATACAACTAGAATTGGGTTATTTCTTTTATTTGTAAACTTCATTTAAAAATAATATATTTAAAAATCTATATTCAATTATAGAATAAATAGCTTCATTTTCACCGATGCACCTGACGGTAAATCAATCTTTATAAAACAGTTTTTATTTTGGCCATCTGCTATAAATTCCTCATCCAATATCGCACATCGGTTAATAACCGAATAAATGTTGAATTTAGATTCAACAAACAACCATTAAGTCAATAACCCAATCATGTCGGTTAAACAGTTCATATAATAATCATATGCAAACAAACAATCCGTTCAACTGATAGGGGTTCACCGAAATAAGCATTTAAGCATCCAATTCATTTTAAATACGTTTATATTGTTATAAACGTAACCATCAAGGTAAGTTACCTTGTTTGGAAAATCATCGTTAAAAATAACGATGTTATTTCATTTAAATTAAACAACCGTTTAATTTAAACAGTATAGCGAATAACTAAACAACCATTAAATCAACCAAATCAACTAGCAAACATAGCACACAAGCAATAAACCCAATTTATAAAAATTATAAATGGGGTAACTGAGTGAGTTTAACTCACCTCGATTTCCATCTGTGTTAAACGGTTTGTTTTGATTTAATTAAACCAACGTTTAATTAAATCAAAAATTCCAGCTGTTGTTGATTCCAACCAAACCGGTTCAATCGCGTATTCTACGTTCCTGCAATTCCAACGCACCATGATTCGTCAAATTTTGATAACGAAATAAGAAGTTATTAATGCCATAAGTTAATATGATTTAAGTTAGTATAATTTATTTTAAATGAAAATTTAATGTTTTACCTAATTACGTTTATCAACATGATGCAGGTATAAACGAAAATCATCCTCCCAAGTCCACTGTGGCATGTATTTCATGGTAACATGTAGTATTGATCTAAGTAAACAAAACCAATTAAACTTTAAATCTGGGCCTTACTTGTTTAGTTGGCCCATAATCCCTCCAAGTCCACATTCATACATCCGCAGGCTACAGGGGTAAGACTTGTCCTCCCACGCATTTCTGGCTTTCTTCCCTACCCATAACGCTGCCACATCTCCTTCATTTGCCTGCTGTCAACCACCAGAGCGACCGTTAAAACCCATCCTTCCACCCTCGACCTTCACGTCGGCTTCCAGAACCAACCCCTCCTCATGCATGTTAACGCACCTCAACAACCCCTCCTGCTGTGTTGCTTTCAACACATTTCGGTCCACCCATTTTCAACGTCACCAATGTCCATGTCCCCCCACCACTCAACCGCCTCCGACCCAGCTTGCAACCGCCCTCCTCAGTAAAGAGAACCGAACCCGCAGACCCCCTCCTCACTGCCAGCTCCTTCGCCATACGGACCCCCCTACATCTCCACTGTAGACTTCCACCCTTCTCCCTCTTTCACGTTCAGTCCCGCGTCACCTCCACGTGAGGCTTGTCCCAAGTCTCGAACCCACCCACAAAGCGAGAAGAAAACTCGCTGGTTGAAACATAGCAAAAGAAAAGGAGGTCGATCCCGTTTACACGCATACTGGAAGGAAGAGTACCCTAATACGAGTTGAGTGGATTTTTAGAAGTGTATATTGCTTGTTTTAATTTTTTGAACTAGGAAACTTTACTGCTTTGCTGGAAATGAACTCGAATGTGCCAGTATTTATAGAATACAGTTCCTTGGCCATCACGGTCCGTAGTTCCTTGGCAGTGAAGGAATACACTGTCTTTGATTTGAATACACACTGAGTAAAGAAAGTAGTCTGATGCAGGCTGAAATATAGGGCGTTCCTATATAGTCAGGGTAGCAGGAAGTAAGAAAATAATAGGCTGTACATAAGTTTATATATTTGGGTCACCTATTTGTATGTATGTATGTATTGGACATGCTCGCGTTTTCATTTCTGTAGCTGTGCATTGGTACAACATAGGGACTGGTGGAAACAAATATTAAACATGCAGTGTTTACTCGCATCAAGAAAAGAAAGAATAGAAAATGTTGCCAAAGATAATTGCATGTGCATGTGTTCTTTTTGATGGAGACAATATAGGCTAGAAATAGGCTCAGCTACTGTTCTTTCCTCTTCCTTAGTTGTTTGATGGTGATTACTCCATGTGAATGCAGTATAGAGTCATTTGTAGCTGGTTCCATAGAGCTGTTGTGTTGTTATATCTTTTCAAAATTAGCTGGTCTGGGTACATTGATTTGAAGAGGACGTAGAGTATAAAGGAAGACAGGAAAATATGGGCACAGTAAGAGATCCCAACGTGTTTTCATTTCAAGAGCATAGTGTATTGTCATTTTCAATTATTGGTTGCTGTGTACGTATATATAGGATGGTGTGCGTTGTTTTGCCAATTCGAATAAGTTGTACGCCCTTCCTTGATTCGCACGCAGTTGTATTATCATAGTTAACATACCCCGTTATACACAAACTTTATTCGTTTTACGAACAGCTGTCGACAGAAATAAAAATACGGTTGTGTCCAACAGTGTGTCACGGTCACAAAAATATAATAATATCGGTAGGTTGACTTATATTGTGAAACCCTAAAATGTTGATATAGGGTGCGAAATATTCCAAAAAGTTGCTTATTTTAAGAATTAAAAATTACAGTAAAATTCTAAAAATTAAATTATAGCTACGTATCAAAAGAATATTGTCTGAATTCGAAACCGATATTTAATTATATTTACATTATCGTTATGGCTTATAAACGATTCCACGACGACTATTTTAAATTTTAATTTGGACATAACTAACAATATATAAACTGAAATATCGATTTTTCTCTTCTGTCAAGAAAATTATAATCAATCTGATTCTAACATTTCTCGTTTCACAGAAATCCGACTTATATCAGATCATGTATTTTCAGTTGAAGTTCAAATCAAAAATTACGAACTGCCGCGCCTATTACGTGCTCGATTTAAAATATATATAAATATATAAACGTTCAAGCGTCGTTTAAATAAACGAATTCAATATTAACTCCATTAATATTTCCAATTAAAATATTAAACCAATTTAAATATTCAAATTCAAACAACTGAAAAACACGGATCGTTACATTCTTCCCCCCTTAAAAAAATTTCGTCCTCGAAATTTCTAAGGTAAAGAAGAATGCTTTGTACTCAAATATTTTCCAAAATAATTAATGTAAAATAAAATCAGACTAATTCTAAGTCTTAAAAATAATATCAAAAATATTTCAGTTTTTTTTTTTAATTTTACGAAAATTTTGTCAGCACCTCCTCTGTACGGTTCGGTCTAAACAACTACAACCGCCACTCTGGGCCCTATATCGATCAAAAGAAAACAAAGCCAATTGGCACCCCAACTCAGGGGTATAAAATCATCACCCAAATCAATATATATTAAGGTTTACCTATTTGTCGGGCAACCAAACTCGAATCACCAAGCCAAGCACTAACTGCTCTTCCTTCTCTTCCAACCTGTACTAATCAGCTCGATATACAATGCAAGTAACAGATACAGGTTTAAATTAATTAGTTTTATTTCATTAGTGGTTTAATCAAATAAATTTATTTGATTAATTCATTTAGCTGTTAATGAATATTATATTAACGAATCCATTATCCAACAAACAACAACACACAATTAACATAACCAAATCACCCATATTTAACTCATTCTTAGGTTAAATTTGGATTTCTTTATCTCTATATATTAAATTTCACAATTTTAAATTCTTCTGGTTATATTAAACTTATTCAAATTCAAAATCAAGTTTTGAATTTCCATTCAAATCAGTCAAACACAAGAATATCAATAATTTAATAAAATTATTTCCTTTCCATATAAAATATGATTTGGGCAAAATTATTCCATTTACCCATTTTTCAAAATAATATTGTATCGATTTGTCAGTTCAACTTGAACCAATCAAACAACACCATACAAAACCTTTGTATATAAAATTTACAAATACGCTCTCGTATATATACACTCAACCTCGATCTAGGGTATTACTAACCCAATCTTTTTCGAGTTACGCCACAGAGCCAAGGTTATTCCTAAACCATTGCTCTGATACCAACTGTAGCGACCCAGAAAATTTCGACACTCGAATCTCGACACTAATACCACTCGTGTCCAAAACTCAAGTACCGAAAACCCCAGAAAGCTAGGAGAAAGAAGTTAGAGGGTGAGATAAGAAAGAAACAAATATTAGAATAGAAGAATAAGAAGAACCAACACAACACAGATTCTCACATCGCAGCGGAACAAAATATAATATGGAAATAACTTTTATTGAGAGCTTGAAATAATACTTACAACATCAGAGTACATCAATACACTTGGACAGTATAATAATCTGTCCTCAGATATATAACACACAGCGGAATAGTAATGGTATAACTTCATACGTCTGAACTTCTTCAGCTCGTCTTTGGGCTTCACAGCGTCTGATAACCTGAACCTGTACAACCCGGTCTAACCGGAGCATTTACAAAACACCGGGTCAGTCTGGTGGACCAGAGTGAGATAAACTCGCACAGTATTAAGGGGGATCATCCAACTTGACTTTGAAGTTCAAAAATCTTTTCGAAAGAAAAGGATAATCGTAAGACCGAATCCACACATAAACACGGACGGTTTTTACCTTACGATAACCCAAAACAGTTTTGAAAACCAATACCTTTTCTGATATTATTATAGTGTCTAAATACAAGTAAATATCAATCTAGTGGAACGCTTGCATCTCACGCTCCACATATATAGTATACAAACAAAAAAAACCGCTGGCACTTATTGGAAATTGGATTCCGACCTTGACAAGGTATGGGACCATATACCGCTCGTGTATCTCTAGACGCGAATACACTGGGTTCAACAAGAACGTCTTGCAACCCGGCCCACACATGACCGACCACCCATTTCGCTTGAGTGTATCGAATGTATATCACCAACGGTTGGACTCAAACCACCGTTCCCGAATGGGCAGAATCGATAGATTAAAGAACAAAAGGAATTTCTCTAGATAGGTGATTATACACCCTAATGGGAGCGACCCACATAGCCATGCTGCCTGCCCGATTTCTGTCATTTCCCGGTTGATGAGGCTTGAGGTTATAATCGACTTTTGAACATCTGGCCATCATTCACATCGTCCCTACAAGTCATCCAGGAACAGGATGAGCCGAAGGTACTCTCCTACTGCATCCAATATAGGAATCACCCCATGGATCAGCAGCGAGAAGTCCTTGCAATCCGTAGATTTCAATCACGACAGAATCATCGTTAACTCTGGGGATCAGTCAGAGGTGTTTAATAATAGTCCTTCCGCTCATGAAAACTTACGGTCTTCAATAGCTCCATCTCAATCAGCATCTTCGGAATGGTTTTCGAATATAAATTCGATCCTGGTCTTTCCATACCAATAACGTTGGGCCAGATTTTGATAGTCGGTTATTTAACTATCAAAATAAACAACCATAAAATAAAATGGATTCATTGGTTTAGAACACAGCATCACTAGGCCAATAAGATAACATAATATTCTCAAATCATTTTATTCCCTTATCTTATGGCATCCCATTATGTATATTTCTAAACACTTCAAATAATGTTTCACTACTATTTTCTTAAAATCAATTACTTCTTGCGTCTTCCTTATTACGATTAATACCATCCTTCGATAATCCTGAAGTCGTTCAAGTTGGGGTATTTTAATAACCTCTCAGACCTTGATCAACAACACTCTTATCTTGAGATAAATATGAATTGTAATTCAGAATCTCATATTCATTCCGATATCAGCAATTTCCGTTTCACTATTTCATTTAACATATGTTTTTTATAAATCTTCTCATCTTGGAAATCTTCCTTTCAAATATATCACTAATATATTGATTTAGTAAATGATAAATAAAATATCCATATTTAAACTTTAACTTCTTTAAATCATTACAAATCCCATTACTCGATCCTTTTCTCAATTCTATTACAAGAATCCATTTATTCCTTCTGGGAAATCTTATTTCAAACTCGCTCATTTCACTTAATGCCATTATAAAGTAGCGTTAATCTAAAATTAACGTTTTAACTTCCGATCCCTTTTTATATACTTGTTTGCACAACTTTGGTTTAATACAAACCCCTTTCGCCTCGATTTCCTTTCTTAATTCAAAACAGTTATCTTAGGCTTATTGCCTTAGCTTAGAAATCTCTTTTATAACTTAATTTATCAATCTGGTTTAGAATATAAAGCCGTTCACACTTCCTTTGAAATCCAATCATAATTCATTATGACTACGATTACTTAAATGAGCATTATTTAAGAAACAATTTACTTTATCATTAACTTGGATAAATATCCAATTTCCTATTTCTTATTAAGTTAAACATCCTTCGCTAAAATCATTTCATTAGATAAATCTGCTCAAATTTATTTAATTTAATAATCAACTGTCATTGTAACAGTTGGCTTGATCGACTTTAACATAAGATAAATTTGTTGATCAATTCTAACTCATCTTTTCATTTAAACTAATAAATAATATTATTAATTTAAATAATCCATTTCAAAATAAAATCTTATTTTTAATTGTTAAAAAAACAATTAATAATCGTTTCACACTTGCTTACAAATCTTCTTAATACAAGAATTAGCTCTATAAAAGATAAAGCACGTGCTTCGCACACGGTCGATTTTGGTGTCAAAATGGTGATTGTTGGTTAAACCAAAAATATACAACTAGAATAGGGTTATTTCTTTTATTTGTAAACTTCATTTAAAAATAATATATTCAAAAATCTATATTCAATTATAGAATAAATAGCTTCATTTTCACCGATGCACTTGACGGTAAATCAATCTTTATAAAACAGTTTTTATTTTGGCCATCTGCTATAAATTCCTCATCCAATATCGCACATCGGTTAATAACCGAATAAATGTTGAATTTAGATTCAACAAACAACCATTAAGTCAATAACCCAATCATGTCGGTTAAACAGTTCATATAATAATCATATGCAAATAAACAATCAGTTCAACTGATAGGGGTTCACGGAAATAAGCATTCAAGCATCCAATTCATTTTAAATACGTTTATATTGTTATAAACGTAACCATCAAGGTAAGTTACCTTGTGTGGAAAATCATCGTTAAAAATAACTATGTTATTTCATTTAAATTAAACAACCGTTTAATTTAAACAGTATAGCGAATAACTAAACAACCATTAAATCAACCAAATCAACTAGCAAACATAGCACACAAGCAATAAACCCAATTTATAAAAATTATAAATGGGGTAACTGAGTGAGTTTAACTCACCTCGATTTCCATCTTTGTTAAACGGTTTGTTTTGATTTAATTAAACTAGCGTTTAATTAAATCAAAAATTCTAGGTGTTGTTGATTCCAACCAAACCGGTTCAATCGCGTATTCTACGTTCCTGCAATTCCAACGCACCATGATTCATCAAATTTTGATAATGAAATAAGAAGTTATTAATGCCATAAGTTAATACGATTTAAGTTAGTATAATTTATTTTAAATGAAAATTTAATGTTTTACCTAATTACGTTTATCAACATGATACAGGTATAAACGAAAATCATCCTCCCAAGTCCACTGTGGCATGTATTTCATGGTAACGTGTAGTATTGATCTAAGTAAACAAAACCAATTAAACTTTAAATCTGGGCCTTACTTGTTTAGTTGGCCCATAATCCCTCCAAGTCCACATTCATACATCCGCAGGCTACAGGGGTAAGACTTGTCCTCCCACGCATTTCTGGCTTTCTTCCCTACCCATAACGCTGCCACATCTCCTTCATTTGCCTGCTGTCAACCACCAGAGCGACCGTTAAAACCCATCCTTCCACCCCGACCTTCACGTCGGCTTCCAGAACCAACCCCTCCTCATGCATGTTAACGCACCTCAACAACCCCTCCTGCTGTGTTGCTTTCAACACATTTCGGTCCACCCATTTTCAACGTCACCAATGTCCTTGTCCGCCCACCACTCAACCGCCTCCGACCCAGCTTGCAACCGCTCTCCTCAGTAAAGAGAACCGAACCCGCAGACCCCCTCCTCGCTGCCAGCTCCTTCGCCATACGGCCCCCCCTACATCTCCACTGTAGACTTCCACCCTTCTCCCTCTTTCATGTTCAGTCCCGCGTCACCTCCACGTGAGGCTTGTCCCAAGTCTCGAACCCACCCACAAAGCGAGAAGAAAACTCGCTGGTTAAAACATAGCAAAAGAAAAGGAGGTCGATCCCGTTTACACGCATACTGGAAGGAAGAGTACCCTAATATGAGTTGAGTGGATTTTTAGAAGTGTATATTGCTTGTTTTAATTTTTTGAACTAGGAAACTTTACTGCTTTGCTGGAAATGAACTCGAATGTGCCAGTATTTATAGAATACAGTTCCTTGGCCATCACGGTCCGTAGTTCCTTGGCAGTGAAGGAATACACTGTCTTTGATTTGAATACACACTGAGTAAAGAAAGTAGTCTGATGCAGGCTGAAATATAGGGCGTTCTTGTATAGTCAGGGTAGCAGGAAGTAAGAAAATAATAGGCTGTACATAAATTTATATAGTTGGGTCACCTATTTGTATATATGTATTGGAAATGCTCGCGTTTTCATTTCTGTAGCTGTGCATTGGTACAGCATAGGGACTGGTGGAAACAAATATTATACATGCAGTGTTTACTCGCATCAAGAAAAGAAAGAACAGAAAATGTTGCCAAAGATAATTGCATGTGCATGTGTTCTTTTTGATGGAGACAATATAGGCTAGAAATAGGCTCAGCTACTGTTCTTTCCTCTTCCTTAGCTGTTTGATCGTGATTACTCCATGTGAATGCAGTATAGAGTCGTTTGTAGCTGGTTCCATAGAGCTGTTGTGTTGTTATATCTTTTCAAAATTAGCTGGTCTGGGTACATTGATTTGAAGAGGACGTAGCGTATAAAGGATGACAGGAAAATATGGGCATAGTAAGAGATCCCAACGTGTTTTCATTTCAAGAGCATAGTGTATTGTCATTTTCAATTATTGGTTGCTATGTACGTATATATAGGATGGTGTGCGTTGTTTTGCCAATTCAAATAAGTTGGACGCCCTTCCTTGATTCGCACGCAGTTGTATTGTCATAGTTAACGTACCCCGTTATACACAAACTTTATTCGTTTTATGAACAGCTGTCGACAGAAATAAAAATACTGTTGTGTCCAACAGTGTGTCACGGCCACAAAAATATAATAATATCGGTAGGTTGACTTATATTGTGAAACCCTAAAATGTTGATATAGGGTGCGAAATATTCCAAAAAGTTGCTTATTTTAAGAATTAAAAATTACGGTAAAATTCTAAAAATTAAATTATAGCTACGTCTCAAAAGAATATTGTCTAAATTCGAAACCGATATTTAATTATATTTACATTATCGTTATGGCTTATAAACGATTCCACGACTATTTTAAATTTTAATTTGGACATAACTAACAATATATAAACTGAAATATCGATTTTTCTCTTCTGTCAAGAAAATTATAATCAATCTGATTCTAACGTTTCTCGTTTCACAGAAATCCGACTTATATCAGATCTTGTATTTTCAGTTGAAGTTCAAATCGAAAATTACGAACTGTCGCGCCTATTACGAGCTCGATTTAAAATATATATAAATATATAAACGTTCAAGCGTCGTTTAAATAAACGAATTCAATATTAACTCCATTAATATTTCCAATTAAAATATTAAACCAATTTAAATATTCAAATTCAAACAACTGAAAAACCCGGATCGTTACAAATTAAAGTTGCGCTTTGATCATCATCCACATGACTCTGCTTTTCAACAAAAGACTTGATCATTTGCATCTTGGAATGCCACATTGACAATTCACGCCATACAACTGATGTCTATCAATATATAACCTCTAAGCTCATACGTCTCAGAGAAGGGTGTTAAGCAAGATCATAAATTCTCCGCCACCAAACAGATATATATATTTAATAGAAATCAATTAGCACAGAATGAAATCCAATGTCAGACACATATCCATTTACAGGTCCGTTCTGGGTCCGAACGAAATCGAAGGTACCTTATTCCTCATCCTATATGTCTAATACATGAGAGAGGTCCTCGCATGTCCGTCGATCTCCAAGTACGTCTGGATGATCACCACTTATTACCTTGTCTTGGGTGTACAGCCCAATCAAGACATAAGTAATCATCTAAACAATGTGAAGATCTCCGGTCTTCAACCACCGTCTTCATCTCCGACTTTTGGTTGTTGTATTAATTATTCAGAATGGGTTAAACCCGGTCTTTAGGAATAACTCACATATTTTATAATCAATAATCAAGTGCTATATAAATACATCATATGCCTCATTCCAAGTCAGAATATTCTTTTAATAAAATATTCACATTATTAGGGAAAGGTTCCCATTAATTTAATCAACGATAAATTCTTTTAAATTTATTCTTTAATCTTCTTTTGAATATCATTTCAAAAGATTTTATTAACTAGTCGGGATTATCAAATCTTACCGCAATAATCATTCATTATTATTATCCAATCCCAACCTATTCATCCCATGGAGCAAAACTGGTAGCACTTCATATCTTACACCCATTGTGTATTGGTAAAGTTAATTACCATTTCTCGTTCAAATCTTATTAAAGATGTAACAACCCGGAAAATCTGAACCAATTAATTTTTTTATTTTGGTTATTTTAATGAATTCTGAGTATTTAAAATGAATCATTTTAAATAATGATGACGAGAAATTTATTTTGAATAGAATTAGAGCTTATGTATTTATTTGAATCGTTGTTAGAATATAAATATTTATTTTAAATCATAAAAGGAATTGAAAATGGCGCGGTAGTTCCAAAGTTCGATTTCAAATTTCAAATGAACGTACAAGATTCAAAATAAACCGGATTTTAGCGAGACCAAAAATATTTGAATCTATTTGAAGATATCTTTCCAATGAATCTGAAAAATTGAAATTTAATAGCGGGAATAAAAGGTTATTCCGAGTTGAAAATTCAAAATAATCGCTAGGAAAATATAGCCCTTAAAAATGGAAATTTTGCAAATGACCTCCGTTGAAACCACTTTTGTTGAATTCGAGATGTCGAATTATTGCTAGATTCTAAAAATCATAATTTTTTAAATTAATATGTGAGCGTGGCAAAAGAAAACGTGTTTTTCTAGTTTATTTTAATTTGGATCGACCAGAAAATGGCCATTTTTCAAACGATCCCCAATTTTGACGAAATTTGTTTTGTTAGGACCGTATCGTCAATACGAAGCTAGAAATATTTTTTTTGGAATTTTCAGAGTTCGTATGTGACCCCTGTAAAATGAAATATACGTTTAAAAATAAATATATGGATTTATATTTTAATTTAAATGAAAACTGATTGTAACGATCGAATTGCTTACGGGACATATCCCATTGCATTCAGAATAGGAATAACTAGCTAGGGACGACAGTCGTTGGATCTCGTTTGGAGATCGAATTAAAAAGTTACTTTATGAAATTAAATAAATAAATAAATTATATAATTATATATATCCTCACCCCTCATTTCCTTCCTCCCCGTCATTTTCTCAGATCCGAACGAAACAAAATAATTAAAAAAACAAAAATCCTTGACGTCCGCTGCCTCCACCGCCGCCCACGCACTGCCGCACCTAGCCCAGATGATCGCCGGAGCCGGCGCTCCCCCTCCTCCTCGTTGACTGCCTCACTCCTCCTCCCCAGTGCCCAAATCGAGGCACCCCACCCAAAAATAGTACCACCGCCTGAATTCGCCCAGCTTTGGCCCTCCCCTGGCACACCGCAGACTGTCGAGCAACACCCCATCACACTACGAGCCCCTCAGCCCCCCATGACCAGCGAACACCCCTCCGATCATCCCGAACCACCATCTCCACCAAAGATCCACATTTTGAAAAGGAGAAAGGTATATTTTTCTTTGTTAGTTTAATTTAGTCATTTATATTTTTAATGTAGAAGTAAAAATTATATTTTTATGAATAAAAGATATTTTTAATAATAGATAGTTTGGGTTTTTAATAATGAAAAGATATGATTTTCAAATGGATAAAAATATGATTTTGTCCTTAGTAAAAATATTATTTCTTTATTTTATGAAGTTAAGATTTTTTAATAACACATATAAAAATATGATTTTTATTTAAATAGCATTGAATAAAAATACAATTTTTATACATATGGTTTTGATATAAAAGTATGATTTTTATAATATAAACATAGACATAAAAATGTGATTTTTATTATCTAGTGAGCATTATAAAAATTTGATCTTTATATATATAACATCATCACAAAGATATGATCTTTATATATGTGACGATATAATAAAAATACAATTTTTATTATATGTTTAGCGATATAAAAATACGATTTTTATATATGAAGTGGCAATATAAAAATGTGATTTATACATATATGTATAACGATATGAGAAGAGGGTGATTTTTAAAATATATACAGCGTTGTTAAAAATATAGTTTTTAACATAAACTGCGTGAATCAGATTATGTGGAAATCATGAAGAAGAATGTACACATTGGAAATAAAACCATTCAGAAATAAGGAATGGAGGAGTGGATCCCAAAGGTGAGAGCTCCTCACTTTCATTTTATTTTCTAGTTAAAATATATACTAGGATGTAGACAGTGCTTAGCAGCACCTGACACCCGTCGTCCACAGACCATGGACGACTTGTTTGTTTGTTTGATTGCGTTGTGAAAATTGATTGTGTGATGTGGAAAGGAATAAAATATTTTATAGTTAAAAAATATAATTTTAAACGTGTATAGGAATAAAGTAAATATTCATAAACAAATCAGACGATTTGTTTATGTACACACATTTGACTGATATTGATTGGGACGATAAATTTTATACATCACCCAACTACACAAATAAAATTCATTATTTGTTGATTGATACGCCATACGGGTATTGGGGTGATTTTTGACATACACTAATCCCAATATTTAGTTGTATGTCAATTGATTGGTTGACAGACTGTTATAAGCGTTAAATATTTATATTTATATTTAATGCTAATACAGTGTAGAATGCACTCTGGATGATGGATGATTATTTATCACTGTTGTTGTATACATGTGTTGTACGAAATCCATATAATCAAATTATATGGTAATTAACTGTGTCTGATTCCAGTTCATAAAGAATGAATATTTTAAAATAACGATTATTTTAAAATAACGAATATTTTCAAATAATATCCAGAAAAGAATCAAAATTTGGTTTTGATGTACGATTTGGGATGGACACGAACATATTTAAATACATATAGCCGTGTTGATTAGATTAATGTCATTTTGACGGGAACGATATTTATATCGATTTTATTCATTTTTATAATGAATATTGAAAAGGAATTGATTTCAAAATCTAATGTTTTGAAAATGTTATCATTTATATGTCTATATATGAAATATTCAATTTTTATTTGAAATTGAATATGAAGTTGAAACCGTTTGGAAAATGAATTTAAAACAATTTATAAAATACGTTTTGAATGGAAATCAATGATATATATATATAATGGCCTAAATAGAACGCGCCGCGGCAGTTCGCGAATTTTGACCATTGACTTCGAATGGACATTACGGGTGATCCGACGTTGGATTCTCCTAAAACCGGAACCATAATTTCGTATCGAAAAGAGCTTTCTAACGAATATTAGAGATTTGAAATCTAATGGTTGGATTTGGAATTATGTCCAAATCAAATTTGGAAAAGGTCGTTGTAACTGTAGTTCGATGGCCGTTTATGGAAATCGACTGTACGAGCCTTGAAACTAATTATTAAAAATATCAATAATTAATGTAAAATCATAAGAAATGATTTGGAAGGAATTGGGATGAAAAACTCCATATTTGGAAAGATAAAAATATATTTTTATCGAAATGGACTAGTTTTGAAATAGAATAATGAATCTAATATTTTTAAAATAAATAACGTAGATTTGAAATGGTTTTAAAAATAACCAGGATTTCCAATATATGAATTGGAATGGATTTTAATCGAAATTATGCTCGGAATATTTCAATATTGGATTTCGTGATTATACGGATATTGTGGAGGAATTTGGAA
This sequence comes from Allium sativum, assembly GCA_030737875.1. Taxonomy (NCBI): domain Eukaryota; kingdom Viridiplantae; phylum Streptophyta; class Magnoliopsida; order Asparagales; family Amaryllidaceae; genus Allium; species Allium sativum. Next base: position 220,122,371 of record CM060918.1, on the reverse strand, counting down.
GATATATATATCGTTATTCCTATACGATATTTGTTGGTTTCAGAATTTGATATTGAATATAAGCCGATATATGTTCTATTCAGATCCTTATATTAAATATCAAATTAGATTTTGGGTTTGTCGTGAACGGTATCTTTAATAATACTGTTCTTAAACCCAATGGGGTTAAGAAAATTAGAATTTGACTGGAGATTAGTTAAGTTGAATGGCTTCCTGGGTATTGATCTGATGTTCGTTTCGGCCTTCGGGGTTAATACTTAGGGAATTGTTCTCTTACTAATTTACGGTTAGAGACTGATTGGATTTTGGGTTTGTTGTGAATTGTGTTTTCAACGATATTTGTTCTTTAACCCGATTTACAGTGAAATTAGATTTGGAATTTATAAATCTTTTTATTATTCTTAACGGGAATTTTCCAAAGTAAAGTTTTCCAACATAATACATTTAATTGGAATAGAATTGAAATTGGTCTTTGGGTTTATCATGAATGGTGTTTTAAGTAACACTAATTCTTTAACTCGATTAACAATGGAGTTAAGAGAATCAGAAACTAACTGGAGATTTGTTTAGTTGAATGGTTTCCTTGGATCTGATCTGATGTTGGTTTCGGCCTTCGGGGTTAATACTTAGGGAATTGTCCACTTGCTAATTTACGGTTAAAAGCTGATGGAATGGAATGTGATTTTGGGTTTATAGCGAATCATGTTTTATATGACATTGGTTCTTTAACCCAGTTAAAGACAAGATACGATCTCCCAAGTTAAACAATCATTAATATTGATTTTTGGGAAGATTAAAACTAAGTGGTGTTTTAATGAATCTTTAATTAGATTGAAATGATTGAGAATGCAGTATCACCAGATTTGCTCCAGGCGATAGTTAAATCTTTAACTAGATTTGAATGTAAAATGGTAATTGAATTTACTGATAACACCGTGGGGTTAGAAATGAAGTATTACCAGTTTTGCTTCATGGGATGAATAAGTTGGGATTGGGAAATTTAAATAAATGATTACTTCAGTAAGGTTCGCTAATCCCGACTAGTTTGGATAAACCTTAATATGATTTGGATTGATATCCAAAAGAAGATTAAAGAATAAATTTAAAGAATTTATCTTTGATAAAATTAATGGAAACCTTTCCCAAAATGTAAGAATATTTGGATAAAGGAATGTTCTGGATTGGAATAAGGCATATGTTGTGTTTTTATAGCACTTGTTTATTATATACGCGAGTTATTCAGAAAGACCGAGTTTATTCCATTCTGAATAACTGATTCGACGATGTGTCGAGGATGAAGACTGTGGTCGAAGACAGGAGGTCTTCACATCGTTTGGATGATTACTGATGTCTTGATTGGGCTGTACACCCAAGACAAGGTAATAAGTGGTGATCGTCTAGATGTACTTAAAGACCGACCAGATATGCGAGGACCGCTCCCCTGTATTGGACATATGGGTGAGGAATAAGGTGCCTCCGATTTTGTTCAGACCCAAAACGAACTTGTAAATGGATTGTGTGTCTGACATTGGATTTCATTCTTTGTGATTGATAGACATCGGTTGCATAGCGTGAATTGCCCATGTGGCATGCTGAGATGCAAATGATCAAGGCTTCTGTTGAAAAGCAGAGTCTTGTGGTTGATGATCAAAGCATGGATTTAATATAGCATAGCTTTGTGTAGCGTTAATTCACGAGCCTCACGTGTGAACCATAAACGAGAGAGGCCTGCAGGGAGGGCATGCGTTTCTTTCCAGCTAGGACTAGTGTCAGCATTTTACTAGCCCTGTAATTTTACTTATGTGGATGATGGATAGCGAGGCGCCTCGGTTATATCGATCATTTTGGGGCCGATGGTTTGGTCGGGATATAACCAGTTTACGCCCCATAGGGCTGGGAAACACATTGTTCAGATATTTTAATCCACTCCGTATGGACCGGCCCTGAAGATCCAAGGCTTGACTGAGTACTTGCCTGAGGCTCGGGCTAGAGAGTCACGAATCAGTAAGGACGATCCCTTGCCTTGGTTCACAGACGGAAGTCCAACTTCCAATATGTGATAATTGCGGTTTTGATTGTAGAGCCTAGTATTGGTGACATGATATATGGTACCCATGCCGCCTAGGATTGATACATTTATATTTGAAGCTGTTTTATACACTATGCACTTATAATAGTATCAAATGATTTGTTTTAACGTACCAAGCATGTTTGGCTATTATAAGGGAAAAAATATCCTCCGCCTTGCGTTGCATTGTGTGATGGGACCTGGGTCTTATAATAGCTTCATTTTTCCTAAAAGCATTGCGCTGTTTTGTTATATGCACTGGTATTCTTGGGAGGAAACCTGTTCTGTTTTATATGACGTGGTCCCTTGATATATCTGATTTTAAGTAAAGTTTTAAATAACTGTTTTAGTTCTCACACCAGTCACATGATTGACCTGGAGTTTATTGCTTTTAACCTAAACTCTTGGTGCCCCTATTTTCCGCACGAGCAGCTAGTAGTTTTGGATTTGCAAATTTATATTCACAGGATCCTGATTTACAGCAGAAGAGATATTCAGAAAGCTCTGTATCCGTATATTACTTTTAGTTGTGTTTTGTATTGTTTTCCACTGCTATGTATTTAAATGTAATTTAAATCTCTGATATTGATCAAATGTACATGATTTTATTCATACTTTGTTCTATTCTTTTATTTTGATGAAATTGTTGTAATAAGCAATGAAATGTTCTTCTGTTTGTGTTCTGATTCGTCTTGTCCTCAAAGAAATCCGTTCTTCCTCTTCTCTTCGGAGACCAGGGAAGTTTCGGGTCCTTACAGTGGTATCTGAGCATTGGTTTATAGAGCTCAGTGAAAAAGACAAGTTAGAACCAAACGAAAGGACTCATCAGAGATTGGATTAGTAATATCCAATGAGAATGACTCATTAGAGATGGGATCGGTGGTATCATAGAACAAGTATGAAGAGTGTTGTTTTTAAAAGTGAAAATGAAAACAAATTTTGTTTTGAAAAATTAAATTAAATTATTCGTATTTGAATGTTTATTTTATATTGAATTTGGACAATCCAATATATAAAGATTTTGCATATACGTCTGATCCACGTGTATTCGAAGTTTTAATATGCTGAATAGATATAGAATCACACTCTAGTCACCCGAAGATGATTCTGATGATGCCGCGACGTCATCAGCATTTGTATTCGAGTTTCGAAAGTGGGATGTCTATATATTTCCAATTGAATGGTGTGAGAACCAAAACTAGATAGGATTATTTGTTGTGATTTGGCATCAAAAACATGATTTTCTATATATGTGTCAAAATTATGAATTTGAAACGAAAATCCACTAATTGATTGATGGTTGTGTTGTATGATTATTTGTTATTTAATAAAACCATTATGTGAAAGAACGGTATGTATAACTAAATTGATCAAATTTGAACTGTATCGAAAATTTATCGCATTTGCATGCAAGTACATGCGTATATATACTGAACAGGTCATAGCAGGGGAGCTAAGCAGAGGAATAAAATTGTTTGCCCAACAAATAGGTACATGTTTATTGTATTTCTTGGGGTTTTGATGATTTTATGAGCCGCTTGGCTGTTTCTTTTTCTTTTTGATTGAAGAGGCTTGCATGGCGATTTCGGGATTTTCCCGGTGCTCCCGTACAAAGGAGATTACGGCGAATTTTTTTGAAAATTTAGGGTGTTAGCCAAATTTTTGAAGAATTGGAAATTTCTTAGAAACTGAAAAGTTGAAGAACTTAAGCCATAATTAAAATAATTAAAGTTGATTTGGTTTGTAAAACAACTTTCAGCTCCATTCCTTTACGAGGACAAAAAGATTTTAAGTGGGGGAGTTTGTAACAACCTGGAAAATTTGAACCAATTTAAAAAAATTTATTTGATTATTTTAATGAATTTTGAGTATTTAAAATGAATCACTTTAAATAATGACGACAAGAAATTTATTTTGAATAGAATTAGAGCATATATATTTATTTGAATCATTATTAGAATATAAATATTTATTTTAAATTATAAAAGGAATTGAAAATGGTGCGGTAGTTCCAAAATTCGATTTCAAATTTCAAATGAACGTACAAGATTCAAAGTAAACCAGATTTTAGAGAAACCAAACATATTTGAATCTATTTGAATATATCTTTCCTACGAATCCGAAAAATTGAAATTTCATAGCAGGAATAAAAAGTTATGCCCAGTTGAAAATTCAAAATAATCACTATGGAAAATATAGCCCTTAAAAATGGAAATTTTGCAAACGACCTCCGTTTTCGACGAAACCGCTTTTGTTGAATCTGGGATGTCAAATTATTGCTGATTCCAAAGTCATAAGTTTCTGAATCAATATGTGAGCGTGGCAAAAGAAAATGTGTTTTGATTGTTTCAATTAATTTGGATCGACCAGAAAATGGCCATTTTACAAAAGGTCTCCAAATTTGACGAAATTAGTTTTGTTAGGACCGTATCGTCAATACGAAGTTAGAAATAATTTTCCTGGAATTTCCAAAGTCCGTATGTGACCCCAGTAAATTGAAATGTACTTTTAAAATTGAATATATGGATTTATATTTTAATTTAAATGAAAACTGATCATAATGATCAAATTGGCTTACGGGACATATCCCATTGCTTTCGAAATGGGGGTAATTAGCTAGAGGCGACAGTCATTGGCTCTCGTTTGGAGATCGAATGAAAAAGTTACTTTATGGAATTAATTAAATAAGTAATATAATTATATATATCTTGACCCCTCATTTCCTTCCTCCCTGTCGTTTTCTCAGATCCGAACGAAATTAAATAATAAAAAAAACAAAAACCCTCGATGTCTGCTGCCTCCACCGCCGCCTAGGCGCTGCCGCACCTGCCCCAGACGCTGCCGGAGCTGGCGCTCCCCCTCCTCCTCGTCATTGACCGCCTCACTCCTCCTTCCCAGCGCCCAAATCGAGGCACCCCACCCAAAACCAGTACCATCGCCTGAATTCGCCCAGCGCCGCCCCTCCCCTGGCCCACCGCCGACTGTCGAGCAACACCCCATCCTCTGTGATCCCCTCATCCCCGCAACCGGTGAGCACCCCTCCGACCATCCCGAACCACCATCTCCACCAAAGATCCACTTTTTGCAAAGGAGAAAGGTATATTTTCTTTGTTAGTTTAATTTAGTACTTTATATTTTTAATGTAGAAGTAAAGATTATATTTTTTATGAAGAAAAGGTTATATTTTTAATAATAGAAAGTTTGGATTTTTAATAATGAAAAGATATGATTTTTAAATAGATAAAAATATGATCTTGCCTTAGGTAAAAATATTTTTTTTATTGTATGAAGTTAGGATTTTTTTTTATAATATATATATAAATATGATTTTTATTTAAATAGCATTGAATAAAAATAATTTTTTTATACATATGGTTTTGATATAAAAGTATGCTTTTTATAATATAAACATCGACAGAAAAATGTGATTTTTATTATCTAGTGAGCATTATAAAAATTTGATCTTTATATATATAACATTATCACAAAGATGTGATCTTTATATATGTGGCGATATAATAAAAATACAATTTTTATTATATGTTTAGCGATATAAAAATACGATTTTTATATATGAAGTGGCAATATAAAAATGTGATTTTTATATATATGTATATAACGATATGAGAAGAAGGTGATATTTAAAATATATATAGCGTTGTTAAAAATATATTTTTTAACACAAACTGCGTGAATCAGATTATGTGGAAATCACGAAGAAGAATGTACACACTGGAAATAAAATCTTTCAGAAATAAGGAATGGGGGAGTGGATCCCAAAGGTGAGAACTCCACACTTTTATTTTATTTTCTAGTTAAAATATATACTAGGTTGTAGACGGTGCTTAGCAGCACCTTACACCTGTCGTCCACAGACCATGGACGACTTGTTTGTTTGTTTGATTATGTTGTGAAAGTTGATTGTGTGATGTGGAATGGAATAAAATATTTTATAGTTAAAAATATAATTTTTAACGTGTATAGGAATAAAATAAATATTCATAAACAAATCGGACGATTTGTTTATGTACACACATTTGACTGATATTGATTGGGACGATAAATTTTACACATCGCCCAACTGCACAAATAAAATTCATTATTTGTTGATTGAAACCCTACACGGGTATTGGGGTGATTTTGGACATACACTAATCCTAATAGTTAGTTGAATGTCAATCGACTGGTTGACAGACTGTTATAAGCGTTAAACATTTATATTTAATGCTTATACAGTGTAGAGTGCACTCTGGATGATGGATGATTATTTTTTATTGTTGTTGTATGCATGTATTGTATGAAATCCATACAATCAAATTATATGGTAATTGACTGTGTCTGATTCCAGTTCAGAAAGAATGAATATTTTAAAATAACGATTATTTTAAAATAACGAATATTTTCAAATAATATTCAGAAAAGAATCAAAATTTGGTTTTGATGTCTGATTTGGGATGGGCACGAACATATTTAAATATATATATATACCCATGTTGATTAGATTAACGCCATTTTGACGGGAATGATATTTATATCGATTTTATTCATTTTTATAATGAATATCAAAAAGGAATTGATTTCAAAGTCTAATGTTTCGAAAATATTATCATTTATATATCGATGATATGGAATATTCAATTTTGATTTGAAATTGAATATGAAGTTGAAACTGTTTGGAAAATGAATTTAAAACAATTTATAAAATACGTTTTGAATGGAAATATATATTATATATATAATGGTCTGAATAGAACGCGCCGAGCTGCGACAGTTCGTGAATTTCGACCATTGACTTCGAATGGACATTACTAGGGATCCGACCGTTGGATTCTTCTAAAATTGGAACCGTTGGGTTCTTATCGAAAAGAGCTTTCTAACGAATATTAGAGATTTGAAATCTAATGGTTGGATTTGGAATTATGTCAAAAACAAGTTTGGAAAAGGTCGATGTAAGTGCAGTTCGATGGCCGTTTATGGAAATCGACTGTACGGGCCTTGAAACTAAATATTTAAAATATCAATAATTAGTGTAAAATCATAAGAAATGATTTGGAAAGAATTGGGATGAAAAATTCCATATTTGAAAAGATAAAAATATATTTTTATCGAAATGGACTACTTTTTAAATAGAATAATAAATCCAATATTTTAAAATAAATAATGTGGATTTGAAATGATTTTAAAAATAACCAGGATTTCCAATATATGAATTGGAATGGATTTGAATCGAAATTATGCTCGGAATATTACGATATTGGATTTCATGATTATACAGATATTGTGGAAGATATATATATCATTATTCCAATACGATATTTGTTGGTTTCCGAATTTGATATTGATATATGCCGATATATTTTCTGTTCAGAGCCTTGTATTTAATATCAAATTGGATTTTGGGTTTGTCATGAATGGTATCTTTAATAATACTATTCTTAAACCCAATGGCGTTAAAAAAAATTGAATCTGACCAGAGATTAGTTAAGTTGAATGGCTTCCTGGGTATTGATCTGATGTTGGTTTCGGCCTTCAGAGTTAATACTTAGGGAATTGTTCTCTTACTAATTTACGGTTAGAGACCGATTGGATTTTGAGTTTGTTGTGAACTGTGTTTTTAACGACATTTGTTCTTTAACCCGATTTACAGTGAAATGAGATTTGGAATTTATAAATCTTTTTATTAAGATTTAACGGTAATTTTCCAAAGTAAAGTTTTCCAATTTAATATATTTAATTGGAATTGAATTGAAATTGGTCTTTGGGTTTACCGCGAACGGTGTTTTACATAACACTGATTCATTAACCCGATTAACAATGGAATTAAGAGAATCAGAAACTAACTGGAGATTAGTTAAGTTGAATGGTTTCCTGGGTATTGATCTGATGTTGGTTTCGGCCTTCGGGGTTAATACTTAGGGAATTGTTCAATTACTAATTTACGGTTAAAGGCTGATGGAATGGAATGTGATTTTGAGTTTATAGTGAACCGTATTTTAAATGACAATGATTATTTAACCCAGTTAAAGACAGGATATGATTTCCCAAGTTAGAAAATCATTAATATTGATTTTTGGGAAGATTAAAACCAAGTGGAGTTTTAATGAATCTTTAATTAGATTGAAATGATCGAGAATGGGGTATCACCAGTTTTGCTCCAGGCGATAGTTAAATCTTTAATTAGATTTGAATGTGAAATGGTAATTGAATTTACCGATAACACCGTAGGGTTAAATATGAAGTATTACTAGTTTTGCTTCATGGGATAAATAGGTTGGGATTGGGAAATTTAAACAAATGATTACTTCGGTTAGGTTCGCTAATCCCGACTAGTTTGGATAAACCTTAATATGATTTGGATTGATATCCAAAAGAAGAATAAATTTAAAGAATTTATCTTTGATAAAATTAATGAGAACCTTTCCCAAAATATAAGAATATTTGGTTAAAGAAATGTTCTGGATTGGAATGAGGCATATGTTTTGTTTTTATAGTACTTGTTTATTATATACGCGAGTTATTTAGATAGACCGGGTTTATTCCATTCTGAATAACTGATTCGACGATGTGTCGCGGATGAAGACGGTGGTCGAAGACCGGAGGTCTTCACATCGTTTGGATGATTACTGATGTCTTGATTGGGCTGTACACCCAAGACAAGGTAATAAGTGGTGATCGTCCAGACGTACTTGAAGGTCGACCGAATATGCAAGGACCTCTCCCCTTTATTGGACATATGGGGAGGAGTAAGGTGCCTTCACTTTCGTCTAGACCCAGAACGAACTTGTAAATGGATTGTGTGTCTAACATTGGATTTCATTCTATGTGATTGATGGACATCGGTTGCATAGCGTGAATTGCCCGTGTGGCATGCTGAGATGCAAATGATCAAGGCTTCTGCTGAAAAGCAGAGTCTTGTGGTTGATGATCAAAGCACGGCTTTAATATAGCGTGGCTATGTGTAGCGTTAATTCGCGAGCCTCACAGCCCAGTGTGAACCAGAAACGGGAGAGGACTGCAGGGAGGGCATGCGTTTCTTTCTAGCTAGAAGTGGTGTCAGCGTTTTACTAGCCCTGACATTTTACTTATGTGGATGATGGATAGCGAGGCGCCTCAGATATGTCTGTCGTTTCGGGGTCGATGGTTTGGTCGGTATATGACCAGTTTACGCCCCATAAGGCGGGGAAACACATTGTTCAGGCATTTTAATCCACTCCGTGTGGACCGACCCTGAAGATCCAAGGCTTGACTGAGTACTTGCCTGAGGCTCGGGCCAGAGAGTCTCGAAGCGGTAAGGACGATCCCTTACCTTGTTCACAGATGGAAATTGAACTTCCAATACGTGATAATTGCGGTTTTGATTATAGAGCCTAGTATTGGCGACATGATATATGGTACCCATGCCGCCTAGGATTGATACATTTATATTTGAAGCTATTTTATACACTATGCACTTATAATAGTATCAAATGATTTGTTTTAACATACCAAGCTTGTTTGGCTATTATAAGGGAAAACCCTATCCTCCGGCTTGCGTTGCATTGTGTGATGGGATGTAACGACCCGTATTCTACGCATCGTAGGATCGTAGAATATTTATTTCTTTCACATACGAAGTCGTATGGTCATGTAACTTTGGGAGAAAACTATTGGAGTCATTTCCCATGTTAATGATTTTGCCGATTTTTAAATGACTATTTTGCCCCTAGCTGATCTTGTTTTGGCCCTAACTTTTGATTGGAAACGAGTTTTGCCCTGAAACCACTTCCATTGAATCCGAATGATGGTTTACAATTCCGTAGAGTGGTCACATTTGCCAAATGGACTCATCGTTTGGGAGATATGGCTGAAACAAGTTTCAGATGGTGAAAAACAGCTTAATTGGGCTTAACCGGGTGATTAACAGCTATGCCCAAATGGGAATATCGGGATTAGGAGTTTAAAAGGGCTGTTTGGGTTTGGAGAATACCTTTTTCTCATTTTTCAGCCGTCACTATTCATTCCTCTCAACCTAGTCATGGCCTCCAACATCTAAAACACCTTCTAATCACTGTTTAATCAAGAATTGGCCTAATCTACATCAAATTAAGGGGAAATAACACCAAAACAAGGTTAGAGCTGATGTGTTGCATTGGGAACAGCGCCAAACAGAGAATCATTTCACATTTGATATTTTATTTGTGGCCAAGGTGAGTGATTTGCATAGTTCCTCACTAATTATGGTTAATTAAGGGTGATTAGTGTTAATTAGCGAAATTAGACATGATAAAATTTTGGAAAAATATTTATAAATTCGAAAATAATGTTTCAGACCTCTGTTATAAATTTCGTTTGATTTGGTTAAGTTTTACTAATCATATCATTAGTTTTGCCTAAACATGCTTAAGGGAAAATATGGGGTTTTGGCTATGTTTGATCCATTTTACATGCTATGAATGTTGTTTTGGTGTTTATGACTGATTGTACATGTTGCTATGACTGTATGGTGTGATTTGTGATTGTCTAGAAGTGTTAGATTGGTCGAAAACGCCGTCGAATGGCATAAAACAGTTGCTGGAAAGAAGTGCAGGAAATTGCCCGAACCGGATCGGATTGAAGGGGGAAAACCCGATCTGACCTGCTCGCCTAGAAGCTCCACGATCCGACCCGCTTGTGAGAAGGAACTCCGATCCGAACCGATTCCCCTCGCGAGCCAAGCTTGCTTCCACAACCTGGAGTCACGACCCGAGCCAGTGGAGGAAGCCGATCTGACCCTATGCAATGGTCACTAACCAAGAGCTCCGAACCAGTCCTAGCTCACGATCCGAACCGCCAGAAGGAGGACACCATGACCCGATCCGGATGACCTTGCACGAGCTGGAGTATGGACCACGACCTGGAACCAGACCACGAACAGAAGGAGGCCAGACCGAACCGCCAGGGGTGTCCATGACCGATCCGAACCGAGATGCTTGGACTTGAGGCGTAAATCACGATCCGAACAGGAAGTGTAAACTGAAGTAGAGAAACCGATCCGGAGGGGAAGACTAAAACTGTAACAACCCTGAATTTTGGGGTAAATTTAAAAATTTATTTGAAGTAATTTCAATGAGTTTTTGATAAGAATTTTTTTATTTTAAATAATCACGATTAAAAAATTATTTTTATTTGAAGTAAGACTTTAAAATTTATATTAATTCCATTCTGAGCCGAAATGGTGTGGTAATTTCAAAATTCGTTTTTCAACTTTGGGAAAATATATAAAATTCATTATAGATCAAAATTGGACGAAATAAGAAACGCTAGGACTGTATCGATGATATATTTATAATGAATTTAAGAAATTTAGATTTCAATTTGTAAGTTGTAAGTTATGTCAAAATCAAAATTTAGAAAGGTCACTATGAAATTTATATATATAATATATAAAGGTCAAAAATACTACTTTTTGCATATGAAGGAATTGGGACTCAAAACCACTTCCATTGAGTTCAGAATGATGTTTCTGCATTTAAAAAGTATAAACACTTATATATTTCAAGTTTTGGGAATTATTTTCTTAAAAATGTATTTTTAATATTTAATATATATGCCTTGAAAATAGCCATTTTTCGAACGACCTCTGTTTTCGACGAAACCACTTTTGTTGGATTCAGAATGTCAAATTATTGTTAAGTTCAGTTTTTCATAATTTTTAGAATTAATTTGTGGCCATGGCAAAAGATTTCAGTTTGGTCAATTTTAATCAACTTGAAAAAGACTATTTTTCAAACAGTCACAGAATTCGACGAAAATAATTTTTTTAGGACTGTATCGTCAAAACAAAGCTAGAAATAATTTTTCTGGATTTTTCTGAGTTAGTATATGGCCCCGGTAAAATTAAAAAGTACGTTCGAATTTAATATTAAAGATTTATTTTAAAATAAAAGAAACATGTTGTAAACATCAGAATTAGACTTCGGCACTAGCGCCATTGCGTTCAGAAGACGTCAAAACCTATTGTTCGACAGTCGTTGGGCTTCGTTTGGAGATTAGATGGAAAAATCCTCATTTCTAGGATTAATTGAATTAAAAATAAAAGGAAAATACGCTAGAATACGGTATAAATATGGGCTACAGTAGCTTCTTCTTCCCCGTTCCTTTACAGCCGCCGAAACCCATAACTCTTCAAAATTTCAAACTCCGATTTCTCTCTAGTTTCTCTACGAAATCCTTCGTAGTAATACCCGTTTCGAAGAGATTCTCGAGCTCTTTGATTCTACACCAAAATCAAGGCCTCCCGTACCCTATAGCTGACGCCCCGACCCCGCAAAGTCAGCCGCCGCCGCACCAAACCGGGCCCACCACAGGAGAACGCACCCCACCCCCTTCCCGGCGCCGATTTTCCTCTCCTAGCTCTTCGATCTCCAACAAACCGTTCTGATTAGCATAGAAATGTGTTTATTTTTATGCTTATATCTTATCTTTATTGTATATAAATAAATGCTACTTTGGGTATTTTGTGTTTTTTTACAGGTCATTTATTAATTGTCTCCTTCATTAAATAAATACCACTGATAAGAAAAAGAAGCTACTTTCCCATCTCAACAAGTTTTCAATCACAAAGGAAGCCGTAACACATTGGTTAAGGCATGGAAATCTGTATAGAAAGATCTGGGTTCGATTCCCATCAAACTCTCTTTTTGCTGAAGAATGGAACGCGTTCACACTGCCTCCCTTGCTTTGAAGAATTTATGGATTAGTGATTTATGGTGTGTATATATATATATTTATATGTATGAATATATGATATACACTAATAAATATTTCAAGAATTGGAAGTATTCTTCATAGATAAATCAAAGGGAATCTTTCATTTTTACTCTCCATAAAGATGAAGATTTGATTAGATAGATGCCAATCATGATGCCAATCAATTTACCAATCAACTTCAAATCTCTTGGAAAATGCCAATCAATTTGCCACATGACCAATCAAAAGAGGAAAGCTGCATGGAATATTTCAAGTTTATCTTATCTCTTTCATTTGTGAATATATTATTTTCAAGAGGTTGAGTCATGGCCCATTAGAGGATTAGGTTTTTTTAGTTCAGCTATATAAGCACATGTATACCCATTGTAACAGGCATCTCCATTATTCTGTACTCTCGTTAATTAATAAAAAGTTTTATTAGTTGACTGTCTTTTTCTTTCATAACAATTTGTGTATCTATCCAATTAGTTTTGGTAGAACACATTGTTATTTTCTTTTATTCTTGCTTGTTAGCTATTGTCCGTTCGATTAGATTCAACGGCAATTATGCTTTTTAATTCTCTGTTGTTGTTCTAGTTGTTATTTTCTTTTTCTAGTAATTGTTTCTTTTCTTTTCAATTGTTGAATTTGATACTGATTAGATTCAGATTCAGATTCAGAGTAATTTCAACAACATTAAAAACAACTCCAAATTCTGCCTAACTCGCCCAAGAATAAATAAATAATAATTTTTAATTACACCTCCCTGTGTTCGACCTGTATGCTACACACCTGTATGCTTGCAGAATTTAATTTAAATGTCGCGCTTTTCTGATTCATAGATTAGCGACGATCAAGTTTTTGGCGCCTTTGCCGGGGAGGTAACAATTGAATTTGATTATTTATTTAATTTCCGATTCGTGTTAGTTTTTATTTTATTTTGTATATATTTTTGTTTCTTGTACATATAGAAAAAAATCTCAATTAGTGATGTGGAGTATTAATTACATTGATACTGTCATGAACTAAGCAAGAGAAAAAAATAATTTTTTGCCTTTTTTTCTTTCAATTTCTTTTCCTATTTTCAATTATTCCTTTCCATTTTTCAATCCTCCTTCCAACTTTTATATTCATTTCTTCTTTTACAATCTTTCAAAAAAAAAAAAAACTTGCCTTTTCTTTCCAAATTCTTTTCCATCTGTACTTCCTTTCCAATTTTTCATTTTTTTCTTTCCCTGTTCCCTCCTATATTTCCTTTCCTTTCTTTAACTCCTTTCCATTTTCTTTTTTCTTTCACATTAAAAAAAAGGTTGGTTTGTTTTTGTAGTTCTCTAATCTGTCTTAACCATCAACACTGACCAACATTCATTGCCACAACCTCCTATACAGTCTGCCTTGCCCAATACTCAACACCCAACGTTAATCCTCCAAACCAAAATTCTGCCACTCTGCATCATACCCATAACCATACATCTTACTGATCATGACAGTCTTCATCCTTCGATTATCGCTTCCATAGTTCAAACATCACCTCCACGCCCATCCATCATTTCTCAACATCAGCCCCCCTCAACAAAGTCCCATAAAAAAACTATTAATTTTCCTCGTTTTTTCTTTCCTTTTCTTCATTTATTTCTTTCCCTTCTTACAATATTTTCCTAATCTCATATCTTCCTTGATTTCTCCCTCAAACAAAAAAAAACTTTCCCTTCTTTTCTATTTCTTTCCTTTCCATTTTTCTTAACATTTGTTTTCTTTTCAAATATTTTTTTCTCTTTTCCTTTACAAGTTTACAAAAGAAAAAAAAATCCTTTTTTTTTCCTATATTCTTTATCATCTCAGCCACCTTGTTCATACAAATCATCCCTCCATCATCTTCGTTACTTCAAATTTTCACCCTCCTCTGTCCATATTCAATCACCTTCTTCGGTCACAAAACCATCATCCCATACCTCCACAATTTCCACCAGATTTCATTTCCGCAACATTAACCCTCCTCTCATAACACAAACGACCATCAAAAAAATCCACAAACCTCACTTTTACTCGTCCACAGCAACCACAAGTCCATTCTTATTTTTATTTTTTATTTTGTGTTTTGTTTTTCTTTTAGGGTAGTCTTCTGAGTCTATTTTTATTTTTATTTTATTTTTTGTTTAATTTTTCATTTAATCTTTCGTGGTAAGCATTGTTGAGCTTAGTTTTTATTTTATTCTTTCTTGTTCATCTTAGTTCTTTTGGCTTAGTACCTAGTTTTTTTTGTTTTTATCGAGTTCATTTTTTTCCCAATTTCTATATAGTTTTTCCTTTCTTTTCTTAAAAAAAAAGATGGAAGTGACTTTACTTTTTATTTAGGCTTAATTTTTATTTTGTTAACTGATTAGTTTTACTTGTTTTATTTCTTTAGTCGAGTCAGTTTGTTAGTTTATTTTATTTTTTTTCTTTTTCAAGTTTTCTGTTTTTCCTCTCCTTTTCGATTGTTTTTATTTGCTTTTCTTTCTAAAAAAAAACAAGGGTCTAATCGTAAGCCAAGGTGAAGGATCAGATTCAAGCAAACAACAAAGGAATCAAAAGCGAGCAAAACAAAGCAATCAGTGAAGTTTGAATTGTTGGAGCGGTTGCACACCTAGTGGGGTGTGAACGCGCTAGCGCTACCCAATTTCACTGGAAGACTGCCGATCTAGGTGAGAAATTTCTAAACTTTATAGGTGCTCTGTTGAAAATAAAAAAAAAATTATAGACATTGCTTGTAAAAATTTTCTGCAGGGGCAGCGACTTGCTTGTACAATTTTTTTTTAAATTCTGCAATTATTTTTGTGTGATTGTTGTTTTGGCTGCATTCTGAAATAAATCTAGTTACGAGCAAAGCCCTAACAAACATAAGGTGAGGAAGCCATTACCTTTCCTTGGCTCCAAAAGAATTAAACTCTGTCGTTTGCATACTCCTTGGACTTAAATAAAAATTGATTAGACGTTGGCCTTAGGAGAAAAACTCAAGCTCAATAGGACACACGAATTGAGTTAAATAGCTTAGATTTAAAAATTTATTTTGCTGTGTGGAATTCGTTCTGTTCCTCTTAGGACAGTGATGCGTTTTACATCAGGAATTTTTCGACATTCTAGCAAATTTACTTTTTCAATCTATTTATTTAATTTGATTTGCAAAATATTTAACTACAAGAGTGTATTTTGTGGAATTGATTTTCTCAAGGGTTTGATCGCGGATATATATTAGTTCAATTTATTGAACTTCTAGCAAAAGAGGTTGCATACTACCCGTAAAACATTGGTCGTATCCCTTAGTATTTATACTATACGTAAACGGCCATAAGACCCTCTTCCCCCTTCAAATCGAGATTGTCAATTAATAAGATACACTTGAGTTTGTTATTTATTTTGATTAGGAGCTTCTTGTGTCAACCTTAAGTCTAGGATTTTCTTTGTTTGCATTTAACAACAATGAGTGAAAAAAGTGTTAGCCAACACAATTCTCCTAGAGGTTCTCAAGTAAACCAAAACTTTCAAAACGAGATGGATCAAAATCAAACAAATCAAAACTTGCATAATCTCAATATGAATAGACCCTTATCTCTTCGTGATCGATGTTATCCAACTAGGACCGTTCAACCCTCTGTCATCGTATTCCCACAAGTTGAAGGAAACAATTTTGTGCTTAAACATTCTTTTATTCAAGGGGTACCAAAATTTACTGGGTCTGAAAATGCTTATGAATTTCTAAGTGAATTTGAATTGTATGCGTCCACAACAAAAATGCAACAGTTGTCTAATGAATCAATCAAGCTAAGGCTAATTCCATTTGCATTACTTGAAAGTGCTAAAAGATGGCAAAATTCTCTTCCTAGACATTCCATAAGAAGTTGGGATGAATTTGTCACTATATTTTTGAAAAAGTTTTTCCCTTTTCATAAAACTCTCAAAATTCGAACCGAGATAAATCAATTTTGTCAAAATGAGGGGGAAACATTTTCAAAGTACTTTGAGAGATTCAACCAACTATTATATAGTTGTCCTCATCATGCATTTCCCAAAGATCACTTATGTCAAATTGCATATGAAGGGCTAAACTATCAGACTAGAACTCAACTAGAATCAATGTGTGGAGGAGACTTTATGTCAAAGACGGCCGATGAAGCTTGGAAATTCTTAGAAGATTATTCTGAAAAGGACATGCAATGGGAATCAATTCGTGTTCCCACTCGTACTTCTACTAGAGGAGTGCATGTCGTGGACCCAAGCCAAATTTCCTTAGAAAATCAAACTCTTCAAGCCGGAGAAGGGCAACCCCAATATTACTCTCAAGACCAAGCCAATGCTATAGCTCAAAATAATCCTTACTCATCCACGTACAATCCTGGTTGGAGGAACCACCCAAATTTTTCTTGGTCAAACCCCAATAATTCGGCAAACCCATCTCACGTGCAACCCTTTATTCCAAATCCGAATTATCAAGCTCCATCTCCCAATTCTCAAACCTCTCATGTTGCACCTCAATCCAAACAACCTTATAGGCACCCCAACTTTCAATCATCAAACCAATCCTCTCAATCTTCTCAACCGTCACAAGATATTGTTCGATTAGAAAAACAAATAAATAATCAAGATGTTAAACTCGAACAAATGATGAATATGATGAAGGAACTAATGAAAAGTAATGAGCGAGGAAAGTTTCCTAGTCAACCCGAGGTGAATCCAAAATATAACTCTTGTACTGTGAATTCTTGTGAGGATGGAAATAATTCGGTTAACGTTGTCACCACCCTGAGGTCTAGAAAAATGATTGACAATAATGTTGGCAATCCCGACAACCATTCGATTTCAACCCCAATTGAAAAGCTTGACACTCTTGCGATGGCAACCAATGCCAACTCCTTGGAACCTTATGAAACCCCATCTTCTTCGAATGTTGGAAACCCCAACATCTCTTCTTCTAATGTCGGCAACCCCGATAATATTTCCTTCTCTAATGTTGGCAATCCCAGCATCTGACCTTCTATTCCTGTACCTCAATCATTTTCCACATCGAAACCTTCTTCTTCGAACGATCAAATTTCTGAAAGAGTCTATAAACCAATAGCCCGTTATCCTCACAGACTTAACAATAAGAAGAAGGATGCAAATTTTGAAAAAATTCTTGAAATCTTCAAACAAGTTCGTGTCTATATTCCACTCTTAGACACCATCGAACAAATTCCTCAATATTCCAAGTGTCTCAAAGAGCTATGCACCCGAAAACGAGCCACTAATGTTCCTAAAACTGCCTTTCTAACTGCGAATACAAGCTCCATTCTTTCGAATCCTGCCCCAGTCAAGTACAAGGACCCCGGTTGCCCTACAATTGATTGCAAAATAGGAAACATTCACATATCTCGTGCCCTACTTGATCTTGGTGTGAGTGTAAATCTTCTTCCTTACACTGTTTATCGTCAACTTGGATTAGGGGAGATTAAACCAACAAACATCACTCTTCAGTTAGCTGATCGATCTTTAAAAAACCATTGGGTATAATTGAAGATGTTTTGATTCAAATTGAACAATTTTACTTCCCTGTCGATTTCATAGTTCTAGAAACCGAGCCTGTTTTGAGTCAGGGTAGTCAAATTCCATTGATTTTGCGTCGTCCCTTCTTAGCCACCTCACACGCTATCATAAATTGTAGGAGCGGCCAACTTCGACTATCGTTTGGGCACTTAACCATTGAATTGAATATTTTTCATCAACCCAAATATTCTGAAATAGGAGAAGTTGACGTGATTGAAACAGTTGAAGAAGATACATCAGATTTAGCCCTTCAAGAAATTTCTCTTACATCAATAAACATATCCACTATGTCTTTTGAAGAAATTTTTGAAGACGAACTTAAAATTTTAAATGACGAGAATGAATATATGGAACATCTCAAAGATAATCGTAATTCCAGATCATCAAAAGAAATTATGGTTAAACGCTCAAATTTATGGGAATCTTCTGCTGAATAACACAAATCATTGTCACAATAAACTCTTCATAGGGAAGATTTTGATTTTAGAATCTATTGACATGCCTATGATACCTTACGAGTTTGGAGGTAAAAAACCAGCACTCAACATTTTCGATAAGAACAAGTGTGGGGGGAAAAGGAAATTTCATCCTTCACAAACCATTTATCATCTTCGTAGATTTCATCTTGCATATGATTTTCACACGCATATAGTTGCTAAATTGCATTTTATTTTACAAATCATTTTACATTTAATCCATCTTTGGGTTCTATCTTTCACATTTAGGAAACGTGTTTACAGTGTGGACACTGTTCAGTTCTAGCGTGGGGGGAGGGAGTCTGCATTTCATTCATTTTCATTTTTCTTTATTTTCTTTCTTTTCATTTTCAGCCATTTAAATAGGACCATCATGCATTTTAGATCGTAGTAACATACCATAATTTTTTTTACGACTCATTTTAGATTTGATACAACAAAATAAGTTAAGGATTGTTAATCAGTTGATAGTATTTTTTCTCTCAACTAAGTTCGAATTTGAAATATAATGAAAAGTTTAATTTTGAGGGATAATAGTGTAACCGGTACATAGGGAGATTCTTAGGTGATGGCCATGAAATCTATTCTATATTGTAGACTTTGTTTAAATAAGTGGAGGACTTAAAATACTTATATTGGCTTTTCGAATCCTTAAAACTAAGTTGTATTAAGTTGAATTCGTGTAACTCTCTTTTTTTCTTATATTTTCAATAATAATAATAATAATAATCCAAGGGTATCCAACATTGCTTGTATATCAAGCGTTGGTGTGCAAACCCGCCAAGCTCTATCTGACATGTTGTTGACAAAGTCAGCGTTGGAATATCTTGGTCTCATTTTATGAGATTGGACACCTAAGGATTACCGACATGTTGTTAACAAAGTCAAAGTCGGCCTTCACAATCCGCCAAGCTCTTTATCCACTCTCCGTTAGTCCGCGAGGCAGTGCATGGGTGGTAAACCTTGGTCTTCTATGTTAGGTGTATGTACTTAATCATAAATTTTAAAATTTTATAGAATAAAGAATAAGCGATGAAGCCCAAACACTTCTTGACCTTATTGATTTGACTAGCCATACATGAGAAAATAATAATACCACTTTGCAAACTGTGCCAAGCAAACTAAGAATCTATTTCATGGCTGCACTATGTTATCGACCGAACTAACTGGCCAAACTGGAATTTAACATTTGAAAACTTGATTTATATTGAAAATTTGTGACAAGTTGAGGTATCTAAAATAAAATCAACTGACTAGAAATTTTTAATTTAATTTGTTGTACCACTTTCCTGAAACAAGTCGTGTTTCCATTATTCATTTTTATTTGCATTTGTCCGTTGCATTCATGTAGTTACAATAAAGCCATATCATACTGCATTTGGATTTTGTGGGTAGTATCCGCTGAAAACCCTCACAAGACACCACTCGTCCAACTAGGGACACCTAGAGGTTTAACGGCTTGTTGCATACGCTCAATGCAATCGTGTTTCCTACGAAAGTGTGACCTATCTAGTTTAGTTTTTTCATTTCTTGTTTTACTCGAGGACGAGTAAAAGATAAGTGTGGGGGTATTTGATTAGCACAGAAATGTGTTTATTTTTATGCTTATATCTTTCTTTATTGTATATAAATAAATGCTACTGTGGGTATTTTGTGTGTTTTTACAGGTCATTGATTAATTGTCTCCTTCATTAAATAAAAGACCACTGATAAGAAAAAGAAGCTACTTTCCCATCTCAACAAGTTTTCAATCACAAAGGAAGCCGTAGCACATTGGTTAAGGCATGGAAATCTGTACAGAAAGACCTGGGTTCGATTCCCATCGAACTCTCTTTTTGCTGAAGAATGGAACGCGTTCACACTACCTCCCTTGCTTTGAAGAATTTATGGATTAGTGATTTATGGTGTATATATATATATTCATATGTATGAATATATGATATACACTAATAAATATTTCAAGAATTGGAAGTATTCTTCATAGATAAATCAAAGGGAATCTTTCATTTTTACTCTCCATAAAGATGAAGATTTGATTAGATAGATGCCAATCATGATGCCAATCAATTTACCAATCAACTTCAAATCTCTTGGAAAATGCCAATCAATTTGCCACATGACCAATCAAAAGAGGAAAGCTGCATGGAATATTTCAAGTTTATCTTATCTCTTTTATTTGTGAATATATTATTTTCAAGAGGTTGAGTCATGGCCCATTAGAGGATTAGGTTTTTTTAGTTCAGCTATATAAGCACATGTATACCCATTGTAACAGGGATCTCCATTATTCTGTACTCTCGTTTATTAATAAAAAGTTTTATTAGTTGACTGTCTTTTTCTTTCATAACAATTTGTGTATCTATCCAATTAGTTTTGGTAGAACACATTGTTATTTTCTTTTATTCTTGCTTGTTAGCTATTGTCCGTTCGATTAGATTCAACGTCAATTATGCTTTTTAATTCTCTGTTGTTGTTCTAGTTGTTATTTTCTTTTTCTAGTAATTGTTTCTTTTCTTTTCAATTGTTGAATTTGATACTGATTAGATTCAAATTCAGATTCAGAGTAATTTCAACAACATTAAAAACAACTCCAAATTCTGCCTAACTCGCCCAAGAATAAATAAATAAATAATAATTTTTAATTACACCTCCCTGTGTTCGACCTGTATGCTACACACCTGTATGCTTGCAGAATTTAATTTAAATGTCGCGCTTTTCTGATTCATAGATTAGCGACGATCACAAACCATTCTGAAAACCATCAACTACATCCCCTGAAAATTCAAATTAAAGTTTTGAACAAAACTGAATATAAAGGTATGAAATTCAGCTCAGTTTTGCGATGCTTAATTCTGTTACAGATGCAGTTGTAAAAAGTAATTGAGAATTAATTCATACGAACTCCAAACGGAAAAATTTCAGATCCGTGTGAATCGTGACAACAAATGCTTCAACTTAGAACTGATTGGGAAATTTCTGGATTTATTTGGATTTTTGATTCTGCTTAAATCAAGGTGAGATTTCTTTTATTTTAAAATAATAAATTAGTTCATTTTATTTATTTATTTATATTTATATTTTTCAGATCTGTTTTGTGCTGATATTGTATGATGATTGTTCTGTTGATTGTGATGGATAATTATAAGATTCATGTGTGTTAAACGAATATGATTATTTCATCCCTTTATTTTATTGAATTGATTTAGATTATCAATTTAAAATCAAAATATATAATGTATAGTTATAGATCTATATGCCTTAGACAAATATTATTATTCATCCTTTTTATTTATTGAGTTGATTTAGATCATCGATTCAATATCAAAATATGTAGTTTGTCACTCTTATTGGATTGATTTAGTTCATCAATCCATATTTTGTCACTTTATTTGAGTTGATTTAGTTTATCGATTCAATATAAAATATAAAGATTAAAAATTGTCACCTTTTTGTTAAATGGGATCTATTTGTCAATTCAGTATAAAAACGCTATTTGGATTCATTTGTGTTGAGATGATTTAAATTGTCAATTTAAATGTTAGGCCTTATTTTTCTTAAAACACAAATACATCATCGAAAAAGAATGATCACTTTTTATTTGTGTTCTCAAACACAAATAGTATATAGGAAGATAAATATGTTATTCATTTGTGTTCTCAAACACAAACATGACATAGGAAAATGAATGTACTTTTATTTGTGTTCTCACCCACAAATAGTATATAGAAAAATAAATATGCCTTTTTATTTGTGTTCTCCAACACAAATATATCGTAGAAAAATGAACCGTCTTTTTATTTGTGTTCTCAAACCCAAATAAAACATTGAAATAAAGTTTGCTATTTTATTTGCATTCATAAATGCAAATGAACATTGAAATATTTTATTGTAAAATAAAAAGTGAGAAAATGATGATGTGAATAGATTCAATATTTTATTGAAAAATAAAAAATGAGAATATGACGATGTGAATAGATTCAAATTTACATTTTTATACGTAAATCAAGAATAGAATTTACATGTAAAATATAAAGTACATTTTTATATGTAAAAATAAAATAAAAAGAAGATATTTTTACATTGTAAATAAAAAGATGATATTTTTACATTGTAAAGAAAAGATGATATTTTTACATTGTAAATAAAAAGATGATATTTTTACATTGTAAAGAAAAAGATAATATTTTTACATTGTAATTAAAAGATGAGATTTTTGCAATGTAAATTAAAAGTAGAATTTGCATTGTATTTAAATTTACATTTTTGCAATGTAAATTAAAAGTAGAATTTGCATTGTAGTTAAGTTTACATTTTTTACATGTAAATAAAAAGTAGGAATATGCATTATAATTAAATTTACATTTTCATATGGAAATTAAGAGTAGGATTTCCATGTAAATAAAAATTACATTTTTATATATAGTTTAAGAAAGGGAATTTGCATTGTAATTAAAATTTCACTTTTATTATGTAATTAAAGAGAATTTACATTGCAATTCAATTTACATTTTTATATGTAAGTAAAAAATAGGAATTTACATTGAAATTGAAAACACATTTTGTATGTAGATTAAGAAGAAGATTTACATTGCAAATGTAAATTACATTTTTTTAATGAAATTAAAGAGAAGAATTTACATGGTAGATCAAATGTACACTTTCATTTGTAAACTAAGAATGAGAATTCGTATGGAAAATAAAATTTCATTTTTAATGTAATTAAAGGTAGGATTTTACTTTGGAAATTAAAGACAAAATTTTTCATGTAAAATAAAATTACATTTGTAATGTAATTAAAAGGGTAGGACCTTATAGTGAAAATAAAAGGGCGAATTATAAGATAGAAGTTACACTATTAGGAACATTACATTTTTAATGTAATTTAAAAAGAAAGGCTTACATTATAGTGGAAATTACATTTTAATGTGATTAGGAAAAAGAAATGGGACATCATAATCGAAATTACATTTTTAATGTAATAAGTTAGAATTTTTCACTGTAATGTTAATCACATTTATAATGTAATAAAAAAGGGAAATTTTACAATGCAATTGAAAGATAGGAATTTTACATTATAATGTTAATTATATTTTTAATGTAATTAAAGAGGAGATTTTACAATGTAATTTAAGGATTAGGAGGGAAAAAAATTTACATTGGAATAGAATTTACCCTTTTAATAAAAGAATAAAAGGTAGAAGGAAATGTCGAATTATAATTTACATTTTTTATGTAAACAGAGGAATGGAGGAATAAAAAAATATGAAAGTACATGTTGTAATAGACTTTACATTCTTTTGTGAATTAAAAGTTAAAAGATTTATATATATATTTATATATAAATATAATTAAAATTAATCGAACCGAGCGTGGAAGTTCGCCTTTTTAAATCGTACCTTTAAACGATCATACCAAAAGATCCGACCGTCGGAATTTCCCAAAACTAAAACCGTTAGGACCGTCTTAGGAAGAGATTTCCAACGATATATACTACGCAAAGATCCAACGGTTAGATTTTGAGAAATGTGAAAATCAAATTTGGTTGAAAGCAGCGCCAGGGTCGCCATTGACCCGAAGCGTCATTAAATAAAGATTTAACTATTTTAAATAATTGAAATAGGAATTAATCGTTATAAAATAACATTAACGATAAGGAAGGATTTTCATTATATATACGAGGATTATTTGGAAAGGCCGAGTTACTCTCATTCCAAATAATCAAACGACGTAAAGAGTCGAAGGATGGAGACGTTGTATGAAGACCGTAAATCTTCCCTCGAATGGACAACGATCAAGATCCTAAATTGAATTGCTCCCAATTCAAGGGTCGGGGTAATTTCCCAAACGTACGTGTTGATTTTACGGATGAGCGGGTATCTCCTTTCCGTACTAGACATATGGGATAAGGTATGTCCAGTTCCGTTCAGACCTAGAACGGGCTTACAAATGGAATGTGTGCCCGACATTGTACTCCTTTATATTGTATTTATTAATTTTCTATTGAATGTATGAATGATTGGTAGCGGAGAATTTATTCTCTTGCTTAACACCCTTTTGTATATTTCGGCAAAGGATTGGTAGTGTGATATGGAGTGACAGTGTGACATACTAAGATGCAATGATCAAGGTTTCTTGTTGAAAAGCAGAATCTTGTGGTGACGATCAAAGCACAACTTGAATAAGCATAGCTTTGTGTATTACGTAACTTCACGAGCCTCACAACCCGGTGGAGTCAAAAACGGGAGAAAGGAACGCAGGGAGAGCAGCACGTTACTTTCTAGTTAGAAGTAGTGTCAGTGCTTAAACTGGCTGATGTTTTACTTATGTGGATGATGGAATGAGGCGTCTCGGATGATAGGTCTTATAGGATCGGGAAACGTGTGTTCAGGAATTGCCGATCCACGAAGCTGTATGAGTGGACCGGCCCTGCAGGATCCAAGGGTTCACTGCGGGGGGATCCTGAGACATTAGCTAGAGTGTCTCGAATCGGTAAGGAGCTCCTACCTAGTCTTGACACATGATGGAAACCAAATTCCAAATACGATCCTATGAATTTGATTGTATTACTAGTACGGAGGCATAGTGTATGGTAGCTATGCTTCCTAGGATTGATACATTTATTTTGAAATATTTTTATATACACTAATAATAATATTAGATCCGTATTTATCGTGTTTAGAATGTTTAATCACCATAAGGTAAAACCCTATCCTCTGGTTTGTGTTGCATTGTGTGATGGGACTTGGGTCTTATGGTGATTCCATTTTTCTCAAAAGCATAGCGTTGTTGTACGATTCACTTATTGTTTGTTCTGTCACTTTAAATTATGCGCGGCAATCCATTGGGGTAAACCCGTTCCGCGTTAGCGGCGTGGTCTTTGGATTTGCCTTATTACTAGTAGTTAAATTAGTTAAGAATTCTCACACCAGTCCTATGACTGACTCGTAGTTTGTTTTCACCTTTTGCAAACTCGGGTGCCCTCTTTTCCACACGGGCAGCCAAGTAACAGGTTCGGCTTTCTTTGGAGTTGCTGTCTTTGGAGCTTTCTTGGTGTTGCTTATTTGGAGGCGCTTATGTTGGACCACGAAGACTATCTATCATTTATCTTTTGTTTACATTTTATCTTTAGACTCTGAGACATCCAGACTTATTTTGTTTCCAGTTGTCCTAATTTGGAAGTTGAAACTTATTTCCTTTTTGCTGAAAACTTGATGTAATAAGTTAGTACTATGTGACTGTGGGATTCTGTGTTTGATGGCATTCATATTCCGCTGCTATAACATATTTATAATGATTCGTTTACATAGAATCACAATATTCTATGGCGAACATTTCATGAGAATACATAATAGTCAGTCATTTTATCGCCATCCTATCCATCCTTCTGTCCTATCATTTTTTTTTCAAATCACCATTACAGTTGTTCTGACTCTTTCCTTGAACGTACATAACTAACTAAAAATGAGTACTCATGCCGCTAGAACTACTAGAGTTAGAGCAATGGGGGAAAATTGATATTGGAACGGAGGAGCCCGCAGTTCAACAGCCACCACCACCACCACCGCATCCCTTTGACTTGGTGAGGGTAGTGAAGGATTTTAAGAATTTAGATGGAGTTCCGTTCACAGGTACGGAGACCGTGATACAGGCTCAGGCATGGCTTAAGAATTGTGAAAATATATTTAGAGCGTTAGAACTGGAAGATCAAAAGAAGAGATTTGTGGCTTCATGGTGCTCTAAGGCGAAGCACAGCTTTGGTGGGAAGAGGTCAATATAGGAGGTGATGAAAATATGACGGACCAAATTTAAAGAGCTGTTTAATGAAGAGTATACTGCAAGGCAAGAGGTGGAAAGGCTTCATGATGAGTTTGCCCGTTGCTATGAAGAGAAGGACAAGAAGAGTTCACATCAAGATAGAGAAAGGGGCTTGGCCAACAATAATAAAGGGATGCAACCTGAGAAGAAAATTGAAGGAAGTGGTTCTGGAGCCGCTAAGACTCATGACAAGACTAACCTGCAATGCTACCACTGCTAGAAGTTTGGACACTATAGCAAGGACTACGGGAATCCAAAGAAGGCCAGAAGAGAGGACACTAGAAAATGCTATAACTTCCATAAAAAGGGTCACATCAAACTTAATTGTCCACTATTGAGGAGCTCCCAAGTTGCCCATGTGTACGAGGGAGCAAGTGCACCACCTTCTTCCGCACCTACTTCTTCTGAAGGAGCAGGTAAGCCTGATGTATTAGTTGGTACTATTTCTGTTATAAACATTCTTTGTGCTGGTTCCTACTCTTCTATTTTTCTTTTCCTTTTCGAGGACGAAACGTTCTTAAGGAGGGGCAGACTGTAACAACCCTGAATTTTGGGGTAAATTTAAAAATTTATTTGAAGTAATTTTAACGAGTTTTTGATAAGAATTTTTTTATTTTAAATAATCACGATTAAAAAATTATTTTTATTTCAAGTAAGACATTAAAATTTATATTAATTCCATTCCGAGCCGAAATGGCGCGATAATTTCAAAATTCGTTTTTCAACTTTGGGGAAATATATAAAATTCATTATAGATCAAAATTGGACGAAACAAGAAACGCTAGGACCGTATCGATGATATCTTTATAATGAATTTAAGAAATTTAGATTTCAGTTTGTAAGTTGTAATTTATGTCAAAATCAAAATTTGGAAAGGTCGCTATGAAATATATATATATATATATATATAATATACATAAAGGTCAAAAAATACTACTTTTTGCATGTGAAGGAATTTGGACTCAAAACCACTTCCATTGAGTTCAGAATGATGTTTCTGCATTTAAAAAGTATAAACACTTGTATATTTCGAGATTCGGGAATTATTTGTTTAAAAATGTATTTTTAATATTTAATATATACGCCTTGAAAATTGCCATTTTTCAAACGACCTCTGTTTTCAACAAAACCACTTTTGTTGGATTCAGAATGTCAAATTATTGTTAAGTTCAATTTTTCATAACTTTTAGAATTAATTTGTGACCGTGGCAAAAGATTTCAGTTTGGTCAATTTTAGTCAATTTTAATCGACTTGAAAAAGGCTATTTTTCAAATAGTCACAGAATTCGACGAAATTAATTTTATTTGGACCGTATCGTCAAAACAAAGCCAGGAATAGTTTTTCTGAATTTTTCTGAGTTAGTATGTGGCCCTGGTAAAATTAAAAAGTACGTTCGAATTTAATATTAAAGATTTATTTTAAAATAAAAGAAACATGCTATAAACTTCAGAATTAGAGTCGGCACTAGCGCCATTGCGTTCAGAAGATATCAAAACCTATTGTCTGATAGTCGTTGGGCTTCGTTTGGAGATCGAATGGAAAACCCTAATTTCTAGAATTAATTAAATTAAAAATAAAAAGAAAATACCCCAAAATACAGTATAAATACGGGCTACAGTAGCTTCTTCTTCCCCGTTCCTTTACAGCCGCCGAAACCCATAACTCTTCAAAATTTCAAACTCTGATTTCTCTCTCGTTTCTCTACGAAATCCTTCGCAGTAATACCCGTTTCGAAGAGATTCTCGAGCTCTTTGATTCTACACCAAAATCAAGTCCTCTCGTACCCTGTAGCCGACGCCCCGACCCCGCAAAGTCAGTCGCCGCCGCACCAAACCGGGCCCACAACAGGCGAACGCACCCCACCCCTTCCCGATGCCGATTTCCCTCTCCTAGCTCTTCGATCTCCAACAAACCGTTCTGAAAACCATCAACTACATCTCCCGAAAATTCAAATCAAAGTTTTGAACAAAAATGAATATAAAGGTATGAAATTCAGCTCAGTTTTGCGATGCATAATTCTGTTACAGATGCAGTTGTAAAAAGTTATTGTTATTCAAAAATTGAAAATTAATTCATACGAACTCCAAACGGAAAAATTTCAGATCTGTGTGAATCGTGACAGCTAATACTTCAACTTAGAACTGATTGGGACAATTTCTGGATTTATTTAGATTTTTGATTCTGCTTAAATCAAGGTGAGATTTCTTTTGTTTTAAAATAATAAATCAATTAATTTTATTTATTTATTTATAGTTATATTTTTCAAATCTGTTTTGTGCTGCTATTGTATGATGATTGTTCTGTTGGTTGGGATGGATAATTATAAGATTCATGTGTGTTAAACAAATACGATTATTTCATCCCTTTATTTTATTGAATTGATTTAGATTATCAATTCAAGATCAAAATATATAATGGATAGTTATAGATCTATATGCCTTAGAAAAAAATTATTATTCATCCTTTTGATTTATTGAGTTGATTTAGATCATCGATTCAATATCAAAATATGTAGTTTGTCACTCTTATTGGATTGATTTAGTTCATCAATCCATATTTTTTCACTTTGTTTGAGTTGATTTACTTTATGATTCAATATAAAATATAAATATTAAAAATTGTCTTCTTTTTGTTAAATGGGATCTATTTGTCAATTCAGTATAAAAACGCTATTTGGATTCATTTGTGTTGAGATGATTTAAATTGTCAATTTAAATATTAGGCATTATTTTTCTCAAAACACAAATACATTATAGAAAAATGAATGATCACTTTTTATTTGTGTTCTCAAACACAAATAGTATATAGGAAGATAAATATGCTATTCATTTGTGTTCTCAAACACAAACATGACATAGGAAAATGAATGTACTTTTATTTGTGTACTCACCCACAAATAGTATATAGAAAAATAAATATGCCTTTCTATTTGTGTTCTCAAACACAAATATGTCATAGAAAAATGAACGATCTTTTTATTTGTGTTCTCAAACACAAATAAAACATTGAAATAAATTTTGCTATTTTATTTGCATTAATAAATGCAAATGAACATTGAAATATTTTATTGTAAAATAAGAAGTGAGAAAATGACAATGTGAATAGATTCAATATTTTATTGAAAAATAAAAAATGAGAATATGACGATGTGAATAGATTCAAATTTACATTTTTATATGTAAATCAGGAATAGAATTTACATGTAAAATATAAAGTACATTTTTATATGTAAAAATGAAATAAAAATATGATATTTTTACATTGTAAATAAAAAGATGATATTTTTACATTGTAATGAAAAAGATGATATTTTTACATTGTAAATAAAAAGATGATATTTTTACATTGTAAAGAAAAAGATGATATTTTTACATTGTAATTAAAAGATGAGATTTTTGTAACGTAAATTAAAAGTAGAATTTGCATTGTATTTAAATTTACATTTTTGCAATGTAAATTAAAAGTAGAATTTGCATTGTAGTTAAATTTACATTTTTACATGTAAATAAAAAGTAGGAATTTGCACTGTAATTAAATTGACATTTTCATTTGGAAATTACGAGTAATATTTCCATGTAAATAAAAATTACATTTTTATATGTAGTTTAAGAAAGAGAATTTGCATTGTAATTAAAATTTCACTTTTATTATGTAATTAAAGAGAATTTACATTGTAATTCAATTTGCATTTTTATATGTAAGTAAAAAATAGGAATTTACATTGAAATTAAAAACACATTTTATATGTAGATTAAGAAGAAGATTTACATTGCAAATGTAAATTATATTTCTTTTTTTTATGAAATTAAAGAGAAGAATTTACATGGTAGATCAAATGTACACTTTCATTTGTAAACTAAGAATGAGAATTCGTATGTAAAATAAAATTTCATTTTTAATGTAATTAAAGGTAGGATTTTACCTTGGAAATTAAAGACAAAAAATTTCATGTAAAATAAAATTACATTTGTAATGTAATTAAAAGGGTAGGACTTTATAGTGAAAATAAAAGAGCAAATTAAAAGATAGAAGTTACACTGTTAGGAACATTACATTTTTAATGTAATTTAAAAAGAAAGGCTTACATTATAGTGGAAATCACATTTTAATGTGAATAGGAAAATGAAATGGGACATCAGAATCGAAATTACATTTTTAATGTAATAAGTTAGAATTTTCACTATAATGTTAATTACATTTATAATGTAATAAAAAAGGGAAATTTTACAATGCAATTGAAAGATAGGAATTTTACATTATAATGTTAATTATATTGTTAATGTAATTAAAGAGGAAATTTTACAGTGTAATTTAAGGATTAGGAGGGAAAAAAATTACATTGGAATAGAATTTACCTTTTTAATAAAAGAATAAAAGGTAGGAGGAAATGTCGAATTATAATTTACAATTTTCATGTAAACAGAGGAATGGAGGAATATAAAAAAAATGAAAGTAGATGTTGTAATAGACTTTACATTCTTATGTAAATTAAAAGTTAAAAGATTTATATATATATTTATATATAAATATAATTAAAATTAAAATTAATCGAATCTAGCGTGGAAGTTCGCGTTTTGAAATCGTACCTTTAAACGATTATACCAAAAGATCCGACCGTCAGAATTTCCCAAAACTGAAACCGTTAGGACCGTCTTGGGAAGATCTTTCCAACGATATATACTACACTAAGATCCAACTGTTAGATTTTGAGAAATGTGAAAATCAAATTTGGTTGAAAGCAGTGCCAGGGTCGCCATTGACCCGAAGCGTCATTAAATAAAGATTTAACTATTTTAAATAATTGAAATAGGAATTAATCGTTATAAAATATCATTAACGATAAGGAAGGATTTTCATTATATATATGTACGAGGATTATTTGGAAAGTCCAAGTTACTCTCATTCCAAATAATCAAACGACGTAAAGAATCGAAGGATGGAGACGGCGTATGAAGACCGTAAATCTTCCCTCGAATGGACAACGATCAAGATCCTGAATTGACTTGCTCCCAATTCAAGGGTTGGGGTAATTGCCCAAACGTACGTGTTGATTTTACGGATATGCGGGTATCTCCTTTCCGTACTAGACATACGGGACGAGGTATCTCCAGTTCCGTTCAGATCCAGACCGGGCTTACAAATGGAATGTGTGCCCAACATTGTACTCCTTTATATTGTATTTATTAATTTTCTGTCGAATGTATGAATGATTGGTAGCGGAGAATTTATTCTCTTGCTTAACACCCTTTTGTATATTTCGGCAAAGGATTGGTACCGTGATATGGAGTGACAGTGTGGCATACTAAGATGCAATGATCAAGGTTTCTTGTTGAAAAGAAGAACCTTGTGGTGACGATCAAAGCACAGCTTGAATAAGCATAGCTTTGTGTATTACGTAGCTTCACGAGCCTCACAAACCGGTGGAGTCAAAAACGGGAGAAGGGAACGCAAGGAGAGCAGCACGTTGGAAAATTCTAGTTATATTAAAACCACATAATTTCCGAAGATTATTTCCATTCACGGAATCCAATATCGAAGTATTCCGAAGATTATTTCCATTCAAATCCTTTCCAATTCCTACGTTGGAAAATTCTAGTTATATTAAAACCACATAATTTCTTTTAGTTCCTCACTCAATATATAAATAACTTATTTAGATAAAAATATAGTTTGTCTTACAAACTTGGAATATTTCATCCAAAATCATTTCAAATCATTTATTATGATTTTACATAATTTATTCATAGCGACCTACATCCATAGCGACCTTGTCCAAAACTGATTTGGTCATATCTCAAATTCTAACTGTTGGATTTCAAATCTCTTGTTATCATTTGAAATCTCTTTTCGATAGGAACCCAACAGTTCTGGTTTTAGGAGAATCCAACGGTTGGATCTCCCGTTATGTCCATCTAAAGTCAATGGTCGAAATTAACGAACGGTCGCTGCGAGAAACGATCTATTCATGCCATTTAAATATATAGAATATATTTTGTCGATTCCCATTCAAAATGTATTTTATAAAATGTAACAACTCGGAAAATCTGAGCCAATTTAAAAAATTTATTTTGGCAATTTTAGTAAATTTTGGATATTTAAAATGAATTATTTTAAATAATAACGAGGAGAAATTTATTTCAAACATAATTAGAACGTATATATTTATTTGAATCATCTTTAGAATGTGATATTTTATTTTAATTATAAAAGGAATTGAAAATGTCGCGGTAGTTCGAAAATTCGATTTCAAATTTCAAATGAATGTATAGGATTCAAAATAAAGCGGATTTGGGCAAAACCAAAAATATTAGAATCTATTTGAGAATATCTTTCCAACAAATCCAAAAAATTGAAATTTCATAGCGGAAATAAAAAGTTATGCCCAGTTGAAATTTCAGAATAGTCGCTATGGAAAATATAGCCCTTAAAATGGAAATTTTGCAAACGACCTCCATTTTCGATGAAACCACTTTTGTTGGATCCAGGATGTCAAATTATTTCTAGATTCCAAAGTTCAGAATTTTTGGGATTAATATGTGAGCATGGCAAAAGAAAACGTGTTTTGTCAATTTCAGTCAATTTGGATCGACTAGAAAATGGCCATTTTTCAAACAGTCTCCAAATTTTACGAAATTAGTTTTGTTAGGACCATATCGTCAATATGATGCTAGAAATGATTTTTTGGGAATTTTTAGAGTTAGTATGTGGCCCTGGTAAATTGAAATGTATGTTTGAATTGAATATATATATATGTATATATTTATATTTTAATTTAAAAGGAAACTGATTGTAACAGCCGAATTGGCTTACAGGACATATCCCATTGTGTTTGGAATGAGGGTAATTAGCTACAGGCAACAGTCGTTGGGTCTCGTTTGGAGTTCGAATAAAAAGTCAACCTTTATGGGAAATTAAAATAAAATAAATTAATTAAATAATTACCCTCACCCCTCTACCACTCTCTCTCCCCGATTCACTTTTTAGATTAAATAAAAAAACCCATTTACCCCATCGCCCCCACGATCTGACCTGGTCGCCACTCCTGGGCCCATCTCAGCCGCGACAACTACCACATCATCGGACCCCTCCGTCGCCCCCTCTCGGCCATTGACGAGACCCCCAGCCACCAAGAACCCGCAAATCACCCGAGACCACAAAGCGCTCCATCGCAGCCACCACCTGACCGCGATCCCTGCCACCCTCCAGCACTGCGACGGCGCAGGCAACCTCCCCCTCCTCCGACCAACCCCTCTCTCCCAAATTTCAACTGTAAGTTTATTTTATTTTATTTATTTTAGTTTATTCAGGAAAATCCGATTTATATAGATATGATTAGCAAACAAAAATCTGAAATATATAGAGAAGCATTGTTTTGAAAATTGTTTTATAAAAGAAGTAGCACGACACTAAAAATGTAATCTTTTTGGTGAATTAGCGTTGTTAATATATAAAAATATGATTTTTATATATGTAGATAATAAAAATATGATTTTTATATATGTAAATATATAAAAATATGATTTATATATATGTATATAATAAAAATATGATTTTTATATATGTAAATGATAAAAATATGATTTTTATGTTATAGAGATAATAAAAATATGATTTTTATGTTATAGGGATAATAAAAATATGATTTTTATATTATATAGATAATAAAAATTTGATCTTTATATATGTTGCGATAGGATAAAAATACGATTTTTATATATGAAGTGACGATATAAAAATGAGGTTTTATCATATATGTAGCAAAGTAAAAATATTCGTTCGAATGGCAATATAAAAACGTGATTTTTATATACTTATTAGCGATAGAAAGATTAGATTTTATCTATATAGTAGCAGTATAAAAATGTGATTTTTATCTATGTAGCGTTGTTATAAAAATATGAAACTATTTTTAGAAAGATAAAAATATAATTTTTTTAACCTATACATGTTATATATAGAATAATCATACAAAGAAATAATTATTGATTGGTTAAACATATTATTTTTAACGTAGGTATGCTACATAGATCGACAATCAAAGCACGGCGGAGTGGATCCCAAATGTGAGAACTCCTCACTTTTATTTTATTTTCTAGTTAAAATATATACTAGGATGCAGACGGTGCTTAGCAGCACCCGACACCCGTCGTCCATAGACCATGGACGACTTGTTTGTTTGTTTGATTGTGTTGTGAAAATTTATTGTGTGATGTGGAATAAAATATTTTATAGAAAAAAAATACAATTTTAATGTGTATGTAAATAAAAATAAATATCTATAAATAAATCGGAAGATTTGTTTATATACACAAATTTGACTTATATTGATTGGGACGATAAATTTTACACATCGCCCAACTACACAAATAAATCTGTGTTTGTTGTTTGAAAACCCCACACGGGTATTGAGATGAAATTGGACATACACTAATCCCGATAATTAGTTGTATGTCGATCGATTGATTGACAAGCTATTGTAAGCGTTAAATATTTATATTTGATGTTTATGTAGTGTGGAATGCACTTTGGATGACGGTTGACTGTGTTTGAATATTGTTGCATACATGTGTGTATGAAATCCATATAAATAAAATTATATGGTAATTGACTGTGTCTGATTCCAGTTCAGAAATAATGAATATTTTAAAATAATGATTATTTTCAAATAATATTCAGAATAGATCAAAATCAGATTTTGATGTCTGATTTGGGATGGACACGAATATATTTAAATATATAAAGCCATGTTGATTGGATTAAAGCCATTTTGACATGAATGATATTTATAATGATTTTATTCATTTTTATAATGAACATCGAAAAAGAATTAA
The DNA here is from genome assembly GCA_030737875.1 of Allium sativum. Lineage (NCBI taxonomy): Eukaryota > Viridiplantae > Streptophyta > Magnoliopsida > Asparagales > Amaryllidaceae > Allium > Allium sativum. Next base: position 220,086,914 of record CM060918.1, on the reverse strand, counting down.
TTTCAAAATCAAATGTTTTGAGAATACTATGATTTATATATCGATAATATGGAATATTCAATTTTGATTTGAAATTGAATATGAAGTTGAAATCGTTTTGAAAACGAATTTAAAAACGATTTATAAAATAGGTTTTAAATGGAAATCGACGAAATATATATTGTACATACTATATATATAAAATAATGGCCTGAATAGAATGCGCCGCGCTGCGGCAGTTCGCGAATTTCGACCATTGACTTCGAATGGACATTACGGGAGATCCAACCGTCGGATCCTCCTAAAATCGGAACCATTGGGTTCGTATCGAATAGAGCTTTCTAACGAATATTAGAGATTTGAAATCTAACAGATGGATTTGGAAGTATGTCCAAATCAAATTTTGAAAAGGTCGTTGTAAGTGCAGTTCGGCGGCCGTTTATGGAAATCGACTGTACGGGCCTTGATAAAAATATTAAAAATATCAATAATTTATGTAAAATCATAAGAAATGATGTGGAAAGAATTAGGATGAAAAATTCCATATTTGAAAATACAAAAATAGATTTTTATCGAAATGAACTAGTTTTGAACTAGAATTATAATTCAATAATTTTTAAATAAAATAAATTGGATTTGAAATGGTTTTAATAATAACCAGGATTTCCAATATATAAATTGGAATGGATTTGAATCTAAATTGTTTTTGGAATATTTCAATGTTGGATTTCGTGATTATACAGGTATTGTTAGGGAAATTTGAAAGATATATTTATATCATTATTTCAAATATGATATTTGTTGGTTGTGGTATTTGATATTGAATATAAGCCGAAATATTTTCTATTCAGTGCCTTGTATTTAATATCAATTGGAATTTTGGGTTTGCCGTGAATGGTGTCTTCATTAACACTATTCTTGAACCCAGTTGAGAAAAGATAAAATCTTTTTATTTAGATTTAATGAAGTATACCAATTAATTGATATTTAATTGGAATGGAATTGAAATTGGTCTTTGGGTTTATCGTGAACGGTGTTTTAAATAACACTTATTCTTTAACCTGATTAACAATGGAATAAGATTTTGGGTTGTCGTGAATGGTATCTATAATAATACTGTTCTTAGACCCAATGGAGTTAAGAAAATCAGAAACTAACAGGAGATTAGTTAAGCTGAATGGTTTCCTTGGTATTGATCTAATGTTGGTTTCGGCCTTCGGGGTTAATACTTAGGCAATTGTTCACTTGCTAATTTACGGTTAAAAACTAATGGAATGGAATGTGATTTTGGGTTTATCGTGAACCGTGTTTTAAAGGACATTGGTTCTTTAACCCAGTTAAAGATAGGGATAAGATTTCGGGTTGTCGTGAATGGTATCTTTAGTAATACTGTTCTTAGACCCAATGGAGTTAAGAAAATCAGAAACTAACTGGAGATTAGTTAAGTTGAATGGTTTTCTGGGTATTGATCTGATGTTGGTTTCGGCCTTCGGGGTAAATACTTAGGGATTGTTCACTTGCTAATTTACGGTTAAAAACTGATGTAATGGAATGTGATTTTAAGTTTATTGTGAACTGTGTTTTAAATGACATTGGTTCTTTAACCCAGTTAAAGACAGGATATGATTTCCCAAGTTAAATAATCGTTAATATTGATTTTTGGGAAGATTAAAACCAAGTGGAGTTTTAATGCATCTTTAAGTAAATTGAAATGATATCCAAAGGAAGATTAAAGAATAAATTAAAGAATTTATCTTTGATAAATTTAATGGGAACCTTTTCCAAAGTATAAGAATATTTGAATAGAGGAATATTCTGGATTGGAATGAGGCGTGTGTTGTGTTTTTATAGCACTTGTTTATTATATACGCGAGCTATTTAGAAAGACCGGGTTTATCCCATTCTAAATAACTGATTCGATGATATGTCAAGGATGAAGACGGTGGTTGAAGACCGGAGGTCTTCACATCGTTTGGATGATTACTGATGTCTTGATTGGGTTGTACACCCAAGACAAGGTAATAAGTGGTGATCGTCCAGACGTACTTGGAGATCGACAGATAGGCGAGGGCCTCTCCCCTATATTGGACATATGGGGGAGGAATAAGGTGCCTCCAGTTTCGTTCAGCCCCAGAACGAACATGTAAATGGATGTGTGTCTGACATCGGATTTCATTCTGTGTGATTGATAGACGTCGGTTGCATAGCGTGAATTGCCTATGTGGCATGCTGAGATGCAAATGATCAAGGCTTCTATCGAAAAGCAGAGAGTTGTGGTTGATGATCAAAGCACGACTTTAATATAGCGTAGCTTTGTGAAGCGTTAATTCGCGAGCCTCACAGCCCGGTGTGAACCAGAAACGAGAGAGGACTGCAGGGAGGGCTTGCGTTTCCTTTTAGGTAGGAGTGATGTCAGCGTTTTACAAGCCCTAACATTTTACTTATGTGGATGATGGATAGCGAGGCACCTCGGTTGTATCGGTCATTCTAGGGCCGATAGTTTGGTCGGGATATGACCAATTTACGCCCTATAGGGCGGGGAAACGCATTATTCAGGCATTTTAATCCATATCGGGTGGACTGGCCTTGAAGATCCAAGGGGACGTTGCGGCTATTCCTGAGGCTCGGGCTAGAGAGTCTCGAAGCGGTAAGGACGATCCCTTGCCTTGGTTCACAGATGGAAATCCAACTTACAATACGACATTTTGCGAGTTTAATTGTAAACCTATATATGGTGACATAGTGGTATGGGGCACTTTTGCCGTCTATGATTGATACTTATGATTGAATTTGTTTTGACACTATACACTTATAGTAATAATAAAACATAAACTTTTACATACCAAGCATTCTTGGCTATTATAAGGTAAAAACTCTATCCTCCGACTTGCGTTGCATTGTGTGATGGGACCTGAGTCTTATAATAGCTTCATTGCTCTTTATTTAGCATTGCGCTGTTGTTTTATGCACTGGTATTCTTGGGCGGAAACCCGTTCCTTGTTATATGGCGTGGTCCCTGGATTTACCTAACATTAAAATAAAGATTAATAACTGTTTTAGTTCTCACACCAGTCACATGACTGACCTGGAGTTTATTTTTTTAACCTAAACTTTGGGTGCCCGTATTTCCCACACAGGCAGCTAGTAGTTGGGTTATGCAGATTTATATTCACAGGATGCTGGTATACAGCTGGAATGATATTCGGAAAGCTCTGTATCCGTATATTCCTTTCAGTTGTGTTTTTTATTTTTTTCCGCTGCATTGTAAATTGTAAATCTCTGATATTTATCGAATGTATAATATTTATTCATACTCTGTATATTCTTATATTCTGATGAAATTGTTGTAATAAGCAATGAAATGTTCTTCTGTTTGAGTTCTGATTTGTCGTATTCTCAATGCAATCTGGGCTTTCCGTCATGGGGAAGTTCGGGTCATCTCAGTATGGTATCAGAGCTCTGGTTTACAGAGCTTGAGAATAAGACACATTAAAACCATACAAAAGAATTCATCAGAGATTGGATTAGTAATATCCAATAAAAATGACTCGTTTGGGATAGGATCAGTAGAATCCTAGAATGAGTGTAAAGAGTGTTGTTTTGAAAAATAAAAATGAAAACAAATCTTGTTTTGAAAATTTAAATTTATTATTCATATTTGAATATTTATTTTTAATTGAATTTGGACTATAGAGTATATGGAGATTTTGAATATACGTCTGATCCACGTGTATACGAAGCCTCAAATATACTGGATAGATATAGAGTTACACTCTAGTCGCCCGGGGATAATCCTGATGATAGCAGCTGGATCATTAGTATTTATGTTTGAGTTTCGAAAGTGGGATATTTATATAATTCCAATTGGCTGGTGTGAGAACCAAAACTAGATAGGTTGTGAATTGGCATCAAAAACATGATTTTCTGTATATGTATCAAAATTATGTGTTTGAAATGATAATCAACTAATTGATTGATGGTTGTGTTGTATGATTATTTGTTATCTAATAAAACCATTATGTGAAAAAGGTAAATTTAGGCTAAATTGAACCAAATATTAAACTGTATTGAAAATTATTTGGAAATGCATGCATGCATGTACATATATATGTGTGAGCAGGTCATTGCAAGGAGGCTAGATAAGAGGAATAAAATTGTTTTCCCGACTAATGGGTGCATGTTTATTTTATTCCTTGGGGTTTTTGATGATTTTATGAGTCCACTAGCTAGCCACTTGGTTGTTTCCTTTTCTTTTTGGATTGAAGAGGCCAGTATGGCAATTTTGAGATTTTCCCGGTGCTCCCGTAAAGGGGAGGTTATGGAAAAAAATTCGAAAATTTAGGGTGTTAGCCAAAGTTTTGAAAAGTTCTTAGAAACTGAAAAGTTGAAAAACTTAAGCCAAAATGAAAATAATGAAAGTTGAGTTGGTTTGTAAAACAACTTTCAGCTCCGTTCCTTTTCGAGGATGAAAATATTTTAAGTGGGGGAGATTGTAACAACCCGGAAAATCTGAGCCAATTTAAATTTTTTATTTTGGCAATTTTAGTGAATTTTGGAAATTTGAAATGAATTATTTTAAATAATAACCAGGAGAAATTTATTTCTAACGGAATTAGAACGTGTATATTTATTTGAATCGTCGTTAGAATATAAATATTTTATTTTAATTATAAAAGGAATTGAAAATGGCGCGGTAGTTCAAAAATTCAATTTCAAATTTCAAATGAATGTACAGGATTCAAAATAAACTGGATTTTGGCGAAACCAAAATTATTAGAATTTATTTGAGAATATCTTTCCAAAGAATCCGAAAAATTGAAATTTCATAGTGGGAATAAAAAGTTATGCCCAGTTGAAATTTCAGAATAGTCGCTATGGAAAATATAGCCCTCAAAAATGGAAATTTTGCAAATGACCTCCGTTTTCGACGAAACCACTTTTATTGGATCCAGGATGTCAAATTATTGTTATATTCCAAAATTCATAATTTTTGGTATTAATAAGTGAGCGTGGCAATGGAAAATGTGTTTTGTCAATTTTGGTCGATTTGGATCGATAGAAAATGGCTATTTTTCAAGCGGTCTCCAAATTTGACGAAATTAGTTTTATTAGGACTGTATCGTCAATACGAAGCTAGAAATAATTTCTTGGGAATTTTAAGAGTTAATATGTGGCCCCGGTAAATTGAAATGTACGTTTGAATTTAATATATATATATATGTTTATTTATTTATTTTTTAATTTAAATTGAAACTGATTGTAACAGCTGAATTGGCTTACGGGACACGTCCTGTGACGTTCCCAAAATCCGAGGGGCGGTATTAAGGATAATCATTGGAATATAACACATCAATCATCATAGCAGAGTATAGATAATAGCAAAAAACAATAAATAGAATAATTTTACATGGATATGACAGCGGAATCACAACATGTAACAACATCAGAATAGTACAGCGTTGGATATAACTTAGTAAATAAAAGGAAAGTGATCAGTCATCATCGCCAGAGGCGGAATACATACATGCAGTGAGACATAATAAGGGTATCAGTCTACATCGCCGAAGGCGGTACATATACATACGAGAATAAATACTGAAAATAAAGCAGTCTGCATCGCCAGTGGTGGAATCATAATATAAGTATAATAATGGCGGAAAAAGTCAAAGTCATCTCTGTGAAGTCAGCCTCGCCATTAGCCAAAATGCACTCTATGCAACAGTGCAGAGCCAAAAACAACATGTCACCTGTGAACTAGGCTGCCCGTGTGGAAATAAGGGCACCCGCGTTTGCAAATTGAAACAAACAACGAGTCAGTCATGGGGACTGGTGTAAGGAATCTATTTAATAGTTTAAACAACAGTAATAAGCAAATCACAGGACCATGCCACTTTCGCGGAACGGGTTTACTCCAGTGATTGCTAGTGCATTTAAAACAAAGTAAATTCTTTTAAAACAACGCAATGCTTTTAAAAAGAATGAAGCCATTATAAGACTCAAGTCCCATCACACAATGCAACGCAAGCCGGAGGATAGAGTTTTACCTTATAATGGCCAAATATGTTTGATACGTATAAAGCAAAATCAATTGATATTATTACTAGTGCATATATGTTTTAAAAGCGAATAGCATCATAAATATCAATCATAGGCGGCATATCTACCATATATTATGTCGCCATACTAGTTCTACAATCGAATCCGTTATCTCGTATTGGAAATTAGATTTCCGTCATGAGTCGAGGCAAGGGGCAAGCTCCTCTCCGCTTCGAGACATTCTAGCAAATGCCTCAGGACTACACACTCTGGGTAACCCTGGATTCGGCTGGGCCGGTCCACTCTTACATTTGAGGATTGGCAATTCCTGATCACACGTTTCCCGGTCCTTACAGACCTATAATCGAGGCGCCTCGCATTCCAACAACCACAAAGGTGAAAAGTAGATATAAATGTCAGGGCTGGTAAGTCACTGACACCACCATAGCTAGAAAGAAACGTCGTGCTCTCCCAGCGGTCTGTATCCCGTTTTTAACTCATACCAAGATGTGAGGCTCGCGAATCCACACTATACACAAAGCCAGGCCACGTAGACCATGCTTTGATCATCATCCACAAGACTTTGCTTTGCAACAGAAGCCTTGATCACAGCATCTTGACATGCCACATAGGCAATCCACTCCATACGATTGATTTCTATCGATATATAACCTCTGAGCTCGTACGTCTCAGAGAAGGGCGTTAAGCAAAAGAATAAATTCTCCGCCGCCAAACAGATATATATTGAACAGAGATCAATCAGTATAGAACAAAATCCAATGTCAGACACACAGTCCATTTACAAGTCCGTTCCGGGTCTGAACGAAACCGGAGGCATCAAATTCCTCGTATATCCGTCCAATCAACACATACGTTCAGACGGCTACTACATCCGTCCCTTCACGGTAGCTACTCCGGTCAGGAACCTCAGCAGCGCCCATCAAACCGATATGATGATCGTCGGTCTTGAATTGTCTTTGCATTTCCCAATTCGAATCGCTCAATCAATTATTTGAAAGGAGGGTTAGCTCGGCCTTTTAAAATAATTGACGTAATTAGAATTCAAATCAATTCTTTCCATGGTTATATTATTCTACATCCATCTTTCAGTTCTTTAGTGTTATTTTCCTGTCAAGCACATACAACCATCAAATATCAAACAATTCAAGCCCAATTAGTTTATTTGCAATCTATGTCGCTTATAATATTTTATAACGATTTTTCGCCATTTTTATTTATTTAAAAACGGCCATATTTAATTAAACGACGTTTCAGGTCGTGCCGTGGCACTGGCGCTATATTTCCCCTAATTTGTTTTACACATATCGGAAAATCTAACCGTTGGATTTCTACAAAGTCTATATTAGTGGGAAGATATTCCCAAAGTGAACCCAACGGTGCCAGTTTCGTGAAAATCCGACGGTCGGATCTTCCACACTAGTCGTTTGTAGTTACGGTTCCAAAATTCGAACTGCAGCGTCGTTATTCGATTTAATTTAATTATATTTATATTTACATATAAATATAAACGATTCTGGCGCTGTTTTTCTTCAGATTTGAATTAAAGATTCCGGACAATCCAACCGTTGGATTTTTACAAGGTTGGTGCCGTTGGGAAGATATTTCCAAGGCGAACCCAGCGGTTGCGGTTTCGGAAAAATACGATGGTCGAATTTCTCGTACTAATCGTTTTAAATTACGATTCCGAAACATGAACTGCACGGCTTCGATTCCTTTTAATTATATTTATATTTATATATATAAATATAGTTCATTCTATTATTCCAACCATAGTTCATTCTATATTTTCAACTTCGTTTTCACCTCAAATATTTCACTAATGCCTTAATATTTCGAAAAATTTCGCCATATCCTCCTTTGTACGGGGAGGGGTTTGGAAATTTATTGGGCCGTGTTAGGTACCCAATAAATCCTAAAAAGCATCCACATATTTATAGTGATATATTCTGGTGTTTACGGGGGAGCATGTATAGATAATCACTCCAGAGAATAAATTATCGTCACCCCGTTTCCGTGTGGAAATAAATAGTCCATGTGTCGTATCTAATAACTAGAGAGACATGATTATTGTCAACTCCAGACCCGTGTGGGGTTTTTATTAATCTGGCAGTTTATCGTTATATTTTATATAGTCCATATCAGTCATTAGTTCAACCTGTAGTATAAAATCATCGCCATACAAGCCTCTCGCTCGTATGGTAAATCTTCCACCTCGTCACACAAGCTCCAATTGCTTATGTGGAATATGATGAAGTATGCCTATCGTCAAGAAGTATGCCATGTAGTGTAGTTCAAAATTAATTGTTACTATCCTATGGCGATATTTATTATTTCACACAGAATAACCAGCACTCCGCATCCAATGGCATTCACAGGAGTTGATATAAAAATAAAATTGCGCAGCCAACTCATCAAGGTTTACCTATTTGTCGGGCACGCAAATAATTTCTTTACTCTACAGCAAATCCATTTTTCCTGTTCAACACATGTATATATATACAGAATAAAGCTAATAACAATATTTCTAGCGACTATTATTTATTTCAACACGTGTGTATTTTTATCAAAGCGTATACATGATAAAAGAAATATTTTTATCCTCAAAAATATTTCTTCAACACGTGAATGTTTTTAACACTTCATATTCACAATAAAAAATGTAGTTTTTATTGTCGATTCATTTTATTTTAACATACGATAACATTCGACACATGAATTTCAACTCGACGAACGAATTTCAATTCAATACATGAATATTCTCTATAGTTTGTATATATATAAAAATGTGTTTTTTATCGCTAAAGCTATTTGTTTTAAATTCAAATAATATTCAACACATGAATTTCAACTCAACGAATGAACTGCAACTTAACACATGAATATTCGCTATAGTTTGTATATATAACAATGTGATTTTTATCGCTAAAGCTATTTGTTTTAAATTCAAATAATATTCAACACATGAATTTCAACTCAATGAATGAATTGCAACTCAACACATGAATATTCGCTATAGTTTGTATATATATAAAAATGTGATTTTTATCGCTAAAGCAATTTGTTTAAATTCAAATAATATTCAACACATGAATTTCAACTCAACGAATGAATTGCAACTCAACACATGAATATTCGCTATAGTTTGTATATATATAAAAATGTGAATTTTATCGCTAAAGCTATTTGTTTAAATTCAAATAATATTCAGTACATGAATTTCAACTCAACGAATGAATTGGAACTCAACACATGAATATTCGCTATAGTTTGTATATATATAAAAATGTGATTTTTCTCGCTAAAGCTATTTGTTTAAATTCAAATAATATTCAACACATGAATTTCAACTCAACGAATGAATTGCAACTCAACACATGAATATTCGCTATAGTTTGTATATATATAAAAATGTGATTTTTCTCGCTAAAGCTATTTGTTTAAATTCAAATAATATTCAACACATGAATTTCAACTCAACGAATGAATTGCAACTCAACACATGAATATTGGTTTCAATATATGTAATTTATTTCAACGAATGAAAATTATTCTAACACATGTATATTTCAGAAAATTTCGGCAGCATAACGGCAGGGTAGTTAAAACCGGGACTGTCCCTAGTACGGCTCCTCGCTCTACCTTAAAACCTCGTGGTTTTTGACAATGGGGATCATGCATCTAGCTCGCACGCAGGCGGCATGTTTTATTTTCATTTCCACAATCCTATTCTAATTTGTTTCAACCACAAGAGGGTATTTTTCAACCACAAAGTTATTTTTCAACCACAATATCGACCACAAACAATTATTTCCAACCATTCGTCATACCATATAATATCACGTCAATCATAAGCAATAAATATCGTCCATGGTCTGTGGACGAGGGGAGTATATATATATATATATATATATATATATATATATATATATATATATATATATTATACTATAATTCACTCGCATTTCATCACAATTCAAAGCATATATGTTTCATACAACGCTTGTATAATTTATACATCGCTAATATAACTTATACAACACATGTACATGAGGTATGCAATGCGTATATAATTTACACTTCGCTTATATAATTTATACAACGCGATTCCATTCACACAATTCAGTTTAGATTCCTCACATTGGTTTTTGCAGTGCTAAAAATCGTAGGAAGATCAGAAAAATCCGCGACTTCTTCTAGATGGTAGAGAGCCTCCATGCGGTCACGGTGTCTCCTGTTTCATCGAATTTCATTAACGAACGAAAAAGATATTAATTTTCAAAGTTTTGCAACACTTAAAAGTGTTATTTTCATTTCAGAAAAATAAAGGTCGTACCTTTATTTGAAGATTCAAAACTAGGTTAGCAAAATTCATGAAATCCGTCGATCGTTGCTTCGATCAGGTAGTGCCACGCCCTCGGGCTTGGAGAGGCGCGCCTGCGCCTAGGAGTGGGGTCAGCTCGATGGTCGGAGGAAGGCTGGGTGGCGTCGGAAAGGCGTCGACTTCGTGGGGGTGGTTCAGGCGATACAGGCGATGGTGGAGGGTGGGGTTTGGTCGGATGTGAAGAGGAGACGAAGGCGAGTGGAGTGGTGGTGGTGGCGCGGCCTATAGGTGGTGGGGGCGGCGGGAAAATCGAGGGGAAGTTTCGAGCAATGTGGATCGTCGATATCGCCTGGGGCAGCTAGGGTTTCTGAGATTTTTTTTTTAAAAGAAAAAATCCTATTGGTCGAGACTTTATAGGAAATTCTAAATAGTGTTTTTACAAACGAACTCGAAATCAAACCCAACGACTGTCGCCCCTAGCTAAATACCCCCATTCCGGACACAATGGGATATGCTTCGTTGGCCAATTCGACTGTTACGGTCAGTTATTTTTCAAATTAAAATATAAAACATTCAATATTTAATTTGAACGTACATTTCAATTTGCCAGGGCCACAAACTGAATCGAAAAATTCCAGAAAAATAAATCTAGCTTTGTTTTGATGATACGGTCCTAACAAAACCAGTTTCATCAAATTCTGAGCTTGTTTGAAAAATGGCCATTTTTAGGTCGACCCATTTTAACAAAAATTGACCAATCACATTTTCTTTTGCCCCGCTCACATACTAGCTTCAAAAATTATGAAATTTGAAACCTAGAAATAGTTTGACATCCCGGACCCAACAAAAGTGGTTTTGTCGAATTCCGAGGTCGTATGCAAAATATCAATTTTCAGGGGCTATATATGCTATATAGCGACCTTTCCGAAAATTCAATCGGCCATAACTTTTGATTCCCGTTATGAAACTTCGATTTTTCAGATTCGTTAGAAAGGTATTCATAAATAGATTTAAATATTTTCAGTTTCGCTAAAATTCGTTATTTTTCCACCCGGTACAGTCAGACAAAGTTTGTATTCAAAATTTCAAACTGCCTTACTATACCCAATTCTTTATTTTATTGAAATATGTTTTTTCAATTATTCAAATTCTTTAGTAACAACGAAATTTAAAAATTTTAAATTGGTTCACATTTTCTGGGTTATTACAATCTCCCCCACTTAAAGCTTTTCGTCCTCGAAAAGGAAATGGCAGCTAAGTAGGAAATAAAATGTAAATGCAAAGTATTGTAAAGGTACCTTGCTCCGGAGTTAGTCAGAGATGTCCACTCTGCATTTGGGGTAGGCTTGTTTAATGCTTTCCTCAGTCTCCCAAGTACAGTCTCTAGGATCACTACTCCACTGCAGTTTGACTAAATGAATCTTTTTGCTCCTTAGCTCTCTAGTTTCTTTGCCAACTATCTTTAATGGCTCTCTTCTGAGCGCTAATTCTGGAGTTATGTCTACATCCTATTGCGCTGCTTCTTCTACAACAAGATCTGGATCATGAACATGTTTTCTGAGTTGAGACACGTGGAACACATCATGTACACCAGGCAACCAATCAGTTAATGAAACCCTATATGCAAGAGTTCCAATCCGTTCAAGTATAGGAAAGGGACCAATAAATCTCGGTGCCAACTTCCCAGTCTTGCCAAATCTGATTACTCCCCGCATTGGAGAAACTCTTAAATAAACATAATCGGCAACGGCAAATGATAAGTCTCTTCTTCTCGCATCAGCATAACTTTTCTGTCGGCTTTGTGCGGTTTTCAATCGCTTCTTAATGAAGTCGACTTTATCCAATGCTTCTTGAATCATATCGGGCCCTAACACAAGTTTGTTGCCAGGTTCTACCCAACATGCGGGAGATCTGCACGGTCTACCGTATAATGCTTCAAACGGAGACATTCCCAAACTTGCTTGATAGCTATTGTTATAAGAGAATTCAGCTAAATGTAAGTGATCTTCCCATGGGCCTCCAAAATCAATAACGCAAGCCCGCAGTACATCTTCTAGAATTATATTCACCCGCTTAGTTTGGCCGTCTGTCTGAGGGTGATAAGCGGTGCTTAGATTCAATTTGGATCCCAATTCTGTCTGGAATGCTTCCCAGAATTTGCTAGTAAACAGGGGATCTCTATAACTGACTATATTGAGCGGCACTCCATGTAGTTTAACTATTTCTTTGAAGTAAATCTGTGCTAAACTTTGAGCCGTTCTGTTGGATCGGACAGGTATGAAATGGGCAGTCTTCGTGAAGCGATCTACGATTACCCATATACTGTCGTTTCCTTTCTTAGTTCGAGGCAAGCCATCAATGAAGTCCATCGAAATTTGCTCCCACTTCCATCCTGGAACTTCTAAAGGTTGTAATAGTCCAGCCAATTTCTGCTGATGGCTCTTAACTAGCTGACAAGTGGGGCATCTGCTAACATATAATGAAATGTCTCTTTTCATTGACCTCCACCAGAATGTGCGTTTGATATCATTATACATCTTGCTCACACCCGGATGGATACTTAATTTGGACTTGTGGCACTCATCAAGTATTTCTCTTCGAAGCTCTGGAAGATTCGGGGTGCAAATTCTGCCCTTTAATCTAAGAACTCCTTTGTCATCGAGTCGGAAACTTGTGGGTTCACCTCCCTTGACTCTCTGACCGATTCTTTGAATAAATTCATCGTCTTTCTGTAGAGTCGAGATCCTGTCAATTAATGAAGACGTGATGACAAAACTGGCGATGATTTCATTCTTTCTGCTGAGCGCATCTGCTACAACATTGGCTTTCCCTGGAGTGTATAGAATTTCAAAGTCATATGCCGCAAGGAATTCTAACCAATGCTGTTGTCTCAAGTTTAGATCTTTCTGAGTGAATAGATATTTCAATGATTGATGATCAGCAAATAGTTCGAACTTCTCACCTAATAAATAATGCCTCCAGATTCTTAAAGCAAACGTGATAGCTAATAACTCAAGATCATGAGTTGCATAGTTTCTTTCATGCGGCTTCAGCTGACGGCTGGCATAAGTGACCACTTGGCCTTTTTGCATTAGTACTGCGCCTAGTCCTCTAATAGAAGCGTCTGTCCATACAGTCAAGTCTTGGTTGCCTTCTATAATTGTCAATACTGGAGCAGTTGTCAACTTCAGTTTCAGCTCCTGGAAAGCTTCTTCACATTCGGGAGTCCATTTGAATTTCTCATGCTTCTTT